>CM053406.1:18164285-18381627 GCA_028644305.1 Xerus rutilus | reverse complement strand
AGGTGACAGATTGGGCCAGATTGTATTCAATGTCATGCTCAACTACCTTCTTAAATTCTTTTGTTTCTGTCAATGCCACGCCAGTGTAGTCACCCAAATTCCTGTACCTACAAACTAAAACGTTAATGGGTGCTTTTACAAACCATTGCACCCCTTTGAGCAGCAAAACATCTGAAAATACATGAAATAAGTAATTTTTTTTTCATTGATTTTTACTGACAAGATTTTCTGATGAATCATTGGGATAAAATAAAATCCTAAGAGGCTGCTTTTAATCTTTCATTCCCAGAAGGATTTGGAGGCTACAAGATATTTGCTATTATTTCCTTTTTCTTATTCAAGATCTCCTGCCGTGTGGGATATAACTGGGAGATGGTGAAAATGTCCCTAAGGCAGACACAAAACCCAGTCTTCTATTTTCCGGTGTTCTGGCCTCTGTGAATTTTGCCTCCAGCCCCTTCTTGCTGTGCTCCAGTTCTCTTGCCCCTGACAAGTCAATTACCCCTCAAATCCAACTCCAGCTTCCCATCTCTTCTCTTTGGAATTCTTCTTCCACATTAATGCCAGAGTTAAAGGATCTGGCTGTCCTTCTGGAGTAATGCCAAGTGTTCTCAACACATCTCACAGCCCCATCTCTTCTTACCCCAGCCCAGCCTAGGTCTCTACTCTCAGCCCACTCAGGTGAGGAGTCTGTGGCGACTCTCAAAGGACCACCCTGGACTGAAAATGGCTTTTCCTCTAGAAATGTCATGTACTTACTAAGATTTCACATCCTGCTGGTAACTACTGATTTTTTTTTTTTTTTCCGCCTTGCTGAGGATTGAACCATCGAACCCAGGCCTGGAATATGCTAGGCAAGGGCTTTAACCCTGAGCTACATCTCCAACTCTTTTTATTTTGTTTTGAGACAGTGTTTCAGTAAATTGCTGAGGTTGGCCTCAAACTTGCCATCCTGCTGTGTCAACCTCCTGAGTAGCTGGGAGTGGTACTATAGGTGCAGCCACTGCTGATTCTTTAAGAACAAACACCTTTTACAAACGTTCTTTCAGCCCTTCTCGCCTCTGTGATTCTATTACTCATCCTTTATACCCTTCCAGTTTTTGTTATGTTAGAGTTGTGTTTCTCCTTCCCCAGGGCATGAGCTCTTTGAGGATGGGAACCCTGTCCAGCACACAGCAAGTGAGTGGATGTAAATGAACAGGATATACATGTGATTGCTCTGTAGGTGCCTTCAGACCCACTTGTACTTAACTTGTACCTCTCCAGTGAAATTGACTCTATAAAATCCAAATGCATGCTATCCCAAATGTCAGGACATCTGTGTGGTTATTCTTCCTTCAGTTGCTTGAACTGTCAAAGGTACACAACAAATGAAGGTGCTCTGTCTCAGAAGGCAGAAAGTGACACACACAGGCTCTCTGTACCATGAAAACCAGATTCTGAAATTATTTTGGAAAGCATTTTGGGGTTAAAATGAAAGGATAAATACTTTCCAAGTGTAAAACACAGTATTAAACTGCATATTTAACTCTTTCTGGGTAACATATCCCTGATAAAATCATCTCAGAAGGGTTTTGTTTCTTATTTTGATACATTTTACTTTACTAGAGGGATACATACCACGCCTTAGATTGAAGAACTCAATTTTAGATAATGTAATGACCATGTCATTCATTTCCTCTCTACTATGTGACAGAACAGTTTTTCAAGATGTGTTTCAGGTTCATGAATATTATGAAACCAAACAAAACAGGAATCCTGCTCCATTAAGATCTTCTATTTTCTAATTCTGTTTTCACAGTCCTTTCTGTCTGTGTCCTAGGGGTAGAGAGTGGCAGCTTAAAAAGCTGTGGACATTCCAAGAGATGGGGGAGGAGCAAGATAAAATGCCAGGAATTTAGTTTCATCAAGTGTTGGAGGCAGTAGCACACCTTGGAGTCTTACTGTCTGAGGTCCAGAGTTACCAAGCTTTAAACACCTTCCATCCCCAGCTCAGGACAGAGGCTGAGGCAGGCTAAAGGGGTTGCTTTTTGACCTTGCATTCCTTTTCTGAGGTCTAACAGCAGGGTGTTGCCATCTGAGGTGCTAATAAGTTACTTCTTTTGGCCAGGGATGGTCAATGCAGTATTTTGACCCTTCCAAATAAGAATATTTGATATTTTTATTTCCAAAATTACCATGTAATTTTATTTTTACTTGAGTATTTTTGAGTAAAAATAAGAATAAGAAGTGGCTACTTTTGGCTAGAACTTGTAGTGTAATCTTTATAGCCATTTATTTAGAAGTATACTAGCAATTTTTATTTTTTATTTTTGTGTTTTATAGGAAATGAAGTCCCCCCTAGAGAAGTGTGTGTGTGTGTGTGTGTGTGTGTGTGTGTGTTCATGCATTCTTTCTCTAAGTTGATGGAGGTAAAGAAAAATTTAAATACTCATTATTGTGTATTAGAAACTCATAAATGCCTTGGATGATTGGTTTGAATTGAAAAACACTGTTTTCACATGAACTCTTCCATGTTCTTTGTAATCTCTTTGATGAAGAACTGACTTAAAGACTGAGCAGGCTTTAGGTATTTATTTATTTTCTTTTTTGGTACCTGGGATTGAACTCAGGGGCACCTGACCACTGAGCCACATCCCCAGCTGTATTTTGTATTTTATTTAGAGACAGGGTCTCACTGAGATACTTAGGCCTTGAGTTTTGTTGAGGCTGGTTTTGAACTGGTTATCCTCCTGCCTCAGCCTCCTGAGCTGTAGGGATTACAGGCGTGCATCTCTGTGCCTGGCTGGCTTTAGATATTTTTGAAATGCACAGGAAACATCTGTTATAAGTGGATCGAGACTGTATTTCCTTCCAGGGAGAGAGGAGATGAAGTGGGAGAATGAAGGGAGGAGCAGAGCCCCTGCTTCCATATCTTTCTTCACACTAGAGGTAGCTGGTCTTGATTTTAAAAACTTTGCCTTCCTCTGTGGTGTGTCTGCAGCATGGAATGCCCGGGGATCCGCTGCTATCAGGTATTTCTAAAGATTGTACCTTCCATCCCTCATCTACTCAACTTCCTTCTGCTGAAGTGTGTTTGACCACATCTAGTCAGGTGTATAAGCAGCAGCTCTTTCAAATGGTCATTTTAAAACAGTTTTTTTTGTGCATAGTTAAAAGACAGAGCAAGTGTTAATATTGGCAGCAGTTTAAAAAAATCAAACCAAATTTCTGCAAGCACATTTTCATCCATGCTGCTTTATTCCTATGGTGTCTGAAATGGGACATACACTCCAGGACTTGGAAGTGGTAACTTTTTAAACAATGTTCACTTGGTGTAATAATAAAGCAGTTGGTTTTGTAGAGCTTACCATTAATTGCATGCTTCTATGTAGCAGTCTGTTCAAACGTCATCTGTTTTTCAGAATAACCAAGCAAGTTTTTTGTTATTATTCTTATTTTATAGATGAGCTACTGAAGCTCAAAGGACAGAAATTAGGTTCTCAAAGTCAACTGCTGGGGTTGGTTCTTGGGCTTACTCTTGGGGTTGGGCTTACTCTTTCCATTCATGATGTATGAAGTCTGGCTTAGAACTCAGTATGCTCAGGGTTACATGTAGGGTTTCATTAGTAAAAACAGGGTGGCTTTTCAAATTCCCATCTCCTGCTTTTGTTACTATTGTGATGATTGGTCTACATGGCTCATCTGTGCCTGTTACTTTCCTCTTTCTTATTTTTTTATTGTCAAAGTGTAAGAGCTAGAGGAGGAACCAGCGTGTGTGAATCATGTGGGCCTATGTGTGCCTGACAGGGAGGAGGGGCCATACACCTTCTTCTCATTACAGTGAGGGGTAGTTAAGGCAGTTTACTTATCCTAGTTGATGCTGATTATGATTAAAAACCTCCTTGGAATACAGTGGTTCTATATAAATTTTGCAAATACGTGGCTAATGAAACTATCAGTTTTCCTTCTTCAAAACTAGATTTAATGGACTTCCCAGTTACACAGCATTCTTAAACCATCAAGGATGGAAACCAACAATGCAAGCATCTGAGCCAACAAAGTTAAATGTACCATTTTTCAAAGGCATACTTTGTTTTTTATTTTAATATTTTAAATACTTTTTGTAGTTGTCATTGGACCTTTATTTTTAAAATTTATGTATTCATATGCAGTGCTGAGAATTGAATCCAGTGCCTCACACATGCTACGCAAGCGCTCTAGCACTGAGCTACAACTCCAGCTCTGTGGTTGGATTCATACTTTCTCTCATTTTACACTTCTTTCTTTTGAGAATGTGCTGCCCTGCCCTTCCTGGAACACGTTTCCTCCAAATGTCGTCTCCAGCAAGATCTCAGAAGGCTGGAGCAAATACTGAAGAAAGGCATGAAACCAGTTGAAAATATACAAGCAGCATGGGCTTTTGAGAATAGTGACAGATTCAAGAGAGTGGAGGGAAGCTGTCAAAGCAGCTCTTGGAATAAAGGGAGGTGGAAGTGCTTGAGGAGGATAGAGTGAGGGTAAGAGAGGAGGTGGAGGAGTCCCGCCACGTAAGCACGCTTTGCTTCCCATTTCCATCTGAGAATGGCCTTTGAATCTAGAGAATGTGGAATCCTCATCACTGAGGGTGCGTTCAAGCCTGAGCTGTGTGCATCACATGGAAAAACCACTTAGCTTCCTCCAGGTGCATAAATTGACATCCCAAGTAGCAGTGGGATTTTTTTTTTACCCAAGATTTCAGGGTCACAGCATGATCTTGTGAGAAATTACCAGAAAAATGGAGATGAATAAATGTCCTAATTAAGGGGAACATCTGTTCTAAAAGCTCAAGACCTAAAGTAAGTTCAGTGTCAGTCCCTGGCAGAGATGTAAGATAAATGACCAACCAGAGAGATAATAAGTGCTTAGGAAAGAATGTGATGCAGGACCCCCACTACAAAGCTTTGTCCAGATTCTTCTTTAAGCATTGCATTTTTTAAAATTTGTTTGGAGGAGGAATACTAGATTATGAGATACACAGAGATCTTCAAACCTCCCATTTGAAGGAGCATCGTGTTTGTTGGTTCAAATCATGTTCATTCTTGGGAAGTCTTGATTTCAGCCAAGCTTTTGGAACAATGTCTTATAACCTTATTAGAATAAGGCTGAAAACAACTGAGATGTTCATAGATTGCAGAGTCTCATCTTTTGAAGCCTAAGGTGGGTTTGTTAATGATTGACATGGTTTCCTCATGGGGAATGCTCAGGTAAGCACTCTCATTGGCTTTATTTTTTCACTTGAAAAAACTAAAACTCAACAACAACAACAACAAAACAAGTATAAAAAGTATATCTTGCCAGGCATGGTGGTACATGCCTGTAATCTAAGTGGCTCCAGAGGCTGAGACAGGAGGATTGCAAATTCAAAGCCAGCCTCAGCAACTTAGTGAGGCTCTAAGCAATTTAGCAAGACCCTGTCTCTAAATAAAATATAAAAAGGGCTGGGGATGTGGTTCAGTGGTTAAGTGCCCCACGTTCAATCCCCAGTACCAAAAAAAAAAAAAAGAGTATATCTTGCTGACAGATTAGTAAATGAGAGAAAGCTAAGAGGGGTAGCTGATAGGAAAGTGGAAAGATTAAAACTTTAAATTATGTTTTTGATGTCTTATTCTATTTTTAACTATTACTGTCCAACTAACAAGGCAGAGTTTCATATTGTATCAATCAAGTCCTGAAATTTATTACAATAGTAAATCAAGCAATATGTAACATGGGGAATATATTTAGAGGTAGTTACTTCATTCCAATAAATATTGGAATTTATTATAGTACCATATATTAATTATAGTATTGATTTAATAATGTAGTATTAATTTATAATAATATTGTGACAAATGTATCTATGAGTAAGTAAACAAAAAACACATAAAACAATGCTACAATAAGAAAAATAAAATTAAAAACATTTTAGGTGGCATTTTTTGATTGTAATATCTTAATTTCCATTCTTGTGATTCATTTCAACTTTGTAAAGATCAGAATGGCTGGTTCCATGCGACATATTTTAAGGGCGTTAAAAAAAATCGATGTAGGCCAGGCACCTGCCTACGTTACACCTGTAATCCCAATGGCTCAGGAGGCCGAGTCAGGAGGATCGTGAGTTTAAAGCCAGCCTCAGCAAAAGTGAGGCACTAAGCAACTCAGTGAGACTCTGTCTCTAATAAAATACAAAGTAGGGCTGGGGATCTGGCTCAGTGGTTCAATGCCCCTGAGTTCAATCTCCAGCACCACCCCCACAAAAAAAACTGATGTAGTTTCTAGAGCATGTTGATTAAAATGGTGAGTGCATTCCCTGGGTATCCTGTCCTTAAAGGCATCATGGATGCTTAACCTCTAGAAGACTAGGAAAAGACAAGGTCATATTTGGTTGCCTTCAAACATGATGGGGCTGTTTTTTTTTTTAATTTTTTTTTTAGTTGTAGGTGGACACAATATCTTTATTGATTTATTTATTTTTTTATGTGGTGCTGAGGATCGAACCCAGTGCCTCAAGCATGCAAGGCATGCTCTACCACTGAGCCACAATCCCAGCCCAATGGGGCTGTTTTTAAATTCATTCCACTTCCAGGAATGAACAAGGAAACAAATAGCCCGATACTAGGAAATGAACAGGGCAGATTGACCAATGCAGAATGGGGAAGAGGGGCTCTTGGGAAGAAATGAGTGTTGGAGCTAAAGTGGGAATTACTTTGTGTTCTTTAAGGTCCAGCTCCAATGTTACCTCCTCTCTGAATCTCTTTTTTTTCTGCAAAACCTTTGCCTTCTCAGTGGTCTTCGAACCCTTGGAACCATACATAGTAACTTGAATGAATTGTGCTGAGTAAATGTTGGGTGCAAGACTGGAACAAGGCAGTGAGTTGTTTTGGGTTTTCAGATCAAAAGGCATCCAGCTGTAGAACCAGGAACAAACTCTTGTATTCTTTTCATTTTGTTGTTTTATTCCTGCTCTGAGCAACTAACTTGTTCTAAGTTCTATGAGAGCAAAATATATTTTTTAGCTGATTATCCCTGGAAAAACATTTTTCTATAATTTGAACTTTTATTCATAGATATTACTTGCATTTAAGCAAAATAGCTTAGGTCATAGGAGAGTCTGGAGATTTTTTAGAATGATTACTGAGCTCCCATCTCTTGAAGACTTTACTCAAGAGTGAAGAGAACAATTATTCCAAAATTGGAAGGCTTAAAAAAATAGTAAAATAAATGAAAATGAAGCTATCAAATTTTGAAAAGTTGTCTTTTTTCCAATTGCAAAATATCTTGAGATGTGCTGAGTTCAATGTCACTGTATAATATCCCTTTCTGGTATTGTGTTTGATTTAGGCTGATTCTAAAGTCATCGAGAAGTGGATGGGTGGCGTGAAAGACTTCTTGATGAAAGAGCAGGCTGCCCAAGGGGACACTGTGGGTCTACAGAAGCAGCTTGACCAATGCTCTGTGAGTTCTGCTGTTCTTGGGAACCTGCTGGAATAAACACCACTTCCTTCCTTTTGTTATTTGTTGCCATTATTAAAATTGTCCAGAGTGTGACGTGGTATTGCCAGATGCAGTGACACAAACCTGTAATCCCAGTAACTCAGGAGGCTGAGGCAGGAGGATCCTAAGTTCAAGGCCAACCTCCTCAACTTAGTGAGACTCTGTCTCCAAATAAAAAGGGCTTGGGATGTAGCGCAGTGGTACAGCAGTGGGGGGTGAGGGGGAGGGATAATCTGACATGGCACTAAACTTTAAAATACCTTTTATCATAACCCCCTTTTTTTTGCCTTTACAACTAATAAAAGAATGATAGATTATTCATAGTTTTATTTTTGGTCATGATTATAGAATTTTGGACAGAGAACAAGAACAACTTTGATTCCTAGGAGCTGCTGTCTTATTTTACAATGACAGTCTTTGTGTGATAATTGCCAATTATACATTGCTCTTATTGTGCCACATGGCAAGGCTTTTAAGAAAACATATTTAACAAATGAAATTTGCTGGTAATACTGTATTGCAATTTATACTTGGTGAAATCATCAGTCTTTTCTCTAAATTAATTAAAAGCAGTATTTCCCACTGAGAGTCAAGTATTTCCAATCTAATTTAGCAGATGGCTCTATGAAGTCCCCAGGTGAAATGAATTTCTTCAGGCACAGTATTTCTTAAGTAGTTAAAAGTCCTGACTCCCAAGTAGTCTGTTCTTATAATATGCGCAGGAATCTAGGAAAACTATAATTATGGCATCCACTTATATAGGCACGAACTCAACACCGGCTTATTTTGTTTTCTAGGCCTTTGTTAGTGAATTAGAAACAATTGAGTCATCTCTGAAAAACATGAAAGAAATAGAGGCTAACCTTCGAAGCTGTCCAGCTGCTGGAATGAAAACTTGGGTGCAGACGAAACTGGTTGACTACCAAACCCAACTGGAGATATTGAGCAAGGAGGTGAGGTTAACTTACTGTCCATGGTTTTCAGGAAGTGGAGACAGTGGCTTCTTTTGATCAATAAAACATATTTTATAACCCATATTTTGAAAACAGTGGTGCAGAATAACTACAGCATGGGTGGCAAGTAAGACCAAGAAAGTGCTCCTAAGTGTATGTGTGTGTGTGTATATATATACATTTTTTTTAAATTAAATGAGAGTATCAATTAACCAGTTTGACCCAGGACTTATCCCCCAACCCTTTTTATTCAAAATCTAGCTCCACACATGTTTATGAGATTTGCCTTACTCCCAGAACATTTGAGTGTGCTATTCTAAATACAGCCATCAATCATTTATTTTTTCAGCAAATATTTATTAACCAGCTACTGCTGAATATTTTATTAATGAAATATCTATCGGTAGGCAGCATTCCAGGCACTGGGGAGATGGCAATAAACAAGGAAAAAACTCTCCTCTATGGAGCCTGCATTCTAATAAGGTAAATAGTGAATTTTATCAGGCAGAGATAGCCAAGCATTAGCGTCATGGGGATTGTGTCAAGTAGGGTGGCCAAAGAAGGACTTTGTGAGACTGGGACACTTGAATAGGGCCATATGTGGCTCAGGCAAGAACATTCAGACATGGGCAATAGCATGTTTTAAAGCTCTCTGGTGGGAATGAGCTTGGTGTGTTCAATGAAGAGTGAGGGCGTGGAGCTGGAATAGAGTAAGGAGTTAGTGGTCTGGAAAATGGGAATATCTGAGGTCACAAGGTAGGCAGAAGATGGATTAGATGTGTTCATGGAAGTAAGGACTTTGGATTTTATTTCAAGCATGACAAGCCAATTTGTGGGTTTTGAGCAGGGAAGTGACAATATGGTTGATCTTTTAAGGTCAGTCTGGGTTTCATGTGGATAATTTGCTCTGGGAAGGCAAAAATGGAAATAGGGAGAATACTCATGATGTTACTGCATTCTTGAAGAGAGAGGATGGCTCCTTGGGCTGGGAGGAAGGGGTGGAGGTCATGAGAAATGCTAGGATTGGACTGCATTTTTGAAAATGGAGATAGGATTCCTGTAGAATATTGGACATGTGATAGAAGAAAGAAACGAATGGTCAAGGACAGGATTTTTGCATAGCTTCCATTTTGTGTGAATTGTGGTGCTCTTTCCTGGGGTGACCAAGATTCAAGGATAAGTTTCTGTGGGTACAGGTGAAGAGATGCACCCAGAAGGGTTAAGTTTGAGATGCTTTTGGACACGCAAATAGAGCTTTCAGCATTTGTGACCTGGGAGCCAGGGGGATGCTAAGAAGGCAAGGCAAGTATAGAGAAGTAACCCCAGGGAATGGGTACTCCCAGGGGCCAGGTGGAGAAAGCTTTTCTCAGTGCGCCATGCTGAGGACTACTCAGGCCACCAGAACTAAAGATCAAGCTTTAGCTTTGACAAGATGGTTGTTTTTAATGACCTTGAGAAAAATGATTTTGAGAAATTTCTCACTTAAGGGGAGAGAGGTGGATGCTGAAGGTGGGAGATTCAAACTGGGTTTTTGCTATTTTTGATAACGAGAGATATTACAAGATATTTCACACTCAAGGGTATGGCTTCACTTAGAAGGAGAAATTGATTGAAACAAAAGAGTTTGAGATGATTTCTGAAGCAAAGTCTGCATGAGAGGGGATGAGATTCGCTGCTAAAGTGAAGGAGCTGCTGTGGGATAGTCCCTCTGTGGCTGTGGAGGGGAAGGCAACTCTACTGATACTCTAAGAACTGAGGGTAGCTAATGCTTAAAGGGGAAAAAAAAGTCTGTTTACATCACTGAACCTTTTGTTTGGTTTTTGTTGTTTTAGCCAACTCTCTTATTTTGAACATGTTCAAATGTGAAGAGAAGTTGAATTAATGATGCAGAGAAAACCTATATACTCATTCTGAGATTTTCCAGTTGTTAATGTTTTCTTACATTTGCATGCATTCTCTCTCTCTCTCTTTTCTAAAAGAAAAAACTCTTGAACTCTCTTTGACAAGGAGTTTAAAATACCATGGCAGGCCACCCTTACATATTTTAGCATGCTTCTCCCATGAATAAGGACATTCTTCTCCAAAATCACAATAGAGTTATTGAACTTAAGAAAATAATCTTTTTGTAACATTACCCGATGTGTGCTTCTCTGTATGTGCTATAATTAGATGGAATGTGCTTGAAGGAGCTGGTGTTTTTAAGAAAATAAATAGGGAAAATGGCAATGAGAAGCATATATCTGTCCATCGTCTGTCTGTTCGTCCATCCATCCATCCATCCATCCACCCACCCATCTACATATGACAACAAGCATTCATTGTGAATTGTTTTTGATTCCAAGTGTGGGAATAAATGTATGGAAAAATTTTAAGTGTCCTCAGCAAGGAAGAAACCACACATTGTGTAATTATTTAGATCAGTTCCAGACAGTTGTATTTTCATTGACTAGTAAAAATGTTGAAGATGTTTTGGACAGTGTTTTTTATTTTGGTGGGAAATGATAGGCATATAAAACAAATTATCAAACAAGAATAAACTGTTACATCTATTCTACCCATGTTATCATGAAAGAACATATTAATGTCTCAAATTAGAAAGTACGTAATTATGAGTTTTTTTAAAAAAACTCACCACAGTCTTTAGTTTTCTGATTTCTCTGTGGATTCCTGAAAATGATAAAGCTGACTACTATTCAGAAAGTATTAAGAAAGAGATTCTATGTACATATGTACATGCACACATAAAATAATTTTGCAAAGAGCTCACCAGGTGTGTTGCTTATCAGTGGGTATAGGAGCTGGGCTGTGTGTACTGGTATGGTTCTCAGAGTGCATGGGGGCAGTGGAAGAAAAGCTCCCAATTTTCAGGACTGTGATCCTGTTTGATGAGAGGGGACAGGAAAGCCACTAACTCTTACTTAACTTTTACCCTTGTGAGTGCCATTCTGCTCCGTAGTGGCCTTTGGTTACTGTCAACTTAGCAGCCAAGCAAGTCTTGGCAAGGTGGCTGCAGCTGGGAAACTGAGTTTGAGCACAAGATTGGTGTTGTCAAGGGAGAGCTGAACTACTGCTGCGTAATGTATCTCACAGTGGAAGTGGATTTGTGGATAGGTGGGGAGCTCTCTGAAAATATTTCTAGACTTCTCTGAAATACTTGAGTGGTGAACCAGATTCAGCCAAATATCTTCCTTCTAATGTAACATTTGTGTGTGTTTGTGGTATGGTAGATTATCAAAACCAAAACTTTATAGAACAGTATTTTATGAAAATCGTTACTAATAACCTGCCCGCACCTGCTTTTTAAAAGTGAAATCTTAATAGAGATCATAAAATGGACATTTTGGTTGCTTTTGGTTTTTTGCTTTTCATAATGAATAGAGCTACAAGAAGTATATTTGACATATGTACTTTTATTGCTATCAATTAGATTCCTACATCTGGGATTACTCTGTCAAAATTTATGCATTTTCAAAATTTTAATAGATATTTCCAGATTAGATTCATATCTAAAATATGACAGAGAAGCCCTGTTATGCTCTTGTTTTTGTTATTGTTATATTCCACAGCAGCCACACACAATGCACAAAAGGTTTTGCCTGAATATTAAAACATATGACTCTTCATAGAAAGTTGTCACTGTGTCTTTAAATATGAAAAACTAGAACTTGGCATTTAATATATTAAACTTTGTTTATTTGGGGGAATGGCTTTTCCTTTCTAGATTGCTCTTCAGAAAAATAGGTTGTCTGAAAGGCAGGAAAAAGCTGTGAACCTGAAGAAAGACTTGGCGGAGATGCAGGAATGGATGACCCAGGCTGAAGAGGAATACCTGGAGAGGGACTTTGAATACAAGTCCCCAGAAGAACTTGAGAGTGCTGTGGAAGAAATGAAGGTGAGGGCCGGGCAATGGGGTGCATAGGCTGCTCTACTCCCTTGAACACCAGCCTACCCGTGCAACTAGCTATGTGGAACAGGATGTACCCCTCATCTTTCACAGTAGAGTTTAAATTAAAAACAATAAATAAAAACAATAAATAAATTTAAACAACTTATTGTTTAAATTAAACAATAAATAAAAGGGAGGATAGAGGATAGCTGTGCAAAGGGAAAAGTGGGGAAAGGAGGCTAAGGGGTCTGCTGGTTCAACTTGACCATGAGTTAAGTCCCGGAGAGCCCCAAGGACAGTGTCAGGGTGGAACCATGAGGAGCCACTGAGGGTGCCTCCAAAACATCTGGTAGTGGGAGTGAGGAAGAATTATAACTTTTTAAAAATTGTGGTAAATATATATAACATAAACTTTGCCATTTTAACTGTTTTTAAGTACACATTTCAGTGGCATTAATTATAATGGTGTTACAACCCCCACCATGATCTACTTCCAAAAGTTTGCAGGACGAGTTTAGTTTTGTGAGGAACAAGAGAGACATCTTAAGTCAGTTGGAAGTCATCCTCATTTCACAAGTAGCAATCTGCTTTCCTTCAATCCCTGGGGCAGGTGTAGATACCAGAATGTCCCTAGAGCGGTAAGAGGAGCAGGAGGAGGGAGTCAGAGGTGAGGATATCAGTTGGATTCACGGGACGTGTTTCCTGTAAACTTATATTCCTGTGTCAGTTGTCTTGAACTCTCTCTCTCTCTCTTTTTCATATAATAAAAGAACTGGGCATCATCCCAAACTTCTAACACTGCTTCAATTGTCCTTGAATGTTCAAACCAAAGGAGTTAGTGTCTTAAAGGTGTTTTTTTTTCCTATAAGATTAAGCAGCATGGCACATATGTACTCCTAAGTTAACTTGCCTGAAAGTATAACTGAAGCAAAAAGCTCTACACAGGTGTTTTTAAAAAAGGGGGATTCTATGCATTCATGCACACTGTAGATGAGTCCATGGGACAGGAGACTACGGATGAAGCTAGAACATTGTCACTGAAATATTTTTAGTGTAGCTCTTTTTGAAAGATTCTTAGAATTTTAGTATATAAAATATTGTAAAGGTATCTCATTTAGTGGATGACAATACTGACATTATAGTTCTGTGGCATTTTTTAAGTCGCTATAGTTGGTAGTTGAAAAAAATGAGATAAAAATCCTATTAGGTAACATTCTATTTATTTTTATTCTTCCAAACAGCCATTAAGGAATTTAAAAGCGGCTGTCTTTAATGACTACCCCTGCCTGCAGTCTTAGGAAGCTTAAAAACCATCAAACAGGAAAGAAAACAGAAAGAGAAAGGCAAAGCTTGTTTCAGTTGATTTTCTTGACTGTGAGATGATTCGTCTGGAGCCCTGAGAGAGAGTCAGGAAGCAGCTATTTTGGGATCAGATTGTCCCTGTGTAACTTTATCATCTTTGAACTGCTGTTCATTATCAGGAGAATAGATGTACCTATGTTCTGGGAGGAAAAAAATTGCTTCAATTATTTATAGGACTTTTTAAAGGTTACCTCTGTCATGGTGTCACTCAATTTTTGTGTGTGTAGATTCACTGTTTCTGTCCAATATGCTCAGACCTTCAGTGGATAACTTACATTATTATCCCAGACCCAGAATTTGAAAATATTTCATGTCATTAAATACAATTTAGGATAACTTAGATGTTATTAAATAAAACTTTGTTGGGGCTGTGTGTCCCAATGCATGAAATTTACTTTGCATCCTTGCTTTAGAAGCACTGAAGATAGTTCCAGTTAGGCATTTAGAATCATGTAGATATTTTAATTTTTTTGTTTCATTTTCTTAAAAAATGAAAGAAAGTGGGTATGGATACAGGGAGGTATTTTTCAAATTCATCCTTTCTTGGAACAGAGAGCCAAAGAGGATGTGTTACAGAAAGAGGTGAGAGTGAAGATTCTCAAGGACAACATCAAATTATTAGCTGCCAAGGTGCCCTCTGGTGGCCAGGAACTGACATCTGAGCTGAACGTGGTGCTGGAGAATTATCAACTTCTCTGTAATAGAATCCGAGGAAAGTGTCACACATTAGAGGTATGATATATATGGTTTTTTTTCAGTGAAACATTTCTTATATCCAAACTCTTTAATGTACTGACAATTTTCATATCTTGGTGGGAAAAAAGTGTCCATCCCTCTCCCAGATATTGGATCAAAAAGAAAAAATTTTTAAGGGAATAGGTTGATTAAAAATGAAATATTTATTTTTAAAAAGAGGAAGCCAGGTTCTGTCTCCAGTTATCAGAAAGTTCTCTAGCAAACGATTTAATATCTTCAGACTTGAATTTTTTCATGTGTGCATCAAGATTTTCCTGTATAGATGATCCGCAGGGTCTGTTGCAGTCACCCAGTTCCAGAATGTTCTGTAGACATCTCCCTTGTTTTGTTTTGCCTGGTTCAAAGATAAAGTAAAGTTTTTAAAAAATTTTGAGTGTCTAAAATTAAGAGGGTTACCCGAAGGAAAAAAGAATTTAAAAACACTGGCATAAAAACAAAACAAAACACTGGCATTTTGCTGAACCTTAGATAAAATACCCTTTTAATAAAATTAAGATTTTTCTTGTTTGTTTTTGTAAGATTTTTGTTATATCTTATGGATTTTTTTCATTAGAGTCTTGTTGAGAGATGTGAGAAGCATTTTAATTTATAACAATTTAAATTCAGCTCAACCTAGAACACATGATTATAATGTGTTAAATCCTATCATGGTAAATTTTAAAAAACAAGTCAACAGCAACATTTTAAGGAAATTCACTTGTTACTTGATTGTTCTGAGTCTATTGTGCTAGGTAAATGTGCATAATTGAGACTAGCTAGTAGGGGAGCGGCTTGATCAGGGTTCAGCTTTGTCCTGGGAGGGATCTCTCCATTTTCCTTTCTTTCCTGTAAGAAAGGAGGTTGAATTTGAATATAAGCAGATTTATCTATCTTTTGCTTATAGAAATTTGGGCGACTAGAAACCTCTTTCTCCTTTTTCTCTAAGCCACGGGTCAGCAAATTATGACCGAGGGCTCAAATCTAACTTGTGGCTTGTTTTGTGCACTTGGTTAACCAAAAGTGATTTTTGTATATTTCTGAAGGGTTGAAGAAAACACACAAACTTGCTCACTTACCCACCTAAACATGCCAAAGAAGAGTCTGTGATAGAGACTGGATATAGCCCCTAAAAACAAAATATTTTCTGTTTGGCTCTTTGTAGAACATTTGCTGACTTCTGTTTTGGTAAGCAAAACAGAGGAGCACAGAGCACAGAGGAGAGTGAGCCTCCACCTAGTCAGTAGATCTAAAAGAAAACATTTCCAGAGGCTTGGAGCTAAGTTCTTTCCTAAATTCTTCCACCAGCTAGGTCTCTCTAATATGGAATAAAGGAATATAAATGTATGAATCTGTACATTCCTTGACAGTCTCTTCTGCAGAAACTTTAGAGTTGGGGAATGAGTAATTGCAATTCAGACAGTAGAGAGAGTATAACTCCTTTTTTGGCTAAACTGTGGCTTTCTTCTTATATAGACCTGTCCTCAGGATTTAGAAAACAGTTGGAAAGGCCACATAGTAAACAATATCAATGAGCTTTGAGTTAGAATTGAGTGTGCCCCAGGAGATTTTAATTTCCTATGAAATTATTTAAAATATTGCAGTGATGAGTGACTTTTACCTTCTGTTTAAAAAACTAATACTGTTTTTCCTTTTCTTCTATTACATAGTTTTATTTTTGACATTAGTCAGGTCCTTGGAATGTATTTTAATGCAAATAGTGGGGTGGCCTCTGGCTCCATTCTCCTTGTCCCTCCACCTTAATTGGTCTAATATAATTTATTGACAAATTCAATTTTGTTACACTTACTTAGGAATTCTAACTTCATCAGTTTCAAATTCCCACACGTACTTATTTTTAAATGAAATTATTATTGATTGAGGAGAATGTGTGATGCTAGAGATACGGCATACAAAATGGTTTCTGGATAATTTAAACATTTTCTTTGTGTGCTCTAGGAGGTGTGGTCTTGCTGGATTGAACTGCTTCACTATTTGGATCTTGAAACCACCTGGTTGAACACTTTGGATGAGCGGGTGAAGAGCACAGAGGCGTTGCCAGAGAGGACGGATGCAGTCAACGAAGCCCTAGAGGTTGGAGCCAGTGCTCTGGATGGCGTTTCTGTCCGTTGCCAATAGGGACAAACATTTATCAATATGAGGAGCTCAAGGCTTTATGTGGCCAATGGATTGGCCTCCTTAGTACTTTTTCGTGAGACTCATTTTCTTCAGCAGCCTGCTGTATTTATGCAATCATGCAGATTTAGAGGACCGGACCTTCTGGTATCAGCCTCCGAAGTGGTTAGCTGTGATAGTTAGTGCCTTTTAGACAGTAAAGCCAGCCCTCTAGGGGATTTCCAGTTTATTTTCCCAATCTCTGGATAAAACTGTGCATGTTATTAGGATAGCCGCTCACTGGCTTCTTCATAAAGTTATTTTTACTGACTAAACACAGCAACGACTGTGTTTACAGCGGCTTCTGTCCGTCATCTCTAGATGTGACAAGTTAGAGACTGGGCAGTAGTGGAGGCTGAGGGTCCAGTCATCAGAGCTGGTCTTCAAGGCTGGTCTTCCAGCTTCTGGGGACCAACAGATGTCCCTGATTGTTCTTTTCTCAGTTACAGCGCAGTGTGAGACACAGGATAACTTCATAACTGTTTCTTTAAGGAATTGCAAAGCAATGAGGTTAGGTTCACTTAAAAAAAAAGAGGAGGAAGGTGGATATGCTTTCAAACGTTAGAGGTGCTCTGTGGGCACTGAATGGATGATTGGATTGAAGGTCAGAAATAAGTGATCTGTGCATTCTAGGAGATGGATGCCTTGCCGGAGAGAAACTGTCATTTCTCAAATACAGCAGAGGGAGAGATTCAGAGAATGGAAATAATGGAAAGCTTACTTTAAGAAAACACATTTTCCTAATATGAAAGTAAACATGTACATTCTAGAAACTTGGAAAATAGAGAAAAGTATAAAGCAAACTTTAAAATAAGTGCTTTTAAATACCTTGTATACTTCTTCCTATTTATTATTTTTATGTATATTTACTGGTACACTGGGTCACAAAATGAATCCTATTTTTTTGTAACATAATTGTTTACATTTGGATAATTTTATTGGTATAGTACTGTTTCTGCTTCCAAGCTTTACATGTTATGAGAGTTTCTAATATATTTAATAATTATTGAAATTTTTAATGAAATTGTATCATTGTCTCTCATTTATGCTGATTTTGTAATTTTATTAATTATAAATACCATGATGGATAATTTATTCATTACTTGTTTACCTAACTTCTGGTATGGTTCCTTAGATAGATTTAGACATTGTAATTATTTGTTTTAAAAATGGCATTGTTTTAGGATCTTTGATATATTTTGCCCTAGTAAATAGTTTTTCTCTGTCTCTGGTCCAGTCTCTGGAATCTGTTTTGCGCCACCCAGCAGATAATCGCACTCAGATTCGGGAACTTGGCCAGACTCTGATTGATGGAGGGATCCTGGATGACATCATCAGTGAGAAGCTGGAGGCTTTTAACAGCCGCTATGAAGAACTGAGTCACATGGTAAGAATCAGGGCATGAATATGTATGATGGAGTGTTTGTGATACAGTGCTGACCCCAAGCTCCACGTCTAATGGAGTGTTGGTTTTGGTTAAAGTTAACAGCATCTGAACTTGTTTAATGCTGATTAAAACTTTAATGTTGGTCAAAGTTGATACCAACATTAACAGAGGCTTGAGGGCTTTATTTAGGTAGGGAAGAATAGACTTCATGTTATAAGGCAGGCTGAAACTGGTGATTAAAAACTAAGTATCGTTGAGATTATTTCTGTTTGTGAACTATTTAATTTCCTTTAAGAATCACAAGATAGCATAAAAATTAGGGCCATCAGAATTTGACATAAGCTGTTGAAAGCCCTAATCTCTTGGTTCATATCCAAGTTATATCTGAGTGTTTGTGTTCACAGCAGAAATTAAAGAAAGGACACTGCTCTTTTTAGAAATCCTGGATGGGTATTAGATGTTTTCAATATGTACTAAATAAAAACTTGTTATTTAGCCCATGAATAGCATCAAACTTAACCCCAAGGACAGCAAATAGTGGTCAGACACATGTTTGGGAACTTGTTTTGGATTTTGGAAAACAGAGATTCAAATGTTTGCTCTATGAATATACATGCTTGTTATATTTTATATTTTTATTGATAAATATTGTTTATTCTTAAGAATACTCTAAATTTGTAATAAATAACATTTATTTTAACATTTATTTTGTTATTTATTGTGTTCTATAGGAAATCTTTCCATTTTTGTATTTTGTTAGTTTATTATAAGGTATATAAGATACTAGATGGATATTTTTATGCTTATCATTGATAGTTATTATTTATTATTTATAAGGAAGGCCAAAATCTTAAACTACTGCTTTTATAGTCTTTGTGGCTGGAGTGTATATTCAGCAATTTATATTTGTGCTAATGATTAAATTTCTCTTCTGTGTAGGCAGAGAGCAAGCAGATTTCTCTGGAAAAGCAACTCCAGGTCCTCAGGGAAACTGACCACATGCTTCAAGTGTTGCAGGAGAGTTTGGGGGAGCTGGATAAACAGCTCACCACATATTTGACTGACAGGATAGACGCCTTTCAAGTTCCTCAGGAAGCTCAGGTATTGCCATGGGCTTGAGGGCTTTGGAGTTGTAAAGAAGAGCTAATATAGTCTCTTCCTCAGCTGCCAATAAACCCCTCCAGCTAGAGTTGGTCAGAAAGGGTCACTGTACTCATCAGGTGGCTCCTGGATTTTGGTGTTCTCTTGTTCTCTGTGAGACTGGCAAATGGCCAACATATTTAAACTGTAGTTTTCAACCTCTATGAGGTTTGGGCAGTATCTTTTTTATAGATATATTATGAACATTGGAAGTGACAGATGCAAAGACCTTGGTTATGGATAGCATGCTGTTGTTGTGGTCCGTACTATTATTAGATAGATTACAAATTTATTCTAGATTTTAAAATATGATATTATATATTACACAACTATATGAGATTTTTGAATTATTTCTTTTTGTACTTTTGAAAAAACCCCATCCTTTCCTCTTTTGAATCTCTTGGTAGAAAATTCAAGCAGAGATCTCAGCCCATGAGCTTACTCTAGAGGAGTTGAGAAAGAACCAGCGTTCCCAGCCCCCGACCTCCCCAGAGGGCAGGTCTGCTAGAGGAGGAAGTCAGATGGACATGCTACAGGTAAATAGGGCAAGGCATTTCCTTTTCTTTTTCAGTATGACAGTGTAAAAAGAGAAAGAGTTGATTACTAGGTGCCTTTCTTTATGTGTAATCTGTGGAATGGGAGTGATATATTGAAGGTCATTTCACGCCAGGGCAGCAGGACCAAACTGGTACATGGGTGGAAAAATACTGAATCTGACTTTTATAGTGGAGAAGAGAGAGAGCGAGCTAACTTTAGAAGTTAGCTTTCCGTGCTATTGTTTTGGTACAAGTCCCTGTTAGTACTGGTGTGGCTGATGCACTGGGCAGGCTGAGGGTGTGTGGGATGCAGCATCCTTAAGTTCCTTAATGGTCTACCTGAGATGGATTTTCACTCTGAACTTGGGATGAAGGGAATTTGAGTTCTAGGTTCCTGAATAATAGCTTTTGAACAGGTGAGAAAATTAATGACATTTTAGTTCTAGTGAGACCAACCTTATTCACATATATTATTTCTGAGATGAAGACACAGGATTCATAACACTGTGAGGGTGATTCCTTTAAGATTTCCTTTAAGATTTCCTCTTTGTGTCATGATACTGAATGTTTTTATTTGTGCTTTATTTTGTAGCTTTTTAGCAATATGTATTATACTGATATCTTCTGGTGAAAGAGATTGTCATTCTGATGTGAATTGCTTATTACTTTCATTTCTATAAACAGAGGAAACTTCGAGAGGTGTCTACCAAATTCCAGCTTTTCCAGAAGCCTGCTAACTTTGAGCAGCGCATGCTGGACTGTAAGCGTGTGCTGGATGGTGTGAAAGCTGAGCTTCCTGTTCTGGATGTGAAGGATGTAGACCCTGAGGTCATCCAGATCCACCTGGACAAGTGCATGGTGAGCTATTGGGGAGTTACATGCCTGGTGGACTTTCTGGTAGCTAATATGACCCAGGCTAGCATTTCTGTATGTGGTCATTAGTCTAGAGTTTGCTAAACACAGGGAAGTAATGATGGAAAACACATTAAAAAAGTATGAAATGTGGTCTTTTCTTCTAAGAAAATTTTAAGAGATAAGAGACATAGGAGAGAGTTAAGTCAGTGATCACAGTGTAATGAGATACGGTAACTAGAATAAACTAGCATGTATTACAAATTTATTCTAGCTTTTAAAATATGGTATTATATATTGCACAAGTAGAAACATATATCGTACAACAAGATTCCAGTGTGATGTTAGGAAAAGCATCAGAAGAATATGACTGGTCAGCTAGGGTTTCAAGGATAAATTTGAGTTAACTAGAAGAACCATACATAGAATGGATGTCAGGAATATTAACACATTAAAAAAGATCCCTTCCAAGGAAAGTGCAGTGTTAACTACTAATTTTTATAAAGCTGCAGCCTAAAATATGGAAGAAAAAATTAGTGTTGGAATGAATGTCAAGAACATTATAAGATGAAAAAATTCATTTGCTAGGAAAATAAAAGCTTAAATCAGAGTTTAAATCTAAGATTGGAAAGAAGAAATGATATATAAGGCCTTATTACTATTTCAGTGTTGAACTTTACAACTCAATTGTATAGAAATTTTAAAATAATGAGGCTAGGAGGGCAGGATCTTAGATTTAGTGTTCTACTTGGAAATCATAAAGAGACAAGTTAACACTCATCAGATATGAGAAGCCAGGGAAGGATCTTTGTACTTCTTCAAACTGCAGGGTCTAAATGCCTGCTTAATTGAGTGGAAGAGTGCACAAATAGGAAAAAAATTAATCTACATGTGCATGTATGTAAGCATTTGTTTACTTTTTGGGATAGAGTGGGAAACAAAGCAAGCACCGTCTTTGATGTCATGTAAGTGGGTTCACTGTTCTGTTAGGTGACAGGGTACTGTTCTGCTAGGTGACAGGGTACCGTTTGTATGGAGTCAAGTGAAGCTACCCAGACAGAGCTTTGGGGTTCGAGGTGATCGCAGTAAGGATTGCTCTAAATTTGACGTATGGAACTCCTATTTAATGTAGTCATATTCATCTTGATATGTAAAGTTTTATACATATCTTCAATACCTAAATAGTACCTGCTCATTGTGGTAGACTTAGTACTTCAGAGAAATAGAAACACGTAAATGTTATTAATTCCAAATTCAAACAGCTGGAAATAGCTAGTGATGGTTTTTCTAGCATTTAGAGTCATTTTTAAATGAAATTTTTTGGGGAACTTGGGATATAGCTCAGTGGTAGAGTGCTTACCCTCCATGTGTGAAATCCTGTGTTTGTTCTCTGGTCCTGGATTCAAACACAGGGCCTCCCACATGCTAAGCACATGAACTACCAATTAGTTAACCCCCAACCCTAAAATGTAACTTTATACATGAAAGACATTTAAGCTGATATTTTCTCCATCTTATGTAGGAAAAATATCCATATTGTATTATTAAGTACTTTCATTAACATGTAAAACATGTCTGAGTTTCTTCAAACCAGCATAGCCTCTATTAGTTTATTTTTCTTATCTGATTTGAAAAAGTTATTACAACCTTGATTTCAATTGACTTGACCTTTGAACTTCATTTGAGAAAGCAGAAGCCCTTTGACCTCCATCGTTAGCTGTCAGTCTGTATAAGCTGTGTTCTGAAATGATCCCAGTTGGCAAATTTTTATTACAATGTGAAACTTGTTATTTTTGTTATTTATTTTTTTAAGAAACTATATAAAACCTTGAGTGAAGTCAAACTTGAAGTGGAGACTGTAATCAAAACAGGGAGGCACATTGTCCAGAAGCAGCAAACGGACAACCCTAAAGGGATGGATGAGCAACTGACTTCTTTAAAGGTCCTGTACAATGACCTGGGTGCTCAGGTAAGGAGAGCAGTGCTATAGCTTACTTCCTCTCTCTCATGTACTTATTATTTTTTTTTCATAATGGGAATTGAACCTTGGAACCTTGTGCATGCTAAGCACATGCTTGACCATTGATTTATACCCACCATTCCTCTCATACATTTTAAAATTTCACTTTATTGGAAAATGCATGTTTGAAATTTAATTTATGGCATTAATACATGGTCCAGTAATTTTTGCAGTATTTCTTTAAATGTATGTGTTAATATTGTGATGATTAATAGTGAATTGGAAATTTATTTTGAATATTTAATTCAGATTGATATTTGTACTTTCAGTGTTTACTGACATTCATAAATTATTCTAAGGAAATTCCACCAATCATAATCACTGTAGAAACTCAAGTTATTGGTCTTGGTATTTCTAAATTGAATAGTTTATTGAGAAATGTTAAAACATCAGCTAGTAAATATTAAGTGAAAGGAAGTTCATACTGTTCTACCAGGATTTAAAATCCTGCCAAGAAACATCCATAATTTGGTCATTTTAGTGACCCCATGTGAAAGTTGTTGGGCTGCTTACTGTGATGGTCTGAGTGGATCCTACAGGTTTATTGTCCTTTCTCATTGAGAATCTCGGTCCTGAGCCCAGGAAAGCCCAGGAATGTGTGGAAGTGAAACTTTGGCAACGTTGTAAAACTGTTGGGCAAAGTTTTGGATCTTTCTTCCATTATTAATTATTAACAACTTCTGCTTCAATTAAGATTGAGGTTTCTGCATAAGCCCAGAGAAAAATAGCTGAAATTTTGTTATGAACTTAAAACCAAGAAGCATGAACAGTCCGTATTTTTTCTAGGTGATTTTGACCTTACTTCTGCAAGATAAGGTTATTGGTATGATATATATTGTGCATCTGGAACCCATGCCTTAGAGCTTCTTTTTGGTATTCTATAGTTGAAATTCCTTCTTATGTATTATTCATTCACTGGCTGGGCATTATAGGGATGAGAGTGGATTTGTTGGTTTTTATACTAATTCTCTAATTGGTTTTTAGCATTAATTATGTTTTGGCATTTACTAATTTTCTTATTCAACATAATTGAAAATTCATTGTGTATAAAAGCAGTAGGGATACAGTGGTAAGCAAAAACATAATTATTATTATTATTTTTTGTCTAGGGGAGTTGAGGGTAGTGAAAGAGGAAACTATCACTCAAATCGTTACATGGAGTAGTTACAGAATGTCAGTCTGAAGTGTTCTGAAGGAATAGTGTGTGACACATTACAGATAAAGATTTGTTCCAGTCTTTGGTTGGGAGACTCTCCTTGAGGATGTTGTTTTAGTAGCCTTTGTGTTGCTGTGACCAAAAGACGTGAGAAGAACAACTTAGAGAAAGAGAAGATTATTTTGGCTCGTGGTTTCAGAGGTTCAGTCCATGGTTGGCCAACTTCATAGCTTGGGGCCTGAGGTGAGGCAGAATATCATGGTGGAAAGATGTGGTGGAGGGAAGCAGCTCAAGACGTGGCAAATAAGGAGAGGGAGAAGGGAGAACACTCTGCTCTCCAAGGACAAAATATAAACCCCAAAGGCACATCCCTAGTGACTTACTTTCTCTAGGCACACCCTACCTGCCTACAGTTACTGCCTAGTTAATCCATATTAATGGATTAATCCATTGATTAGGTTCTCCTCTTATAATCTGATCTTTTTTACTTCTGAAAATTCTGGAATTATCTCACACATGAGCTTTTGGGGGACATCTCCTATCTAAACCAACAGAAGTGATACATTAGCTGAGACCTGAAAGATGGGTAGGAATATCTCGGGTGAAACTAGAAGAGGAGCTCCTGAGGCTCATGGAACAGCATGTGTAAAGGCCCTGTGGCAGGAGGCATCATGGCTAGAGAGAGAGTGGCAGTGTGGAGAACATGGTGTCAGGGAGATAGGATGAGATCAGAGTCTGCTGGTATCACCGAATTTGTGTTACAGGTTTTAATCTCTGTTTTAAGATTAACAAGCAGTTGTATAGGGTTTTTAGTCAGTAGATGACTGGTCTAGACATGCATTTTTTAAAAAGTCATTCACTGCACTTTGGAGACTGAATTGGAGAGAAGCAGGAGGAACTGTGTGGAGAGCATGCAGAAAGTTCCTGTTATGGTCTTTCTCCTGAGACATGATGGTGGAGTGGTGGGAGGTAGAAGCTGAATAGCCTGGCTTGAGCTACGTGTGGTAAGTGAGGCACTGAAACTGGTACTGTAAGAAAATGGTTTTGAGGATTCATATGGGCAAAGTAGAAAGAGGAAGGTCTGTAGGGCAGGAGGGGTCAACAAAGGGCATTTCTTTTCTTTTTTTCAAGTGTGAGTGGTGAGTATGTTTAATAGCTGATGAAAACCAGCCCACTGAGAAGTGATTGAATATCCATGAGGGAGAAGGGATAAATGGCTAGGCAAGAGATTTACAACTTGAAACAACCTAATTTAATATGCAGTACATTTTAAAATGTATTGATTGGGCTGAAAAAAGTATAAATTGTTGTAAGTTGAACTGTAAATGATTTTCATCCTGGTTTATACAAATCTTTGATGGCATTAAGTTTTATAATGGTTATATAGCTGTCTGGGCTTGTCAAAGTCAGATAAGTATCCTTTGAATGCATAATATCTTTTTAATGTAAGTCAAGTGTTTCCTAAAGTCTGTGTAGAGGTGCTGTGAGAGTTGTGAATTTTAATTAAATTCTGTGGGGGAAAAAGGAATTTTTAAAAGCAATAAATCCTTGAGGTCTAAAAAAGTGAAATTGAAACTGGGGAAGTGGCAGAAGAACCAAATATAATCCCTTATTATTTATTAAAAAAATTCAGTCTTTATGTCATTTTATGTCATCCAAGAAATTTTATCTCATGTATGACATATCACTATAGTACTTAGATGTTATTGTGTGTACACATGCACTCATCAAAATAAGAAATCACTTTATGTATTATGCTGTTACGTCCTAAGGTGGTGTCTCCTCCGCTGTAGATTGTGAATGATTGTTCTGGGTTTGGGAATATTGTCATGGAATGTGAAGGTTCGACCCAGCTCAGTTCAGTGGCTGTGCTGCCTCTGTCTTGACCTTCATCTTTTTTAGCTTCATTTCCCTTATGTGTAAAGTGGAGAGAATAGTGACTATCCCAGAGCTGTGGTGGATTTAATTGCATAATACATGTAGGATTCCTTAGCACAAACAGAAGCTGTATTAAGAGGTGGGTGGATGTTTTGCTTTCTGTCAACAACAACAAGAACAAGCTGGGTGCAGTGGCTCAGGCCTATAATCCCGGCTACTGGGGACGCTGAGGAAGGAGGGTCATGAATTCAAAGCCAGCCTCAGCCACTTAGTGAGGCCCTAAGCAACTTAGTGAAACCCTGTCTCAAAATTTAAAAAAACAAGAAGTGCTGGGGATATGGCTAAATGGTTAAGCATCCCTGATTTTAGTCCCTGGTCTAAAAATAGAAACAAAACAAAACAAGAAGAACAAAATAATAATAATGTTTTTGTTGCGTAGTATTGTAAATCATGTGGCTAATTGTAAAATATACAATTGTGAAAATAGTGCTTATTTATTTCTCAAATTGCCATAATATATATGTGCTTATTTATTTATTTATTTCTGAGTCACAGTTCTTTTTTTATTTTTAAAAATAGTTTAAAATTTGTTCTAATTAGTTATACATGACAGTAAAATGCATTTGCATTTTGGCACATCATACATAAATGGAGTATAACTTCTCATTCATCTGATTGTACATGACGTAGAGTTACATAGGTCATGTAATCATATATGCACATAAGATAATAAAGTCCAATTCATTCTACTTTCATTCCTAACCCTATGCCCCCTCCCAAATTTGATCATATTTGACATGTTTGTAACCAATACAATCAATATAAAAAGCATTTCCATTACTTTTTGAAAATTTGAAATAATGTAGACTATGTTTCCTGCATGATTTAGTACGTTAGAAATCAATCACCTTAAGATACATAGGGCCTCACCTCCACATCAACTATTTCAAAATTAAATGTTGCCCTTATAAATATCTCAGAGGTCAATGAAGAAGGCACAAGAAAAGTAAATAAAAAGTGCTTTTAACTAAGTGATAATAAATGCTAAAATATCAGGATCTCTGGGGTGAAATAGTACTCTGATGAACATTTATAATTTGAGGTACTTATATCAGAAAGAAGCTAGAATAACAAATTATTTTCAAATTATGTAGTAGGAAGGAAAAAATAAGAGTAGGAACAGAAATATATGAAATAGAGAAGAAATAATATAGCAATAATTTGATAAAAATCAATAAGTCTAAGACAGACATGGTAGTGCATGCCTGTAATCCCAGCACTTTGGGAGGCTGAGACAGGAGAATCACAAGTTCAAAGCTAGCTTCAGCAACCATTAGACACTAAGCAACTCAGTGAGGTGCTGTCTTTAAATAAAACACAAAATAGGGCTGGATATGTGGCTCAGTGGTTGAGTACTCCTGAGTTTAATTCCTGGTATCAAAAAAAAAATCAACAAGTGTAGTCAAGAAAAAACCAGGAACACAAAAATTAATATCCATGGAAAGACAGCTATTGAAATAATCCTACAGATGCTAAAAATATATTAAGTTAATATTACAGTTGTATGCTAACATATATGGTAGATTACATAACATGATCTATATTTGCAAGGATCCATGTGCTGCAGAGAAGAAAGTGTATTCAGTCATTGATAGATTAAATATTCTATATATTGTCTGTTAAGTCTAAATTATGAATTGTATATTTACTTCTGTAGCTTCTTTATTTAGTTTTGTTTGGAGGATCTCTCTAGTGGAGACAAAAGTCACGTTAAAGTCACTCAAGTATTGTTATCCATTTGATTCTTGAAGTTGAGAAGGGTTTGTTTGATGTATATAGATGCTCCATTGTTTGGAGCATAAATATGATTCTTATGTCTTATTGATATATAATTCCCTTAAGCAGTATGAAATGGCCTTCTTTGTCCTTTCTGATTAACTTTGGCTTAAAGTCCACTTTATCTGATATGAGCATAGAAACCCCTGCTTATTTAGGTGATCCATGTGAGAGATGTTTTTTCCCCATCCGTTCACCTTCAGTCTGTGGATGGCTTTGCCTATGAGGTGAGTCTCTTGGAGACAGCATATTGTTGGGTCTTTTTTTTAACTCAGTCTGCCAGTCTGTGTCTTTTGATTGATGAGTTTAGGCCATTAATGTTCAAGGTTATTATTGAGATAGATTTGTGTTCTGGATCATTTGGGTTTATTTCTAGTTTTTAATTTGAATTGGTTTTCCTTTGATTGACTATTCCTTTAGTGTAGTTCCTCCCTTTTCTGATTTTCACTTTTTTTTTCCCCCATTTTCTCCTCATGGAATATGTTGCTGAGAATATTCTGTAGTGCAGGCTTTCTAGTTGCAAATTTTTTTAACTTTGGTTTATCATGGAAGGTTTTTTATCACCTTCAAATGTGAAGCTTAGTTTTGATGGATAAAATTATTGGTTGGCATCCATTTTTTTTCAGAGCTTGGTATGTTATTCCAGGTCCTCCTAGCTTTGAGGGTCTGGGTTGAAAAATCAGCTGAGATCCATATTGGTTTCCCCTTATATGTAATCTGATATTTTTTCTCTTATTTCATTATAATATGCCTTGGTGTGGGCCTGTTGTAATTTTGTACATTTGGGGTAGTGAAGCTTCTTGTATTTGGTTTTCCATTTCATTCTTCAGGTTTGGGAAATTTTCTGATATTATTTCATTGAAAAGATTGTGCAGTCCTTTGGTTTGTGTCTCCAAACCTTCATCTATTCTGATAAATCTTAACTTTGGTCTTTTCACGTTATTCCATAGCTCTTAGAAGTTCTGTTCATGGTTTCTTAACTCTGTTTTCAAGATTATATACTTTGTCTTCATTGCCTGAGGTTCTGTCTTCCAAGTGGTCTAGTCTCTTGGTGATGCTTTCTGTTGAATTTTTAATTTGGTTTATTGTTTCCTTTATTTCAAGGATTTCTGTTTGTTTTTTTTTTCAGAATCTCTATGTCTTTATTGAAGTGATCTTGTGCTACCTTTATTTGCTCTCTTACATCATCCTTTTCTTTGCAGATGAGTTTATGTACATTCTAAACTCTTTCTCTGACATTTCTTCCACTGTGGTGTTGATGGGTTCTGTTATTGGAGTATCTTGTTTGTTTGGGACATTTTTTTCTTGCTTTTTCATGTTGTATGTGTATCTTACCATTTAATAGATGTGAGGCAGTAGAGTTTCCACCCTGTGGACTTATAGTGTTCCTGAAAGCTTCCAGTACTTCACTATTTAGGGAGAGACAAATAATAACAAGTACCAATGCAAACAATTTATAGCATTAAACCAAATAGTTCCTACTGTGATGTATACAATGTTAATTATCACAGTAAACAGAAATGATATGATCAGTTATTGCCTACAATAAAAACAGCAGGTTTGCAAAAGGGTTTATATAAAGAGAGTTTATATAATTTCAAATGCTGGACAAGGAAAGAACAGAAGTGATGTAAGATATGAAGATTATCAAGTTGGAGGAGAGAAATTAAAAGAAGAGTGAAAGAGAACAATAGCGATTGGCTGTTGTCAGAAAAGACAGTCAAGGAAAACAGATACACAGGAGAAAAAGAAATATATATATATGAAGTAAAAATTAAAAAAAAATAAAAATAAAATAATACAAAACAAAACTAAAATATAATTAATCAAACATTATAGTTCAGAAAAAACTAATCCATGGAAAACAACTGGCTTCAAAAATGCTAGAAATGAGAAAAAATATGAATATGTATAAGTTTCCATGTACCACTAAGGGCACTATTAAACATAGAAAATGAATAGAAAAAAGTTTATGAAAATTTAAAGAATTCTTTCTGTTGGAATTCAAAAGATTCTCAGCTTCTCTTCTTAGTAGTTTTAGGTGGGGTTGTCCGGAATGTGATGCTCTTCCCTCTGGATTGCTGGAGTGAGAGAGGTAATCCCATAGGTGGAGTTCCTGGAGGCAAGGTTTAGGCTTAGTGGGCTCCAGGCTCTTCATTGAATGCCAGTTGGTCTGGAGATTTTACATCAGTGCACCTCCAGCGCCAAGTACTTGCTGGTCTAAGCTGCAAGACTGTACCTAGGCATCTCCCTGGAGTTCCACTTGTGTTGTGCGGGACCCAATTCTTAGTCCCCTATGTCACTTCTGGACCCCACATTTCCTAGTCTTAGGTTCAGTCTCCAATCTCTCCCGACTCCTCCCTTCCCAGTTCCCCACTAGAGGCTTCTCTCCAGCAGGTCCTGCAAGCAGTTGGACTGTAGTGGGAGGGGTAGAGCTGGGTGAGTTTCTGAGTCCTGTTGTCCCTTGTGTAAACCTCTCTCCAGGTTTGATTTTTTTCTGGTGACTTAAGCACAATCTGGGTCATGCAGGGTGTGTTTACTGGGCCTGTATTCTGGGCCAAACTCAGGTTTGCCAGGAATCTGCCCCCACAGCTCATGGCTCCCCTGCTGTGGCTGCAAAATGTTTCCTTTGCTCTCCGAAGGCTGCCTGGAGAGATGGTGGCTTCTTTTCCTGCATACAAATATTGAGCAGTGTGTCTTTCAGGTTTGCTGGGCAGCGTCCTTGGTCTCTAATAGCTCCTTACCCAGATGTGCCTTGGGCCTTCCCAAGATGTGGGTTCCTTTAATTCTCTTACTTCTCCACTATGTTCAAGGAGGGACCACTCTGGCAGGATCTTAATGGCCTGGTGGCAGAAGAGGCTGTGCCGCTGGGCATTTCTTCTTTATTTTTTTATACTCTACCTCCTGAGTCCCCGATCTGCTTTGAATGTCCAGTTATTAAATTCCAGTAAAGTCTCTGTGCTTTTTTTTTTTTCATTCATTAGCTTGCTGAGAAGCTACCTGTCTGCTTTCTTGGTTTCACTGCATGGAGCAGCCAGGAAAGCAACTTCCTCTATTCTGCCATCTTGAAAACTCTCTTTGGGTCAGAGTTCTTTATTGTTCAGGGAGATAATTTTCTACTAGGTGAAAAAACAATGCTTGTACTGGACATAGGGTATCTGGGGTATTTCTTCATTGATTCCCTTCAATCACTGGTTGGGACATGCTCCCAGGGGCATGCCAGTTCACTGGCACTTCTATGGGGTGTGGCTATAGCAGGTTGCACAGGGCAGAGAACACCTTCAGGGAGGGTCACAGAAGCTGGCAGTTGGAAGTTAGACTTAGAACAAGAGTTAGCAAATTAATCAGGCAATTGATCAATTTTCTTACATGATCTTTTAAGACTTATTCCTTGAGTACACCCATGGTTTCAGAGGTATCATTTCATAGACAGCTGGCTCCATTTCTTGAGGCTCAAGGTAGGCAGAATATCATGGTGGAAGAGTGTGGTGGAGGGAAGCAGCTGACATGATAACCAGGAAGCAGAGAGCTATATATGTTTTCTTTTTGTGGGGGGGCTGAGGTGCATGCTGGGGATTGAATTCAGGGGCACTTGGCCACTGAACCACGTCCCCAGCACTATTTTGTATTTTATTTAGATACAGGGTCTCACTGAATTGCTTAGAGCCCCCACTTTTACTGAGGCTGACTTTGAACTTGCAACGCTCCTACTTCAGCCTCCTGAACCACTATATATGTGCTTTTTAAATGGAGTTTTTCATTTAGAGGATTCTGCTATCTTTTGTTCAAAATTATAATACATCCTTGGTTATTGATTCCTTAACTTTGTTCCAAGGACTGGGCCAAGTCCTTCCTATGTGTGTGTTTTCCATTACATCCTCATAACAAACTTTTGAAGGCTGGGCCTCTACCAGTATCAAGAGCTAAGATCACAACCCTGGGATGTTTGACCCTTAGCTTCTAAAGTAGGTAGTCTTCTTGTAGAAATGCAAGATTGGATGATTCTGATATGTTAGAGGTAAAGGTTATATGTGTCTTGGGGGTTAAATTTGAATCAGTTTCCATCTTTAACCAATATTTGGATTTGTTCCCATTCATGTTCAATCTTGCCTCAGTCTCAATCTCTCTTCTGCTTTGTCTCTGCTGTTCAGGTGACAGAGGGAAAGCAGGACCTGGAAAGAGCATCTCAGCTTGCCCGGAAAATGAAGAAAGAGGCTGCCTCCCTCTCGGAATGGCTCTCTGCTACTGAAGCGGAATTGGTACAGAAGTCTACTTCAGAAGGTGTGCTTGCTGACATGGACACAGAAATCTCCTGGGCTAAAGTAAGTTGCAGCTCAGCTGGACCATTTATATTTTCCATTTCTCTGTCCCAAGAAGAATATGTTAAAAAGAACTATTTTAACAAGATATTTTTATCTTGTTTCCAAATCATTGAACTCGTACGGATCATTGAGGCCTTTATAAGTATTATGATCATGTAATACTTGAAACATTTTAATGAATCACTTTCAACATCAGTGTACTTTTTTCAGTATTCATTCTTCACAAAATATTGTGCTGATTTTAATTCTTTAATAATTTTTTTCAAACCAATAACTAGTCTTTTGATTATAAACTAATTAATGTCAAGAATAGATAGCGAAGCCAGGCATGGTGGCTCAAGCCTGTAATCCCAGCACTTTGGGAGGCTGAGACAGGAGAATCGTGAGTTCAAAGCCAGCCTCAGCAATGGCGAGGTGCTAAGCAACTCAGTGAGACCCTGTCTCTACATAAAACACAAAATAGGGCTGGGGATGTGGCTCAGTGGTCGAGTGCCCCTGAGTTCAATCCCTGGTACCAAAAAAAAGGATAGATAGTGAGTTTTTTTTTTTTTTTTTTTTTTAACAAAATGAACATAAGACTTTTCTTTGGCCCTATAATGATTCTGCAGTCAAAGAGACTAGAGAGCCGATCTGCCACTTCTCTTCAGGGGTATTAGAAGAGTCAAATGGATCACAAAGCAGTTCTTTTTCCAAGGCACTCTGTTTCCCCTCAATTTATTTACAAAGACAGCAGTAGGTATACTAGAAAGAGTGCTAAAAAAAAAAAAAAATGGATACAGAAACAGGTGTTGATAAAAACCCTAGAGCATCCCTGTTGACGGTCTCTGCAGGTGTTTGCTGTGGGCCTTCCCCAAAGGGGTGGGAGGTAGTTGCGTGACACACAACTGCTGCTTACCTTGAATGCTCGGTGAAGAGGGTGGAGGGGACACTTGAGAGAAGATGAAGTAGTAGGCACCGGCAAGAGTCATCTCAGTGTGGAAAATAGCTTACAAAAATTGTGATTATGCCATAAGCTTTGTCAGTGAAAGAGGTGAAGAAAGGAACGAATGAGGAAAGAGCTATGGTGCAAGTCATCACTGTGTGGGTGGATGCAGAGCAAAGGCTTTTTAAAATTCAGATTGTTCAAGGAAATATCTTCTTTGTACAGTCTACTTTAAAAACCATTATTTTCTCCAGGCACGGTGGTGCAAACTTGTAATCTAAACAGCTCAGAAGGCTGAGCCAGGAGGTTCACAAGTTCACCGCCAGCCTCTGCAATTTAGTGAGGCCCTAAGCAACTTAGCAAGATACTGTCTCAAAATAAAAAATGACAAAAAGGGCTGGGGATGTGGCTCAGTGGTTAAGTGCCCCTTGCTTCAATCTCTGGTACCAAACCAAACCAAACCAAACCAAACCAAACCAAACCAAACCAAACCAAACCAAACCAAACCAAACCAAACCAAACCAAACCAAACCAAACCACCCATTATTTTCTTATTAGTAACATAATTTTTGTATAGCAGTTCCTGCTTATCTATAGAGAATATATTTCATGACTCCCAGTGAATACCCCAAACTGCGGATAGTACCATGGCCTGAATTACTGTGCTTTTTTTCTATATTCATACACACAAATTCAATGCTTTTCCAACTTAACTGACCTCTCTGTGCTCTGTGGCTATAACTTGTGCAGTCTGAGGTAAGACAGCAAAACTAGGGCAATTTTCTTTTCCCTTTTTATCAGTTTCAGGTAGAAAATTCCTCCTTAACATGGGCCTTATCACTTGCAGCACACGATGCTTTTCTTTCCTTATGAAGTTGACTACTTGTACCATTTCACACCAGGCCCTTCTTTTACGGTGTCCCTTGGCTTTCTGCATTGCTGGATCACAACTAGCACTTGAGCCCATTATGAAGTGAAATAAGAGTTCCTGGAACGCAAGTCCTATGACTTAGCAACTGTGCACCTAATCAATGAGAGGGCTGCTAAGTGACCTCTGGATGAGTAGAGTATACATCTTGACCCCACTGGACATCCCAGTGGGACATCCCAGTGGGAAGGAGCGGGATAGCAGAAAATTTCTCCATGCTACTCAGCACAGCGTACCATTTATATCTCCTTAATTGTCTATTTATTGAATTTTCCATTTAATAGTTTCAGACTGTGGTTGCCTGTAGCTAATTATAACTGTGAAAAATGGAGTATTGGAAGCTAATTGAATGAAACTTGTACAGTGTGATATTAAAAAAAAAAAAAAAAAAAGCAGGAGCCAAATCACCTATACTCCAACACGACCCTCCTGTGTTTTTTTTTCCCCTTCTTCTTTCCAGGTACATATTGACATGCATAGGCATAGTTATATGTTTAAAAATAAACTATATCACATCTAGTGTTTCATGACTTATTTTCACTTTTAAGTGTTGTATTACATATTAGAGATATGCACAATATCTCTAATTTAATTTTTGTCCTATTGAAATTACTACTATTTTTCACTATTTTAATATTGTGATGAATGTGCTTATAGGTAAGTCATTGTTTACATTCATATGTGAATAACTATTTAGCCCTAAAATTATTGGTTCAAAGAATATATCTATCTTAAAGCCTTAAGCACATTAGGAAATTGGCCTTTGGAAATGTTGTATGTGCCACCTGTGAATGAGAATTCCTATTTGCTTGTTTTAATTAAAACTTTGACAACAATAGGCAAACATCATTTTTTTTGGTTATTGAATTAGAATGTTTTCTATAGGCCACTTGTAACTTTTAAAAAATATCCCTTTTCCTGTAACTCTGACCATTTTTCTATCCCCAGAGTAGTCTTTTAATTTAAGCCGTTTGTTAAGATTACTAATTCTTAGTGTGTTGCATATTGGTGCAAAAAGTTATTGCCACCCATGGAGTTTCCTTTAAAGTTTTTTTTAAACCAATATGGTTATATATGCTTTAAAACATATGGAATCCATCTTTTTTTCCATTAGTTCTGCCTTTAGTGTTTAGAAAGGCCAAATGTACTCCAAGGTCATGTGATTTATATTATATTTACTATGTTTATATGATATATTTATAGTTTCTTCAAGCTCTTTTATACTTTTATCATCTTTTTACCTTTAATGCTTTAATTCTTCTGGACTTTATTTGTTGTATATGATGAGATAAGGCTCTCAACTGCTCATATATGTAACCAGTGATCTCAGCACTCTTTATTGAGTGATTGATACTTTCTCTGCTGATATGACATGCCAAAGCCATTATTCTTAATTACCCAGTACTTTTCCTTGCTTTCTGCTCCACTGATCTGATGATCCTCTCTAAGATGTGCCAGTTCCTTAACTGTTTATCTATGTAGTTTTATTTATATTTATTTATTTATTTATTTTGTAACAGGGGTTAAACTACTGAGCCACATGCTCAACTCTTTTTATTTTTTTAATTTTGAGACAGGGTCTTGCTAAGTTGCTTAGGTCCTCAATAAGTTGCTGAGGCTGGCTTTGAACTCACGATCCTGCTGTCTCAGCCCCCTGAGCGGCTGGGATTACAGGCATGCACCACCATGCCCAGCTCTTGTCTGTGTAATTTTATGCTATATTTTAATTATAATTAAGGATTTCTCATTACTTTTGCTTCTTTTTTGGTATATAGTCTTATATAAAGTATTAGTAGTCTTAAATTATTAAAAGAAACACTGTTGGAAATTTTGATTGGAATTGTATTAAATTAATAGCTTTGTTGGAAAGGAATTGGTAACTTGTTAAGTCTTTTTATTAATAAAGTATGTTTCATCCCCCCCAGCTTCCTTCACATTTCTATATAATGTTTTGATTTTTTCATTCTAAACATTATGTAGAAATGCAAAGAAGTTTATTTATTTATTCTATTTCTATGTGAATGCATGCCATGTTTTTTCTCTTTTTTTACTAATTGTTGGTAGTTAATATACAATGTTGAATTTTGTATATTTAATATTTAATCATCTTTCTGTACTCATATAAATTCATTTCTAGTTGATTCTTGTCATTTTTTTTTTCAGGCAAAGACTGTAAATAATGATGTTTGTTTCCTGGAATTCTCTTAAATTTCCTTTGATAACAGATTTGCATCATGAACATGAAGTATACAAATTACATAGCACATTCTTTTCACTAAAATAAAAAAAAATTAAACATCAGTTTGTAACATAATCACCCATCTTTTCAAGCTGTGTTTTCAGACTTTTGGAATATACATATTTCATAACATTTTAGTGTTTTTGTACTTAAACATTATGTAAAATTATTTTCAATGCAAAACTTCCATAGCATTTTTGTCTCTGCACCTGAATAACGTTTTTATTCCATAGCTTAAATATCATTTTCAATGTATTTTCTTTGCTATAAAATTTTTAGCATAATGTGTATATATACTATTTAAATTTGAGTAGTTGTGGTTAATTATTCCCTATAGCTCTTATGGACTGTTTCAGTCCATCAGTACATACCACTGAAGGAATTAACTAGACAGTATGTGGCTATGGGTCTTCATTTTACTCCTTTGCTGGAGAAGAATTTGTGAAAGAAACATTTCCTTGCTCTCATAAATGTACCAATGATTGACAGGAGCCAAGTGAGTGTTTAAACTTTTACTCACTTGTGATTCGCAATTTGCATGCTTTCCAAAATGTGATCTTATGATGTTCAGATATAAACTTGAGCTCCTTGAAGTGATTGATTTAAATGTTGGTTTAAGAAGATGCAACAGATTTAAAAAAATGCAGGGCAGGGCAGTGGTAGTAGTGAGGTAGATATGTATCCATGTTGCTTTTTACACTTTTGGTTTCTGTGGATATAGCTTTGCCTAATCTCAATCAGATTATCATTATAGTATCCAGACTATTTCTTTTATATATTATGGTGGTTGTAAGACCAATTTTAGACTTGCTAGTTCTTTGATGATTTACTTAGGATGAAATATTTTGTAATGTTTATATGACATTATACGTCAAGCCACCTAGTTCCAGGATATAATCCTTGTAAGTAATCACAGTATACATGTAATGGTTTCCCATGATAATCTAGGAGATAAATTCATTGTAAATTTTTAGAATTCTGAGTTCTGGAATCTTTCTGCTTTGCCAGCACGCAGTTCCTAAAAATGAAATAGATTCTTTTTATTTAGACCTCTGATGAGGGTAATTGGTATTTTTAATAAATAAAATTTATTTTTAAATTAAATAATTATATTTTTTTACATCACACTCTCTTGCATTCTTTGATATTTGCTTAAACATTGTAATTTTTGTTAGGAACTTAAGAACACTCACCATTTTGCTAACTTGGTTTTGTAAACCTTGGACACATTGCAGATGATCTAGGAAGTCATAGATTAATGTGTGTAGGTGAAAGAAAAGTTAAAAAAAATAGGGTCCATTAATTTTATAATATTCTGAAAGATCAAATGGGTCTTGGTGCTTTTATCTTCTAGAATGTTCTGAAGGATCTGGAAAAAAGAAAAGCAGATTTAAATGCCATCACAGAGAGCAGTGCTACCCTTCAGAACTTGGTCACAGGCAGTGGGCCTGTCCTGGAGGAGAAGCTGTGTGTCCTCAGCGCCGGGTGGAGCCGAGTTCGCACGTGGACGGAGGATTGGTGCAATACCTTGATGGTGTGTGTGTTTCCAGATACATTTAATGCTCACCTCTTCTTTTCTGTTTCACTTATTTCTAAGTGAATGCAGCTTTGATTGGAATTCCAAATCCTATTTTCTGTGTGCCCCAGTAATATTTTGCTTGTGAATTTATCAGACTACATTTTATTTTGCCTTTGAAAAGGTAATAACTAGGAAGAATTCACAGTGAATCTATTAAAGAATAAAATATTTGTGGTATACATGGAAATATGTACTTTAACATTTAAATGTACTTTGTTTCATTTTAATGATGTCATATAATATTTAATTTTCTTTACAATGTCCTAATGTAGTTCAGAGGATGGGTTCTAGCAGCTCATGACCTTCATAAGTCGGGTGGAGGTTACTTAAACACTTTCTATGCTTTGATTTTCTCATCTATAAAATGGATATTATTATACTTTCTCCTTCATACAATGCTTGTGATGACTAAATATTTAAAACATGTAGTGGTCTCATATAACTATATGAAACAACCAATTTTAAATATTATTGTTATGATTATAATAATTGTTAAAAGTCGTACATATGTTAGTCTTTGGTTATTACATTATACTAATAATTATGTCATAGAAATTTGACCATTTACTTTTCCTAGTGTTTTTTCTGTTTCTTTTCCACTAACAAGGAATATATGGCACCTCCATCCTCCCTTCTGAAAAAATAGTTCCCACTTACAATTTATTCTTTTACTCTGACAAATCTGAATAGGACTTTTATCTAATTCATAGATTTAGTTGGGTGATAGATACAGACAGGAAAACATAAATTATAATGTGTTTGAGGATTTATTCCAATCCATTAGGATGTGTATAGCAGGGAGGGTTGTGGGCTTAGATCAAACTCTATCATAGATTTATATTCCATCCCATGACTTGTTATCTGTATAACCCCAGGTAAATTGCATAATGTCACTAAGCTTCAATTTTCATGTCTGTGAAGGGGTGGGAATAAAAGTACATATCTAACAGAGTTGTTCATTGATCATTATAATAAAGGATATGAGGTTCTTGCTCATAGAATATGCTCTTAAGTATTTATATGTTCATTTTTGTTATTCCTACATTATTTCACAGTCTCACAGCCTTTGCTTCTATTTTCTTCAGTTTGTACCTTCTAAATTCGCCTTCCAGGCAACGTCTTTCTCGTTCTATTAGAATATTCGATTTAGCTGTGTTACGGCGATGCACGCATCTGGTACTTCTCTGATCTTTTTTAGAATGCAGCACACTGTCAGCGTCTTTCTCACATCTTTTATTAGTCCACATGTTCTTTTTCAATGATTGTCCCATGTTTTAGATTAATAATGTGTGTCCTTTCATTCACTCTTCTAAAATTTTTCTAGTTTCCTTTATCCTATGACATATATAATTTCTGAAATTGTCAATTTCATCATAAGGCCTGCCTCCCTTTATGGTCAAGTTTAACTTCTTTCCTCAGCCTCAACAACTTCCTGATTTTTAATCTGCTCAGCTGTTTGCTTCTGTTTTCAAGTTGGTCCTCTCAGTCACATTGTATGTCATACTTCAGGAAACATGACTGAAGCCTGAGCCAGGTGAAATATCCAGTGCTGGTAGTACTGAGGAGAATAGACACTGGCCTTGTCCTCTAAGCAGATGGAGTCTGTTGAGCCAGCAGAATTAAAGAAGATGGAGTGTGGTTGTGTTTAATCATAATAAATGAGTTTTTAAAATATATGACTGAGAGGGACAATGAGATCAGTTGCAATCTAAGAAAGAGGAATAAGAGACAAACTTGCAAAAGAAACTTTCTCATCTTTTAGTCTTCAACTTTGTATTGTGTTGAGATCTAAGTCAAGTTTAAAAATGCTGAGCCATGCCTGTGCATTTTTAGTATTGAGATTTATTCAGTAAAGAGAGCTTTGCAGGGAAGTGGAAACCCTTCTTTAAATTCAACATAACGCTTTGCTCTTTGAAGGTCTTTTAAATCTCTTCTAAGATTATCATCTTAAATATTTCATGTGATTGTGTCAGCATTTTATTAATTCCTTTGTAGAACCATCAAAACCAGCTGGAAATATTTGATGGAAATGTTGCTCACATAAGTACCTGGCTTTATCAGGCTGAAGCTCTGTTGGATGAGATTGAAAAAAAACCAGCAAATAAACGGGAAGAAATTGTGAAGGTACCAAACTCAGACAGATCAGCAGCACTTGGGGGAGTGGAACATTTTGCTTTTGTCTTTCCTCTTGTAAATGCTTTGAGCTACTTGTGTTCAAAGTAGCAAATGACTTATTAACATTTGGTTGGTGGAAAAAACTGAGATCACCAATGAGTTTTATATGAACAGCTCTTATTCTGGTTGATTGTGCTGACCCTTATTTGGAATCCCAGACATTTATTTAAACCACCTCTAATTCTGAGTAAGCATCACACATAGATTTAATTTTGACTTTTCCCTTGGGATAATTTTGTGTGTTTTTTTTTTTTTTTAAATAATTAGCGTTTGGTATCTGAGCTGGATGATGCCAACCTACAGGTTGAAAATGTCCGTGATCAAGCCGTTATTTTGATGAATGCACGTGGAATTGCAAGCAGGGAGCTTGTAGAACCCAAATTAGCTGAACTGAATAGAAACTATGAAAAGGTGTCTCAACATATCAAAAGTGCTAAAGTAAGTTACCAAATTTTTAGAGAGAACCATTTTTTCTTATGGGAATGTGTCTAAATGATAGATGGCAATAATTTTTAAAAATTAAAAATAGTCTGCTTTTTTCTTTGGAACATTTGTCCCTTTTATTTGTCATTGTGCTTATAAAGAGAAAACAAGGAATTACTATTGAGGAAATAAACCACTTGAGAAAAGGTTTCAAACACTCAATTCAAAGTGAAAATTAACTATGAAATAATGAGACTAATTCCCAGGGAAGGCACGAATATTAAAGCTGTAATTCCATAGTCGTACTTTAATATATGTTCATACTGCACACACTTCTTGTTTTGCTTACACGTAGACAAATGCAGAAGTTACAAGTAACTTCATAATTTAGATTTTATGGAGAGATGTACTACTTGCCTTTATGAATTTACAGAAGAGGTTTAGGAATTGTATAAGAAGATAAGTAGGAGCTTTCCTTTGTAAAAAGGTGTTCATCTGTGCTCTGAGGTGACGCTGCGATTCTGTGTCTTTCCCATTCTCTCTTTCTAGCCTTGTTTTACAAGGGGAAGAAAGGGAGCATTCGACTGCCATGCTTTTAAGGCCTGGCGTGGAGTGGGTGCTTCAGTCAATGTTAAGTTGAAAAGATGAACATAGTTCAATGGTTTGGTGGGAAAAAGGCAGAGTTAATGTTGAGGTCGTCCAAACCATGTGCCATTCTGAAGAATCATGAGTCTGTGTTTTTCAGCATCTCAATTGTGCCCACAGGAGGGCATTTATTATTATTTTTATATGGCTTAAATTTTTTTATTTGTTCTTTTTGATATACATGACAGTAGAGTGTATTTTGACATACTATACATGCATGGAGTATAGCTTATTCTATTAGGATCCCATTCTTGTGGTTGTACGTGATGTGAAGTTTCGCTGGTCATGTAGTCATATATGAACATAGGAAAGTTATGTCCAATTCATTCTACTGTTTTTCCTAATCCCATCTCCCCTCCCTTCCCTTCATTCCTCTTTGTCTAATCCACCAAACTTCTATTCCACCCCCCACCTTGTGTGTTGGCATAGGTGTATCAGAGAGAACTTCAACCTTTGTTTTTTTTGGGATTGGCTTATTTCACTTATCATGGTGTCTCCAGCTCCATCCATTTACTCACAAAAGTCATAAAGTCATTCTTTTTATGGCTGAATAATATTCCATTGTGTATATATACCACAGTTTCTTTATTTATTCATCTGTTGAAGGGCACCTAGGTTGGTTCCACAGTTTAGCTATTGTGAATTGAGCTGCTAAAAACATTGATGTGGCTATGTCACTGTAGCATGCTGATTTTAAGTCCTTTGGGGATATACCGAGGAGTGGGATAGCTGGGTCAAATGGTGGTTCCATTCCAAGTTTTCTGAGAAATCTCCATACTGCTTTCCACATGGTTGCACCAATTAGCAGCCCCACCAGCAATGAACGAGTGTGCCTTTTCCCCCACATCCTTGCCAACACTTATTGTTGCTTGTATTCTTGATAATTGCCATTCTGACTGGCGTGAGATGGAATCTCAGAGTAGTTTTGATTTGCATTTCTCTAATTGCTAGAGATGTTCAACATTTTTTTCACATATTTGTTGACTGTATTTCTTCTGTGAAGTGCCTGTGCAGTTTCCTTGCAGAAGAGCATTTTTATATTGTCAAACTTTAGAGAGTTGTGTATTGAAATTATCAATGAGGACAGATTCTTTTATTTTGTGGGAAGGAAGTAAACATTATCTAACATTGCTTTAATTTCAAATATCTGATAGAGTAGGCCAAATTATCTTTCATAGTTATGAATATACTTAGATTATTCATAATTTAAAGAAAATACACAAATTGTTGCTTTGGCTTTTGTCTTTCTTATCTCTTTACTGCATGATTTAAATTCATTTTATTCTTTTTTAAAAAATTTTTGTAGTTGTGTATGGACAGCATGCCTTTACTTATTTTTATGCGGTGCTGAAGATCGAATGCAGTGGTTCACACATGCTAGTCAAGCGCTCTGCCACTGAGCTTCAGCCCCACCCCCATTTTTTTCTTTTCAATAGATTTATGGGAGATTTTCTTGGTATAAAAAATACTGAAGAAGACAGGGATAGAATGAGAGGAAATACAAAGAAAAAAATTATCATCATCCCCATGAGTAACCTCTGCAAATATTTTGCCATCTATGTCTGCTTTCATTCCTAAGAGATATTTAAATACCAGTTTTTGTATTGTATTGCACATTCTCCTTTGACATGAGTCTTAATGGTAGTAGAGTATTTCATTAGGTGATCTATTATAATTTCCTAACACTTTTCCAGTTTCATTGGACCCTTATGAATATTATATTTATTAAGATAATTTTAGGCTTATCTATTTGCTCCTCTCTTAATATGTCATGGAAATAAATTCTTAGAGTTCCTTGTAATTGCAGCAAAATTGTGCATCTAAAGGCTGTTAAGCAGATTTTCCAAATAGCCCATTAGAAAATTTAGACTAGTTAATACTTCCCTAATGAGGATGTGAGAGTTCTAGTTTTCCCACACTTAGCCAACACTAGGTGCTATTTCCCTGCATTTAGTTTTATTAAAAAATTGTTAGGTATTTACTGTTAATTTTAGAAATATGAATATTTTTATATAGACTTTATCTGAAATGTTGCATTGAGAAGTATGTTCTTTAATGTTTGGGTATCACAGTCCACGAGGAATGCTTCTGGGTCAATGTGACTGAGAGACATTCTTTGGGTGTCCGTCCATTGGGTGGCAGGTGCCATTTCTCCCTTCTGTGGCCATGCCAGAGGTGGCTTTGGGATCATGGCACTTTCGCCCGCTATGCTCACATGTACTCTTAGAATCCACTACACAGCCACAGTCAATTACACACTACCTCACATCCCTGGCTAGACTTTGGAGGAAACGGGTAATTCAGAGAAGCCCTAATAGATAAAATCATTGCTATATGAATGAATGAAATTGAAGTCAGTTCCAATAAATGATCATTTCTTTCTTGATACTCAGTCTCTAGTTAATCATGAAAAGAACACATTTTCAGAGATCTCCCTTTCTTCTACAGCTGCTCATTGGTCAAGAGCCATTGTCATACCAACATTTGGTTACCACCGAAGCATATGAAGCTGGTGTGCCTGTCTCTGACTTGGAAAAATTAGAAAATGACATAGAAAGCATGTTAAAAGTTGTGGAAAAACACTCGGAATCCAGTGATGATAATGAAAAGGTTGGTTCGAGGGGATTTGCAAAACTGTACTCTCATTTTTTCTTCTAATTATATTTTTACATTATTTTTTACCCACGTAACCTGCCAATCATGACTGAAGAAATCCAGATTTTCTAAATGTCATTGTAAGATTTGTCAAGTACTTCGAGTTAAGCATGATTATGCTTAACTCCATCCCACCCACACGCTTTCTGACTTTATAGTCCTTAGTCTAACTTGTACAAAACTGGCTTTCGGGTATTTTAATTTCAAATATAAAGTATTTTAAGAGAATCACGAATTATTTTTATCATTCAGGTTACGACGACTTCTGCTGTACTTCATATGTTAGTTCTCTTACTTGCTGACAGATAGTAAATAACTATGCATTTTTCTTTTGAATCCTTTTTTCCTTTAAACATTCAGATGGACGAGGAGAGAGCTCAGATTGAGGAAGTTCTACAAAGAGGAGAACAAATGCTACATCAGCCTATGGAGGATAACAAGAAAGAAAAGATCCGTTTGCAGTTGTTACTTTTACATACAAGATACAACAAAATTAAGGTCTGATGGGAGAATCCTGGTTGCATTTACATACTTTATTCAGCTCTGGCCATTGGGTGGTTTGATTTCACATTCTTGAATGCTTTAAAAGAAATCTGTTGGGATATTATCTCCTCCTTTAATGCATTTTACTAGGTAGATTTATCTATTTATAACTACTATAGGTACATTTCATGTGATTTTATTAGCATTATTAATTATAACTAAAATGATTGACGTATTTCATTAGGCCAAATATGATATATAGTTTTCTAAACCAATGTTGTTCTTAACTGTGACCTTTAGAATCATTTGAAGAAGTTAAACAAACAAACAAACAGCAGTACCTTAAATTGCCCCCTAAATCAATTAAATTAGAATCTTTCAGGTTGTATCCAGATGTTGATGTTAGAAAACAAAACACTTTTTAGATGATTCTAATGTACAACCAAGATTGAAAGCCACCAATTACAGGACTCATTTTCTTATTTGAAATATGTATTAGATGACCTTATCCCGTTTGTTGACTAGGATATAACTCTTCTTAAATATGTATGATCTCTTTATAAAATGAAGATATTAGCCCCTGTCATATTTGCTATAACATTATTTTACTGATTTTTATCTTCTAATTATTTTACCTTTAACATTCAGCCATTTAAAATTTTTATTTAGCCACATGGGATTTAAAATTTTTTTTTTAACAGCTTTTGACCTAAAAGGTTCTTAACCTCCAGAGTTGGTAAAGGGTCATTTCTGTGTAGTTGTGTTTCTTTTCCCCCTATAGTTTGATAAAAACAAAATTTACATAAGAATTTATAAAATACTCATTTAAAATAAACTCCATCTATTCAGACTTGAGTTCAGTGTGACACAAGGCATATCACATAACACTGTCTCATCTCAATACTAATCTGTTGTAGTGTCTTTCTGTTTCTGTGTCTTTGCAGAATTCTTTAAAAATAAAATTTTCCAGAAGGAAAGTCTAGGTCAGATCTTGAGGACATTTTTTTTTTCTTCAAGGCATTTTGATTGATCACTCTCATGGGGGTGAAAATCTATTCTGGGAATATAGAAAGCACATCTTGAACTGCCTTGCTGCTTCTGCAAAAGTATGAAAGCCCAGAAAAATCCTGGATTGTCTTTATAGCCTGGATAGAAAAATAGGCAGTTTTGATGAATGTGATTTATTTTTTTAACTTAGAGCTTTTTAATACCTACTGACCTCCCCAGTTCATTCTGAAGCCTCAGGTCTGTGTGGCCTTGATGAATGACAATCTGTTATGTAACTGAGGAAGCAGCACAGAATCCCTGATCTTGGAGAAGTTGCTCAGGTAGAAAAGTGACTCTCAGACATATCCAATGGAGCAAACTTAAAACAAAAAATTGGCACATGGTGATACCTAGTGATGCTCAATGACTAAAAGTAATGCAAAGTTAAATGTCCTACAGGCATGAGAGCCATTTTTGGTCTTGGATAAAACAGATGGCCTCTCTGCAGGATCCTGGTGGGTGGAAAGCCATGCAGGAGAAGGGGACCCACTTTCTCTTCTCTTTTGACATATTACTCAACCCATATATACTTTCATTGGTTGTTTTCTTTTTCCTTAAAGGGAAAAGATGAAAACAGTTGAGCCTCATTTTGTGATCATCCAAAACAAATTGTCCTATTGGAAATAAAAACCTGAAAACATTATTTAAAATTTTTTTCTTTTATAAAAATATTTAGCATCTTTTTATTCAAAACTGGTTCTTGCTAAGTATGGTAGCACACATATGATCTTAGTGATTCAGGAGGCTGAAGCAGGAGGATTAAAAGTGAGGCCAGCCTTGACACTTTAGCAAGAACTTGTTTCAGCATAAAAAATAAAAGGTTTGGGATATAGTTCAGTGGTAGAGCACCCATGGTTCAGTCCCCAGTACCACAAAAACCAAAACCAAAACCCAAAAAGCCCCAAACTGATTCTTGGGTGAATGTATTATTTATTTCAGCATTTTAAAATATGTTCTTAAAAATAGAATTTGCTTTTGTAGGCAATATACACATTTATCTAGAAATTTTTTTCTGACTAAAATTTAAATATGTGGCATGAGAATAGTAAAATTAATATTTAGAGTGAAGTATAATTAATCCTCTTGGTAAAGTCAGGAAACCTGTAGACTTGCTTCCAACCTGGCTGTCCAGGAATTCATGAAAGCAGTAGTTCATCAAATTCTAGGAGGCAATAAATGCAGATCTCTAAAGTGAACACCATGTTACTGACTGATGAATTTGAGTCTGGAGTCTTGGGTTTCATTGTTTCATTTAGCGATTGTAACCACTTTTGAGATCACCAACTGAATGAATGTGAGTTTGTGATCATTTCTACTATCATTTTTGAATTTATCGATGAATCACTTTTTAGAAATTCAACACAGAAGTGAAAATGTTAAGGAAGTTACCTTAATTCACAAGTAGATATACTTTGTCTTTTTGCAAGTAATAGATACCATTTATTAATTGTAGTCATCTAGGAGTAAAGAACTTTAACTCCTTATGCAAGTGGCTCAGCCTAGAGAACAGTTTATTGTAGAAAAAGCTTTGAATAGAAGATCCGGAATAATTACATCAGGGCAAATGAGTAGTCCACAGAGCCTCAAGTCTGCCAAGGTTAGTACTTTAGGACCCATTGCCTTCTGAAGGATATTCATGCTATATAATATTGTTCTCAAAGGTTAAGATTATTTAACAAGTTATCTGGATATTATTTGAATCAAAATTCCCACTGCCTTTCATATTTTATTTTTATTGTTTTTTACTTAGTTTTTGAGATGGGGGTTTTCTATGTTGCTCAAGCTGGCCTTGAACTTCTGGGTTCCAGCAATCCTCCTGCCTTAGCCTTTCAAATAACTGGGACTACAGGTCTATACCACCTTGCCCACTTGAGATGTTTTGAAAACAAGTGTAACATAATTTCTGCAGTGACGCCCAGAAGTGTTTAATTGTGATATTTTTAAAAGGGTGAAATAAGCCAGGTGTGGTGGCTCACGCCTTTAATCCCAGCTCCTCCAGGAGCTGAGGCAGGAGGATTACAAGTTTGAAGCCACTCTAGGCAACTTAGTGAGGACCCTGTCTCAAAATAAAATGAAAAAGGGCTGGGATGCAGCTCAGTGGTAGAGTGCTTGCCTAGCACGTGTGAGGGAGGACCTGGGTTCAGTCCCCAGTACTGCAAAAGAAAAGGACAAAAAAATGTTTTCATTATTGGCAGCATTTTCTCATTTCCTCAACAATTTAGGAAAGCAATTGTTATGTTTCCTGTTTGCCAAGTGAGTTTAGATGACTTAGGTCTTAAAACTTTTCAAATATTAACTTATCAAAGCTGTTTTAACATCAGGCAACAGTTCCAAATTAGAATAGAGATTGTTAAGGCTTTCTGTAGCATTTAAAAAGTTGTGGTTAAGAGTCTTTGTTTTGGCTCATGGTTTTGAATACATCTACATATTAGTCTTGTATTTTTCTCAGTTTGCTATTATTCAGTGTGGGGCTCTTTTAAAATACGTTCACTATTTTTTCAAAAATGTTTTCTAGGCTGTCCCTATTCAACACAGGAAAACAAGTCCGCTTGCTTCTGGGATGAGATCATCTCCTCTCCCTTCAGATTATCTGGTTGAAATTAACAAAATTTTACTTACCATGGATGATATGGAATTATCACTTAATATTCCTGAACTAAAACACACTATCTATGAAGACTTCTCATTTCAGGAAGACTCACTGAAGGTAAATGTGCAGGTACTGCATAGGGAATAGCCACACTTGAGGTAGTAACAAAGCAAGGAGTTATCATGCCCACTTAGATGGTCCACATCTTTAAAACTTTGTACCAAGGAATAATTAATGGATATGAATAATAAAACTTTCCTATACTCAACAGTGAAATATAGCAGAAATTTTATTTTTAAAAAATTCATTATGAATTTTTATGTATGCACAGTTACTAATTATTTGCAACAACAGAGGCTTTAAACATGAGCACAGAACATACTCCTGTCTTACAAACTTGATTGTCATTTGAATAAAATGTCAGCTTTTATCTGGTCATCTAAAATGATTTAAGATTGGCCTGTTGGGATGGTATGGGATGGCATCTTGATTCTAAGTTAGTTAAATCATTAAATTCTGTCTAGGCTTTGTAATATAATTTGATTGCATTTATATATAAAGTCATAATAACATTGCTGATAGATCTGATAGTTTAGATAGTTCATTTCAGTCATTTAAACTATCATAATTAGATCTTTGAAAATATAAATAAATCCAGTCTTGAAAGCTTCATTACCTTTGTAGAATGTTACTGAAGCTTTTCATGTCCTGTCCAAAAGCTGCTTTGAACATCAGTGAGAATCCCTCCCCCACCCCCCCGCCATTGGTATTGCATTCCTCACACTTTGACCGATGCAAGTGTTCATTAAAAATACGTTTCTAGTTTTCACCAGCAACAAGGTTTGGCCTCATTATTATTTTAAATGAGCAGTATACAATATGAATTTTTGGTTATCTATGATTCTTTATCATTTTGCTAGATTTTGTTAATGCACAACAATATGTTTTTAGAATATCAAAGACCAACTGGACAGACTTGGGGAGCAGATTGCAGTTGCTCATGAACAGCAGCCAGACGTTATCCTTGAAGCCTCTGGACCTGAAGCCATTCAGATCAGGGATATGCTAACTCAGTTGAATGCAAAGTGGGACAGAGTTAATAGAATGTACAATGATCGTAAAGGGTATGTACAAATTAAGTTAATATTTAATATCTAAAAATATGCCTACAAGTTCATGGGCTATGAGACAGTTCACTTGTACTGAGAGTTTGTTTCACATTTTTGCAATTTGGTCTGTTTAATGAATTGTGATAAATACAGCTCCGTAAAGAGGAGTCTGATCACATACAGATGACATGTCTTCATAATATGGAAACACCTTTAATTTTTAGTACTTAAATAGTGTCCATTTTTAAAACAAAATTAAAAAGGGTTTTCATTTCACTGAAATGCACACACTTTCTGTACACACTTGACTAATGTGAGTGAAGAGCAGAGACAGTGACAGATAGAGTCCATATATAATCCCAAGTCCTTTTATAACCTTCTGTTAAAGAGATTGATTCTGAGCCTTTTTCTCACTAGATTTTGATCAGGCCTATTAATAAGTAGAAATAAATCTGGTAAGAATTTTAGTCAATAGCTGTGAATGTATTGAAAATGCAAATAAGGTATTATATAGCCCAACGTGCATGATCCCAGTAGCTCAGGAGACTGAGGCAGGAGGATCACAAGGTCAAGTTTAGCAACTTAGGCCCTAAGCAACTTAGTGAGATCTTGTTTCAAAATAAAAGGGTTGGGGATGTGGCTTCCCTGGATTCCATCTCTGATACAAAAAAAAAAAAAGAAAAAAAAGGAAAGAAAAGAAAAAATAAAAGAAATAAGCCAAACCAGTGTGAAGTACTGTATAAGAGCAAAATTAACACAGGACAGTACATTGTAATATATTGGAAAACTTCAGCGATGCAAAAATTAGGCATCATATTAATCTTTTTTCATATTTCATGTGGCTATCCAAACCTCGAGAGGATAGCTTTTAATGGCTTTCACCTTATTCCTTTGAATGGATTTTTAAAATCATCTCTTTGCACATTTAGAAATATCCATTTAAGTACATCCTTAACCATACTTATAAAATAGACTTGATTATTAGATGAAGACAAATTTGGTAAAAAATAGTAACGTTTAAAGATTCTGGATTACTGTACTTCTACCAACAGTTTCTGTAAATGTATCCTTCCTTTTGAACCCTGGCTAACATTGATAGGATTTTTTAAAAAGATCTTTGCCAATTTTACATCAATAGTTTCCATTTCAGCTTTATTTTCACCTTTTTATTGGTGAGATTTGAATATTATTACGTATATTTTTTACCCCAGTTTTGCTCATTCTTTTTTTTACCCTCATAGTATTACCATTTCTTGAGTTTTGCAAAAACTTTTTTTTTTCCAATTGAATATATAAACTGTTTATGGTTTTATTTCTTCTTGTTGTTTAAGTGGTCACAGCTTTTCATGTGTCCTTTAATTTTGTTAATGGTGGTTTTGAGATGTAGAAAATTTAATTTTATGTAACTGTACCTTATAATCCTTTCCTTTGTGATTTCATTAATTTAAATGAAATTTATATGCTTGTAAGTTAACTTCTCACTGTGAAGTAAATACTTATTTAAACTTTTGAAGTATACTTTAAAAAAGAATTTTTAGCTAGGCACAGAGTTGCATGCCTGTAATTCCAGTGACTTGAGGCTGAGGCACGAGGACCAGAAGTTTGAGGCCAGCCTGGGAAAGTTAGTGAGACCTTTTCTCAATGAAAAAAATGAGGACTGGGGATGTAGCTCAGTAGTAAAGTGCCCACTGGTTCAATCCATAGTACTTTCTCCTACCCTGGCAAAAAATAACAAGAACAAGAACAAGAATAAAAACCAGTTTTTATTGATTTAAAATGCATATTTAGTAATCTAATCCATCTGAAATTTATTGTGATATGTACTATACACCAACTTCAGTAGCATGAGTAGGATCCATGTAGCTCTACCTTTCTTTTGTGTTGGCCTGGGGACTTAACCTACATGTGCTCTACCACTAAGCTGCACTGCTGACCCAGCCCCCTCTTAATTTTTTTTTAAAAAAATTTTGAGATAGGATCTCCTTAAGTAACTCTGCCTGGGCTCCAACTTTCGATCCTCCTGCCTCAGCATCCCAGGTAGTTGGGATTATAGGCATTTATCACCTTGCCTGTCTGTATTTGCACTTCTTCAACATTGTTCAGGTAACTTTTTATGTAGCCTGAATTAAGAAACACTGAATTGCTCTATTTTGCTTCATTTTTCTCAAATGAACAACCAACATTTTAAATACTTTTTTTAATAAGATTTTTTTAAACCTTTTATTTATTTATGTATTTTGTATGTGGTGCTGAGGATCGAACCCAGTACCTCATGCATGCGAGGCAAGCGCTGTATGACTGAGCCCTTTAATACTTTTTATTGAATGAACTTATCCTTCCTTCCTTCCTTCCTTCCTTTTCTTTTCTTTTCTTTTCTTTTTTCTTTTCTTTTCTTTTCTTTATTTTTGGTGGTGCTGGGTATTGAACCCATGGCCTTGTGGGACTGCTAATTGGTGCAACCATGTGGAAAGCAGTATGGAGATTTCTCAGAAAACTTGGAATGGAACCACCATTTGACCCAGCTATCCCACTCTTCAGTATATCCCCAAAGGACTTAAAATTAGCATACTATAGTGATGTAGCCACATCTAGGTTAATAGCAGCTCAATTCACAATGGCTAAACTACAGAACCAACCTAGGTGCTCTTTAACAGATGAATAGATAAAGAAAATGTGGTATATATATACAAGGGAATATTACTCAGCCATAAAGAAGAATGAAGTTATGACATTTGCTATTCAATGGATGGAACTGGAGACTATCATGTTAAATAAAATAAGATAGTCCCCCCGCAAAACAAAGGTTGAATGATGTTTTGTCTGGTACGTGGATGCTGATTCACAATATGGGGCAGGGGAGGGAAGAATAGTAATTTATTGGATTAGACAAAGGGGAATGAAGGGAAGGAAGGGGAAATGGGATTAGGAAAGACAGTAGAATTAATTGAGCATGACTTTCCTATGTTCATATATGAATACACAACCAGTAAAACTCCACATCATGCACAACCACAGGAATGGGTTCCTAATTAGAGTAAGTTATACTCCATGTATGTATAATATGTCAAAATACACTCTATATTCATGTGTATATAAAAAGAACAAATAAATAAAATATAAATTTTATTAATATTATCAAAATCTCAGAGATCTCTCTTAAACCTCTACCACCTCTACCATTCCAAACAAGGGAAATGGAAGAAAAATTCTTTAGGATGCTAATCCAACATTGCTTTTCCATTTTCTACTTATTTTGTGTATTTCAAATAGAGGAATCACTGGAGTTTCACTTTATCTCTTCTCTAGAAAAGTTAGGTCTAAACAGATCTTGCCGGATCCATTGGTCTCACTGCCTGATCTAGACTTTGCAGTAGTTCGGCACTGTGTTGTCCTCCGGCAAATGGGACGCTCAGGATTGGTCATTACCTAAAGTATATTAGTGTGACTGGGTTGTTTAAAGAGCAGCCATTTATTCGCTCACATTTTGGAGGCTGGAAGTTGAAGGTGAAAGTTCCGGCAGGGTTAATTTGTGGTGAGGTCTATTTTTCTTTGTGCTTACATGAGAGAGTGCTCTGGCTTCTCTTTCTCTTATAAGGATACCAATCCTTCTAGATTATGACCCCACACTTAGTTGAATCTTTGTGTGTGTGTGTGTGTGTGTGTGTGTGTGTGGTGGGGGGGTATTAGGGATTGCTCCCATGGACACTTTGCCACTGAGCTACCTCCCCCATTTTATTTTGTATTTTGAGACAGGGTCTTGCTAAGTTACTCAGACCAGCCTTTGAATTTGTGATCCTCATGCCTCAGTCTCCTAAGTCCTTAGTATTACAGGTGTGAGCCATCTAGCCTGGCCATTTCAACTTAATTACCTCCTTAAAAGCTCTATCTCCAAGTAGCCACCTCTAAGATTAAGACATTAACATGTGAATTTTGGTGGGACAGAATTTAGTTCGTAACATAGAGATAATGGAGTACAAGAAATTTTGAAAATTGTGAAGTGTCTTGGCTTCCTGGGGTCTGTTCTAGCTTGTTCTAGTAGTAAAATAATATGTTTCATTTCTAAGAGAATAATTGATCATGTTTTATAATTTATGGTATTTGCATATTAAATATATAATGTTGGATCTGTTAATATGTCTACAGCTAGTCACTTTTGGTTTTGCAAGCTAGAGAAGGCTAATGCTTTGTGTATAAAAAGCTGCCTTAGTGTGCCTCTGTGTGTGTGTGTGTGTGTGTGTGTGTGTGTGTGTGTGTGTAGTAGGAGGGGTGGTATTTGCTTTTTGCTTTGCTTTTGTTGTGATGCTTATTTTTCTAAGAGGAATTATTAACTGCAACCCACTACAAAAATTGGTCTCATGGTGTAATAACCGTGAATTGACTCAATTGTGGGCTTTCATTTTAAATGATATTTGTATTTCTTTTTTTAGAAAAATTGATGGTAGGCAGTACTGAAGAGTTCAGAAACCTATTTGTTTCTTGTCCACTAGTCATTTTGATAGGGCTGTGGAAGAATGGAGACAGTTCCACTGTGACCTGAATGACCTCACACAGTGGGTAACAGAAGCCGAAGAGTTACTGGGGGACACCTATGCTCCAGATGGCAGCCTAGACTTAGACAAAGCCAGGGTACTTCAGCAGGTGAGCGCTTTCTGTTCCAGGAGGGGGATCTAACAAAAGGTTGCATGCGTGTTTAAAATGTGGCTGTTAAGACAGATTTCAGAAGTAGGAACCACATACATTAATTTTTCAGGAGTGTATAGATAATTTGTAATTTTTTGTTCCAGTTCTCATTTCTGGTTTCCAAGGTTTATGAAAAATGGGTCATACATCGTTTTCCATCAGGATTTTAAAGGAGTTTAAATAAAAACTGGTTGTTGATGGCTAATGTGGGAAACAATCTCATTTAAAAAATTATATAAAAATGATTTTCTCTCTTGAAATTTTGTATTCAGGATAACATTTGTAAAATTTTGTACCCAAATCTATGTCAAGGACAGAAAAAAATATATGCATATCTTAGCTAAGTTTTTTGGTCCTTTAACACTTTGTATCATAGATAATTATCATAAAATTAAATTTGTCTTGATCTATAGCAGGACAGCTGCACATGTAAGTCTAATTCAGTTCTGGGAAAACAACACAATAGCAATGTCATTTCTGATAACAATAAATCTTTAAAAATAATGGAAGAAAGCAAAGGAAATTTCTATTTTACCATTGTTAAAAATTTCCTTTCATTACATTTTTAAAATGTATTTTAAAATGTATTTTCATGAGGAATTACATAGAATGCTTTATTTTTCTCTTTAACACGTTAATGCATTTTTATAGTTTTGGAGTTACAGATAAATATTTAAATCTGACTTAAAAATATCCCTTTAATTTGTTACTTAAAATGTTTTGCAGACCAGTGAAGCAATGTTTTAGCAAAATGCACATTGATGTTTATTTATATAAGGCAGGACATAAGAGTATATGGCAGGTCAATTTTTTTTTTTAAGAGATACATTTAAGCAGTTGTGTGGAAGAAGATGAGCAGTTCACTTTAATCAAACATGATTGATGCTTCTGCTTCGAAGTATACAGCTGTTATTTGTTTTATGATATTAAGCTGTCCTATTTCACGTTATTTTGCCTGACGACATTCCTGAGGGTGGGTTTGATTTCAAGATAGATTTCATTGAGCGTGTTCCTTGAAATGTAATTAAGTTGTTTTAAAATGCCTTTTTTCATGAATATAAAACACCCTTCCAGGAATTTATTTCTCCAACAGTTGAACTGATGCCACAATATTTGGGTGGGTGCATGGCATCAGAACAGTTGAATAGTGTCATGGAATTAACTTTGGCTTGTGCTGTTACAGGAACTTGAAGAGGGCATCAGCAGCCACCAGCCCAGCCTGGCAGCAGTCAACCGAACTGGGGATGGGATTGTGCAGAGACTCTCCCCGGCAGATGGAAGCTTTCTGAAAGACAAGCTGGAAGGGGTCAACCGACGTTGGAGTGCAGTTGTTGCCGAAGTGAAGGATAGGCAGCCCAGGTGATTCTGCTGCAGTCATCTGAGGGCACCGGAGGGCATGTGTGTGGGTTAAATCTTTTAAGATACCATCCAACATGTTCCAAGGTCTTTTATCATTTGATATTATAACTAAGAATTTTACTGACATTTAAAACTCTCACTGTCCATGTCCTCATTATTTTTATGTTGACCATAAAGTTGATTTTCTACTCAGATATATATGTAAACACCACCACCAACAAAAAACAAAAAACCTCCATTATTTTTGTTTCTGACCATCCTGATATGATGGTTACAGTGGGAACTTCAAGTTGAAAGAACACAGGTCTGCATTCAGGTGGGGCCTTGCCTCACTCATTTCCTAGCTGAGTCTGCCTTAGTCACCCATCCTACTAGGTTGTCCTTAGTGTTGAAGGGTGTGCTCTATCCCCACGTCAACTCCTCACCTAGGTAATAGAATATATATAACAAATTATTGCTTGTTTGCATGTCAGATTATGTTATAGTGTCCCAGATTTGTTAAGGTATCAACTGACTGGAAACATGTTTGATTACTAGTGAATATAATGCTCTCTGTTTTTTACATTTAAAATTATTTGAAGTTATTTTCTGAGAAGGTAGAAACTCAGTGAACAATTTCTACTTGGATTAATATATTCAATCTTATTGATTTTTTTTTTTTGTGCTGCAGTTGTGGGTATCAAACCCAGGGCCTGTTGCGTGCTAGATAAGCGCTCTACCACTGAACCCTATCCCCAGCCTTTGTTGTGGTTATCTTTGGTAGTTTTGTATTAAAAAGTTAAATATTTTTTTTCCTGCTGGTTTGAACTCTGTACATGATGTATTATTTCAGTAATAAGCTATTCGTTTGACTAATACTTTATCAAGTACATTATTGTAATATGGCATTAACAGTATGGTGTGACCTATTGCTTCTTTTTATTTAAAAAATATACATTTTTTTAATTTGTTCTTTTTTTTTAGTTGTTGATGGATCTTTATTTTACTCATTTGTTATTTATACGCGGTGCTGAGGATCGAACCCAGTGCCTCACACATGCTAGGCAAGCACTCCACTACTGAGTGACAGCCCCAGCCCCCAAAATATACATTTTTTAATGTTAGAGTCAGGCAATAATTGGTATGGTTTTGGTTGAGAGATTACTATGTGGCAGAGAGAAAATTTGGGACTTTATATACATTGCCTCAATTAATCCTGACAGCCACTCCTGAAGAAACTCTTGGTCCTATTGGATAGCTGTGGAAACTAGGGCTCTGTGAGGAGAGGTTAAGAAACTTGTCCAAATTTTCATAGACAGTAGGTGATGATGTAACAGACATTGTGCAGTAGAAACCTAGAAAAGCCAGAGAGCTTTGTCCCTCTCCAAATGAGAACTATGCTCTAATAAGGATTAAATGAGACAGTGTTTACAAAACATTTATGTCTGCACTGTTCGTAGTTAACTCTTTTTGGGAGGGGGTACCAGGGATTGAATTTAGGAGCACTCGACCACTGAGCCACATCCCTAGCCCTAGTTTGTATTTTATTTAGAGACAGGGTTTTAGTGAGTTGCTTAACACCTTGCTTTTGCTGAGGCTGGCTTTGAACTTGAGATCCTCTTGCCTCAGCCTCCCGAGCCACTGAGATTACAGGCGTGCGCCACTGCACCTGGCTCATAGTTAATTCTTGAATTATTTATTTCTTATAAAAGTAAGTTACACTAGAATTTACTCTTCAGAATGTTCTTGCTGGATTTTGCCAATGATTAATTGATTTCATCAACATTTACTGAGCCTGTGTGTAGTACCAGGGATAGAAATATCACTAAGGAACACAGAGACTAAGAAGAAAATATTAAAGGCAAAAATGTTTAGAGAGTGATTACAGAAAACATTCCTAATAGTGGAGAGGCAGCCATGATGGACTATGAAATTTAGGTCTGAAAGAGGAAGGATATTGGATGCCGAGGTTTGAGGTGTTTGTACTAATGATCTATGAATTCCCTCTAGGGTGGGCCATTGTAATAAGCAGCTTTCCATTGTGTTAACAGATACCTGAAATAATCAATGTATAAGAGAAAAGCTTTACTTGGCCACAGTTTTGCAGTTAGCAGTCCATGATTGGTTGACCCTATTGATTTGGAGCCTGCAGCACCATGTCATGGTGGAAGTGCGTGGTGAAGCAAACCACTTACTTCATGATAGTGCAGCAGGAAAGAGTGGAAGAAGGGGCTGGAGTCCCGCTATCCTCTTGAAGGGCATGTCGCTCAATAATCTGAAGACCTCCCACTAGGCCCGAACTTTTAATGTTTCTACCACCATCTAATTGCAAGAGCTGAGGGGCAAGCCTTAGCATTTGAGCCTTTGGGGAACGTCCCAAACTACAGCATTGTTCCCTGGCCTCCAGACATCTCTGTGCATTTCACAATGAGAAGTACCTTCAGTTCATCCCCAAGAGTGTTCCTAAAGTTATAGTTCGTTCAGCATTTCTCAAAAGTCTTAAGGCCAAATTCGCCTTGAAGACTGAAGGAAAACTCAGCTGTGAGCCCCTGTATGAAATCCAAACACAGGTTACAAACGTCCAAGATACAGTGGCGGGAGGGGCATGGGTTATTCATTTCCATCCCAAAAGGCAGAAATAGGAAACCAAAGCAAGACTGAAACCTAGCATGACAAATGTGAAATCCTACAGCTCTGTGCCTGGCACCCTGGGCACACTGTTGGGATGTGGTCCCCCAGGGGTTCAGGGAGCCTCACCCCTACTGTTCTGTTTGTTATAGCCCACATAGCCACTCTCTTGGGCTGGCTTGGATCCCTGCCTGCAGCTGCCCTCAGCAAACATTCCACATTGCCAACATCTCTATCTTCTTGGGGTCCTTAGTGAAGCTTGTTCTTTACTCTCAAAGTTCTGTGCCTCAGTCTATTGGGGGCTGCAAGCAGGTACTCTTACCTTATAACACACTTCCGGGCTCCCAGACTTTCCTTTGAAATCTTGGTGGAAGCCTCCATGATGCCATAACTGTTGCATTTTACACGTCTGCACAACCAGCAGCATGTGGATGCTGCCAGAGTGAACTGCACTGGACCCGCTTGAGCCCTGGCTGCAATGGTGTGCCTTGCCGGCAGTGGTTCCCTAAGTGGTCCTGGGAAAGCAGGGAACCCAATGGTCCTTTTCTCAAAAATCTCTGACCTGGAAAGCCTTTAAAACCAATATGCATTTCTACAAATCTCTGAGCCTGTGATGGCTATGACCTTGCTAATTTCTGAGAACCCCTCTAGAAATCTTTCCTGTTGTTCCAGTAAAAAACAGTTGCCCTCCCCCCACAACCCAGAAACACTTGGCTGCTGCTGCTTTTTTTTTTTTTTTTGATAGTCTATGTATCTTTTTATTTCTTCTTTCTAGATATATATGACAGTAGAATGTATTTTGACGTATTATACATGTATGGAGTATAACTTATTCTAATTAGGTTCCCATTCTTGTGGTTATATATGATGTGGAGTTTCACTGGTGGTGTATTCATATATGAACATAGGAAAGTTAGGTCAGATTAATTCTGTTGTCTTTTCTATTCTCCTCCCCCCTTCTTCCCTTTGTTCACCTTTGTCTAATCCATTGGATTTCTATTCTTCCCTTCCCCACTCTCCCTTGTTGTGGGTTAGCATCCACATATCAGAGAGAACATTTAGCCTTTTTTGGGGGACTGACTTATTTTACTTAGCATGATAGTCTCCAGTTCCATCCATCTACCGGTAAATACCATAATCTCATTCTTTTTTATTGCTGAGTAATATTCCATTGTGTGTGTATGTGTATACATATGTGTGTGTGTATGTGTATATATATGTATATACATTTTATTTATCCATTCATCTGTTCAAGGGAACCTATGATGGTGAATAATGTATTTTTTCCCCATCCTTTTACCTTCATTCTCTGGATGTCTTTGCCTATGAAAGTGAGTCTCTTGGAGATAGCATATTGTTGAGCCTTGTTTTATAGTCTAATCTGCCATTCTATGTCTTTTGATTGATGAGTTTGGGCCATTAATGTTCAAGATTATTATTGAGATATGATTTTTATTCCCTGTTATTTTGATTTATTTTTGGTTTTTAATTTGAATTAGTTTATCCATTGAGTCACTGTTATTTTAGTGTACTTCCTCCCTTTGCTTGTTTTCACTTTTATTTTTTATTTCTTCTTCATGAAATATCTTATTGAGTATGCTTTGTAGTGCAGGCTTTCTAGTTGTGAATTGTTTTAACTTTTGTTTATCATGGAAGTTTTTTATTTTATTATCAATTCTGAAGCTTAATTTTTCTGGATATAATTCTGGATATAATTTTTCTGGATTTTTCTGCCTGGCATCCATTTTATTTCAGAGATTGGTACATGTTATTCCAAGACCTCCTAGCTTTGAGGGTCTGGGTTAAGAGATCAGCTGAGATCTGGATTGGTTTCCTTCTAAATGTTATCTGTCACTTTTCTATGGAAGTCTTTAAAATTCTATAGTTTTATATGTTAAGCATTTTCATAATAATGTGCTGTGGTGTGGTTCTGTTGCACTTTTGTATATTTGAGGTCCTGTAAGCCTCCTGTATTTGATTTTACATTTCATTTTTTAGGTTTGGGAAATTTTCTGATATTCATTGAAAAGACTGTGCATTTCTTTTGTTTGCATTTCTGAGCCTTCATCTATCCCCCAAAATCTTAAATTTGGTCTTTTCAGGTTATCCCATATTTCTTGGAAATACTGTTCATGGTCTCTTAACATCTTTTATCCATGGTCAACTTTGTTTTCAAGATTATGTATTTTGTCTTCATTGCCTTAAACTGTGTCCTCCATCTCATCTAGTCTTTTGGTAATGCTTTCAATTGAATTTTTAATTTGGTTTATTCATTACTTCATTTTGATGATTTTTTTTTTCAGAATCTCTCTTTTTTGAAGTGCTCTTTCACTTCTTATATTTTCTCTCTGATTTCACAGTATGTACCATCCTTTACTTTGCAGATCAGTTTAGCCATGAACATTCTAAATTCCTTCTCTGACATTTCCTCTACTGCGGTTTCAATGAATTCTGTTAATGGAATATCTTGGTTTGTTTGGGGCATTTGTTCCCTTGTTTTTTTCATGTCATTTGTGTGTACCTATCTAACAATATGGATCTGATGTAGTAGAGTTTCTATCCTGTGGACTTCTAGTGTCCCTGAAGTTTTCCAGTACTTAAGTGTTTATGGGGAGACAAATAATAACAACAACCAATGCGAACAATATACAGCATTAAACCACACAGTATGTACTATAATGTCTACAATGTTAATTATCACACAGAACAGAAATGATATGGTCAGTTATTGCTTACAGTAAAAAACAGGAAGTTTGAAAAAGGGTTTACAATTTCACATGGTGGACAAAAAGAGAACAGAAGAGATAGGATGTGATGATTATGAGGAAGGAGGAAAGAAGACAAAAATGAAAAATTAAAGGAAGAGTGAAAAAGAGAACAACAGAGATTGGCTGTTAGAGGAAGAAAAGAGAGAAGAGAAGGGAAACAGATAGGTAAGAGAAAAAATATGTATAAAGTAAAACTTTAAAGTAAAAATGAAAATAAAAGAATACACAACAAAATAAAATATATTAATCAAACATCTTATTCCTCACAAAATGGATCCATGAAAAATAACTGGCTTCAAAAATGGTAGAAATGAGAAAAAACTAAATACGAATATGTGTACGTGTCCATGTACCATTAAGGTCACAATTAAATAGAGTAAAGGGAAAAAAAAGGAGAAAGATACAGGAAAAGAGGAAAAATATTCTTGATGAAAAGTTAAAGAATTCTTTTCATTAGAGTTCAAAAGATTCTCAGCTTCTCCTCTCAGCAGTTTTAGGTGGGGTGACCTGGAGAGTAATGCTCCACCCTCAGGATTGCTGGAGTAAGAGAGAGAATCCTGCCGGCAGAATGCCTAGAGGCAGGATTTAGGCTTAGGTGGACTCCAGGCTCTTCACTGAATGCTAGTTGGTGTGGAGATTTTAAATCAGGCACTTCCAGGGCCCAGTTAATTTTAGTCTATGTTGGAGGATTGTACCCCAGGGATCACCCCTGGGTTCCAGTAGTGTAGTGGAAGAGCCAATTCTTAGTCCCCTATATCACCTGCAGACCCCATGTTTCCTGGTCTTGGGTTAGTCTCCAAACTCAATCTCTCCTGCCCCTGCCCTTCCAAATTCCTGGCCAGATACATCTCTCCCAGCTGGTCCTGTAAACAGCCAGTTTGGATGGGGATGGGTAGAGCCAGGTGGGTTTCTGAGACCAATTGTCCCCTTTGTAAACGTCTCTCCGTGTTTGATTTTCTCCTAGACACTTCAGCACACTCTAGGTCATGCAGTGTGTGTTTACTGGGCCTATATTTGGGTCAAACTTGGATTTGCCAGGAATCAGCTCCCTCAGCTGCTGTCTCCTATGCTGCAGCTGCAAAGTGGTTGCTTCCTTTGTCCTCTGCATACTGCTGTGAGAGATGGTGGCTTCTTTCCTGCACAAGGATATTGTGCAGTGCACCTTTCTGTTTTATCAGGCAATATCCTTGATCTCTAAATACTCTTTACCCAGACAAGTCTCGGCCCTCCTAAAAATGTGAGTTTCTTTAATTTTCTTATCCCTCCACTTGCCTTATCCCTCACAGAGGGACTGCTCTGGTTGGTGTTTTTGGCCCGGCTGTGGTAGCAACAGTGCTGGTAGAGATTTCTTGTTTATTTTATTGTATCCATCCTCTTGTGTCCCAATTTGCTTTGAATGTCCAGTTTTAAATTCCAGTAAAGCCCCCCTTGCCCCCCTTTTTTTCCCTGTTGACTCACCTTGCTGAGAAACTGCCTGTCTGCTTTCTTGGCTTCACATCATAGAGCAGATAATAAAGTGATCTCCTCTATTCTGACATCTGGAAACCACCCTCTCCTTTTTAAATATTTTTTTACCATTTATATCTTCTGTGAAGTGTCTGTTCGGTCCCTTTGCCCATTTATTGATTGGGTTATTTGCTATTTTGGTGTTAAGCTTTTTGAGTTCTTGATATATCCTGGAGATTAAGGCTCTATCTGGGGTGCAGGTGGTAAAGATTTTCTCCCATTCTGTAGGCTCTCTCTTCATGTACTTGATTGTTTCCTTTGCTGTGAAGAAGGTTTTTAGCTTGATAGCATCCTTTTTGTTGATTCTTGATTTTACTTCTTGCACTTTAGGATTCTTATTGTGGAAATCAGTTCTGAAGTTGACATGATGGAGAGTTGGGCCTACTTTTTCTTCTATTAGGAGCAGAGTCTCTGGTCTAATGCCTAGGTCCTTATCCACCTTGTGTTGAGTTTTTTTGCTGGGTGAAGATATAGGGGTTCAATTTCATTCTACTACATATGGATTTCCAGCTTTTCCAGCACCATTTGTTGAAGGGACTCTCTTTTCTCCAGTGTGTGTTTATGTGTCTAATATGAGATAACTGTATTTATGTGGATATGTCTCTGTGTCTTCTGTTCTGTTCCATTGGTCTTTATGTCTGTTTTTGTGCACTTGGCTCCTTTTAAGGACACCAGCAACTACAATAGCACCTCTCCTGTCTATAACTATATACATGCTTCTCTTTTGGCACAACTGCTAGTTTTCCAAATCTCCTCTTTCTTTGTAGTTTTCACTGTAAATCCTGGTAAAAGTAGCCAGCAATACCCATGCTGCTGCCTTAATACTGGGTTGCTTTGAAATTTTTTTGTGCTAGATAAACTAGTCCATCATCTTCCAGTTTGGATTTCCATAATGTATCCAGGAATGGACAAAATACAGCTCCAATTCTTTGCCACAGGGGCAACAAGGTTGGTTTATAGTCCAGTTACCAACAAAACCCTCATTTCCATCTAAAACCTCCTCAGCATAGCCTTTAGGGTTGCTGTCCTATCAACATTCTTGTCTTTTGAGACCCCACCAGAATCATCTGTTAAGCATCACTTATAGCATTTTAGGCTTTTTCTAGCTTGCTCCTCCAAACTTCTTCCATAAACCAATTTGAAAGACTTTTCCACATCATCAGGAATGCATGGTGGAGCAAAACAATTGTGTCATGGCAGAGAAGCAAAAAAGTGGAAGATCAATGGGCAGGGGTCCCACTATCCTCTTCAAGGGTATTCCCTTAGTGACTTAAAGATGGCTCATTAGGTTCCACCTCTGCCAACTCTAAATGTTTCCACCACCTTACAGTAGCATCAAGATGGGGACCAAACCTTTAACACATGGTTCTCATCTGATTACATTCCAATATAATTCTTATTTTAACAAATGAATCAAATTTACTTTTTTCCCCCTCATTTCCCCTAGTTCTTATAAAATTCCATACCCAAACTGGAGCAGCCTTTAGGGAAAAGAATTAGAAATGCAAAGGAGGGAAGTAGGAGTAGCTTGGACCTATGAGGGACCTGAAGAGGATGAGGTGAAGAGGAAGCTCAGGAATCTTGGGGCAGGATTGGAATATGAGATGCCCTGCAAATTTACATGCCATACTCACAAGTTTGTATGGAGAATCCTTCCAGCTGGAGGTGGTGTGACTTCTGGACTTTCTGCAGGAAAATAGTGTGCAAGCTGCTGGACAATAAATGTAAAAATTCCCCTAAAGATTTTTAAATAGATCTCTGTACGGTGTGATAATTATTGTGCTTGAATCTAACAAAGTGAAGTTAATACATATTTTACTCAGTTTTTGAACATGAAAGGATTAATGAATCTTTACCCCACATGTTGCATGTTGACTAAAGCAATATTTGTTTATATAAATTCATGTTAAACTTCAGGTTTGTTACCTGTCTTACATGAAGACCACCTTAAAATGTTGAGTCTATATGTATACTGTTATCAAAGTCATTGAGAAATATTATATAGTTCAGTTTCTTTTTTTTTTTTAATTGAAAACCTGTAGCTAAATATTTGCACAGTTCAACAACTTGTGCTATTCCTTAATGAGCAATTGTCATCTACTGTTTGAATGGAATTTGTAATTTGTTTTTACACTTAGGGCTAACATTTAAATTGCACATTATATTTAGTTTGCAGATAAAAATTTTTGGTGACTCAAATATGTCTTATTAAAATCACTTGATAATGTTAGGTTCCTTCCTAGTTCTATTTTCAAAGTACTAATTTAGTCACGATTAAAAACATTGGAAGCTTAAATTTCAACTTTTTTTTTTTTTTTTTTTAAGATAAAAGGCTGGTGCTAGTATTTTGGACATTTCCAAAGTTGTTAAATTAAATACTTTCCAATATAGAGGGTAGACTACCTGTTTTAGTTTTGATAATTTTAACAATTCACATTATTATTGCTTTTTAATCTTAAAAGTGTTTCTTCATAGATATTAAAAACTTTAATTTATTAGTGATTTTCATTAGTTTTGTAAGCATTGCCATACTCTCCTTCAAATATTATTGGCTCCATTAAGTATGTATTTTATATTTTATTGCATTTGTTACATCATTATGTTAGGCCTCATGATTAAGACATAGTCATTAAACATGCAAATTCTTATTAGGGATGATACATGCAATTCATTACAAAATGGCATTCAATTTTTCAACCAGCAACAAATTGTAACATCTATAAAAATAATGATACAGCTAAGCTCCTGATAACTTCTAATCCCTTTTAAAAAGTATCTAATTATGTTTGTCATATGAGTTCTAATCATATTCTCATCTCTGACAGATGGTCTGTATTCTTATAAATGTTATTCTTATAACATTTAAAAGAGCTAATTAAGGCAGTTCCATTTTTATATTCATCTGACTGTTTTCTTTGCATCCTTTAAAACTTTTGCTGTATTTTTCCTAGATCCCTTTTTATAACTTAGTGTGCCATATTCAAGTATGACACTTTAAAGAACTAATACAATTTACATTTTTTTTCTTAATACTTGTAACCTTTTTCTATTCTCAGTACTTTGACTCCTTTCTTTCTGTCCTACAAATAAATCTGAGCACTAGTTGCCCCCTGATGTGAATAATATGCCATATAATGTTGCCATTCTATCTGCATGAAGTACTCAAAAAGAATTGTTTGCTTTTCCTTATTATTTTAGATAAAGACATTTTTTTCATGTTTTTTTAAAAAAATTTTCATTATATTACACAGTGGTATCTAACTTTGAAAAAGTCTTCTGTATGAAGTGTCTACATAATTTTTCATGAAGAGAATATAATATTCTTTAGTTTCTATGTTTTTGAATAGAATTAAGGAAAAAATTCTTGCTATTTTTATTAAGTAACTGTTAGTCTGGCAGAATGTATATTTGATCGTGAACATTCATTTGAAAACATTAAAAATCATTGTTAGGAGTTATTTCTTTTTGGAGAGTTAATCAGGATATCAAAAGCAAATATATAATGTTCTGCTTAATGAGATAATTTTTCTTATTTTTCAATAATTCTTTTAGGCTAAAAGGAGAAAGTAAACAGGTGATGGGATACAGGAAAAAGCTAGATGAGGTTATCTGTTGGTTAATGAAAGCGGAGAATGCTGTGCAAAAGAGATCAACCTCGGAGCTGGAAGGAAACCTACAGGAAGTAACAGTAAGTCGTGTACTTGTCCCTGTATTTTTTCACTGCCTTTTGATGCACGGACATTATTCTTAAGAGGAAGATATTGTATGAGTAAAGAAGAAAAGGAAAGAAACTTTGTACTTTGTGTAAGTGTGATGAATTTAAAGAGGAGAATTTTTTTTAAGAGCAGCTATAATTTTGGTCTTGCAGAGATAAAGTTTTATGCACATAGAAAGGATAAACCATCATGCTCTTAGTGTTAGACCAGATTTTTACATTATTTTAAAATAGTCTAAAACATATAATTGTATTGTGAAATATATTTTTTTGATTTTATATTTGGAAAATAAATACTGATTATTATTGATGAATTTGAGTTTTACCGAAAACTCTTGAGCAATGTGCAGAGTAACTCATTGGAGCTTACTGTAGAGTTAGTGTACTGGTTGTCTTTTGTGTGTGTGTGTGTGTGTATGTGTGTGGTGTTGGGGATTGAACCCATGGCTTTGTGCAAATGAGGCAAGCATTCTACTAAGGTATATCACCATCCCTAATGGTTGTCTTCATGAAATTTTCTCCGTTGATTTGCAGCCGACAAAAATAGTTTATAGTTGTACATGTATATAATAGCAAAAACAAAACCCCATAAAGATGTACAGATATATAAATCCATCCAAATATCCCTACATTTTTATATTTTTTGTTATTGTAAGTATTTACATTTTTTGTTAATGTAAGTACATGTTATAGAATAGTAAGAATTATGTATTAGCATTATTATTTAACAAGAAAGAAATTGTGTGTATACAAACGTTCATGTGTAAAAGTATGTGTGAAAGGGTACTTAATGATTGGATAACAGATTTGGTCCATAAAAGAATATGATTGGGGCATTTGGGGAAAGAAATTTTATTTTATTTTATTTTATTTTTAGTACCAGGATTGAACTCAGGGTACTCAACCACTGAGGCACATCCCCAGCCCTATTTTGTGTTTTATGTAGAGACAGGGTCTCACTGAATTGCTTAGTGCCTCTCTGTTGCTGAGGCTGGCTTTGAACTCACGATTCTCCTGTCTCAGCCTCCCTAAGTGCTGGGATTACAGGCGTGAGCCACCGCGCCCGGCTGAGAAATTTTAATAATGATGAAAAATATGTTGCAAACGTTGTTTTCATAATGTGACAATATCTACTATCCTGTTTGAATAAAAAAATATCAATAGAATCTCCCTTTTGCAAGCAATCTGGGGAGAGTTACAAAGGGTAGGATCCTGTAGTAAGGTGGAGTAGCAAGGTAGAGATAAAAACAGAGTGTTAGCTGTGTGTGGTGATGCACACCTGTAATATCAGCTACTCAGGAGACTGAGGCAGGAGGATCATAAACTCAAGACCAGCCTCAGCAACTTAGTGAGGCTCCATCTCAAAATGAAAAATCAAAGGAGCTGGGGATGTAGCTCAGTGGTCGAGTACTCCTTGGTTCAACTCCCAGTTTTGGAGGAAGGAGAGAGAAAGACTGGAGTGTTAAATTAGAAAGGAAAATACAATATGACCCTGTTAAGAGAGAAAGCAAGGAAGTTTGTGTTTGTGTGTGCACAGACAATTGCACTTTGGTGTGTTTTCATTGCCTGTCTGTACCAGTTCCTTAACATGTGCTTAGGCATCATGTAAGCTCATTTTCCATTGCAGAAATTAAAACCCCACATTTATAAGAATGCTTTCCCAAGAGATTTTTAATACATTTCTTGAACTTTGCCCGGTAGAACAACTAACTGCACCTGTCTTCTGATTTCTTTAGGACTTAACCCAAGAGATGGAAGTAGAAGCTGAAAAACTCAAATGGCTAAATAGAACTGAACTGGAGATGCTCTCAGATAAAAGTCTGAGCTTACATGAAAGAGATAAACTTTCAGAAAGCTTAAGAACGGCAAATACCACTTGGAATAAGGTGTGCAGAGCTCTCTAATGTGTTTTATATTTATTGATATGGAATGAAAACATTGAGATTGGTAGCTGTTTCACCTTTAAACTCACATCATAATTCTTACTCATGTTTGCAGTTAATTTTTTTGTTACCCATTATAGACAGAAGCATATGTTTTCGAAGAATACCTTTTATTTAACATAGAATTCTTTGGCTGGAGGACTTATGCATTATATACTACATTAAATAATGAATGTATATTAGAATTAGGCCATAAAATACCAGTAATTATATTCTAAAAATGAAGACCTTAAAATAGCTTCCTGATGTCACTTTTCACGTATGTGTTGTTTATTTTCAGTGATTTTATTCATTCAGTGTGTATTTACTAGGTTCCAGTGACATGTAATGATATGTGACTCTTACTGTGACTCAGTGGTGTCCTTTCCCTCACACCATTATTTTTTTCATTATTTGTTATTGGCTCAAAATAGTTATATATAACATTAGGATTCATTTTGACATAATTATAAATGCATGGAATATAATTTTCTCCAATTCAGTCCCTTGTACTTACATTTACCCCTCTTTCCTCTCCCCTGTTCCCTTTCCTCTACTCTATTGATCTTTCTATTTATTTAAAAAATAGCATCTTGTGGGTATACATAATGGTGAGCTTCATTGTAGTGTATTTATATATATATACACATTGGAAAGTTAGTTCAGGTTCATTCCACTGTTTTTCCTTTATTCCATCCCTCCTCTCTCCTGAATAATTCCCTTCTACTAATGTTCCCTAATCTTTTATTTTGATGGAATTTCTCCTACCCCCACCCCATTTTTTCTCTCTTTTTCCCCCTTTATTTTAGACTAGCTTCCACGTATCAGAGAAAACATTTGACTTTTGACTTTTGGGGTCTGACAAATGACATAATTTTATTCTTTTTTATGGCTGAGTAATACTCCGTTGTGTTCTCCACACATTTCTACAGCCCAGACAGCTTTTCTGGGATTTTTTCTTCCAGGGCTTAGGGCTAGTGTTCTTGACCCACAGTGAGATGCTTTGCTGTTGTCAGGCCAGGGTGAGAAACAGTGCTGGGAGTGTCAGCACTGTGTTTAAAAGATTGAAGTCTTTTTGAACCCTTTCTTCTGGTGTCCTGCTATTCTCACACACCAGAGGCAGTGCCTTTTGGCACCTTCAGCTTAGTTCCTGATGGTTCATGCTCCTTATCATTCAACTGCATAAATGCCTGTCCATACAGAATCTTTCATGTACTTTACCCCGACAGACCAACTTCAACTTCAAGATTGTATAATAATCCAGAAAATCCATTCAAAGGCCAGAATGTGTTACAGTAAGCCATCTTTCTCTTAGACAGGCTTATACCCATAGGTGACCCCTTCAGCCAAGATCTCTCTGCTCAAGAGACTATGGATAAGATCAATACAGCATGGCCCATGTCTTGAATGGCCAGTAACAGATGCATAAAACACAGACCCATAAAAAAAGGATCACTGAAACCAGGGCTGAGAGACGGGAACCTTTAAAACAGATAGACTGGCATATACCAATTTCTTCCACTTCCTTTACCTTTGACTGACCAATTCCAATGCAAGATTATATAATAATCCACAAAGCTATTCACGAGCCAGATCGGTACAGTAAAATGTTATCTTAGATAGGCTTATACCTATAGGTGGCCCTTCAACTTTACCTCTGGCAGACCAACTCCAGTTACAAGATTAAACAAAAAGAAACACAGAAAGAGACAACTAGAGAGGAGCCCCAAAACCATAGCTGACAGATGGGAACCTTTAAAATGACTCAATTGTCTCCTAACTCTGCTGCAGTTGGCTTTCAGCAAATTCTCCAGCCACTTTGCATCCTCAGCATGAAGGTGGGGTTCCTTGCAGAGCCAGGCCTGTCCAAGAAAGCTGGAGCAGAGACTGCTCTTGGGTCCCATCTGGGGTGCCAGATTTGTTACCAAATGCCCAGTGCCAGTGTGATTCTCCAGAAGCTTTTTAGTTTGATGCCATCCCACTTATTTTTAGTTTTATTTCTTGTGCTTTAGGGGTCGTGTTAAGAAAGTTGGTTCTGTGCTGATGCCTTGGAATGTTGGGCCTACATTTTATTCTAGCAGTTGGGGAATTTCTGGTCTAATTCCTAGGTCTTTAATCAACTTTGAGTTGACTCTTGTGCAGGGTGAGAGATAGGAATGCAGCTTTATTCTACATATGGAGATCCAGTTTTCCTAGCACCATTTATTAAAAAGATTATCTTTTTTCCAACATTTGTTTTTGGCACTTTTGTCTAGTATCAGATAACTGTACTTGGTGTCTTCTATTCTGTTCCATTGCTCTTCATATCTGTTTTGGTGCCGATATCATGCTGTTGTTTTTTTTTTTTTAATTTTTTTTTTTGTAGTTGTATATGGACAGCATGCCTTTATTTTATTTATTTTTATGTGGTGCTAGGGATCGAAACCAGTGTTTCGTGCATGCTAGGCAGGCGCTCTGCCACAGAGCTACAGCCCCAGCCCCATCATGCTGTTTTGTTACTATGGCTCTGTGGTATAATTTCAGGTCTGGCATTTTGATGCCTCCAGCATCACTCTTTTAGCACAGGATTACTGTGGCTATTCTGGGTCTCTTATTTTTCCAAATGAATTTTAGTACTGTTTTGTTAGTTTTGTGAAGAATGTCATTAGTATGGTATTTATTTATGTATTTATGTATTTATTTATTTATTTATTGGTACCAAGGATGGAACCCAGGGGTGCTTAACCACTGAGCCACATCCTTTTTTTTTTTAAAAAAAATTTTAATTATAGATGGACATGATATCTTTATTTTGTTTATTTTTTTTAATGTGGTGCTAAGGATCGAGCCCCAGTGCTTCATGTGTGTGAGGCAAGTGCTCTGCCACTGAGCCCCAGCCCCAGCCCTCCCCAGCCCTTTTCATAATTCATTTAGAGTACTGGTCTCACTGAGTTGCTTAGGGCTTTGCTAAGTTGCTGAGACTGGCTTTGAACTTGTGATTCTCCTGCCACAGCTTCCTGAGCCACTGGGATTATAGGGGTGTGCCACCATTCCCAGCCTGTCATTAGTATTTTGATGGGGATTGCATTGAATCTGTATGACACTTTTGGTAGTATGGCCATTTTGATGGTATCAATTCTGCCTATCCAAGAATATGGAAGATTTTGCATCTTCTAAGGTCTTCTTTGGTTTCTTTCTTTAGTGTTCTATAGTTTTCATTGTAGCAGTCCTTCACATTCTTCATTAGATTAATTCCAAGGTTTTGTTTGTTTGTTTGTTTTGAGGTTATTATAAATGGGATAGTTTTCCTGAGTTCTTTTTCAGCAGATTCATTATTGGCATATAGGAAACCAATTGATTTATGTATGTCCTCACACCATTATTTGTTTGCAGTGGAAATGGTTAAAGATTGATGAAGTTATAGATTTTTTTTAACTTTGACTCAGTACATACCATATTAAAGTATGTGATCTGTATGGGACATTGAATAGATGTGTCCCTGCTTTCACTTTGTATTTGCATGGACTTCATATCAGTCATTTTCTCTCATTTTGATCCTCTTAAAACGGATTCTATACAACTTACAACTAGAGAATTGATATGTTATCCTCTATCTTTGTACAATGAGTCAAATTGTAATCTGTTATCATGTAAGCCTAAATAGAACAAATAAATAAATTAAATATAAAAAAACCAAGAAAACCCCTACAGAATAGACATAAATGAAAGATTAAAAAAAAAATGGTAGCCACGGTCTTGTATCTGATGATGCAGGTGCTTCATTAACGTAGCCTCTAAGAATTAGTGCTTTGATGAGGCACACATCTTAATCCCTGGACCTCTCTCTGTACTCTAGACTTTCATATACAGGTACCTGCTTAACATCTCCCCTTGGACACCTAATAAACATCTTAAACTCACACACAAAATTGAGCTCCTGATTGCCACTCCCTCCTCCCCCACCCCATGCTTTAATGTGTGTGAATGGCAGTCATTGGTAGTTACCACCTTATTATTGGTAAGGTCAAATCCTTGGTGTTAATCTTTTGGTGTATATATGAATTATATCTCAAAAAGAGAAAAAAAAATACCCTAACCCAAAACAATATCTCAAAGTCACCATCATCAGCTTCTGCCATTTATTTGATGGATGGTTTAATGAACGGCTGGGATGGCTACATATGACAAGGCAAATATAGCAGGATTTGACAATTGTAGATGTCAAGTGCACATAGATATTTCATATATAATTCTTCCAGCTTTTTCTTAGGTTTGAAGAATATTATAAATTTGACCACATCTCACTGCCCTTGTTGCTATGGACTCATCTCCAGTCACCACTGTCCTTTGTCTTAATAACTGCAGAGGCCTATCTCCGGTTTCCTCCTCTGCCTTTGTCAGTCTCTTCTCAAGTGATTTGTTAAGATGTAATTCAGATCCAGTAGCTCCTTTGATTAAAGTCCACTAATGGTTTTCCATCTTACTCTGATAAAAATCCAAAGTCCTTACTGTGATTTATCAGGCCCCTTGTGGTCTGGTTTCCTGTTATCACTGACTTCATCTGCTGCTCTCTCTCTCATACTCCTTTCAGACATATTGGCTCCTGTGTCACTTGTGAGACACAGTCTACATGCAGTCAGAACACACATATTTATGTAACCCAAAGGTTGTCAGTGGACAAAGTCCCGGTGGTCAGTTTGGGAACACTATGTTAGACAACGCTTAAGTGTCTAACATTGCAAGACTTCACATAGATCTTAGTATAATTCACTTAGGGGAATTATAAATGTCTAAGACCAAGCAATGCTTTTGTGCAGAGAATCTCAATACATACTTTAGGAAATACTAATCTGGAATATTTCATTCATTCTTTCTTTTATTCACTTAATAGGTTTTTATTGGATTCCCTGTTTATACCAGGCATCTTTTTTAAAACTTGAAATACAGTAAAACAGTATGGCATTGCTTTTTACTCAGAGAGCTTGTGGGTGAGACAAGTAGACAAGCAATAACAACATAGAAATGTCCATAGGTGGAGCCCTAATCTGCTTTTTAGGGTAATGATGGAAGATTTGGGGGAGGAGATCATATCCAGGTTAATTTATGAAGCACGAATAAATAATAATCAAGTTAAGAGAAAAGAAAGGGCATCGTATGGATAAGCAGCAGCGCAGCAGCAAGGGAAAGGTTCTAGAGGAGAATGAGAATGAGCACAGTGCATTTAGGTCCTGGAAGTGGCTCAGTAGACTGTAAAGCTAAGAGATGCTTGCAGAGATCAGATTCCGAGGCCTCACCATGCTTGGGGCTCATGGAATTTGAGCTCAGTCTTGAGAACCATGCACTGCTTCGAAGAAAATGGACAGCTATCGATAGGTTTTCAGTGGAGGAAAGTTAAATTTTTGAAAGATTGCTATAGCTACACTACAGAGCTGGATGGATTTACCCTGTAAACTAATATCAAAGATCACTTACAGTCTCGAGGAGTTTACAAAGAGGGTTTCAGGGAAGATAGAGGCTATGAATTCAGATTTGGACGTGTATGAACATCCAGTTGACAGAGGGTGCTGGACTGAAAATATGTTGTTGGGAGTCTTCAGCCTCTGAAAATTCCATATGGTAAATGAAATTATTGGAAACCAGGACTCAGATGAAAGTGTCCAAGGTCAAAGTTAAGAAAAAAAAAAATTTCCTGTGGAATGTTGGCATTTGATGAATGGACAGAGGAAAATAAGCTGATGAAGGAAACTTGGAGGAGCCAGTCAGAAAGATGATAAAAGTCAGAGCTTAAAGTACTAATGGAGTCACGAGATGGGGAGAGGAGCTGACAGCCTGAGTGGTGAAAGGAGGTTCAAGCACCTAAGAACAGGTTGGCTTTCTTGAAAGTAATGTCAGTGGAGTGGAAGACTCAAGCAAGATGGCAATGGATAGTAAGGTGGAGACAGAAGCCTAGGTGTTAAGTGGAAGAGAAGTGGCAAAGCCATCATTTAGAATGATGCCTCTCTTTTGAAAATATAATCATCTTTATTTAAATAGTATTATTCTCTTCCTGTTTGGCCCAATGCTATAGATATGCCGAGAAGTGCCCAGCATACAGAAGGAGTGCATCCAGGAGCCTCATTCTGCTTCACAGATGAGAATCGCTGGTAAGACACAGTTTATTCCTCAATATATATTTTTTGTTAATGTCGAAAAGCTACTGATATAAGCATTATATATAAACTAAGAAAACTTATTTTTAAAACATTATGCCCCTGTGGTTTATTATTATACTTTTAATTATCTGGAAAATAGTGCCCTCTTTAAACCCAAGGCTTGTCTGGCTGTCTGGCGTGGGCAAGGCATTTGCTCTGTGGTTGATGAGACTTGGCTTTCCCTGGATGGGAGGCACCTGGGATACCACAGGTCCTGCTGACGGAAGAGGAGAGGAGGGTGGGATACATGAGGGTGAGTTTCTGGATATGTGCAGCTTTTCAAGATATCAGAGATAAGTCACTACTCTAGCATGTGCATGGCATATGTAACCAGGCCTTGGTCATAACTGAAGAAAAAGGTTTAGTCATCGTTGGAAGCAGGAGGGAGATGGAGATTGCGAAGGGTTCTCCCTCTGGCATAGCTATGTACTGGTAAATACTGCTTCCTTAAACGCGTAGAAAGAAGAGTGTTTTCTCACTATTTCCACTTCCTTTCCTTGGTCCAAATGAGATCGCCATAGCCACCGACATCCTGCCCTGTAAGCACTCCTAACCACCTTGCTCTGTTCTCCTTCTGTGGAATCGCCTGGCAAAACTGCAAATGTGATTAACCCAGCCCACCCCCTCACCCTGTGCCAGCTGCTGCTAAGGCTGCAGCTGCAGATTCCTCTCCTCCCCCTCTTCCACCTTCACTTTCTGCGTTCTACCTCAGACACCTTCTCTACTTCTGCCTCTTCCGCCTCTTCTTCTGCATCCTTTTATTTCTCTTCTTCCTCTTTTTCTTCTTCCTCTGCTCCTGCTCCTGTTCCTCAGAAGTCTGAAAAAGTGACAAATGACAGATCATTTTCTTTTTGAGATGGCTGGCTTGTTGATGGCCATGCTTGTGTTCTAGATTGCTTGTATTTCCTAGTGCCTCGCATGGGAAATACCTGGACCCTGAGACGTTTTCTTGATTAAACTCCAAAATGTTTGAATTGACATTTTCTGTCTTGGCAAATACAAGCTCAGCTCCATAACCATAAGGAAAGGATTGAAAGCATCTTATGAAATAGATGGCAAAGGAGAAGGAAAAATTTGAACATATGTTTGGAAGTATTAAAAAACGGACAGCAAAACCACACCTTTCATTAGCTATGCAGTTAACATGTGAGACAGGAAGCTAATCTAACGGTGTCTCTCTCTTCCTACTCCATGTTTTATTTTTTTCTTCTTTTGAAAGTATATTGAAAAATAAAATTGACCATTTTAAAGTGAACACTTCGGTGGCATTTAGTATACTTAAAATGTTGTGTGACTACCACCTGTAGCTAGTTCCAAAATATTCCCATCACTCTAAAGCAAAATCTTATTCATGGAGCAGTTTCCCCCCATTTCCTCCTACTCCCAGCCCCTGGCTACCACTGCACTCTGCATTCTGTTTTTATGAATTTATCTATTCTGGATATTTTATGTAGAATCATATAACACTTCTTTCACTTAGCATAATATTTTGAGGCTTATCCATGCCAACTTCTTAGTGGTTGTACTCATTCCAAAGCTAAGACTGTGCCTTTTAGAGGGGCGTCAGATCTGATAGACAATTCTACTGTACTTTCTCCTGAGAACTCCTTGCTATCCATCCCTCCACTAATGACCTCACTTCACTTTTATTTATTTTTTATTTATTTATTTTGGTACCAGAGATTGAACCCAGGGGAGCTTAACTATGGAGTCACATCCCTAGACTTTTTAAAAAATATTTTATAGAGACAAGGTCTCACTGAGTTGCTTAGGGCCTTGCTAAGTTGCTGAGGCTGGCTTTGAACTTGCGATCCTCCTGCCTCAGCCTCTTAAGCTGCTGGGATTAGAAGCATGTGCCACTGTGCCTGGCCCTCACTTCATTTTAAAAGAAAAAAACATACCTTTTATCATAAAGAACTTTTTATTTTTTCATAATAGAATTATCCTCCAATCTGCGTCTGTACTCACATACTCTACATACTTACTCTGATACCGGGGACACGTTCTCTCTGTTCCTTTTTAAGATCAATCTTTCACTTTGCTTTTTACATCTTCTGTTGGCTTTGTCCTTTTGCTCTCTTACTGCTAATAGATCATTCTCATTGCTGTATGTTCTTATGCATGTAGCTCTGGTTTATTCATTTAAACTAGATGTATAGCATTTCATCGCACTGATACATGGCAATCCCCAGAACTCTCTTCTCTGGCTATGTTCACCTGCCACTTGAATGCAGACATTTGCTTAACTTTAGAAAATCGAGCCTGTTCTCACCCAGTAAACTTGATGTCATACTTGACTCTTGTCTGAATTTTGCATCCAATCAGCAAGGTGCTTCTGCCTGGGCCCCATCCCAACTCTTTCCTTGGCCTTGAACACTCTCCTTCATCTAGGTTGTAGTAATGTTTTCCTGGCTCTTATCCTGATTCTGTTTCCTCCGTTGTTCACCATCTTTTAATAAATTCTGTTCACATAGTGAGTTCCAAAGTCTCATCATGGTGGATTTGCTTGCTGGATATCCCTAGTCACATTTCTTATTGCCTTTCCCTTTGTTTGTTCTACTTCAAATCCACTGGTGGTCTTGCTCTTTCAACATGCCAAGGACACGCTCATTTCTGGTTTTTGTGTCTGCTGTTTCTTCTTTTCTTCCCCAAAGTCCTTCCTTCAGACATTTGCATGTTTAAGACTTACTTCATCCAGTTCTTCCTCAAAGAGCTTCTTGAATAGGCCTTTTCCTGCCCACCACATCTCACCTACATCCTGTCTTTATCTTTTGCATTCATTTTACTTCATGGTATATATATCAGTGTCCTGCGCCAGAATGCAAGCTCTGAGAGGGCAGGGACTCTGTCTTACACACTTTTATATTCATAGCATCTTCAAAGTGCCTTGAACTTTGTAGGTTTTTAATAGATATTTGATGATTTGAACAACAAAGCTACAGTGAAGATTGGGTGGAACTATGTGTGAAGTGTTCTGTGGGGTATGTACTAGTGGTAGCATCTCTGGCTTCTAGGCTATGGGTGCCTCCTGCTTCACTACCCTGCCAAAGTGCCGCCTAGACTGCCGGCTCTACTCATGCTCCCACACTTAAGTGTGAGTTCTTGTTGTTCTGTGTCGTTACAGGTACCCCAATATTTTGTTCCAGGGCCCCCTTAACACTTTTAAAAATTATTGAGGACCCCCAGAGAACTTTTCTTTACCTGAGTTATCTCTATCATATTTAGCTAGTTATAAACAAATTTCAAAATGATTTATTGGTTTAAGAATAACAATAATACAACCATAATATAATAAAACATACTATTTTTAGAAAATGTTAATATAAGAAACTACTTTTCAAGGCAAACAAGAAATTAGCAAAGTGACATTGTTTTCTATCTTCAAAATCTTTTAAATGTCTGGCTTCGTGGAAGACAACTGGGTTCTCCTATCTGCTTCTGCATTTGATCTGTTGTGATGCCACCTGTTATGTAGCCTTGGGAGAACGGGCATGAAAAGGCAAGGAATGTGTGATGAGGCGTGCCAGGCCCTTACAAGGGTCGCTAGGAAACCTAGACTTCCCAGATGCTGTCCTGACATGGCGTGAGCAGAGTGTTTCATTTTAATTTGGATTTTTTCAGTTACCCACCGGTTGAACATTTCTTTCTTCACATTAAGGGCTTGCTTTTCATTTGTGTAGGTTGTTGACATTTTTCAGTTTTATGAAAAGCATTTGGTTACTTACTCTTTGTCTTCAATGTGTACAGTCAATTCCGTTTCCTTCGATCTTTTAGACTTTTAAAATCTCTATGGTGCTCTTTTCAGAATTGTTAAAAATTCATGGTTTTAGCCGGGCGCGGTGGCTCACGCTTGTAATCCCAGCACTTTGGGAGGCTGAGACAGGAGAATTGTGAGTTCCAAGCCAACCTCAGCAATGACGAGGTGCTAAGCAACTCAGACCCTATCTCTACATAAAACACAAAATAGGGTTTGGGGATGTGGCTCAGTGGTCGAGTGCCCCTGAGTTCAATCCCTGGAACCCCCCCCCCAAAAAAAAATTCACGGTTTAGTAATAATTGCCCGTTGTTGTGTTTGAGGTCATAAAGATATTCTTTATTCCATTTGCTCACAATTTTGGTTTCCAGATTTAGCCTTTCATCCACTAAGAATTAATTTTCCAGTGATGCACATGAGGTCAAAATCTGTCCAGCTGTTGGTCATTGCTTTGCCCGCATCATTCATTAGGTGGTGTACTCTTCCACATTGATCTATAATGCAGCCACTGCAAGGGGCATGTTTGGTGCCACCTACACGCCGTGGCTCTTCTGTTCTGTTGGTTTGTTTGAGTATGTGAGTTCTTCATACAGGGAGATAATTGTCATTAGCTAAGGACAACAACTATCTAGCTGGCAGGGCTCATCCCTCATGCAGATATATTTGCTTTAAACTCTTTTTGGTACTTTTCTTTGTATTAAGTTTTCAACCAAGAATTTGTATCTGTGACTTCGCTAAGTTACACTCAAAACTGTTGGTATGTTGATTAGAATTGTTCTGAATTTACAGTTTAGCTGTATTTTTTTTTAAGAATAGTATTTAAACCTAATATGATATATCGTATGCTAAAGTAGGTTCCAGGTGGATTTAATTATTAATTTAACTACCTCATATTAGAGACCAAAGAAAAACAACATTCAATGCTCCTCACCCTCCACCATTTAAAATTAAAAAATGAAATAAAATATTTATCAAATTGTTCAAGAAGAGTTTTAACTTTAAAAGTCTTGGGAGAAAATCCTCCAAGAAAGATTTATGAATTTTATTATCTCAGGTTTGTTAACATCTGTATGTTAAAAAGAAAAATGGAAAAAAAACCCCACCCACAATACATGGTAAAAGGTCCTCAGAAGCATCATTTTCAATGATATGGCAAGGGTTTATCATTTCCATATAAAGATTCTTCATCCAGATTGATAAAGAAGCAAATTAAAAAACCTAGTGATGAAATTATATTTGGCTAGTAAGCATGAAGAATATTTACTATTGCTAGCAATAAAAATCCATTAAATACAAACAGTGGCGACAGATGTGTGTTTATCCATGGAAATAGAAGCCTGTCATGTAGATGTGGGATGTTTACCACTTCCATATGCTTAAGGAAAGCCATTTGGCAATGCGTATTAAACACATGCCTTTAAAATATTTTCTGATCCAATATGGCTACTTTGGGAAATCTCTGCTAAGATAGTGATTAGAAATGTGGAATATACTCTTTGCAAAAAGATATTTCTTATTAAGTTCTTTTTTAAAGAAAAAAATTTAGGAGCAACTTAAATGTCTAAGTAAAAATTAGGGAATATAAGTGTGCATTATTACATAGATATTCACATTGGTGTATTTTAAAAAAATGAAATATGCTCTTGTCATAAAGTTAAATGAAAAGAGAATAGAAAGTAACACATATATTTGCTTCGTAATTAAGCGAAAAACATTTTGACCCAATAAAATAATGCTCCTAGTTTTCTCATAGTTGTATTATTTATTTATTTTTTTCTCACAATGAGTGTTGATATCCTTTGAGTTATTATTATTGCTGGCTTAGAACTTCGTGAGATGCTTTAGTTGGCTTTATGGCTACCAAAGACGTGGTTGTTTCAGGTCTTGCCATAGCCATTTCAGTATGAAAAATAAAAGCTTCTTTAAAAAAATTTTAATTTAAACTAAATTTTACTTAGATACACATATACACCTGTCACTATCATATCACCATAATAAAAATATCCTGTTGACTTATTCTTACTTTGCTACATTTTTTTTTTAGAGTTGAGAGTGAGTTTATTCTGGAAGTAATTTTAGATTGCTCTTTATTGTAGAAAACTAAACAATTTAAAAACAAATTATTTACCTTATAAATTATCACAGGTCTAAATATCAACATCTCTCTTGGATAAAAATGCAACATATAGTACCATTGGGAGAAAGTTTATATTAAAAATCAGTATTATACGTGTTTCCCACTAAGTCTTTAACACATCAAAATTACCATCTTTTTAAAAAATCCAATGACAAATAAGTAGTTAGGAGCCTTCATAATTAGAGGATTGAAAAATATTATGCCACAGCAAGTTCTAATTAACACTCTCAACTCCTGCTAAATTTGATAGGATTTAAAACATCAAAATTGAATGATAGCATATAGCCATAGAACATTCTTATTAATAGTGAAAGTGTCATAGGAGAAAGAGCAGCTCTGCTATTTTTGATTTAAAAAATTTTATTAGATTGGTTCTTCCCTATCACTATAGCACCTGTCCACATTCCAAATGCTTAATGAAAAGATGAATGTATAATATTTATCTGTGTTATGCTGTAAGAATAAAGAATTGTGTACATTTACTGAGGAAGAGATAAACAATTGCTTTCACAAAGTGCTACATCAAAGACACTAATTACTTTGCTTCATTTTTTATTTCAGCTCATCCTAGTGTCCAAAAGGTGGTGCTAGTATCCTCTGTGTCAGACACTCCTGTTCAGTCTCAGCGTACCTCGGAAATCTCGGTTCCTGCTGATCTGGATAAAACCATAACAGAACTAGCCGACTGGCTGGTGTTGATAGACCAGATGCTGAAGTCCAACATCGTCACTGTTGGGGATGTGGAAGAGATCAATAGGACTGTTTCCCGAATGAAAGTAGGTGTAGGGTAGAAAGACATGGGGGTGCCACCACGACCTAGGTTTTACCAGATTTGCTTGAGTCCCCTTTGTTTATTCTCAACTCTGAGAGAATGGGGTTTAAAAAATTCCTTATCTGCCAAACAGCCACCCTAGACTAACTGCAAAGAATGAAGCTTTTCAGACTTCAGCTAAAGAATCAGTGTATTTTTAAACTTTAAAATTGATATCATGAAGCTAGGCATGTTGGTATAAATGCAAGCTGGTGTTCCATTTAATGCCTGGTGTGATGTAGGATAATTTCCCAGGGCTCTATTTCAGCTTATTTTTTATAATGAGCTCATTTCATTTCTGACTTTAGAAGTAATAGTATCTCAACCACAGTTTTATTATTGTGCATACACCATCTAATACCAGTATGTAAAAGTCTATTTCCATATTAAGTGTGCTTTCCTCTGAGCTGTGTGTTTTAAAGGAATACTGAAAAAAAAATATTTCAGATAGAAATAGGGAATGTAGCCAGACGTGATGACACACACCTGTAATCCCAGTGGCTTATGAGGCTGAGGCAAGAGGATTGTGTGTTCAAAGCCAGCCTCAGCGATTTAACCAGGCCCTAAGCAACTCAAGTGAGACCCTATCTCTAAATAAAATATGAAAAAGGGTTGGGGCTGTGGCTTAGTGGTTAAGTGCCCCTGGTACCCCCCCCCACCCAAAAAAAAAAAAAGAAAAAAGAAATAGGGAATGTACAATTAAACAATAAAGCAGGTATTGCTAAATGCTCAGTGTGTGCTGGGTATTTTCCTAAGCCTTTTATATTTATGTCATTTGCTTCTCCCACAGTCCTGTGAGGTAGGTGCTGTTCTTAATCCCACTTAACTAATAAGTCCCAACTGAAGGAGGCAGGGGCAGTGAGTAGCCCTAAGTAGACTAGTTGCTATGACAGGGCAGGGTCTAATAAAAGTCCCAGGGCAGGGCCAGGCCACCTGTTAGGAGAGTCAGTGTTGCTTCTGCAAGTGCTGGAAGGCAGGCTGTGGGATTTTGACATCTGAAGATAAAGTCAGTGACCTTCCAGGATAGGGAAAAGAGTGAGTGAAGACAGGGGGCAGGGGTTGGGGATGAGGAGTCTTTGGGTCAACATTTGTGTAAGAAGGAAATACAGTGGGAGTTGAGGCAGGACAGGCAGCGCCAGTTCCCTTTGTGGAGAAGCTTGCAGGCTGTGCACGGCCCTGGACTTTTTGCGTGACAGCAGTCGGTGCACATGTTTTTTCCCCACTGCTTTGCTTTTCTGAATTGTAGCTGGGAACTGGTGATAACAATGCTTTGCTTCAGTAAGAGGATGAGGATGGATTGGAGGCAGGAAATCCTTAAATCATGGGAAAGAGCCCTTGCCCAGGGGCTGAGAGGATGCTGTTGCAATGAGCAGAAATAAGAAGTAGGAGAAACGGAGTGTGAGTGAAGGTCCGAGGGAAGTGGGTTTGGATTTGTTGTCTTGAGGGGTCCTTATGCCATTGAGAAGAAAGTGATCAGCATTCATGAAAATGTCGTCTGGGATCCAGGATTGGAAATTGTTAGTAATCCATTTAGAAATAATATTTGTCACTGTAGAAGAGACTGAAGTCCATAAAACGAGTGAATTCATAAACAGAAAAGCCTAGGAAAATCTTGTACACTACTTATACTTATTTTATAATTAAAACATACTTTCTGAATTTGTTAGCTTTTTGTCCAGATTTATCAGCACCAAGAGCTGCAGTCCATCTAGGAATACAGTTTTTCACATCTAAGGTGATTTAACTTAAATTTATTATGATTACCACTTTTCTGATATGTCATCATCTCTCATAGATGAGGCTGCATATGCTCATGTCTGGTACAGAAGAGATGCGCCAGGCATCAGCAGCACTGACTGCTAACATTTTTTAGAGGGATTTTCTTAGTTTGTTCAGACTTGATATTATTTTGTTTTTTGTGAAAGCTAATGCACATAGAGGTAAGGCACCAGGTGATTAGTGGAAGAGTGAGATTTGAACCCAAGATCTCTGACTCTTCTCTGCTGCATTGCTGATGCCTGCCTTAGTGGAGGCAAATGAACACAGTGAAAACTTTGACATCAGCAAATCCATTTGCTTAGTTAGTGTTCTCATTGTATTGCTTGTTAACGTATCTTAATCATATCTCTTAACAGATCACAAAGGCTGACCTAGAACAGCGCCATCCTCAGCTCGATTATGTTTTTACATTGGCACAGAACTTGAAAAACAAAGCTTCCAGTTCTGATGTGAGAACAGCAATCACAGAAAAATGTAAGTTTTTTTTTTTAAATTGCATATCATCATCCACGTTTCCTGAAAACAGTCTCTTTCTTTCTCTCTCTCACACACACATTTTCAAAGATTATTCAATTGGAAGCTAATATTATTTGGTGTTTGTTACTTTTTATTTATGAAAAATAAATATACCTTTTTTCTTTTCTTTTTCTTTTTTTTTTTACTTTTTGTGAACATTGTCACAATTCTCTTATAATTCTTCAATGTATTAATATTAGTTTTAAGCAATTACATATTGGACTTTTTTTTTTTTTTTTAGTGGTATTAGGGACTTATCCCAGAGGTTACCACTGAGCCTTATCTCCAACCCTTTTTAAATTTTTATTTCAAGGGAGGGTGTCTCTAAGTTATCCAGGCTGACCTTAAACTTGGGATCTTCCTGCCTCAGGTTTGTGCCACCACATGCTGCAGTTAGGATTCCTTCTAAAGAAATCAAAACAACAGAAGTCAGAGAAACCAACAGGAATGCAAATCTGTACTTCGGTTGCCCTTTATTCACTAAAACTGGGTGTTAGAGTGTCTCTTAGCTCACTTCAAAACTCATTCCACAGATATCTGTTGAGCAGCTGCATGTGCCTGTGTGACTGGCACTAATTTTGGAGGTTTTTTTAGTTCAAAACAAAATTAAAAAATAAAAAGGGAACATACAAAACAACAATAGAGATCCTTCTTTGGAGTTCACATTTGAGTTCCAAAGCATCTCGAGTCTGCGCGGCATCCAGAACAAGGTCCAGGCATCTGGGGATTGTCACAATCCACTCGATCACCCTCGCCCTGCAGCTCTCAGCCCCGTCTGTAACATTCTGTACTATATATACTCTTTCAGACGTCCTGACATTTCCTGGTTTCCTTACCTTTATTCAGGTTATTATTTTTTTTCCTTTTGGCCTTTTTTCCCCAGGTGCAATTTTACTCAGTCACTAAAATGTCACCCCTTTGTGAAGTCTCTGCCACACCGTTCCCGTTTTCTACCTTTAGTTCCTGCTGTGGCCTTATTCCCCATAACTTCATTGTAGATCTCAGAGCTACTTTAATTCTCTCTCCCTTCTAGAGACTGAATATTCACCGTTAGGGCCCTTGGGCCTCCTGTGGGGCTCAGTTCAAATTAGGTACTTAATAAATATATGCGGCAGAATGTAAACTGGAAAAAGAAAGTCTAATTTTTCTGAAGGGAAGAAAGGCAACTATTTGCATTAGTAGGTGTGTTTTGAATTCAAAATAAACATCGTGGTAACAACAAGGTTACTGTGGAGATGAGTTAGCAAAGAATTTGGGTGTGTGATGATATTGGCTGGTTTCCTTCCTTCTCCCGCTCTTTGTTGGATGATTGATCCTGCCTGTTGCAGGGGCCTAGGATGGTTCCATTTGCCCTCCCCCAGCAGGAAGCCCCTGTGTTAATGATACCACATTGTTTACAAAGCCCATCTCCCATTTGCTTTTCTACCCTCTGATGTTTTCTCCAGTTACCTCTTTATTAAAACTTATTTTAAGGTTGATTTTACAAGACTTACCTCCTCCTGAATGTCTTCCCTTCCCCATTTAGCACCCTTTCTTGTTTTCTTTCCCCGTGTGTGTATATATATGTGTGTGTAGAGGCTACGTAATCTTCATAGCTACTCACTATATGAAAAAACCCTCTTCAGCGGGAATGTACCACCACGAGTAACCTGTATTTAGCACTTACACTGAATAAAACAATTTGCTTGTTTTTCGTAGTAAACCCACGATATTTACTGTTACTTGATGTCTTGTGCTTGTTCAGTATTAAAATATTTTATTAGTAATAGAATTGGTCATAAGTACTTTATGTAACTTTCTAATGGAGAAAGAGAACATCATGATAGGTTTGCTTCTCTTTCCTTAAGTTAAAAACTTCAACATTTTCAAACTACTAAGGCAGCATAAAACAGATAATCTTATTGAGCAATTTCTTAGAATTATGACACACAAGTATAACTTTTGACCTTCTGAACAACCTCAAGTTGGCAGCTTTTATGGTTTGGTGTAACTCTCTATGAGTCCAAAAATTTTACCAGATATTCTTAATAAGTCTGCTGGAATGCTGTCTTGTAGTTAAGTTCTTCTTGGGGCAAGTGCTTAAAAGATATAGTCCTTCAGGTTGTCTGTCAAGCATCATCTAGCTGTTTGTTTGAAACTTCTTTTTCCTATTGCCAGGGAGTTGTTGCTGATATTCAGAGCTGTTGTTCACTGGTATTTTAGTTCATGATCATGAACATATCCTGAAATCATTGATCAAAAGCTTAAATGTCTAGATCTCTTATTCTTTAACTCCTTGTTAAAAAGAACAGAGAGGAAGGAGCATAGGAGATGGGATCAGAGGAGAGGACAGGGAAAGAGAGAAGAGGAGAAGAGAAGAGAGGAGAGGGAGAGACAGAAAGTGAGAATACGAGAAAGAGGAGTAGAAACAGCCCAAACAATGGGAGGTAAAGAGCCAGTATTGAATTTTATGGTGAAGGCTCCTAGGTACACAACACTTGAATCTTCTTTACTTTTAGTGTTTCTCTTGAATTTGAATGTAGAAGAATATGTATTTCCTTGGCTTGTCACAGTGGTGCACACCTTTAATTCTAGCTACTCAGGTGGCTGAGGCAGGAGGATTGCAAATTTGAGGCTCATCTCAGCAATTTAGCAAGATCTTATCTGAAAATAAAAATAAAAACAGGTCTGTGATGTAGCTCAATGGTAAAATACTCCAGTACTCAATCCCTAGTACCTCACACTCACACCTAATCAAACAGGTTTCATGCTACAATAAAAAAAAATGTGAAAAGTATTCTTAAATAGTTCGTTTTCTTTTAAAATCCTTACTGCCTTAGAGACTCTCCTTTGAGGATATCAAGTGACTATGTCTGTGTCTTAATGTACCGTTAAACTCTACCATATCAAATTGGGTTCTGTAAATGCAACATTAAAAAGGGTATTTTTTTTCTTTATCAGTTTATAGTAGTAGATATGTTTATTGTGAGATGTTTTAGTGCACTTAAAGTTGAATTTAATCCAAAAATTTTCATCAGGAATGATTTCAGAAATATATCTTAAAATCCAGTCACAGCAGCACATGCCTGTAGTCCCAGCAACTCAGGATGTGGAGACAGGACGATTGCAAGTTTGAGACCAGCCTCAGCACCACAGCAAGATCCTGACTCACTAATAATAAGAAATATATATATAGTATAGTGTGTCTGACATACATTACAGCTGCTTTCAAATGTATTTGTCAATTTGCCCTCTTTTCCTTTTCTGTTCGTAGACTTTATGATAAATCAGAGATCAGTTATGTTTTCCCTTTCCTGTTACTTTTGGGGATGACTCTTTCTGCTGTTGTCCCTAGTGGAAAAGGTAAAGAACCAGTGGGACAGCACCCAGCATGGGGTGGAGCTGAGGCAGCAGCAGCTGGAGGACATGATTGTTGACAGTCTTCAGTGGGCTGACCACAGGGAGGAGACAGAGGAACTGATGCGAAAATACGAGGCTCGACTGTACCTGCTTCAGCAAGCCCGGAGGGATCCGCTTTCCAAACAGATCTCTGATCATCAAGTAAGACTTGGTGGATATTGCTTGGCAGTCATTTCCTTGGATTCCTTTGTTTTTCTGTTGTTCTGAGGAGCCCATCTGGATGTTTTCCTAAGTTCTTAGAATATATACGAAGCACTTGATCAGGAAATTTTTCTGAATTATTTCTGGAGGCCTAACAAATAGAAATGGGATTTTTTTTTTTTTTTTTTTTTTGCTAATGGAAAATCCTCATGAACCAACATCTAGAAAAAGAACATTTGTAGGATTCCAGAATCCTCAATTTAGTCCCTTCCTTACCTACCCCAGAGGTTATTTTTATTTATCAAATTTCCTGATACTTTGATTTGAGTGTTACTGTGGTGAGTAAGTCAGTGAATAAGTTTAGTTTATTTCAATACATTTATATCCATTCTCTGGCATAGTAGGTACTATTGGTGATCAATTTGATTAGAATTGATAATAGTGAATACTTAGTGAATACTTATTGTATTTTTTTTTTTTTTTTGATACCAGGGATTGAACTCAGGGGTACTCAACCACTGAGCCATATCCCCAGCCCTGTTTTGTGTTTTATGTGGAGACAGGGTCTCACTGACTTGCTTAGTGCCTCGCCATTGCTGAGGCTGGCTTTGAACTCGCGATTCTCCTGTCTTAGCCTCCCTAAGTGCTGGGATTACAGGCTTGCACCACTGTGCCCAGCTTACTTACTGTACTTTTAAAATGTTATTTTGAATTATCTCTTACAATCACAGAAAATATTCTTGAGTTGGAGGTTGTGGCTGTGAGGTTATATTTTGGTGGAACATTTTATTTGCCCTTCAGGTAGCCTCAGGTGGAAGTGTACCTTGAGGAATAATATAATAATAAAGAATGTGTGAGAAACAGAATCTAAAACTTGGAAGTATGTTTTTATTCTTCACAAGTATAGACTTTCCTTACTTACAAATGAAAAAACAAGTGGCCAGGGGTATTGGTTTCTGAATCATTTTCTATGTTTGTGACACCTGCTGATCATTTCTTTCAAATGACTCAAAAATAGTGGCAAAGCCCTGGACACTTAAATAGAGGAGTACAGTAAAAAACAATATCCACGATTCAGTTGTCCTATTCAGAACATAGTGCTGCATGCTCTTTGTGTATGCAGGATTAGCATCCACAGATTCAATCAACCAGGTGTCATATGCTGTGTAGTTAGGCCTGTGATGGTTGCATATGTACTGAACATGTAAAAAAGTTTTTTAAAAATACTTGTAATTATTCCATAAACCATACAGCATAACAAATATTTATATAGCATTTAAATGGTATTAGACAATACAAGTAAAGTGTACAGGAGGATATGCATAGATTTTGTGCAAATACTGCACCATTTTATATCAAGGACTTGAGCATCTCTGTGGATTTTGGTGTCCATGGGAGAGGAAGGCACTTGGAACCACTCTTCCACAGGTACCAAGGGAAGTCTGTGTGCTTCTCTAATTAATAGTGTCGTTCATTTCTCTAGGATGGATTTTTCTTCCAGTTGCTACAAAAACCCTAAGAGGGTCATTCATTTGTTACTTAGATTTCACAGAGACAATTTTGTTCTAGAGACTTTCAGGGACAGAATATGTCAAGAGACTGTTGCCTATGGACATACTCAGTCTCCGTTTAGCTACCCAGGCAGATGCACTGTAAACCTTGCCTACTGCTTGATCTATCCAAGCAGTTAACTTTGTAAAACGTGCAGTAATCCAGGGGCAAGAGGCAGAAGAATTCCACCATTGTTGGTTCTTGTGGATTCTCCAAGCACATACAGAGGAACTCTGTGTTCATTCTTATATGATGCGCATTCCTGTAAGATTTAGCTGTATAGCAGAAGGAATGAAAGGGACAGATGGTTTGAGGAAGTAAAATATCTCAGAGAGGAAAATGTAATCAATATCATCTGTTATATACCTGATTTCTTAGACATTTTCCCTTTCTAGAATCATTTGTTTAAGACTACATGCAAGAGTTTGTCCCATAATTTGTTTTCTTCTTGTGATATTTGTGTCTAACAAATGCTAAAACACCCTAGGAAGCAGTGTTTGGGTAATGGTAATTGCTAAATGAACAGGTCTAACAATTACACTTGAACTTACACCTTAGCTGTTGCTTCAAGAACTGGGTCCTGGTGATGGTGTCATCATGGCGTTTGATAATGTCCTGCAGAAACTGCTGGAAGAATATGGTAGTGATGACACAAGGAATGTGAAAGAAACCACTGAGTATCTGAAAACATCGTGGATCAATCTAAAGCAAAGGTAACTCTAAGACCCTGGCAATGGAATGCAAATTGTCAAGTTGAGAATTTGACTGTTTTTTCTCATGGAAACAAGCCCAAAATATATAGCCACTAGAAGTACATTTTATTATTATTTTTGTTTTTATGGTGGGATATGCTGAGCTGTTATTATCATGCCTACATAGTACAGAATGTGTATTTATGTGATATCTACTTGAATTTCTACAAAGCAGTTTTTCCTTGAATAAGCCTAAATCTTGACAATGATTATTCTGATTTCTCTCAGTATTATCTCAAATACATTTTGTAGTACTCTAGTAAGTACAAATACATTTTGTAATACTCAGATATTTACAGATGTCTCAGGGTAATAATAATTACAATGGTATAGTATTTGGCTGGGCCTCTTCAGTTGAAGATCAGATGCCATGAATCCAACACTTGACTTCTAAAATAATTTATATATATTTAGGATTCCAATTAACTTATTATCTTTTCTTTCTGTTACTGAATAGTCAGTATATTTGGAATGGCCTGGAATGGTGTATGTTTCTATAAGAGAGATTTTCCTGTCACTTGAACCTCTAGGATGTGAGGAACTGTAAATAGTGGTTAGCATGTCTTCAAGATGCAATTTATATTCATCAGTATACAGTGTTTACTTCATCTGTAGTGCTGGGAATGCCTGCGTCTAAGTGAAATTGTGATTTCTCCAACATCTTTATCTATTTAAATGCAACTTCCTGAAAATTAATTTGGTATCAAATCACATTTGTTTTGCAGTGAATAAAATTGATAATGATCAGAACACTTTATGGTATACATTCCTGGTAATGAACAGTGGTCAAGCATTTATTGAAGTTCGACATGGAGGAATTTTTATGCATTTCTAAAATGTTGTTTTCAGTTAGACTCTTTCACGCAGTTCTGAAAACTCCAGAAGAGAATTATGTAAGAGCTTGAATGTGTTGTTGGACACACGTAGGATACTGGGGGATACAAGATTGAAATGGCAAATACAGAACTTCAAAAAGGTTAAAGGAGAGTGTAATTTTGATCTTCCTAGCATGTTAGCACAATTTTTCTCTTTTATGATAACATTATTTGGATAGAGTAAGAATCCCATAACTGAGGCAGAGGGGGCAGGTGAATTAAAAACAGCTTGAACCCTAAAATAGTCCCTAAACTCACTTTATCTATGTTTTTTCAAAAATTCCAAGCACAAAGAATTATGACTTTGTTTTGTTTTAAACAATACCAGAAAAAATTGATCACTTAGAAATGAGTGCCTTGCTTTATTTAGTACCTCCAGTTCTTTTTTTTTTTTTTTTTTTTTTTTGCTTTTCCTTTTTAAATATTTTAAGACAGCCTACAGCAGTAGTGAGATTCGATGGAAGAAGCAATTAAAAATGAATTATATTCCAAGGTGATCTTTCATTTATCATAGCAAAGACAGCCACAGTGTTCCAAATTTATTGTCGTTACAAGAAATTGTCCTTGCTCAGTTTTCTTTCTGTATTTTTTGAGAAAATAAGCAATTTTATTAGTATTTAGGCAAGTTTCAGGCATGTTATTATTTATACAGTTGGGAAAATAACAACAAAACTGTGGTTCACAGGATCTCCATGAGTGACAGCTAGGGTTTCTGTATATTAAGAGTTTTCTGTTTAATATTTATCATAGTAACTTTTAGATAGACATCTTTTTGGAATATATAAATCTTTCCTTCTCTTCTTAAAGTTATGAGAGCCTCTATGAAACTTCTTTCAAATTCTTGACTTTATTATTTTTTAAAATTTCATCACATCAAGTGCTTATTCAACTGTGGAAAGATCATATATGGCATAGAAAACACTTTGAAATTCTTAACATTGTTGCAGAGACAGAACTAAGGAACTTTAGAAGCTGTATGTGAGCCTAAAGTTTATCTAAACCTGTGTTTCTCAACCTTTTTCATTATCTCTTCTCTAGGAAGCCATCTTAGAACCCAGCCCCTTATGAAATTTCAATATTGTGGTATACCATATGTCCGTATCTGTACTGTGTAGTTGTGCTTTATATACAAAAAAAGTGCATTTTTTTCTATCCCTCCTCCCCCCATAGCAAGAACCACTTCCTACAGAGAGTCTAATCTGACTCTCTCACACTCAGAAAAGTTAAGTGACATGCTCAAGTTCATCTAGAACAGCCCAAATTGTATTTTTCTCAACCAAAAGGTGATAATACCTTCTGTGCTGGGTTCTGAAGCTTTGGTAGTAAATTTATTCAGGCTGCTATGCTTTGTGCGATCGTGTGCTTTACTTTTAGTTTACATATTTTATTGCATGTGTCCTCATCATCAGGCACTCTGCTCAGCTCCTCATGTATTATTTCCATTGATCCTCCCAATAATCACAGGGGGCAGGCAGCATTTTCATCTGCATTTTGTTGCTGAATTAACTGGAGTACAGAGAAAGTAAAGATTACTCCAGCTCTCACAGCTCCTACTGGCGGAGCTGGAATTGGATTCAAGCCTTTTTGCTTATGCAGTGAGGTTCATCCCATCTTTAGCAAGACTTTCATTTTTCTTTGTTATCAGAATGTCAGCGATAGCTGTGACAGCTTTGTGTACCTGCCTCTCAGATCTGTCTGTAATTTGGCTTACCAGTCCTTATCTGTGTTGAATTTGCAAACCAGATCAGATTAAAGATATGGAGGCCTCTTCTATGAATAATGTAACACTGTCCATTAGGTGGCCATCGTGCCCAGTCTAATGGCCTCTGAGAGGCCTTTTGCCAAGTCTATCTTCTTATCTCCCAGCCATATTGTGAATACACATCATTGTCAGCCCAATTCTGGAGGGGTGAAGGGTGGTTATACTTGCACAAGGAATAATGTTGGCAGAGCTTTATATGTAAAGTTTAATATCATCATTAAGAGAAATGTTTTATAGGAATTGATATTGGTCTAAATAATTTGGCCATTCACAGTTACAGGTCCACAATCTCTTATCTACAATGCCCAAATCCCCCAAAGCTCTGATAACAAAAAGCTTTGAATTGACATGAGACTGTTTATAATAGTCTTTATTTATTCAGCCTGCTTAGGATGAATAGCCTTGTTCCTAGATGCACAAATATGAATGTGTTTGTTTCTCTGCTTGGGCTGATGTGTAGTATAGATACATCCATAGTGTTAGTTACCTACTGTACAAAAAATATTAATTCTGGTATTAAGGGTAGATTAACTGATTGCTGGTATTTTGGGTTTTCTGAGCAGCCAGCCTGTCTCTAAGTTTGTGAGTAACCTGCATATTTTCACTAATGGTCTTTTTTTCCTATGGCATTTCCCCCCCTTGCCTCTCTTAATGCCAGTTAACCAATTATTTAAAATAAATAATAAAGCATATTGTGATGCGATAGTTGGAATTTGCTTCTATAGGGTGAGTGTCCCTTTTTTTGAAATGCTTGGGAACAGAAGTTTTTGGTTTCATATTTTTCTAGATTTTGGAATATTTTTATACAGAATGATATATGTAGGGTTTTGGAAAGCAAATCTAAACATGAACTTAATTTATACTTCAAATATACCTTATAGGGTTGGTAGTATTGCTCAGTGGTTATGTTAGTTTTATTTTTTTGTTTGTTTCTGGGACTAAAATATCTGCAAGTACAACTTAGAAGAGGAAAAGTGTATTTGGGGCTCACTGAGAGGTTCAATCCATGGTCAGTTGAATGCTTGCTCTGGGCCTCAGGTAAGGCAGAGCATACTGGATGAAGGGCCCAGCAAAGGAGCCTTGCTCAGTTCATGGCTGGGACAGGAAGTAGACAAGGAAGGAAGGGGCTACAGGGACAGTGAATCCTTCCAGGGCACTCCCCAGGAATCCCCCTCCTCCAGCCATGCCCCAACTGCTTACAGTTACCAACCAGTCAGTCCATTCAAACTAGGATGGACTGATGAGGTCACAGCTCTCACAGTCCAATCATTTCACTTCTGAACATCCCTGCGTTAATATTGGAGCTTTTGGGGGACACCCTGTATCCAAAATGTGACATGACCTTTATACATATAGTCTGACAGTAATTCATGCAATATTTTAAGTAATCTTCTGTGTGAAGCAAAGTTTAATGAAATGGAGTGGAATTTTCCACTTTTGGCATGATATTGGCACTCAAAAAGTTTTAGATTTTGAAGTTTCAGAGTTTTGGATTCAGGATGTTTAATTGGAGTATAGATGCCTGACTTAGGTCTGAAAGTTGGTTCTGAAACATACATATATATATATGTATGTTTGTGTATTTATGTTATACCTATACACATATACATATACACAATTATCTGTGTTGAAGTATTGTCAAGAAAATGAGACAGTATAAGTGTATGCTATAATTTCTTTCTCTTTCTTTCTTTCTTTCTCTCTCTCTCTCTCCCTCCCTCCCTCCCTTCCTTCCTTTCCTTCTCTTTTCTTTCTTTCTTTCTTTCTTTCTTTCTTTCTTTCTTTCTTTCTTTCTTTCTTTCTTTCTTTCTTTCTTTCTTTCTTTCTTTCTTTCTCCCTCTCCCTCTCCCTCTCCTTCTCCCTCTCTCTTTCCCTCTCCCTCTCCCTTCCCTTCCCTTCCTTTCCTTTTTTCTTTCTCTCTTTCTTAACCAGGGAGTAAACCCAGGGTTGTTCAACCATTCCTCACATCCTTGGCCCTTTTTTCTATTTTATTTTAGAGGGAAGGTCTCACTGAGTTGTTAAGGTTGGCTTTGAACTCAGGATCCTCCTGCCTCAGCTTCCTAAGCCGCTGGGATTACAGTCATGTGCTACTGTAATTTCTTATAAATTACTAATTACTGTGTATTTTTCTCCTTGTCCTTATCCCTGTGAAATTGTATTTTGCCTCGCCTACTTTATGGCACTTCTAGGATGGTTCAAGTAGAGCGGTGCATGCTGGGTGCGATCTCTTGACAACCCTTGGTTAAAATCCCACTCTGCATTTACCATCTGTGTGGACCTTATTTCAACTCACCGTCTCACTTCCCCTTGTTCCAAAATGGAGAACAGACCTAATGTGTGGGATGGTTGTGAAATCAAAAGTTATGTATAAAGTTTATGGTACATGGTTTATGATCAACAACTGGTTGCCCACATTATTGTCTTTTGCCATGCTGGTGTGTCTTCCTTACCTTTCATCTGCTGCACAGTACAGTCTGTAACTGAATTAGCAGAAGGCTGAGTCATTATTGATTGCTCATTTATAGTCATTTTGAATGACATCTATTTATATTAATGATAAATCTTTGTTACTGGATGAAATTTCTCAGGAAATGCAATTTTCTCTATTAGTGAAATCATCACAGTTGTTGAATTTATGTTGCATTAGGTATTTTCTGACAAAGAGGGAGTCCAACCATCTTGGGTTGGAAGGTGTAGAGGCTGGAGCTGTGGCTCAGGAGCAGAGTTCCTGTCCAGCACATGTGAGGCTTTGGGCTCCATACCCAGCACTGAAGAAAGAAAGGTGAGGTGAGGGAGGGAGGGAGAGAGGGAGGAAGGAAGGAAAGAAGAAAGGAAGGAAGGAAAGGTGTAGAGTTTTGAAAAGGTACGATTATTTCATTGGGTACCATAAATACAGGATAGATTGATCAGTGAAAGAACCTGAATTTCTACTTTTTTATTATGGCTAGCTGGACATGTGGAATGTATATAGTTTATGTGGGTTATATAAATGTTATACATACTTAAGACTGAATTTGTAAAGTTCTTGGCTATTTTGAAAACAGATTAAAATCCAAAAATCTGAATTTACTTTCAATTGCATCCCTAAGTTATTCTGTTGCACATTTTGAAACTTCTGTTATTTCTGCAAGTACTTTTCCATTAGTGATTAATTATTGTCCCCACAGATTAATAAAAAAAGAAGCATTCTTCTCAGCATTTACTCATTGTTCAATTTGGTCCACACTTTTTAGTAGCAGTCAGTAGAAGATGTTCATATTGGGATTGTGCGTCACTGACCTTAGCCAGGCTCCACTATAGAGCTCTTGGAATGAATGCTGCGATGCTGTAACATACATGGGCTTAGGTGGAGTACAGGTGACCTTAACTTCCAACCTGTTCACCAATAAAAGACTTGGAGATTTGGGTCAGTCAGTTTGATTTATTCTCTCAAAACTTACTTCTTTCTCTGAAAGTTACCTTTGTTTTTTAACCTGTTTCTTTTATTTTTGTTGCTAACATTTCATTTAAAATTTTCCCTTTCAAATTGGAAACTAAACTGACCAAAAAAAGTGTAAAAATTATACTCTTCTGTATTTTGCTCTTGTTATTTTTAAATATTTCAGGTACCATTTTATTGTCTTTTAAAAAATATTACCAACAGTGTCTTTATGGTATCTTCCCATGAATGCTCATATTTTCATTTTGTAAATATCAGACTGAAGTATGCAGGTATTTTCTGAGTACATTCAGCTTCCTATCAAGTAGACTAGGAGACCCATGCTCATAGTCTTTTTTTTTCTTTTTTCATTTGATTTTTTCCCTATTATCCATCAATCAATTAAAGGAGTATTTACTTAGCTTTTTGTTTGATAACCTCTGTAATCAGCCCTCTGTGTCTATCAGTATACCAGTGTCTGCGCCCAGGATGCTGATGTTCTATGGGAGGAACTATGGGGAATTAGATGTGTGGTTTGACAAATAGAAATGAGGAAAGATGGAAATTTGTAAAAAAATGAATGCTGATATTAGTCACTGAACTGGAAACAGCTGTGGTGGTTTAGGGACAAAAATACAAAAGCATAAAAAATGTTTTTTGACATTCTTGTGTGAAATGCCTGTTAGGTGTCTAAATGTGTAGGTATTTGGATGTATGAATTTGAAATTCAAATATTTTGACCTTAGATATGAATGGGGAATTGTCAGGGTTTACACTGGATATTAAGGCTGTGGGATTGGATGAGATGACTAGGGAAAAAGGAAAGATATATAGAGGAAGAGGTGCTTAATTACATCAGTGGGATTTATAGTAATTGAGCAAAAAGGAAGAAAGAGCAAGAGGAACCAGAGGAAAATTTTTCCAATGATGTAGTAAGAAATTCCAGGATTTTTGGTGTTCAGAAGTGGAGGGAAGAGAATATTCTAAGAGAGGATGGCTAGAGGAGAATATTTCTAAGGGAGAATGATGCACTGTGTTGAATTAGGCTGGAGTGATGAGAAAAGATGATAGAGGAAATCATTCATGGAATTCCACACCTTGGAGATTCCTGTGGATTTTGTAAAAGCAAACTGAAGGAAGTGATCAAGTGAGAAGCAGACAATGAGGTGAAGGCATGGAAGTAGAAACAATTTAGAGAAGATTTTTGAGAAGAGAGAGAGATTGAGTGATACCTGGAGGAGACTGGCCTATAAAGAGAAGTGATTCACCTTTCTTCCACAAGGGGGCATGGTGAGGCACTTTCGCAAGCTTGTTGGAATGATCCAGTGGAGAAGAGGCTGGTGACCCAAGACTGACAGGAAAGGAAGTCTTTGTGTAGATATCAAAGTGAGGTCTGCAGAATCGAGTTTGGTCAGATGTGGGATGCATTTTCCTTCACAACAGGAAAAACCAATGAGAAGATGAGTACAGATGCATGTGGCCTGGAACCCCAGTGGTGGGAAGATGAAAGCGTTTCTGTGCAAGGACTGAGCTTACTTTATGATCCATGTAGCATGCTGTCAGTACGGTTGGAGGTAGGGCTGAGAGAATTTGGAAAGAAGAGGATTATATGCACAATTAGAATCTTGATGAGTGGGACAGTGTTTCCTGGAGGAAATTGATAGTTACTGGACAGTGATGAGTTCCAATTTGGGATACATGTGAGGAGAAGATAGTCCTTTTGAAGTGTTCCTTAGCAGTGTTCATCTACTCAGAGGCAAGTATAAAGAATTCAGATAAAAGATGGAGAGAGAGGGAGTAGGGGAGAGGAAAGTTTTTGACAGTGGAGATTGGGGCACTCTGTAATGTGTCCAAGGCATTTCTTTCTCTGGGTAATGGAATCCATTGGAATTTTGGCTTGGCAAAAAGATCTCGAATTAGACTTCAGACTCCACTTACCCACTGAGGCAGCAAACAACCTTTATAACCACATGTAAGTGATTCTAAACCTGGAGTTTACCATATAAATATAATGGATAAATGTGCTTCAAAACAGTAGAATTTTGCCTGGAAAATGGAACATTTGCCTGGGAATAGCACTTGAGAGCAAGGAGGACATTTATTTCAACTCCTCATACTGAAACATAAAGGATCTAGGAAAAAATGAAAACAGCAGCAACAAACCTTCATTAAAAATTGTCAGGGGGGCTGAGGCTATAACTAAGTGGCAGAGTGCTTGCCTAGCACATGTGAGGCACTGGATTGGATCCTCAGCACCACATAAAAATAAACAAATAAAACAAAGGTATTGTGTCCATCTACAACTACAAAAAAAAAAAAGTTGTCATGGTGATTGATGGCCCTGAAGAAACCAGTTTCAGTGAAGACAACATACAGGATTTGATCTGAGGAGACTGTAGGTACAGAGCAGTCTGTTCATCATAGAGTGGGAGCTCTGGGGCATGATGGAAGAAGGGCTCAAGGGTTGGACATTTATGGAAAGTATAGAGTAGCATTGGACGTACAGTCCAACATTGACTGATTCATCCAATGTCAATAGTAGCCTAGCTGATAAAATAAATAGCTGTGTTGAGATATATCCTTTCACAAAAATTTCTTTGTACCCATCATAAATATTTATTTTCTGGCAACGATAGCCCCAGAAAGAGTACCTCTGTTGAGTTATAGAAGATTGTGAGCAGGTGTCATGAGATGGTGGTGGAGGAAGGTGGGGGACTCTTCTCTCTGTTTTTCAATTGTGTAACACAAGTAGCTTAGGACAGAGTGTCCGTAAGTCCCATGGTGTGAATTTTTAAGTATCTTGGTGATGACTCACTTCTATGTAGTAATGATTGGTAACCAAAAGACCATAGATCATTGAGAAGATCTACAATGACTCATTGTTCACTTTGGCTGTGTTTTTCCCATAGCATTCTTTAATGTATTTATTAGAGAAATATTATTTTATTTACAAAAGAAGAAAATTACTTCGTGAAGGTCCCCATTGAAAAGCTTGAAGAAGGGTTTCATTGTAAGTTTTCTACCTGCCACTCAAACTACTGGGGCTACTATTTTCCACTCTAAAAGAGATAAATATATTTAAATCCCATATCACTGTAAAGGTCACCTTTTAAGTACACCAAAATTTAGCAATGCATAAACTGTGGGTTTCCTAAGATGTTCTTTTTCCATTAAATTCCTTTTAAAAAAGTCCTTTTTTTGGGTTCAAGTCCTCTTTTGATCAATTATAAGCACATACACACTTGATTAAACAATATATCTCATAGCTCAAAGTATCGAATACTATTTAATATTTTTAAAATGACATTTTAAAAAGTCCATTTTGTGGGTAGTCATATTTTATGTTACAAAATGACTATCGGCTATTTTATAGCCTATCATAGCTGATTTTATTACAGACATCTTTTTGAAAGCTAAGAGTTTACATTTAAAAAATCCTAGTTGCCTTTAGTATAAACTATTATAAATCTGTCACCCATGGATGTCCATAGATCTTTTGTGGGAAGCTATTTATACTTTTTTCGGTACCATATTTTATACCAAAGGATTTTATAATCTATTATTTCTTCTGTTTGAAGTAAAAATTATTTTGGCTAACAGTATCTTGGTAAACTTCACAGGTATCTTTTAGGTTTTCAGCCTATCCTTGTTCTCTGTGATTTATAGATTTAAAGAAGGTTTACCAAAAAAATCTTCTTCGCCTTTGTCTTCTAGCCAGAAATTTCCTAAACTTAAAAAAAAATCATTTCTTTTTCTGCAGTAGTGCTCCTTCCTCTTTATTCCTTCTCATGTTTCTCAGGATTCCCTTCAGCTCTGCTCTGGTCTTTCTTGAGCTGTAGCAACCAGATTCAAAATACATATAAAATGCACGTTGAGATTGTAGACTCGTGTGAGTTCAGTGTTGAAAGCAATCTTCCATGTTAATACTTCAACCTCTTTGCTGTCTGCATGGTGCTCATCTATTCTTACTGTAATATTTCATTTATAAGCGGTGACTCTTAAGCCAAATTTGAAGCTAGGGATGGGGATGAGATGGAGGCTGTCTCCCAGCAGATTTTATAATCTCTGTGATGGAGTCTGTAGTATTATTTTATTTTACTTTTTTGGTACTGGAGGTTGAACTCAGGGACATTCGATCACTGAGCCACATCCCCAGCCCTATTTTGTGTTTTATGTAGAGACAGTGTCTCACTGAGTTGCTTAGCGCCTTGCCGTTGCTGAGGCTGGCTTTGAACTCCTGATTCTCCTGTCTCAACCTCCCTGGGATTACAGGCTTGGGCCACCGTGCCCGTCTGAGTCTGTAGTTTTAAAAGGTCCCCTGAGTTTTTTAGTGATCTAGTCCAATATTTTAAAGATACAAAAAAAAAAAAAGAGAGAGATTTAAAATTATTTATCCTAAGCCATATAGCTAGTAAATGACAGAGGTGGTAGAATTAGGCCCTTTTCTTGTGGATGCAGTGTGCAAGTAGCATTAAAGTTAATTTGTTAGCCTGTGTAATAAAGTATGTATGCATATCCCTGAACCTCTTAATTTTAATGTTTATTTTTACTGGTCTTAATACTAGGATAAATTCCTTGGAAAAAATGGGAAAAAGATTCTTATAAAGTTTACCATACTGTACCCTTGGATCTAATTTTTAAAAAAGAAAAATGAGAGCATAGAGGGAACTCATATAATTGAACTATGTTCTATTAGAAATGCCACATAAATTACATTACTTTCAAAAGAATACAAATGAACACATATACTCTTACTATGATTAAAAACTTGTGTGTGTTTGTGTGGTGCTGGGGGTCTTATGCAAGGCCTGTGCATTCTGAGCAAGCTCTATAGGACTGAGCTGTCTCCCAGTCCCTGAATATAAATTTAACATGAATATTCATTATAATAATGTGAAAGCTATTTGGATTGCTATAAGTAGAATTTAGTTTCCAGAATATTCATTGTTTTTAGGCATTGATTAAGTTGACCAAAAAAAAAAAAAACAAAAAAAAATATCTGATACCTGATATGTGTTCATTTAAAAACATTTTTCCAGGATATTTATTAAGTTGCACTCATGCATGCTATGAGCAAAATGAATTTCCTGATATTTCATGAAATTCATATGGAACATTAGGGAAACTTATTTATTGAACATTTACTATATCCTGATATGTTTATGTGTGGATACCTCATTCTCTACTTAGAATATTGCTGCAAAGGAAGTGTTAGTCCCATTATTGTATTAGTTTATTTAAATACTTGTTGAGTTGCCACTGTAAACAGGCCCTGGCAGGGGCAGGTTCACTGATGATTCAGAAGCTTTCACCTGACAAGAATCAGTCCCCTTCAGTCGCAATCAGAGACATAAGGAAGCAAGCAGAATAATGGGGATTATTCTGGATTGTCTGGCTCGGCCTGATTTCATCCCACAAATCCTTAAAAGTGGAGGAGGAGGCAGAGGGACTGGGTAAGAGAGAAGTGATAGTAACTCAGTGGAATGTGGTGGCCATCAGAAGCTAGAAAAGGCCAGGAAGCAGATTCACCCTGAGCACCTCCAGGAGCAAATGCAGCTCGACCAGCAGTGTTAGACTCTGACCTGTGCAGGATAATACATTTCTGTTGCTTTAAGCCACTAAGTTTGTAGTTATTTATTATGGCAGCATGGGAACAGTAATAGCCACGATAAGGGACATCACGGGATGCTTTGAGAAAGGGACCATCAGCTTGGAAGGCATTTGCACCCATTTCTGAAGGGTCAGTAGAAGTTAGTCAGGTGAAAAGGAGATTATTGGAAGCTGGAAAGGTTAAAGTAACTAAAATGGAAAGCTCTGAAGGTGACAGGAACAGTGACCTTTCAGATGATTAGTAATTGGTTCATTTTTGCAGCAGATAATAATCCCTGAGGCTTGAGTGATGATGATCCTTGGACAGGTAAGAAGGAGCTGGATCATGGAGGACCTTGTGTGCCAACAGAGGGAGGGTGACAACAGGGCAGATTTCTCGAGCTTTCCTGGTAGTCAGGGGTGGAGCGCTGTTGCTTTGATCCCAAACTCATATTCTTTTGCTTGCAGAAACCAATCAAGGAGACATGTCTTACTAAAACAATTAAAAGTTGTTTTCTTGGCAGTTTCCTGCAAAGCGTATATCTTTCAAGGACTGTGTCTTTTTCAGCTGATGACCAGGACACACTCTGACAGTAAGTTCCCTACTTTCTGGATTCATAATGTCCCACTGGTTTCCAGACTCTATGACTAGTTGGTCTCTATCCAGTGGGATCCTGTCCGAGGCCAGGTACTCATGGCCCTCTTGGCTTACTTTTCCTTCGAAGCATGACTGTGGGTTTTCTATCTTACCTGTTGGCTTGGTCCTTCATATTTGTTGAGTATATATACGTCTCTTGTGTGTGCAATTCTCTGCCTTCATCTTTAGTCATTCTTCAATGTTTGATTTGTTTTCCCTCGTCTGAGCATTCCTAATGTTTGATAGAGCTGATCTGTAATGATCTATTTTTCCATTAGCAGTTGCGACAAAACCTATGAATATTCTTGAATAATAAAGGACTTTGTGGAGAATGAAAATGTCTAGCTTTACTAAATTGTATAATTACTGAATTATCTATCTATCTATCTATCTATCTACCTATCTATTTATATATTTTAATTGTCAATGGACCTTTATTTTATTTATTGATATGCGGTGCTGAGAATCAAACTCAGTGCCTCAACACATGCTAGGCAAGTGCTCTACCACTGAGCTACAACCCCAGCCCCAATTACTGAATTTTATGTATAGAGTGTTTTTAAGGTAAGAATTGCCTGTTCATGGTAGATTAATTACATGTGTGCACTCCTTTAATTATTTGCTTTCTAGTATCTTTTTGGCATGGCCTTTATTTAGTTATTCTTAATACTATTTTCTGTTGATGTTTAAAAATTGAAAATATGCTGGGCGCGGTGGCAGATGCCTGTAATCCCAGTGGCTCGGGAGGCTGAGGCAGGAGGATTATGAGTTCAAAGCCTGCCTCAGCAAAAGTGGGTGCTAAGCAACTCAGAGGCCCTGTCTCTACATAAAGTACAAAATAGGACTGGGGATGTGGCTCAGTGGTTGAGTGCCCCTGAGTTCAATCCCTGGTATCCTCCTCCAAAAAAAAAAAAAAAAAAAAAAAAATTGAAAATATGGGCAGAATTAGGGGAGGATAAACAACACCACCAGCGACCACACAAATTCTAATGGGTGACTTATGAATTTTAAAAATCAAAGAATATGTGTATTTTATTATGAAACAATAAAAAAAATCATTGAAAGGGTTAAAACAAAGCATGATTCTTATTTTCTCTACTCATGAAAGTGCCCTCCCCCTCTCTTTTATGTTCCTCCTGTCATTTATACCTCTCCATATTCCAAGTCAAATGAGTATGCCGTTGTCTTCCTATTTATTAATGTTAGATGTTTCTTGTCTTCCTATTTTGGTAAATATAAAGAAACTAGTTTTCTTATGCTACTGTTCTCTTCCTTTTGTCACTGAATTGTTAGGTGATATTCCGTGTTGACATGTTATTCTTGTTCAAACATTATTAACAGCCACACTCTGAAGTTAGCTATTATTCTGTTTCCTCTCTGTTTGCTTTGTCTGAAATTAATAACGGCCCTGTTTTTGCATGCCTTGTTTTCTTTGCTCTTAGTGCTGATCCTTCTTACATTGTCCAATGGCCTGTCGGTATAATTTTCCACAAAGTCAATCACATTAAGCAGTCTATCACTTCTAATTGTTTTTATCTTGTCGATGTCTCTTCTGGAGCCATGCTTCCAGTCCTGCTGCCTCTCCACCATGCCGAGTCTTCCTTTGTTTTTCACCGACTGTGGAACCTCTGTTTCCTGGATCTTGTATGTGTTTTCTTTTTTTGTTGTTTTTTTCTTAGTTATTTCCTCATTTTGTTTGACTGTATCCTTTTTATGTTTTGTCAAGTTAACACAAGAGCATTCAGTGGTGCTGACAGCCCTCATCTGCTTCTGTTTGAATTCACACCCTCTTCCCCTCTTTTACCATTAGCATGAGAGCCCTTGCCTCCTCCGGGTGTTGGGTCTCTTGCTTTTATGCTCCCTATGTCTTCCTTCTTCTTGATTTGCAAAGTGAGTTTGGTGGAAGACATTCTTCAAAAATGTTGTATCCGAGCAAAACATAAAGGCACATTATTCATAGATTGTCATTATTCTGTAAATATTATATTCTGTAATTACATATTCTGTAATATTATAATAAAGACTCCAAAGAACATGGAGATATGAAAAATCATTTCTGCCCATAGTGAGTTTATAGAACTGTTGGACAGATGAGATCTACATGATATTGTTTAAGTAAAATTTAAATGTGAAAAAAGATCCGAATTCAAGAGCTTTTCCAGGGAATTTGTGATTAATTTCTGTATAAAGCAGAGTACTGACCTTTTATGAAAGAAAGAGTACTGACTCTAGTAGGGGTGGAATATATTCTTGAAGAGGAGTTCTTTAATTCTTAAAGAATTGTAGGATTTTTTGGGAGGCTGAGACAGGAGAATCGCAAGTTCAAAGCCAGCCTCAGCAACGGCGAAGCACTAAGCAACTCATTGAGACCCTGTCTCTACATAAAAGACAAAATAGGGCTGGGGATGTGGCTCAGTGGTCGAGTACCCCTGAGTTCAATCCCTGGTACCAAAAAAAAAAAAAAGAATCGTAGAATTTTGTTAAGTGGAGATGGTAGGAAGGACATTTTCATATGGACATGAAATTTTTGTGTGGATATAGTATCAAGAATATTCTAGAGAAAAGAATATTAACAGATTGTGGGAAAAAATGTGGGGTCAGAAAAGTAAATTATTGATAGATTATAGAGGATATTATGTTCCAAGTGTTATGGCTTGGATCTTTAAAATTCCCTAAAAAGCTCATGTATTAGGCAATGTAGGGAATGTTCAGAGGTGAAATGATTAGATTATGAGAACTATCACCTCATCCATAAATTAATCCATTTGATGAATTAATAATTTAATGGACTACTGGCGGTAATGATGGGCAGGTAGGGCGTGGCTGGAGAAGTAGATCGCTGAGGGCGTGCTCTTGGGAATTACATTCTGCCCCTGGTTCTGTGAACACGTGTGTACTCTCTCTGCTTCCTGGCTGCCATGAGCTGAGAAATTTTCCTCCACCATGCCTTTCTGCTATGATGTTCTGCTTCATCTCAGGCCCACAACAATGGAGTTGACTGACCGTAGACTGAACCTCTGGATCCATGGGCCTCGGATGAACTTTTCTTCCTTTAACTTGTTCTTGTCAGGTGTTCTGGTCACATTGACAAAAAGCTGACTTTTTGTCACCAAATGCAGCAATTTGAATTTATTTTGCAGTCATCAAACACTGTTGGAGGTTTTTTAGTAAGCAAATGGTAGGATGAAGTTGATAACATTCCAGAATGTCACTTAAATGGAATCATAATATGGAGCCTTTTATGTCCTGCTTATTGCACTTAAAAGGCATTTAAGATTCCATCCATGTTGTTGCCACATATCAGTAGTTTATCTTTGTTACTGAGTAGTATTTCAGTGAATGCATATATCATACTCTATTTACGAGTTCATATCTGGGTTATTTCCAGTTTTAGGCCATTACGCATAAAACTGCTATAAACATTTGCATACAGTTTTTGTGTGGACTTATGTTTTCATTTCTTTTGAGTAAATACCTGGGGTTAGAATTTATAGATAGCATTATAAATGCATGGTTATCTTTATGACACACTGCCAACCATTTTTCAAAATGGCTGTATAACTTTACATTCATTTTTTTTTTTGTAGTTGCAGATGAACAGCATGCCTTTATTTTATTTGTTTCATCATTATGTGGTACTAAGGTTCGAACCCAGTGCCTCACACATGCTAGGCAAATGCTCTACCACAGAGCCCCAGCCCCAGCCCACAACTTTACATTCTTATCTGCAAGAATGGGAATTGCAATAACTCCATGTTCTTCCCAGTGTTTCATATACTTATTGTCTTTTTTTTTTTTTACAATACTGGAGAATTAACCTAGGGGTGTTCGACCATTGAGCTATATTCCCAGCCCTTCTAATTTTTATTTTTGAGATAGGTTCTTGCTAAGTTGCTTACAGCCTCACTAATGTTGCTGAGGCTGGCCTCAAAATTTGCCAGCTTCCTGCCTCATCCTCCCAAGTTCCTGGAATTACAGGTGTATTACACATCCAGCTGGTACAGTCATTGTCTTGAAGTCATTTGAATCTGTAGTGATCTCATTGTGGTTTGAATGTACATATTTCTAATTATCAAAGATGCAAAGTGTCTTTCCATGTGCTTATTTACCATCTATACATCTTCTATAGTGATTCATCAGTTTAAGTCTTTTACTCATTTTTAAAAGATGTGTTTATTGATGTGTAAAAAGGATCTTTGTTCATTACAAATTCAAAAATGAAGAAAAATACAAATAGGAAAGGAAGCCACTTTAACTCCCAGTATCCAGAAATAACCATTTTAATATTAACATTCTAGGGCTGGGATTGTAGCTCAGCGGTAGAGCGCTTGCCTCGCATGCGTGAGGCCCTAGGTTCGATCCTCAGCACCACATACAAAGCAATAAAATAAAGACATTGTGTCCATCTACAACTAAAAAATATTTTTAAAAAATATTAGCATTCTAGACATTTCTTACTTTTTGTATATATATAGATAAAAGGACAGGTAGGTGGGTGGATGATAAATAGATGGATGACTAGATGGAAAGATGGAAAATCATAGCTAAATGAGATCATATTTGATATGTTGTTTTTTTAGTGTAAATTAATTCATATGCCATAAAATTCATGTTAAAGCATACAATTCCAGTGGTTTTTTAGTATTTTCACCACTTCAAATTTCAGGAAAGCTATCATCCCAAAGAGAAATCCCATATTAATTAAATGTTAGTCTTCATTGCCCCCCAATCTCCAGTCTTACACAGCAAGTAATCTACTCTTTCTATGTATAGATTTACCTGTTTTGGAAGCTTCATACGAATGGAATCTTTTTGCACCTGACTTTCCTCACTTAGCATGCTTTCCAGGGACATCTTGTTGTAGCATGTATTGGTACTTTGTTCTTTTTTATGATTGACTAATATTCAGGTATTGGTATGTAATATTGAATTTATCAATTCTTCCTGAAACTGATGAACTAATGCACTATTATAGATAATGCGGCCATAAATGTTTATGTACCAGTTTTTGTGAGAACATATGTTTCTATTCTCTTGGCTTGAAAATACCAAGTGAATTTTCAGGTGTGTGTATTTTTTAATTCAGTTAACTCCAGTCATTTTACTTTTGATGTAAACTTAATGAAGGGCATTTAATGGCTTGATTGTCCAGTGTTTTCCAAATATTGTTAAATCAATTTATTGATTTGAATTGTTTTTATTTTATTTTATTTTTTTTATTTGTTCTATTTAGGCTTACATGTTAACAGTGCAATTTGATTCATTGTACATAGATAGAGGATAACATATCAATTCTCTAGTTGTAAGTTATATAGACTCACAACATATATGCAGTCATACATAAAGTTAGGGTTATTATGACCATCATAAGTAAAGTAAGTACTTTGGATGATGATGATGATGATGATGATGATGATGATGATGATTAATATTAACATTTTCAGTGGATCAAGCCCAGGGTCTCATGCACAGTTGACAAGTGCTCTGCTACTGAGCTATACACTGGGCTCTAAATTATTTATTTTTATCTTAAATATTTCTGTGGATTTTACTCTTTCCTAGAATTCGTTTAGTCACTGATTGCATGAGTATCTATTTATATTGCCTTCTGAACAAAGCCATCATACTGAGGTATTGACATAAGTCTTTGGGGGAATAATTTAATGCTCAAATATGAAAGTAAATATGGTCATAATCATTTTATGAAATATATATTATTTTGTTATTATCTGTATATCCTTTCTCATTTCTCATAATTGAGATGATTCCTTCAGTAAGAATCATCCTAGATACAAATATAAAAAAATACCCCAGTAACATTTGGTGACTTAAGTAAATAAAGGTTCCTTTGCAGCTATCTGTGAATTTTTTTATTTAGGGTGTGTATGATGTGCATGGCACATGTAAGTAACGTAGCCGTGCCTGTCCTGCTGTTTCTTTCAGCATTGCTGACAGACAGAGTGCCTTGGAGGCTGAGCTGAGGACAGTGCAGGCCTCTCGCAGAGATCTGGAGAACTTTCTAAAGTGGATCCAAGAAGCAGAAACCACCTTGAATGTGCTTGCAGATGCCTCTCAGCGGGAGAATGCCCTGCAGGACAGAGTCTTGGCCAGGGAACTCAAACAGCAGATGCAGGTAAGTGTGTGGAAGCCACACCAGGATTTTTGTTTATGCTGTGCTTTCTGGATTCATCTACATGCAGATTTATTACTGTTAAAAGGTGAGATTGTCACTTTATTCAGTTATGAAATCCATGTTCCCCATGTGAATAATTGGTTTCTGGAAATAAGATCTACAAAGTGCTTTTACTTAATATTAGAGGGGAAAAAACTCCCTATTTTATGGAGGTAATAATTGTTTATTTAGAGGAAGAGCCTCCATGCTATTCTGTTTCTGTCACTTTAAGCCCTATTAGAGTTAGCTTTATCGAATCCTAAATTATAAGGCCATTTTCCCTTAATAGGAAATAGTTTCTTTCCCCATTCATTATAAATACTTAATATAGAAGCTGCAAAACCCCTATGGCTGAGTTTACAACTCAGGTTATTAGGCTTGAAGGTATTATTTTTATGTCTTTAGCTTGATAACTATGATTGCATATGCAGTCTGAGGTTCAAATTTGTCTTCTACAAGAAATCTGCTAATGTAAAATCTTTTTTTAAACAAAATTTCTGAGAAATCTAATGAAGCACATTTGAATCTGTTTTCTACCCCAAGTACTACTGCTTCTGTGCCCTTGAACCTCTCATGTTATGTGTGAATTGACCTCTTCTTGCCAATCATACAGGCCTTCTCATTTGGAACTTAATTCAAAACCTATGTCAGCGGGGAAGTCTCCTTGCCTAGCACAGCTTTATATCTGATTGCCTCTTTATGCCATGACAGTCTCACATCAGTTTGACAATTACAATTTCTGATGTGCTGATGAACATATGTTCCATTGTTGTTTGATGCATATTTCCATCTGTCCCAGTTGATCACATGGTTCTTCAAGGACAGTGATGATGTTATTCCATATTGTTACCTATAGAGTGCTCTGGGTGCAAATCCTGAGTAAGAACTGACTGCTTTTCTTGGACCCTGACTTCACCTGTTGAAATTTACTCTTGAAGAGTGTATTTGAATCAGCTCTTAGGAACTCTTTTCCCTGGACATAACCAAAAGATTGTTTTTTAAAAAGTTAGCAAATATGTGGATCTGGATAAAGGGTCTAAAGACTTTGTTTGAACTCTTCTTATTCTTACACTTTCTAAGTTTGAAATCATTTTCATTAAAAAAATACAGAATTTTTTTAAAAAGAACCTTTTTTGGTACAGGTTTATATATAGCTTGTTCTCATGCATGAAGACTCTTACTGTGTTTTACTGTTGAGTTCTCAAGATTAATTTAGTGAAAATCTGTTGACTTATATTAAATTTAATTTCTTATTCATTGCACAATACATTTGTGACTTGGTAATGAGAATAAGCAGGCAAGTATTGAAATTCAGTGTGTTATTTTGTTTCAACCACTGGAGTCTTATAAGGTCACTATTAATGTTAATTGATACAGTATTTCACAATCATTTAGATTTTAGGGGTTACAGAGGGCTGTCAATGTGGGTAGATGATAGGTAGAATATATTATTTTTTATGATTTAAACAACTATAAGCCTGATATATAAATGCTTATGTATATATTTTAATTTGTGTGATGGTGCTAACTTCAACAGATTTAGAGTATGCATTTGAGTAGGTAACAGTTTATAGGCAGGGTGCAGAGGAGGCTTAAAATGAACTTGGTCATGAGTACCAGCAAAACACAGGTCTTCTGGAGAGTTTAATGATGCTTTCTGATACATTTTGTCTTAGCATGTATACTAACTGTAACCCAAACTCCTTCTAATAGTTAATGAATATTCAAACTGTGGTAGAAATAAATTTAAATAGAAATGTTAAAAATCTTTTAAATAAAAACAACTAAGCACAGGATTGTCTTACAGCAAAGAGCAACAAGAGAAAAGGCTGCTGAGTAAAGTCCTAAAATATAATGTGTATAGTGATTGTTTTTCGGAAATAATGGTGCTAATATTGTCTATTTAGGTTCATATGAAGTATTAAAGAGTGCATTTTCAGGAGCCTACTTATATCTGTTTATCTGAAGATAAGAATGTGCATTTATTATGTTTAGGAAGTTTCACATTTGGGTAATTTGTATGATTTTATTTTTTACTCCATTCATTGCTAAATGCTCTTAATTTTAAAGTCTTCTCTGCATTTTATTTAAAAGAAATATTCTGCGGCTTCATTTTCAGCACCTTATTGGTAGGTGATCTTTAGAGACTTAGTACCTTTGGCTGAGTATTTTTGAGGCAAGGGAATTTTAATTTTCCTATGGGCTTACATAGTAATGATTCTTATTTGTGTGAGTGATTTAAAATGGAAACTTGTTTGGAAATGAAAAGGTATGTGTTGAAGAAAATGAATGTGCAAAACCACTGGAAGTCTGGCATTTTTTGGAGGTCCAGTGGTGGTGGGTCATCTCCTAGGTACCATGCAAGATGGAAGAGACCTCAATGGATTTGTGCTCCACGCACAGAGTGTGTATGTAGAACTGGTTAGATGACATATTCACTGTTTATATTTGCTTCATGTCTTGTGGTTGTATTTTGTGAAGAGGAAATTTATTTTCTATTCCATCTAAAGTGAATCTTGGGTAAATTTTGGTGGTTTGGAAACACAGTGGCACATGAAGATGAATTTCTGGATGTATGTATTTTGCATGCCATTTCTGTCAAGGACACATGATGATCTGGATTTATGTATTTATGCTTCATTGTCCAGCACAAGGCCGCTGGAGAGGCCTGTTGGCAGGAGAAAAGCAGATCCTTTGGTGACTTGCAGGAAAAAGAAGCTCCTTGAGAGCTGGGCAGTTGGACCACAGCAGGCCCTGCATACTTGGTTAAGTAGTTTATGCTTCAGCCTGCTAGCAGTGAGGAGAAGTCAGAAAGAATAGTAAGACAGCGATGCTTTTCAACTTCTGTTTTGTAGGAATCTAGCTGATGGCATTATGAAGAATGGATTTGCACTAGGAGAAAGTGAGTCATTAGAATACTCATAACTATCCGGGCCACAGGTGAGAAGGACCAGACATGAGGCAGTGGTAGAGGGAGTGACCTAATACCTTGACAGTATGGGTCAACTAGGTCGGGGGGGGGGTGTCAAAGACACAGAATATGACCTTGTGGTATTGAAGCCTGAGGCAGGGAACACCAGCAGAAAATTCCCGGGTTGGGTGCAAGTTTATAGGAAGAGTGAAGGGATGGCAGATTCCAGTCTGACTATATTGAAATGAGGCATTTGAGTGGCATCCAGGAGAAGCTGCCTGGGATTCAGTTGTCACTGTGAATCTGCATTCGGATGAGAGAACTTGGCCAAAATTTGAGGAACTATTATTTGTTTTATTCCTTCTGTGTGAAAACCTGCATTGACTTACCAACTAGTTTATTATTTCAGATACATTTAAATTTTCATGCCAACAGTCTAGGATATTAATATGATTTTAATTATATATTTTCAATATAAGCTTTGTATTTCAGTAGTACCAATTAATTGAGATGCTCTGAGTCTTTCCTGGGTAACATTTTGAGGCTCTGTGGCCTTTTGGGGGTGGTATAATGGGTGGCTGGTTTTGCTCTGTAACCATTTGTGTTTTAGGATTATTATATTTTTATCTCCTAGTTTGCTTTTAGCCCAGTTCTCATCCTTGTGTTCAATAGGTGCAGATTTTGTAGATTGTTTTGAATCTTTCTTCCTACCTGGCCCTATACCTAGCACTGTGTTTTGGGAGTGAATCCTTGTCCCTTGGGAATTTACCTGCTGGTTCTGGAATGGGAATTATCCTGGTCAAGCATTCCTAATCTAAAAATCTGAAATCCAAATGCTCTGGGCTCTAAAAATTCTTGAGTACTGACACGATGCCACAAATGGAGAATGATACGCCATGAAAGTTTGTTCCATGTACAAAATTATTTAAATATTGTACAAAATTATAATCTAGCCATGTGGATAAGGCATGTATGAAACATAAAGGAATTTCATTTAGACTTGGGGTCTCATTCCCAGGATATTTCATTATATATTTGCAATTACTTTATTCCAAAATCTGATAAATCTGAAATCCACAATACTCTGGTCCTGAGCATTTCAGATTAGGGATACTAGACCTGTAACTTCTTATTTTTCATAACAACCTTCTTGGTTATTATTCTTCTACTATATAGTTCGTTTTAAAGTTCAGTTGTTTTTAGTATGTGCATAGTTATGTGACCATCACCAACATCAATTTATAACATTTTCATCATTCGAACTGACAATCTTTTTCTCTTTAGCTATCAATCCCTCATTCCCATCCTCCCTGCCCCTCCACCCTAAATAGTTACTGATTTATCTCTTTGCCTATGAACTTAACATTTTATTTTATGGAATTAATATTTTAAATTACATTAATTGACTACACATTCTGTTTTGGGCTTTAACAGGTCCATTGATACTGTTGGCCTCACCAGAGGGAGGCAATATAGAATCTCAGTAGAAATCTGCAGGAGCCAATACATACCAGCAGTAGCCCACAAGACACTTCTTGATAAACACAACCCTGTAAGACCCAGTGTAGGACTTAAAGTCAGGCTAACATAAAGGACCAAGGACACAGATGAAGTAAAAGAAGAGAAAGAAATACTTGAAAACCCAGTATTTCATTTATGGATTCATGACAACTTTAGAGAGGTGATACTTCAGCACTGCCCAGGTTATTAGTCTGAGCAGAATCCTGATGGGAAACATCTGGATTCTATTTCTGACTGTGCTCTTTGACCCAGTCATTTAATCATCCTGGGTTAATCTGCTCATCTCTTAATGGCACTTTCCCCCAACTGATGTTATAATGCTATCCAAGCTGCAGTAGAAAATGTGTCTCAAATATATATACAACACACATAATAAACCAACAATTCTGTCCGGGCTCTTTATATGATATAATTGTGGTCTTGTATTTTCTATTCATAAAATTAAAACAGTTTTATGGCAAATAAAATAAGATCATAAAGATGCTGTTGAAGGGGAAATGTGGGAATTTGGAATGCTGAGTAGTCAATTACAGGCTTTTTTAGAATTATTATTCACTTTACTGTTTAATTAGGTGAGTCCTAACCTATTCAATTTCTAATGGGGGCTTTCCTCCTCAGCAGTTATGCGGGAGCCCGTGGGATGGCTCTGCGTTTAGGGTATCTTAGGTAAAGTCATATACCCCTTGCAAAGATGTTTTGTTTTGAGATGGTGTTGTGCTGAGCCCTGTCTAGGGGTGATTTATTAGTACTTATTACATAGACTGCAATCCTCAGAGTCAGGTACCCCTCTGCTCTTCTCCAGATTTCAAACAGGATCTGCTGTTCACTCATTCCACAAGCACAGCCTGAGCTGCGTTGAGTCGGTAGTGCACGCATCCCTCTTTACAGTGCCAGAGTGAATGCCACTCTGCTTCCCCATATATACCAGCTCCCAGGCATGCACCGTGGTGGCGGCGATGTGTTGAATCTCTGTTCCCGGGGGATGTCTGCTTTGTATCTGCAGCTTTAATGTTTCACTTAATATCCTCTTTGGCTACTGAGCGCGCTCCTCCCCAGCAGCCGGCAGCGCTTGGCTGCCCGACAACTTGCTTCATCTCTGGCCACGCTGGGCTGAGCAGGTCCTGGCTGTGAGCATCTGCTGGGGGGCCGTCTGGGTGGCGTTTGTCTGTGTTTTTCAAATTGAAAAGAAGTTGAAGGAATACCAGCCTTGTTTCCCCCAGAACCTAAACCCCTGTATCTTTCAAATGCATTCTTGGAAACGAGCATGCTCAGAGAACTGGCAAATCATTGTCCAGTGACCGGGAGGAAATGATCGTTGCTCTTCATTTATAATGCAAATTCTGAGGTGTCTTCAGAAGTGTGGTAAACTTAAAATGATGGCTGTGGTGAGAACGTCTCTGCAGAAAGTTGTGGTTTTGTTGCATCGTTTACAAAGGATGGCAGTTTCTTCTCCTCGGTATCAGAAGCTCTGTAAGGTAACTGAGTGATTGAAAACAGGGATCTTGGGTGCTGACAATTCTGCCGTTTCTTGGGCTTGCAAAACTAATTTTTCAGGTTCTTTTCAAGGCAAGATTCTCTTTCTCAGTAACTGACAGTAAAAAGCTGTTAAGATGAATTGCCGAATTAAATTTTCTTAAGACTCTGAAACAAGAACTGTTGCAGTACATATTTCATTTTGCAGCTGACACAACCTTGTCTTCTGAGATGGACTAGTGAACTGTTTGGAGAAAATATGGCCAAACTACATTCATTAAGACCTGTTACCTCTGTGGTACTTTGCAGTTTCTTAATATTGAATGGCACATTAATCTTATGCAAACTTTAAAAAGATTAAAAGACCAGCTTAAAATAATCTTTTAGTAAATTGCTTAAAAATGTCCATCTTTTTGTGGCTTTTTTTTTCTCAATTAAGAAAATTAAAACACATTTTAAAATAGGCTAAAACGCATTCTAAAACATCACCTATATTTTTGGGATCTCCATATGTTACAGTTAAACTTGAACTTAATTTCATTTGGACAGGTGGATTACGTAGAGTTTTTTGGAGGCAACTTGTTTGACAGTTATAAATTTCCAATACTATGTCAGTACTCCTAAAGATAAACTATTGAACCAGCTCCTGTAATTTTTAAAGTTAGCTATTGTATTTTTGATTATAGTTTTATGTCATTGCTCATACTGTCTCACTACTTTCGTCAATAATTCAGTGATCCGATATAAAAGGAGAAGACTGTAACAGGAATGTTGAGGCAATTTGTAGACCACCGAGTATGTATCCTTCCTTCCTGTCAGATTCTTAGTATCATTCTTAAGAACCTATCTTGTTGCTCAGCTGGCCAAACTCATTTGTAATTGGAAAAACTGCCTCCCAGACAGTATTTTTCTGATGATATAAAATATGACCTATCTAAGCACCTAGGCTGTGCTTATATGGCAGTGGATTAGCAGGGGAAGCAGTCTTATATTGACTTTATCATATCATATTTTTATTTTTCTATTTTGGATAATTAAAGGTATTTCATCTGGAAATACTTCTTTGAAAAAAGTTCTAAGAGATAGATTAAGATAATGGGACATTCTTTTCAGGAATACTTGGAAATGTTTTTATTTATATAAGTCATTTCAGAGATTGCCACTTATTTATTTGATTGTAAAAGTTTGTAAAACTAATTATTTCAACGTGCCATGCTTTTATCCACTTCCAACAATAAATGTATTCTGGTAAAACATTTTCATGAAGAGGCAGTTTTAATAATAGAGAAGAAAAATTTATTCACTAATACATGTTGTTGTTATTTTTTTTAAACTACCAGTATGAATATAGGAAACATTCTTTTATAAAGCTGGCTCATTTTTCTTATCCATTTGTAAGAGCACTTCCACAAAACAAGAGATTTTTTTTCAAGTCATGTGACCAAGGCATTAAATTAAATCTAAGAATGAAGCAGAAGTCAAGTGCTGGAGAAAGTTGCTAATTAGTTTCATAATTAGACCCGCTAGATAAGCACAAGTTAAGTTACTGAAGTCATTGGGGAAGTTACCTCCCATCAGAAGTACTTTTTGGGAAGACTTCTTGAGATTCATAATTTCCTAAAGGTGCCACTAAAATATAAATGTTTAGAATAAATATTATTTTTTACTTTTCTGAAATTTGAATTTGTATTATTTGCAGGTGAAATGTTATCTTTCATATATTTTAACATATGGAAAATTAACTGCTGCCCAAATAATGCAATGAGAAATACACAATTCCAGCACTTTCCAGCAGGTGTCAATGTAAGGCAATGATATATGTGGTTTTGGCTAAAGAACTGAAAATCCAGATTAGCAAGTGGCATGATGCCCATGAAATCAATGAGCTAATAGCAGGTTTAGATTATTTGCCTGGTTATATTTTGAAAACTGATCTTGGTTATTGAACTATATCAATTCATCTGACAAAAATGAAAATGTTTGTTGTAGAATTAAATATTAGTTGACATTTGCCATCTCAAGTAGCACGTAGGTTTCTGTACCAACTAAAATTACTTAATTCTATTTTAATAATCATTAGTTCATGTGTCTTACCTAAAAGTCTAAATAGGTTTTGGTACTAAGTTGCTTTAATATACTATAATTCTTTCCCCTTCAACTGTAAAGGCTGTCATGACTGTCTCTCCTTATACCTCCTACATTTTCTAAATTTGGCTTCTTAGTAAGGAAATGCTATAAATTTCAGCATTTTGCCATAAAAATATAGAGGCAGTCCATTGTAAATACATCTATAGACTGAAATGAATGAGAAAAAACATTGAATAATCTAAGGGAAATGATATTTTAAATTCACATTGGTATTCCAAAACCCAGCATCTGTAAATATTGGTATCCCCTTTTGCAATCTCTTTAGGATTTCTCTTTTTACATATGATATGGAATTTCTGTTGTCTATCAGATTTTTTTCCTCAGTGGCACCTCATCTTTGCCCATTTTAATACTTCTCTGGACTGTCAACAGATAGTTTATGGGTTATACAACTGGAAATTTGTGCGCAATATTCTCATTTGGGGTTTTTTCTCCCCTGCTTCTTTGAAAAAGGGAGAGGAAAGGAATGACAAGAGACAGTTGGGAAATTCACGGCTATCGGAGTTAAATATGATCCCCCCCTTACAACCTATTCAAAAGTTCCCTTATATTTTTTGCCTTTAAAAATATTTCTTCCTGCTAATACATTGCACAAAATTTGAGCAGGAAACTGAAGCAAAAGTGCTGTTTATAAAGATATAATTAGCAGCATCAAAATTGTCCTGATGACCTAAAATCACCCTACACTGGATGATGATTTTTCCAGATTTGGTCTTGATTTCTTACTTCCTTCAAAATAGTAATGATTCTAAATTTTCTTATCCTTTTAGAGCACAGTAAAAGCAAAGCTGAATGTAAGTGATTTTAAAAATATAATATTGACTTTAATTTGTTTTCATGGTTTTGTGATTATTTGGGGGATATTTGCTATCTTCAAGTCTTTGGAGTAAAAGCTGATTGAGTTTATGTCGAGTCAGAAAGGAGTTGTATTTTTTTTTTTTAATCTCCATTGCCAATTTTCATAAAGCATTTCATAACTGAGAACATGCTAAAAGCAGATTCTTATAGAGTAGGAGATGAACCATGATATACAAATGAGAAAATTTTAAAAATAGTGTTATAATTTAGCAGTTACTGAGTTTTTCATGACTTACGTATTTAAACATTTTTTATTTATGCAATATAATTTCTATTTACCTGCATATGTATGTAATTTACTTTAGTTTAACTTATTTTGATTGTCTCCAAACTTTTCTGATTCTGTGGTTCTATCAGCAAAAATATTTTAAAATATTTTTGCATAATCTAAGGGAAAATAAAAATATTTTTTAGCTATACATTCATTTAAAAGTGTGCACATAAGCCATGGCAAAATCATAGGTAAAACATTAGTGGGGTGCAATTTTGTTTCTACTGTTAACTTCTTTCACCTCCGATTGGTGGTCGTTGTCTTTCCATATGGTATGCACATGCCACTTTGGTGACAACTGGTTTGCACAACAGAGTGAAACTGTTCTTGAGGGGGCCTCAGGTTTTTAGGATGATGCTGATCTCAAAGCTATCTCTGGAGAACCATGTTTTCTGTGGTATCAGAGCAGCTGCTGAGTACTCTGTGAAAAGTCGAGAGAGAGTAGAATATTCCACTTGGCAAGTCAGGGTGACTGGTGATATCTACAGAAGGCTGTGTGTGTGTGTGTGTGTGTGTGTGTGTGTGTGTGTGTGTGGACAACGTAGAACTACATGGATGTTTATAGTGCCATTTAATACCAGTGTGCAGCCCCAAAGGCACACCAGTCTCTCAAAGAGTTTTGAAATGAAGATCACATTTTTCATTTTCATGTGTAAAGGTTTCATAGAGGTAGTTAAGGTTGAATATGCATTTTTTAAAGGTGCCAAATGGAATGGTGCACGTTTCAATAGTCAAATTTTACATTTTTATTCCCAAACATTCCCCATCAATTATTTTTTTTTTCAAGGTGGAAAACTGCTACCCATGTATAACTAAATCCTGCAGTGTTTTATAGCAACAGAGCTGCACTTTTTCCTGATGTGAATGTTCAGATGTGTATGTTTTAGGGTCATCTCTTAGATTCCTTCAGTTTCTCTCAATAACAAAATCACACACATATTGTTTGAACCATAGACTAGGTCAGAATCATGGCCCTCCAACCTGAAGGCAGAATGCCCACTTGATCATGTGAAGAATCGTCCCTTTTTGGTTTCACGAGATGCTCTTGGTTTGGTTAGTTAATTGTGAAGGGTGAGATGTAATGGTGGAAAATGGCACACACAGAAGGATTGCCTGCAGCCCGGCCTTTCTGCTGCCGCCCATAGATGTGGTTCATCAGGGCAGTACCATCTCCTGGGCAGGTTGCTTCCTTCTTCTCTCCTTTGCTACACTCCCTGATCAGGTAGAGATGACAGATAGAGTGAAGTGGGGTCAAAAGGAGAATACCTTCATCCCTACCTGTCACCTTCATATTTTTCCGTGGCTTCTGGAACCAGTAACACTATTCTGGGTGGTTCCCTGACCTTTGTTTTACCATAGCTTCCCATATCAACATTTATCTTAAAATTATTTTTTAAGTCACCTAATTAGCTGCCATTTTGTTAATCAGAAAAATGTGTGCTGTCAATGACTTTTAGCCCAAAGCAATATAATGAATGGTTTGTCATGTAAAAAATAATTAATAACCATTCTACAAGATTACACGTGAAATTGTTCCTTAACAGTCAAGATATCGTCATTTGCATTAAGTCTAGAAGTGAGGTACTACTAACAATCAAGAACAGAGTCCTTTTGAGAGAGACCTGGGATAGTATTATGATAGGGATACAAGGACTCCATTATTTCTGAGTACTTTTTTAATAATTGTGATTGAAAGGGTTGATGATTTGTATCTTTTTGGGCGTAAAGTTTATTAGGTTTCAAATGGAAATTTCCAAGTTGTATGTACTGCTGAATTTTACATGGGTAGATATTAACTGTTCCTTCTTACTCTTGACTGAGCATTACCAGTTTTTCTTGGTGTAGTTGATAGTTTATTTTTAGCTCTCTAAATTAAACAATTAGTAGAGCTCTTACCAGAGAGAGACAGAAGAATATAGAAAATTTCATGTCATTGTAGCTTTCTCAGTTTCACAAAGTCATTCATTTCTAGGCAAGGGAAATGATTTCAAATAATTGAAATTGGAAAGGATATGAAGTGTATCAGAGGGCTATTTTTCATTTTTCTTCTTCGTTTGTTTAGTTCTATGGAATTCTAAGAGATTAATTTATCATAAAGCTCACTTATAAAAGTAGTGTGTGTGTGTGTGTGTGTGTGTGTGTGTGTGTGTGTGTGATGCTGAGGATTGAACCCAGGGCCTTATACATGCAAGGCAAGTATTCTACCAACTGAGCTCTATCTCTAGCCCATAAAAGTACTTTTTAATGCTTAATAAAGAATATGTTTTAATAATATGATTTTAATAAGTAATATGCTTTAATAATATGATTGTAAAAGTATGACTTGATAAAGCATGAGCAAAATTTTGGGAAAACATCAATTGAAGAAGTTGTTCAGCAGCTTTCACAATGACAACTATTTTGTTTTAAGAGAATTAAGAGAACTATGATTGACTACAGCAATAGATTAGTAAATTTCATGACGGAAAAATGTCTAATAAGACTTTTTTTTTTGGTACCAGGGATTGAACTCAGGGATACTTAACCACAGAGCCACATCCCCAGCCCTATTTTGTGTTCTGTGTAGAGACAGGGTCTCACTGAGTTGCTTAGCGCCTTGCTGTTGCTGAGGCTGGCTTTGAACTCACGATTCTCCTGTCTCAGCTTCCCAAAGTGCTGAGATTACAGGCGTGAGCCTCTGCGCCCATCTCTGATAAGACTTTTGATAAGATTTTATTTTAGTGTATTAGAGTTTACAGTGTTTTATCATATCATTAATAAATATAGTGTTAATTAACGTTATTTTATTATTGTGCATCCTTAAGAGATAGGTGGGGAAGCAACTGTCATTATTCCCATTTAACAACTGGAGAAACAGTTTTTGTCACTCAGATGAAGGAGCATTGCAGATGTTCAGCTAACATGTCATATAATTTGTACTAAACCTGGTATTCTGATTCCAGATCCAGAGGCTGGCTCTTCATACTTAATTTCAGATAGTTTTAGGAATTGTATTGGAATACACTAATGCAATACAATATAAAAAGTAAAGAAACATATCGTATTAAGTACTAGATATAGTTTTGTTCTCCATTACCTCTATATACATTTCATCATCTAAAGAAATTTAACCTATATTCTGCTTTAAAACATGAGCCGTGGGCCAGGTGTGGTGGTGCATGCCTAGAATCCCAGCTACCTGGGAGGCTGAGGCAGGAGGATCATGCATTTAAGGCCAGCCGGGCAACTTTTTGAGACTCTGTCTCAAAAGAAAATAAAGGACTGAGAAAGTAGCTCAGTGGTAGAGTGCTTGCCTAGCATGTGACTCTGGGTTCAATCCCCAACGCTGTGGTGGAGTAAGGCAGATGGGGGAGCATAGCAGGTGTATATGTGAGGGTGTGGGGTGAAATCCTGAAGCACAAGGAGGTACATAGGAAATGTCTGATTCAAATATTTTATTGTACAGATAAGTAAACAGATGATCCATAATGAATATTTTATTGCTGGTAGCTTTGGTTTGGGGAGGGTGACTAGAAGCTTTTTTTCTTCTAGAAGTTTAAATAATGAAATATGTTCTTTTCTAAACACTTTAGGTGTCAAACTCTGGCTAAGGGAACAAAAATTTTTGTTCTAGTTCAAACTTGAACATTAGGTGCTTTTAAAAATGGATTCATTTTGCAACTTTGTAAAAAGGATGAATTGGTACATTTTAATGTAAATTAATGTAATTGGCTCTGTTTTTTTCTTCATAATTTGGTTTGGTTTGAGTCTCAATATGATGAGTATTGAATTATGTATTCACTGAAGCTAATTCCATACCCAAATGTAGTTTTTTATCATTATATTTAAAAGGACATAATTGTGTCTTTAAAAAAAAATGTAAAAGAGTCAACTTTCTACAGTGGGCCTTTTTAAAATAAGAAATCCATCTTAGCTGGTGTAGTGACACAAGCCTGTAATCCCAGTTACTCCAGAGGCTGAGGCAGGAGGATTGCAAGTTCAAGGCCAGCCTTAGCTACTTATCAAGGCCCTACGCAACTTGGTAAGACCCTGTCTAAAAATAAAAATAAATAAAAATTAAAAGATAAAAAAGGGCTGGGGAATTAGCTCAGTGGTAAAGCACCCCTGGGTTCAATCTCTGGTACCAAAAAACCCCCAAAATACGGCCCCCCTCTTTTTTCCGAATCAGTTCAAAGAATGTATGTTGAAGTGGCTGTCACATGCCAAAGAGCATCAACAAAATAGAGTGATAACGCTGACCATGTAAAACAAGGAAATTCACACAAGTTGTTCTGAGGAATTTCTTTTCTTCTCTTCCCTTTTCTGCAGTGCTGAGAACTGAACCCACAGCTTTGTACATGCTGAACAAGTGCTTTTTTACTGAGCTGAGTTATACTCTCTGGCCCCAAGAGGTTTTTTTAAGTGTAATATTTTATTTTTAATTTTATTTTTATTCTTATTTAGTTTTAAAACAATGTACTAATAATAACTGTGTGTATTCATTAAGAGTTTCCACAAGTAAGAATTCATGCTGGTCTAGGGTAAGATGTGGATTGAATAATTCTAGCTTTGCTACCGACCAGTTATATAATGTTGACAAGTCATTTACCTGATCCATCTCATCTCCCTTTTTGGAAAATGGGGTTGGAATCAGCCTCTCTCATTATTACTGCCCTCGTGAACTTTCTCATGTGCTGGTTGTTCATGGGTCTAGAGAGATGATCTGTGGGATGTGCTCCTGGCAGCCCAGTGTGTCTCTGGTGTCGTCATTATCTTCAATTTACCCCTGAAGTTGCCCTTAGATCTCAACAAGGAAGTCCCCATCACAGTTTCCAGGGGAGCTTCTCTGGAAGATGCATGCCCCACAGACTTGACTCCCCGGGTCTGAGATGCAACCCAGGCCATTCTGGGAGTCAGTGCAGCACTCTGCTGCTTTCCACAGTGAAGGAGAAGACAAGCTCAGAAGCTCTCCTGTTCTCTATTTGAGACTGTACTTTAGGAACTCTAAGAAAGACCTTCCTTAACCAATAGGCTTCTGATACAAACTCCTATAGGAAGAGTGTTCCCCTATTTATGAGGGCTCCTCTGGATTATCCCTTAGGCTCCTACGTAGTACCTAAAAATCTAGGTACCCCACAGTGAAACTGATACCATGCTGATTTGCATAACACATCCGATTGAAACAAAGGCCTGTTCCAGAGCCAGAAGCTAAACAACAACGCAGAGGAAAGAAGTCTCCATTACCAAGATTCACACAGGAGGGAAAATACGCATGCATGCTTCAAAGGGAATGGAAAGAGATACTGAGCATTTTAAATGTACTTCTCAATAATTTTAAAGTGAGTTTGTTTTTTTTTTGATGCCCTCAGTTTTGAGTGTAAGCTCAGCCCAAAACATGGTTTCTTGGCCTAGGTCTATTGTTAATGATGGCCTTTAAAAAAGCTTGATTATTTGGCTCAGGAACTTAATAAATGAGGAATTTTACTTTTTTAAGGGTAAACTTTACAGGAGTTAAGGAGGTAGAAGAAAAGGGAACTTTGTTGTTGCTTTTGCTGAAAACATTATCTGAGACCATATTTATTCTAGGTTCAGGATTTCAAAAGACCAAGACGTGTGTGTGCAAGCTGAGGGGACTGGCAACCCTGAGGACAAGAGAATGTTATGGATGCAGGGGAAATTCTGATTTCTATTTAGTATTCCTCTGGAATTTTACTTTTATTTTATTCAAGAAATTTTGCTGGTGCGTTATAATCATCATGGGATTCACTCGGACATACTTGCACGTTCAACATAAAGCGCTTTGGTCCGTTTCATTTCCCAGGGCTTCTCCTTTCCCTCTTCTTTCCTCCTACTTCTTCCTTTGTCTCCTGGTGTCTCTTCTGGGATTTTTGAAACTTCTTTTAAAATTTTGTACATAAATGTTTTTCCATGACCAGAAACATTTTATTGTGATTTTTCATAGTATAAATAAAATCCTGTTTAATGCTCTACCATAATATATTCAAATAATCAAGTATGGTTAGATCACTCCGTTTTGTTACCAGTATTCCCATGATAAATAACCCTGTGATGAACATCCTCATGAATCATTGAGCAAATCCCGAGTATCTTCGGGATACATTTTCAGGATAGAAGAGCTGCTATTGTTGTCCAGTTTCCTTCTTGCAAAGTAGTAGCTGTTTACAAACCCATTAGTGGCTGAATGCTCAGTTTCTGATTCTCTCACAGACAATAGGAGATATCAATTAAAAATATTTTATGAAGTTGTTAGACGAAAAACATACACTTGTTACAGAATGTAACTAACACTCATCAGGAAAAAGGATTTGCCTAAGTAAGCATGGGACCAAAGAGTCTAAGAACTGTCTGAATTCCAGATGCTGAGAAGCCAAAACTGCAGTGTCTAAAGCGAGATGTGACAAAAACAGTATAATAAAAGTGTGTGAACACCCAAGAAGGGATAGTAAATTTTGATTTGAAAATAACAGGAAAATGTTTAGATAAAAGATAATACCAAAGTGGCTCTCAAGGAGTGGGCAGAGTTTTGGTAAAACAGAGAATTCTGGAAAGAGACAACTTGATAGAGCAAAGACACAGAAAAGCATGCTGATTGCATTCAAAGAACTTGGGTACTTGTTCATCAAACAGCCACAGAATTCTTTGACCAGCATTTTCATCAAAATAACATGAAATTAATCTTTTAATTGCCAGCTCCATATGCAGATACATTTGACTCTGATCATTTCTGAAACAATCCACTTTCAAAGGCAAAGCTTTTGTGATTATTAGAGATACTCAAGCACAGAGAGCATTTCCAAAAGGAAATCCTAAAAATGAAATTGCTGAATATCTGCATCTTTGAATTACGGGCATAGTTCTTGAGAACGTCTCCTTGAGAGGAAGCAGCCTTCTTTTTGGACGTAAGTCATTTTGGTATAGGAGAGACCAACACCTGATCTTTTTACGTTTGGAGTTCATTGATGAGGGAATGACACAACATTCCAAATGAAAAATAGAAAAAACTTATTCACAGTATAAGTCTTACCCAGTATGATTTATAGAACTTTAGGTTTTACAGATATTGTAGAAATTGACCAGTTTCCATTATATATGAAGTCAATGCCTTAACTTTTATATAGAACACTTGCTTTTTTAACGTTACTCCAGTGCTTTGATATATGATTTGAAGCTGTTCAGGGCCACACAGCCTGTGCTGCTTCATAGTTAAGCTTCTAGGATATTATTCAAGAGCTTTCCACTACCTTTGCTGTAGACTTACTTTTATAGAATTTATAAATGATTTTGCAAAATATTATGCTTAGCTGTTTATTTTTGTATTCACCTTTGGAACTGTCAACTTCTTGAAATTGAGGCTATGTCTTTGTATGTGTGTGTGGCTTGGGATTGAACCTAGGGCCTTGTACATTCCGGGCAAGTACTCTACCACTGAACCACATACCTAGCCCTGTATCTTATTTTAGATGCATCCTTTTAATGGAGCAAATATTTGTAAATATTAAATAAATAACCTAAAATTGAGTTTTTCCTTCAATTTAAAATTTTAATATAATAAGGCAGAAATGCAATACATTATGACTTGTTTTTTTGACTTTAGCTTTATTGACCTATATTTCACATATAGTTTACTGCTTTAAAATGAACAGATCTCTCTTTTTTTTTTTTTCAGCATATTCGCAGAGTTGTGCAACCACATCACGATGTAATTTTAGAACATTTTTGTTGCTTTCCAAAAAACAAGCCCCCATACCTTGGAATCCCTAATCTTCATTTTCTCCCACCCTTCTTTCCTAGTCCCAGGCATCCACTAACTCTCTTCCTTTTTAATGTTAGATTAGGAGTGAGGGTTTAATACCATAGTATAAGGTAAAAGTCATGAAAAAGTCATTCTAACTTACTGTAGTAAATTTACTATTTATTCTTAGAGAATTTGATAATTTTAAGTTTTAATTTTTTTTCTTTTGGTACTGGGGATTGAACTCAGGGGTACTCAACCACTGAGCCATATCCCCAGCCCTGTTTTCTGTTTTATTTAGAGACAGGGTCTCACTGAGTTGCTTAGCACCTCGCCATTGCTGAGGCTGGCTTTGAACTCGTGATTCTCCTGTCTCAGCCTCTCAAAGTGCTGGGATTACAGGTGTGTGCTACTGTGCCTGGCTAAGTTTTAATTATTAATAACAAATAGAATGGCTTATGTTCAACCACTTGTAAACCTTACAGGAGTATATAAATTATTTTTCTTATTAATTACAGTACTGTACAAGTTGGAATCTGAGGACCTGGATTTGATTATCTCACCTGTTGCTTGATTATATTCGATGCCCACGTGGCAGATCCACCCTCAGTTTTTTTGTCTAGATGTGGAAATAATAAGCTATAACTTTAGATCAGGCCCAGGAATTCATGTTTATCAATTTACTGCACAGAAATAGGATTCTGTTTAAATTGAATAATTAAGTTTTCCATAATTTCATTTTCTTTAAACAGACAAAAACAGTGATGATATTTATCCACCTAGGTTTTTGCCACAGATAGCTGCTGGAATACTCTTTGGAAATAGCGGAAGGACATGCTAGCTAATGCTTCTCTTTGCTTCCTCTCTGGTGGCAGAATGTTGATAGGTAGCCACCCAAGTCTTTCTGCAGCACAGGGTCTGCTGGTTTTGCTCCTTTCCTGGGCACCCAGCCAGTTTCCATGTTAAGGTCCATTCTCTGCCAATAGAACCATACTGGTCTTTCCAAACATGTACATTCCAACTGGGGCTACTTGCAAAGGTCCATGCCTAGTTAAAGAAAATGTTCTGAAATCTTCATTCAATCCAAAATTAGGGCAGCCATGATATGTTAAAGAGGTAATTATCTTGGATACTGGTGAGCACAGGTAAAACTTGGGGAGACTTGAAGAAGATATTCTTGGGGTCTCAGTAATAATTAAACATTCTGGCAATTCTCTGATGATTTTTTGGATAATCTGTATGTTGAGAGTGAGATTTTGATAGGTAATGTATAACCTTAATTATGGACCATGGTATCCAAGTGTATTTTGCATTAATTCTTGGAAAAAGGCTTTAGCTTTCTTCATTACATAGCCTGTCATTGCAGAAGATCCTCATGTGATTTGAAGTACAGGTTAAAAAAATAAAAATAAAAAAAAAGGGGGAGAAATGTGCTCTTTTTGAGATAATTGTTTCTAATGGAAGCCTAATGACCTAATATGCTAATATGCTTATTTCTAAAAGTTGCAAAGCTTTATAGGAAGCTAGTGAAAGATTTGAGAAATTATATCACAGAAACCAAAATTTCAGGAAATCACATGTGGTTGAGAATCGATACTTCATTAGACAATTTAATAATTCAATAGTTTTCTTGTGCCAAATGCCATCCTTTAAAAGCTGGAGTAATTTCTAGATGGGCATCTACAGCATTGAGGGTTAAGGTAGAGGGCTGCTGTTGGCCAAATGTCTTGTGGGTGTCCCATAGAGTTTTCTTTTCTTTTTTTTGCTCTGTATACAGATTAAAAAGGGTTAGAAGACCAGAGTTTTCTTACGGGCATCACAATGATAGAATTTAATAACTTGGAATATTTTTTTTTACAGGCAAGGAGGAGAGGCTTAAAATTATGTTGTGATCTGTCCCAGGGTATTGATAGTAGCAATGGTTCACTGCTTTGATAAGGCTATAGTCTATTTTGGAGTTTATGGTACTATTAGTACAAAAGTGCATTTTATAGGTTACTGAGATGGACTGTTGATATCAAATGAATCAAGTAGTCAGCATGAATGATTTACTTGATGCTTCTAAAAATAAACACATAAAATATATCTCTTAGGTAAAACTTGGCAATATCTTAACAGTTGCTGACTGTGGTTGCTGACATACATGTGTTTATTTTACTATTTTTTCAATTATTTTATGTGTTTGAATATTTTCATAATAGACATTGTAAAAGTAACACAAAAGCCTATTGTAGCAGAGGTTGATCAGATTACTTGAAGCTTTGCAAATTTACCTGTAGAGAATCCCCAAAGAGCTTCACTTGACCTCTTTGTGTATGTCTCACATTTCAAATTAGGATGGTAATTAATGAAAAATAGTTTAAAAGTGTCTTGATTTACCTGATGATAAGCATTTAGTGAATGAATCTGTAGCTTCACTCTTTGAGCTCAATTCAATTTAAATGAGGGACATTTCTAAACTCTCATTTTTTTCCTTTTATAAAAGTTTCAAGTGTCTACTATAAAAGTTCATGACTTCCCAAAACATTAAATATACAGTGCTGCTACCTTCATTTATTATAGTTACTAATTCTTGTAAAATTAGAAATAAAATTATTTTTTTCAAAGCATTCATTGTATAAAATTCAATATCAAAGAAAAATATGGTTTGTATTCCTGTTTAACAATTTCCAAAACTTACTTGAACTGGTAACTTTTGTTGAGGCAGGCATCAGGGGTTTTTTGGTTTGGTTGTGGTTTTTGATTTTTTGGTGTTGATATCCTCTTTCTGTTCTTTTTCATTTAACAAGATAAATAGAACGTTATTAAGGTTCAATTCTTAACCTCTGGAGCTCTCCTGGTCTTCATCTAGAAAAGATACATTAGCCTTGTGGAAGGAATGATTTACTCATGGCAAGTTACTGCAAAACTCATTCGTATTTGCATCTTTTTGTTTTGCTTTACTCATTATCTCTGAATTGTTACTTAAAGCTGCTCCTTTATAATTTGACTTCATCACTTCTGACTGGTTCTTTCAGGACACATGCATTCCTTGTTTCTAAGGTTTTTAAATGATCACATTTTATACCTCACTGGATCCAGCCTTTTCACTTTGTCAGATAAACTGAATTTTCTGCTTAGAAATGATAATATGTGAAACAGAGTTGTAACTTATTTACCGAGAATTATATGCAACAACATTTTATACTGATTTCCAAGAATGAATTAAAATGTCTTATTGTGGAGCTAGAAATAACTCAGTCTTGTTGGAGGATTTAAAAATGTGTTTGTTTATTTCTGACACTTAGTTTGTGCTCTTGATGAATTGCTCTTGATTAACCTCCCTGCTCTTTAAATTAAATCAAAATTAATAAATATTTATTACAGTTTACTGGAAACCTCATTCAAGGCTTGAGGCACTGTGTAAGCGGTGGATTTTTTTTTTTTTTTAAATAATAAAGAGCAACAATTGAAGACCAGGAATCACCCACCCATATATTTCCTGATATGTAGTTGTTGAGTACAGGTGTATATGAGGAAATGGGAGGTGAATTAGTGCTGGAAGAACATGAGGAAATTTCCCATGTAAGTAGTTCTTTATGATATTACTTTATTTTTTTTGGTAGTGTTGGCAGTCAAACCTTGGGCCTTGCACATGCCAGTGAAGCACTATCACTGAGCTACAACCCAGGTCCATGGTTGCACATGTTTTATCTAAGCCTTGTCTCTTAAAATGCTTAGAAGGATCCACCTGTCATAATCTGTCCTCCACTGCCTGACAGTTACCTGTTGCTATTGGGTAAAACTCTACTGCTCTGAAAAGTTCTTTGAATTCCCTGTGAGCAAAGATCCCTCTTTGGCTAGAGCTCACCTCTTAGGCCTGGGGCCTGGTTGAGTACTGCCTTTCTACCAACTCATTGGACCCACTCATAGAAAATGACCATTGTTATTTTCTGATAGTCATATCTAAAACACAGAGGAATAAAATTTGTAACAAAAAATTTTTTTTATGCATCAAAATTTTATAGCACATCTGTGAAATGTTTGCTCTGCCCTGACAATCACACCCTTGATGCCCAACATTGGCTCATAATAGTTATTCCAGATACTTGATAAAATGATTTAGGATTGAGTATAACCATTTACTGGGCAGGGCCTTGATAACAGATCTTCCTGTGCCATTTCTTTATGAAATCTCAATTCAAGATCTGATTCCAGTCTTCTTTCATTATGAGTCAGTAACTTTTCCCTTATCATCAGCTTTGGCAAAAGATAACCTATCATCAATTGCTAGCAGAAAATAACTTAGAAATGAATCAATATTCTATTTATTGTGCCACCGCTAGTTTAAAAGGCTGCAATCCTGTTTCTTGCAACTGATTTCAGAGTTCTTTAACTTTACCACTAAGCCACATCCCTGGCCCTTTATATTTTTCAGTTTGAGACAGGGTATCACTAAGTTGCTTAGGGCCTTGCTAAATTCTTGAGGCTCGCCTCGGACTTGCAATCCTTCTATCTCAGCCTTCCAAGCTGCTGGGACTACAGGTATGTGCTACCACACTGGGTGCATGTTTTGAATCTAACAACTGAAATAAACACATAAACTAAGAAATCTTTATTTTCAGATTGTGTTAGTATAAATGCAGGTTAAGTTTCCTGATATCTAGGGTATTTAGAAATTAAGCAGAAGAAATAATTTTGGAACTTTCAGATTTTTTTTTAAAATTCTCTTTTTGAATCTTTCTTAACTTTCTTTGTAAATTTTTTTTTCTTTGTGAGTTACTATAAAGAATACTTTAAACGTTGTATTGTAGTTTAGTAGTATTTAAGTTCACATTGCAATGACTATCTCTTGGAACATATTGTGGAATATATTTTGTGATTTATTTTTACATCTTAACATTTTAATTTGGGGAGTATTTGCTTGTTAGAACCTAATGAAAATAAATTCTGATTGTACCCCACTGGCCTGAAATGTGCCAACCCAGTGATCACTGATTATAGATGAACTTGGTTTTATTCAGTACTATTTATAAAACAATGTTTTGGCATTGGGAAATAATAGAACCCATCTCTTTGTTATTTTTGTGTGGTGACATCATCCTACACAAAACACAACTTCAAATCATTTGTGGCTTATACATGCACAGATGTAATTGCTAATACAAATGAAAAAAGAGAAAGAGAGTAGGCTAGATGGTGTCTAGGACCTATAATAATTACCATTTTCAATAACAACATCTGTTGCTGGCAATATTGGCAGAATTGCAGGAGAAAGCAATCATTAAAATTAGCTAATGCTCAGTTTAAGTGCCACACAATGTACTGACATTTTCAATATTTTCACTAGTTTTGCATTTTCTCATTCCAGTAAGTATCTGTTTTTGAGTTTGCATGAATGCCTTGAGTTCTATTAAAAATGCCCTTCAGACCTTCTTTCCAGATTGATGGGGGCTAAAGCTTATATTTCCAGTGGGGCAGAGGAGTGTTGATTGAAAATATTGTAAACATGTATTATTCCCCAATTTTGCATTGGATCTCTTACTTGGTTTAGATGTTCTTTCAGTTAGAAGTACCCCTAGCCTGCAACACACTTTCCTCAAATGTAAGTGTCTTAACTTTCTTGGCTTTTTTTTTTTGAAATCCTGGAATTCCTCTTTGGGGTTTAAGTGTCAATCAGAACTTTAATAATTTGGTGGAGTTTAAGTCAATTGGAATAATTTGATGGGCAGCATTGACTCCTGACTGGTGATTCCTCACCTGTAGAGGAGCAAGTGGTCCAGCAAGCCTGGAAGGGAGTGGGGTGCTCTAAGAAGGAGGGGCTGTTGCTGTGCCATGTGTGGGCCATGTTCTCATGGAAGGGCCTTGGCCACTTGTTTGCTGGCTTAAGATATGTTAAGGTAGAAGAAGGAAAAAAATTTTTAGACTCTAATATACGCAAACAAATTTGGAGTTTGAATAATTTCTTATGAGAATAATGTTAAGCTAGAAATTATGTTTCTGGAAATATTTTGATGAGTTGACATACTTCTCACATATATCTTGCCAGTCCTGTGTTTAAGAAGCTGGGTCTCTGCTGAACCCTGTTCTGGGAGATAGTGTGTACTGTGAGAGTGATTTCTGTGGCCTCCAGGATTTGGAAAATTCTGCACATCCTGTCTTCCTTTGTAAGCCGCGTGATGCACAATATATTTTTCAAGGTTGTGAAAAGTTGGCAGGAAAGAAATGTATTTAACTGTATTTCAATAGTTTCCAAACTTTTGTTTTCTGGAACCAGTTTTCATCATGGAAATGAACTTGAGAAATGCTGTTCTGGTCATACCAACCTTTCACTGCTAATCCTGTTTTTTTGAAGTTTGCAAAAAGGAGAGTAACTTTCACTAAGTGAAGACTAATTATCTGAATTTAACCTGTTTTTTTAGTCTCTTTGGAACTTTGATGACATTTTCATGGCAGGCTTGGATCCTAGACTTTATCAGTGTAGTGAGAGGTGGATACTGATGATACAAAAAGCCACCAGAAATTGCTATATACATCAGTGAACTTGTTAATCTTGGAGGCTATCTTCTTCAAAAACTAGGGTACCATAATTCTAAGCAAGTGTAACTTAAAAGGTCAGAGCTGACTGGAAGAGACTGGAGCAAGAACAAGGACCAATGAAATGACCTTCCCTTAATGTAACCTCACTCTGCTTTGTTTGAAATTCCTCAGTTTTAGCTTTGATATTCACTTATCCCGATAAGTCCATTAGTCTTAGACAAACATGATGGTCAGTTGGTCACTCTCCTGCCCTGTGATGCAAAGCACAGCTTTTGTGACTTCTTTAGTTCCTCAGATTTCATTTTTCTCTATTTCACCAGTGTTGTGATGGCTAATTTGGCAGGTCAGCTTGCCTGGCCATGGTACTCAAATCTGGAGTCAAACCCTCTGTGATGTGGGTGAAGCTCATCCAATCAGTTGAAGACCTTCCTGGAAGAAGAATGACCAAGAAGAGGAAGGAATTCTGCTAGCACTTGACCTTTGGACTAGAATTGCAGCTCTTTTGGGTCTCCAATCTGCTCACATAGCCTTGGGTTTTGGACCTGCCAAGTCTCCATGACCATGTGAGCCAACTCCTTAATATAAAACTCTATATACATATACAAATTTTATTTGTCTGGAGAACTCTGACTAATGCAGATATCAAGGACTAGGGACCAGATTTTCTTTGCTCTTTGTTTTTCTATGTTGGTTGTTATAATTTTTTTTCCGAGATATTTGTTTTTTCAGACACATTTGTAACTTTGATTAAATTACTCTCACTTCCATCAGACCCAAGGAGACAAGAATTCACTTTCTTTTTTATTATGGTAAAAATTTAACTAATCTTACTTTTGAAGGTAATTTTTTGGGGAGGATCTTTTATCGTTATTGTGCAACAGCTTTGTGATTCTAAAAGTCGACAACTATGAAAGTAGCCAAATTTTGCCTGTTGAGAAGGATCTGTGATATTTAAATGTTACCAATCATAATATTGAGTAACATTATAATAGACTCTAGCATCTAAGAGATGTCTCACGGGTTGTAGTCTTACCAAGAAACAGGACAGTAAGTTTCCTTGTTTTGTTTTCTTCAGCAATCTTTCAGAGAAAGATTCTGCAATCCTATTAAGTAGCCTGTTCTGAGGTTGAATCATTTTTACTCTTTTGTCCTTTGTCAGAAGCTATCTTGTAATTAAGCTTATTATTCTTATTTTAGATTTAAAGATCTCTTTTTGATTTTGTAAGTAATAAATCCACATATCCAGGATATTACCTTTCAGGACATGAAGCTGAAAGGGCCAGTTACTTTACTTGCCCAAAGTAGCTTCACACGGAGAACAGTGGCCTGCTGGAATTCTAGGCCCATTCAAGCTCAGTGAGATCGAATTGAGCACAGAGTTAAGCAAATTCCTTCCTTATTTTGAGAAGAGGAAGTGAGAGTTTACAGGATGCAGGGAGCTCATTTCAGTTGAAGGTGCTCCATGGAACACAGTGGCACAGGGGAGTTCTGAGAACACATCGAGTTTCCTCTGTCGTGGCCTTATTGTGGGAAAATGAACCCTAATGCTGCCTCTTCAGTGAAGCCCCATCATTTTCTCCTCCCTTCCCCCATCAAGGAAAGGAACATCATTGTGTTTCTAAAGGTCAGATTTGGATTTCTTCTTCCTTAGGAGAGACAGACAGACACACAGCGGGTGCAGTAGACAGGCACACACACACATACACACGCTTTTTGAGGGGTAGACAAGAATTTGAGAATGATTTTGTTACTGGCGTGGCCTTGGAGATGACTCTTGCCAGACTTTATTTGTGTTTCACAACTTGGCATGGTCATTAAGTTGGATTATTTTCAGGAAAATGAGGTAAAAATGGCATTGGAGTTCACATTCACTAACAGCCTTAATATGTTTGGGTGTTTCTGCATGGATTCACACCAGGGTGGCTAAGGCATCCTCTTATTGGTTATTTATTCATCCATTCAAGTTTCACTGGCAAAGCCTTGGAGATATAGCATTGGCCTTGCCTTCCCATACCTCACGTTATAGCTGGGGAGAAACCTGCCATGTCCACTTGGCATAGTGTGGGGTTTGGGAAGGAAGAGCCATTCCTAGGTCCTGGGAGGGAAGTTTCCTTCCTTCCTTCCTTAGTTCACTGAGAGTCTGTTTGGATTAAATAAGAAAACAAAGAAAAGATGTTTTTAGAGGTATCTTCATCTTACGCAAGAGATGGAGCAACGTCAGTTTCCCATGTATCATGAATATTGGTATTGGTAATTTTTCTTTTCTTTTTTTAATTTGGTACTGAGGATTGAACTCAGGGGCACTCAATCGCTGAGCCACATCCCCAGCCCTATTTTGTATTTTATTTAGAGACAGGGTCTCACTGAGTTGCTTAGCACCTTGCTTTTGCTGAGGCTGGCTTTGAACTTAGGATCCTCCTGCTTCAGCCTCTGAGTTGCTGGGATTACAGGTATACGCACTGCATCAGTCTGATATTGGCAACTTTTCTATAAAGGATTTTCATCTAGGTATCATGAGATCTTTATTAAAAAAAAAAAAGCCATAGAATGAAAACTTTAAAACTGTGTGGTGATCTTAAAATAGTTGTCCAGAAATGGCATTTTCTTAGTCAAAATGATAGCCAGTGACTATGCTCTGCTTTATGTACTGTTCTTTTCCCAGACAGATCATAAATGAAGTGACAACTCTCTTTGTATGGAAAGCACTAAAATTAAATGAAAAAAAATCAAGATAACACAATTATATTTCAAAAGGTTTATGAGCAAATTAAGATATCAATATAGTTTAACAGTTAAGCCCATAAGCTGTGTTTTGTCATCTGAATATTTTGAAATCTTTTTAAAATTATTTATTTGTTCTAATTATTTATACATGACAGTGGAATACATTTTGATTCATGGTATACAAATGGAGCACAACTTTTTGTTTCTCTGGTTGTACATGATGTAGAGTTGCACTATGTGTGCTGTCATATATGTATCTAGGATAATGATGTCCATCTCATTCCACCATCTTTCCTGTCCCCATGCCCCCTCTCTTTCTCTCCCTCCTCTTTGCCCAAATATCCTCCACTCCCACCCCCCCGAATTATGGATCTGCATACATTTAATCAGAAAGAACATGTGGCCTTTGGTTTTTTTGGGATTGGCTTGCTTCACTTAGCGTGATATTCTCCAACTCCATCCATTTACTTGCAAATGCTGTAATTTTATTCTCTTTTAATGCTGAGTAATATTACATTATATATATATATATATATACCACAGTTTCTTTATCTATTCATCTATTCATCTGTTGAAGGGCATTTAGGTTGGTTCCACAGTTCAGCTATTGTGAATTATGCTGCTATAAACATTGATGTGACTGTGTCACTATAGTATGCGGATTTTAAGTCTTTTGGGTATAGTCCAAGGAGTGGGATATCTGGGTCAAATGGTGGTTCCATTCCATGTTTTCTAAGGAATCTCTGATTTCCAGATTGGTTGCACCAATTTGTAGTCCCACCAGCAACGTATGAGTGTACCTTTTCCCCCACATCCCTGCCAACACTTATTATTGCTTATATTTTTGATAATTGCCATTCTGACTAGAGTGAGATGAAATCTTAGCGTAGTTTTGATTTGCATTTCTCTAATTACTACAGAAGTTGAACATTATTTCATATATTTGTTGATCGATTGTATATCTTTTTCTGAGAAGTGTCTGTTCAGTTCCTTAGCCCATTTACTGATTGGGTTATTTATTTTTTTGGTGTTTTTTGAGTTCTTTATATATCCTGGAAATTAGTGCTCTATCTGATATGTGTGTAATAAAGATGTTCTCCCACTATGTGGGCTTTCTCATCACATTATTAATTGTTTCTTTTGCTGAGAAGAAGCTTTTTAGTTTTAATCCATCCCATTTATTGATTCTTGATTTTATTTCTTGTGCTTTAGGAGTCTGGTTAAGGAAGTCAGGGCTTAATCTGACATGATAAAGAACTAGGCCTACTTTTCCTTCTACTAGGTGCAGGGTCTCTGGTCTAATTCCTAGGTACTTGATCTACTTTGAGTTGAGTTTTGTGCAGGGTGAGAAATAATGGCTTAATTTTATTTTGCTGCATATGGATTTCCAGTTTTCCCAGCACCATTTGTTGAAGAGGCTATCTTTTCTCCAATGTATGTTTTTGGCACCTTTGTCTAGTATGAGATAACTGTATTTATGTGGGTTTGTCTCTGTGTCTTCTTTACCATTGGTCTACATGTCTATTTTGGTGCCAATGCCATGCCATATTTGTTACTATAACTTTGTAGTGTAGTTTGACATCTGGTATTGTGATGCCTCTTGCTTCACTCTTCTTGCTAAGAATTGCTTTGGCTATTCTGGGTCTCTTATTTTTCCAAATGAATTTCTTGTGAATATCATAAAATCAATTTACATGACACTCATCTTGGACCCAGGGAATACTTATAAGCTTTGGAGTATCTTAAGTGGAGTCACAAAGAGGCAGAAAACTAAGAAAGGAACTTAAAGCAAAATTGTAGTGAGATCATTTTTCATATTTTGTACAATTAAAAAGTATATACTCATATATTTACATGTCTACATACATATATATGTGTTTTAAAAACACAAGTTATTCTGACTTGCTACTAAAAGTAATTGTCAGGTTATCACTAAGTTCTTCACTCCTCCCCCTAGTGCGTTAGTGTAAGAAAGAATGGATTCTCTCATTATGAGCCAGAGCCTTTACTTTAATTTCTGAATTTTCAATAACATGTTGGTACTAGAAGTCTACTCAGCAACCTGGTTTTCCTATCATTAATTTTTTTGATGGCTGTGGCAGTAGCCTGAAGGAATACTTATAATGCTAATATTTAATGTTTTCTGCTTGCTTACAAAGGGTGCTGTGGAAAAGGTGTTGGAGATCCTCAGTGAAAAATAAGAACAACAATTCAAATATTCTCTTAAAACAGAAATAGTAGAGCATGGAGAAAAGGCCAGATGATTGTAGAAAAAGAAAAGGAAAGAGAAACATGAGTGAAAAGCAAGCTACCAAATTACAGGAAAAAAAAAAGAAAAGAAAAGAAAACAAAACAAAACCAGAAGAATCTCAGGAGTCTCCCTCAATAGCAGATTCCTGGGGGGTTTCCAATGAGCTATTTTTTTGGTTGGTTTTGTTTTGTACCAGGGATTAAACCCAAGAATGCTTAACCACAAAGCAACATCCCTAGACCTTTTTATTTTTTATTTTGAAATAGAGTCTTGCCAAGGTACTTAGAGCCTTGCTAAATTGCTGAGGCTGGCTTTGAACCTGTGATCCTCTTGCCTCAGCCTTCTGAGCTGCTGGGATTATCCAATGAGTTTTTGAGCCTAATCATTAAGTTAAATATATCATTTTAGTCTTAGCTAATCATTTAAAATATGTACAATATGTACAATATGTAAAAATATGTATGCCTTTCTGAGATGTATGATCAGTTATGAGTAGTTGCATATTCTTCAAGCAAAATGAATGAATGAAGTAACAAGTGATTGGATGCATAAAAGGAGCCTGGTGTTCCCGGAAGTCTGTCAGAGTCCTGTGGCCTGTGAGGCTTTCTTTGCTGTAGAACATTAGTCAGGATGGTCCTGACCAGTTCATCTGTGGCTTAAGTGGTTGCGTGTGGTTTTGCACCGAGGTGTTAGGCATGAGAATGATATATTCCTTTCAGTTACCATGGACTGTGGAGTCCACGGGTTATGATAGAAGGGTGGAAATAAGCTTTTCCTAAGTTGATTCCTTCCCAGGAAGTTGTTCACATGATCATTACAAGAGTGTAGAAGCAAGTCTTGATATTAAAAAAAGATAGGGCTGGGGTTGTGCCTCAGTGGTAGAGCACTTGCCTTGCATGTGTGAAGCACTGGGTTTGATCCTCAGCACCACATAAAATAAAAAAAGTATTGTATTCATCTACTACTAAAAAATATTTTTTAAAGAAGATAACCTTTGGCTTCCAAATCTGAATCTTCAAGAAACCCTGAAAATTCGAATGGCAGAAATTAGAACATTTTATTTCCTTTCATGGAAGGCTTTACCTAGAGTAATCTAGGTAATGACTCACTTTCCTGGTGTTCATTTATAGGGTATCAAATACAGAAATGTAGAAAAAAATCCTGAATTGTTTTTAGTGTATTAACATGCTAAGTTGCTGAAAAAATGTTATTTATGTAACTATTTAAAAATACTTCTGTTGAAGGGATGACCACAAACTACTAGATCTATAGTTTCAAAGAGGAGTCAGAATACACACACATGCATAAATATAGATAAATGGTGTACATATATACACATATTTATTTAAGAAGCATAGACTCTGAACTAGTGTTTAAACAATTCTCACTGTTAGCTATAATTAGCATTGCTGCTTAAGAACTACTTAATAAAGCAGGGTTTGGGGCTAGAATGTAAAGACAATTTGTTGGACATCTTCAGAGTAAAAATGTGAATAATATTGATGAGAGAAGTAACTGTGGGCAAATCTTTTGCTTTAAGCCGTAAGCCATAATAATTTGTAGCGGCAGGCAGGCACTGTAATGCTGAGCACAATTGTGAATCAGTTATATTTGCTTCTTCATCAGTCATGGATCAGTGGTTGCTTTGGAAGCTGACATTTTTTCAGATAGGCTTTTTTCCCAAAAGTCTTTTTAAAAAAGATTAATAAGTTGAGGTGAAATTCATAAAGCATTAAATTAACCAAAGTAAACATCTTTTACTTTTAACTTCAAATATTATCTGTATTATAATAGTTATTTAATACCATCTGTAAGGAGCCAGAATATCTTTCCAATTCTTTTTCATTAAAAGACTTCTTTATTCTTTCCAAATCATGTGCCCACTGGCTCATTGGGCATCTCTCTGAAATCCATGCCAGTTCCCTTCTGGTAAATTGTGAGCCTGCGTTTCCTATGCCAGCCTCTCCTCCAGGCGCAGGTGGGCCTTGGTACAGCGGGTTTGCCACAGTGCTCCACCACCTGGTAAAGAAATCTGTCAGGAAGCTGGGAGGGCTGTGTGTGGCTTTCATTGACTACTCTTTTGCCTTTGAGTCTGTGAGCAGAAATCTATTATTGAATCGAGCCTCATGAATTCACTTCAGACCCCGCGTTATTGATTTTTAAGCAGAACTAGTTGCGTAATACTGTTAGACCATTGAGTACAGTCAGGGTCAATAGGAATGATCTTTTGAGAGATCAGATGACAATTTTTACTGGGATTAGATGGCAAGGTGCTGTATAATCCATTTCTCCGTAGGTCGTATGTTTCTAGTGATTCAATACCACTTTCGGCTGAATTAGATCCCCTACTCTTAGGCTGGTGAGTACATGGGGAAGCTTTCCATAGTACACAGATGATGTGTTTAGTAATACGCTAACAATATTTTTAATCACCTGCTGGCCAAGGTATCCAATACTTGCCATCAATTAATTATTCTGAAGTTATATTTTTATTTCACTTGATATTCCCTGTTGAAATTAGTATAACTGGAAGTTTGAGATATAAGACACTTCAGTTGGTACCCTGGTTTTCATTTGGCAACTAATTCCTCTTAGCAGCACCTGCACTTTACATTTCTTAATACCATACCTGCTGAGATTGTGTTTATGAAGGCCAAACCACAGGTATCGTGTTATATTGGGCTTGAACACCTTCCCATCTAAAGGCAATGTATCTGTGCTTTGTGGATGAACTCTAGAAGCTTGCCCTTGGGTTTGCATTAGAGAGATCCTGGCCTCTGAACTTCTTTAGTTCATCTCAGGGGAGTTGAGCTAAAGACAGTCTTTGAGACTGTGTCATTTTTATTTGACTCCTCATAAATGTCGCCCAGTCATGCTCTTCATGGGCAAGTTATTGAAGCATAATCACCTTGCATTTAACAAGCTGCATAGAACTACTGTTTATCTGGGGAGTACAGTTGCTGGGGAGCATATCTCAAATTTACTGTTACCCACTCAGAGCCATTTCAAACTTGCATGAAAGTTATGGAAGAATTGTATGAAATATGCAGTCCAGCCATTTCTCCAGATAATCAGGAGTCTATCACTGGATTTAGCAGGCCATTGGGAAATTCCTTATTTGGTATTGTATTGTGTCTCAAAAAGCTTGCTTTGATTAAACTGCACCTTGGTGTTTTAAAAGGAGAATACATAGGAGTGCCAATGCACTTACATTGTAATTCAGAAGATGAATCTCTTTTGCAAGCTAAATGAAAAGGTACAGAGACCATTCCTAGAAGCCATCTGTTACTATTTGAAAGTTATAATTAGGGTAATAATTTTTAATGTCATTGTCATATGTTGGAAAAGGGAAGCTTTGGGACATTAATTAGAAAATTTTCCCTTCCTTATAATGCCACACTATTTCCAAATTTAGAAATCTATTCTGATATAAATTTTCTTTCAATTTTTAAAATTAGTTTTTTATTGTTGCTATTGCTGGGTACAGTGTTTTCTTGAATATAATATTCCCTTAATAAATATTTCTTCAGTTTTTGTATGTATAGTCTCCATAAAGCCAATTGTCATCTTCAAATTTGAGTTTATACTTCTGTGTATTAATTAGGCTTGTATAAAATACAGCAAATTAATAACTAATAGACTAAAAAGGCATGGAGATGTTCTCAATCCATTTGTTTCAAATAACTTAGTCATAATCAAGATTTTTTTTAAAAAAATCCCATTTCAATTTTATTTACCTCTGCAGTAATTCATTCATTTGACAAATATTTATTGTTGTACCTACTATGTACCTGTCATTGTGATAACCTTTGCTCAGTTCTTTTCCTCTGTTATAATTGTTTGATGTTTGGAAGTTAAAATACTTCATACTTATGCCTTATTAGTTAAAGCTAAGCATGGTTCAGGATCATCTAAAATAAGAATTATAGCCAAAAAAAAGGTCAGAATTCATCAAATATATTTCATTTACACTTAAAGATTTAAAATGATATATGAAGGTATAATATTTAATAAATTTTATGATCCTTTCATCAGAATTTATATCCTTTGAAGAAGCCTTTTTTAACATGAGAATTAAATTGACCCTGCATAAGGCTTGATGTGATTATTCAGTCTTTTAAAAAAGAGCCATTTGATTTTGTTGATACTTAGCAAATAGCCCATTATATTAGATATAATTGCTTCATGATCATTCTAAGTTGAAAGTCATTGTAAGTTTAAAAGTCAAGGTCTTAGTGATATATTACAAATTTGCCATCTATGTGATTAAATAAGTTCAACAAATTCATATCAAATTGATCTATAGGCAGTACACATCTTATTATTGTGTCAACCGACTGTCCAGCTTTGGGCTTATAATTATTAATTTTTAAAGTCGAAAAGTCGAAGTATGATCACAATTTCACATTCATTAGTAAAATGCAGCTGCTTTTTAAGCCACTAGGATTATTTGGACTGTAAGCAGTGCCTTCTACTTTACATGATACCTTTGTTATTTAAGAGCTCTACTTACTAACTTGGTCAGTTTAGAAATGCCACCCATCATAAGATGAGGTAGAATAACTACTTAGTGAGGCATAATACAATTTTACGACCTCTTAAACCAAAATATGAGAAAAGTCCAGTTTTCCTTTAAAGCTGTTGAGTATTTACATGGAAACAGGTATTGATGTGCCTTGTGAAATTTCTCCATGATGAATACATTTCTTGCTCTATGCTGAGTTCTTTTAATCTATGATGTTTCTCTGGAATTTGGTTGAATGTACCAAAATGTACCCAAACCATAAAATATCCCACTTATACTAATTCTAGCACATAATATAAAAAAGACAAAGTTAGACTCCATAGGAGAGAAGAGGACCTAAAAATCACTTCTTAGAATCTCTTCCAATTTTGTCATTTTGTGAATTAGCGTTTTTGTTACAGTTGGGTAATGAAAGCATTTTAGAACCATATGAGTGTTTGAACACTAGGAAGGGCAGTACTCTTTAATGTGAAAGGCCTCTAAACCTGGAGTAGCCCACCACGTGTAGAAAGTTAGGGCCTGCCCTGAGCCAGAGCTCTCTGCCAGGTATCCAGTGTGCCCATGTGAGTCCATCTGTATGTCTGTCTCTCTTGCTCTTTTTTTGTTAAGAATGCAAGCAGGTGTTACATATGGATTCCTCTTATATCATTGGTTTACTTTAGACACCTTCTGCTTACATTGAGTCTGCTTTATTTTGCATTCGGCAGTAAATTTAATGAGATCTTTGTGATGGCCGTGATTGTCAAATGGAAAACGTCCCCCCATGTGCCAGTTTGTTTCAATCATTTTTAAGTGCCCACCTGTGCTGCTAAACCCTCCATTTGAATTTTATTGTCTAACATGTTTTTCTCCAGGACGGGTCCTTTTAACTCTCGTGCCCAGGTAAATTAACCTGGGAGTGTTTATTGCTTCCCTTCTAGCATCTGTCCCTGTTCTAATAAAGGCATCATCCGCTTAACTGGTGGACTTGTAGGCCTTTCCCATTTAAAACATCATTTCGGGAAAGCGTAGTTTCTAAAAGGCAAGAAGAATGGCAATACTTCAAAAGGTATTATTTGGGAAACATTAAATTTCTGCCCTAGTAAACATAGTATATGACAAGTATCACCCAAAACAATACTGGTTTTCTTACTATTATTTTTTTCTGTACATCTTTGTTTCTGTATTTCCTCTGCCTTCCCTAATGGAGATTTGGTGAACTGGAGCCCAGACAGTCTACCTTAGACGCTACCTTTTTCCATTTATTCTTGCTGCTTTATTGGTGACATTCCCATGAAAATGGAGAGGGGAAAAGGAGCTATTTAGAGCAAAATGGCAATGTTGACCCTGAAGCAATGAGAGGAAAGGAGGAGAGTGGAAAGGATTCTCAGGCAGTGGGGGAGGTGGAGTGTTGCCTGGGATCCCATCTTTTTTGTCCATCATGTATTTAGGTTGCACCAGCCACATGAGGGGATATTTGTATGGGAAGAGTGGCTAGATGCAATCTGATTGGGGCTATGACCCAGCGCCTGGTTAGAACATGGGCTTTAGAGACATCTTGAGGTTGGACTGTAACCTTGGGCAAATTAGTTAGCCTCTCTGGGCCTCAGTTCCTCCATCTATAAAATGGAGGCAATAATATTTTTATTACCTCTTGTATTATAAGAATTAAATGAACTGTTGTAGTCAAAGTGCTTAGAAAAGTGGCTATTTAGTTGTAATATTCATATTTAATAATAACTGATACTAGGAGTGAGGATAGCAATTTGAATGAGTTAAAATATATGAATTGGGAACATTCAGACAGAAAGAGTTGTTTCATTGCTAATGTGAACATACTATTTATTTTGTGTATGAAACGTTTTATTGTTCCTCAAAGAAACCATGCTCTTTTATTACTTTGTGTCTGTTTTTATGCCTGGCATGCCTTTCTTCTAGAAGCTTCTACTGATCCTTCAGGGTTATCTTCTTGGTGAATTCTTTCCGAACTCCTTCAAGCAGAACTAGCTTACTTCCTAACTTGGGCTCCAGTTGCACTTAGTTAATGTCTTTAATCTAGCACGTATCTCATTATGATGAGATATCTTCTTCCCTTTGTGTATTCCCTTCTTGATAGCTGAGGCAGAGCCTGTCCCTAATTTTAATAATTAAGATATAATTTGTGTACATGAATCAGGTAGATGTCCCTGACATTTGACAATGAAAGGTCTAGTGACTCCCAAAGTATTCTCGAGTCTGACTCTCTTTATACCTCAGTCATCACGGGGCTTTTATCCTGCATCTGAGATCCTGTTTTGAGAGTGCAGTAAATACTGTTTCATGTCCTATCAGGTATTCCAGGGAACTGGCAAGCTGATCAGCTTGGCTTATGGAAAAGTTGTTGATTGTGTTTTTCCACTGCCCCCTCATCTGTCTTCTCTATTGCTCTTTCCTTTTCTCCATTTCCGTCCTTTTCTTTTCTCCCTCCTTTTTGTCTTCCTCTTTCCCTTCCCCTCTTCTTTTTTGAGGTTAAGTTTATTTAAAACTCGTGCTTGTTTTTTGTTCATTTGTTTAGAGATTTACTTCAATTTAGTATCATACTCATGAAATATTTTGTCACAATTTAGTGAAATTTTAATCAATAACCCACTGAATAATTTGCTTTTAAAGTACTTATAGATACTACTCATAATGCCCTCTAAGTCTACTACTGAATCACTATTTTATTTTAACAGCAGATGGTATCCTGTAATCAAAGAGCCATGCATAAATTGGTGGGATTACCTGATAAGAAACATATTGGTTTATTATTTTTGATGGACTAATAATCTTTTAGGTATATGAGAAATCATCTGTATTACATGCTGTTATCACCTAATCCCAGGGGAAACAAAGCATGATCATTCATTTCTTTTATTCATAAATGGGTCTTTTAAATATGTTTCTCACAAAGAGGAAATTTAGCTCTAGAAAAGAGGAATTATAGAAATTTGTATTTACTTTGCAAAGTGACTGTTGCTCTTACATTGGACCAATGATTGTTGCAGGTGATATCTATTTTGTTCTGAGTCTCTTCTGCTTAAAAAATGAGATAAAACTAATTAACATGAGACTAGATAATTGGCAACTCCATAAAACATTAGTTAAAGACAGTAATGGTAAGTTAGGTTGGGGGCTCCAAGGTAAAAGGCATTACCTTTTTTTATTTTTTAAATCAATCTTACCAGAAATATTGATGAGTCAAGCTTGAACCTATAAAGTTATTTTTTTCAATCATTAAAAGTTATAAAAATATACCTTTAACCCACTTTTGCTGTTATTTACAAAGTGTTGTATTTATAAGTGATGGAGCAAGATTTAGTATTTAAAACAATGGGGGAAACATGGGTTTCTGGGTGAAAAACTTTCTGTTGACTCTGGGACTAGCAGTTTTCTTTTCAGACAGTATTTTTTATAATTGTATCACAGAAAATAGGGCCTGACAATGACTAATAGGTCATTTTCAGTGCCTTGGACTTTCAAAGAAAGCAAGTATGGACTTGAAAAGTTATTAATTAAAAATATATGTTAGAAGTAGTAAGTGCTTATTTAAAGAATGTTGTGAAAACTTTAATTAAGGTTTTTAACTTATCTATTTTTTCCCCCAAAGGTGCTGGGGATCAAACCCAGGGCCTCACACATGCTAGGTAAATGCTCTACCACTAAGCTGTATCCCTGGTACTTACCTTTTTAATTTGTTTACCAGGGTGAAAAAATTACTTCAATAAGCATCTCAAAACCCTTCCTTTCACAGGGTCAGTAATAACTAGTTATCCTCAGTGTAGCTTTCAGAAACATCTGCAGCTTTTTTGATCACAGAGTTCCACTCCAACCTCCTCCAAATCAGATGTTCATTTACTAGCTCATTGAGGAACAGCCTGTATAAATACCCTGCCATAGGTTACACCTTGACCTCCCCCAAAGGTCTGTGTGTTAAAGGTGTGGTGCCCAAGGAGGCACTATTGACCGGTGGTAGAGTCTTTATGGGTGGGGCCTAATGGGAGGTCTTTAGGTACTTGGGGCATGCCGTTGGAGGAGATTATGGGAATCTAGCCCCCTCTTAGCTCCCTTTTGCTTTCTGGCTGTGAAGTTAGCAGTTTTGCTCTGCTACACACTCCCACTGAGATGTGATATGTTGCCTCACTATAGCCCAAAGTTATAGGATAAATAATCATGGACTGGAACCTCCAAAACTACAAGCCAAATAAACCTCTTCTTTTTATAAGTTAGTGATCTTAGGCATTCTGTTATAGTAGTGGCAAGTTGACTAACATATACTCAAATGGCATTTCAACTTCAAACATGAATCCACCTTTTCCCCTGCCTTCTACAGTCCTACTTCAATTCTACTCTCCTTTCAAATAGCTTCTAAAGTGTAATATCTTGAAAAATCAATAGATCTGGTAACAATGCTTTTGCACAAGGCCACAAATGCCTATTGGCTACTCCCATTGGCTGATGTTATTACCTGTGTCACATTAAGTTTGTGTTGCTGCTTTTCTTACATACACATCATAGTGTGCATTTGTGTTACCTGCCTGTGTTTTAAGCATTTCTGTTTGGAACCTCTACTTTATATTTTATGTCATTGTAGATTATTAAGAAAATAGTTTTGATCTCCACAAACAACACTGATCTAGCTTCATACCCCTTCAGGAATCTTGTGTCCCATTCTGTGGGCATGTATGTGGGGTGTGCAGGCACAGTAGGAGGGTGAATAGAGGTGGGGTGGGGCTGGGTCAGTTGGTTTCCTTGAGGAGCACAGTTGGGTCCAATTGTGCTTTGCACAGGACATCACAACTAGGAGGTGCCATTTTCATTTGAAGGGAACAGTAGTTGGAATGGTAATTGACTAGTTTACTTTGTTTCTTCCACAGTTTCAAATAAGAGCCATTTTGATTTTTTTTAAAGCAGCATTTATTTTTTAAAGACTTTTATTTATTTTTTATGTGGTGCTGAGGATTGAACTCAGTGCCTCACACATGCTAAGTGCTCTATCACTCAGTCACAACCCCTGCCCCATTTTGAATTTTGATAATCTTTATCTTTCTGTCTTTGTAGTCCCTGCTTTTTTTGATTACTCTGTAAAATCACCTATTTTTTAAAAAACTGTGGTAAATATACAAAAAATTCAAAATACAGCATTTTAACCATGCTGTTTATGGCATTAAATACATTTTACCTTGTACGACTATTACCACTATCCATTGCTAGAACTCTCTCTTCATACCAAACAGAAACTCTGTCCCCATTAAAAAATAGCTTCCATCAAGCCAGCTCCTGGTAACCACCATAATACTTCCTATGTCTATGAATTTGACTTCTCTGAATACTGTATATAAGTGGAATTATATTTGTCATTTGCAACTGGCTAGTTTATGACTTAGCAGAATGCCTTCGAGGTTGTAGCATGTGTCAGCATTTCTTTCTTTTTTATGGTAGAATATTAATTTATTATGTGTTTTTCTCATCTTGCTTATCTATGCATCTGTTGATAGATATTGGATGACTTTTACCTTTTGGTTATTGTGTTAGTACTGCTGTGAACATTGGTGCACAAGTATCTGAACCTCTGCTTTCAATCCTTTGGATATATATAAACCTGATGTCTTTTGGTACTGGGGATAGAACACAGGGTCCCATGCATGCTAGGCAGGTACTCTACCACAGCGCCACATCCCCAGCTCAAACATGATTTTTAATCAGGTATTTTATTCATCTCTCATACCTCATGCCTCAGTGTACACTTATTTTAAAATCTAATTCACATAGTATTTTTTCATTATGGTGCTCCTGGGAGGAGGTTGATAGCCTGCCTCCTTTTTTGGTGCTGGGCATTGAATCCAGGGCTTTACACATGTTAAACCCATACTTCACTGTTCAGCTATACCCTAGCGCATTCCTTTTCTTCGAAATATGTGCAGAACTCCAGTGCCTTTAACTTCTACCTGAGCTGGTAATCTTAGTTTACTTCAGAGGCTGAGGCAGGAGGATCTCAAGTTTGAGGTCAACCTGTGCACCTTCGTGAGAACCTGTCTCAAAATTAAATATAAAAAGAGCTGAGGATATAATTCAGTGATGGAGTATCTATGGCTTCAACCCCCCAGTACCACAAAAACCAAACAACAACAACAAAAAACTCTAAAAAGCTTCTGCCTGAAATTATTAGTTTCTATTCTAGAGTTTCACTGAAGCTCTGCTGTTTGGGATCTCTACTGAGCTGTTTACATCATGCTTCTATAGAATTTCCAACATTTGGGGGTGGGATGTGGCTCAGTGGTAGAGCACAAGCATAGCATGTGTGTGAGACCCTGGGTTCAATCCCTAGTATGGAGAAAAGGGGAACTTCTAGTATTTTTAGCTTTTCCTTTACTTTTCCCCTAATAAGATAGGCTTTAGCTAAAGCTCATCATCCTTAGTTCCTCGCTGAACTGGATTTCCTGGCTTAACAGATCATTATCTATATTGAATGATCTAAATAGAGTGCATAGAAACATCTGTTATTTTAGTTGGTATGTCACGATTGAATGTTCTTACTTTATAATGAATCTCAATTTTCACTCAAGATTCTCCAAGGCTCAGGATTATGGATTGAGGATTTATAATCCTCATCTTTTGGAGGTGCCTCTGATACTGTAGAGGACAGCAGCCTGCCCTGGGAGGTGGGAGGTTCTGAGACCAACAATTGGTTTTACTATTCAGGGTAGTTAAAAATATCTGGTGGGGACATTTTACCTGTAAAATACCAGGAATCTTTGGACAATAGAAATAAGACACTACAGCTGTTAAATTTGCTTCATATTTCTACATATAGAAAATTGGTTATTCCATTGGTAACTTTATCAGGTTTTATTTCAAGCATGGCCAAATGGCAGCCACCACTCACCCCTATTTTTGAAGATTTTTCCCTTTGACCATGAGACACAAATTTTCTTCATGGCTTATCTTCAATTTTAATATTATGTGTATATGAGTAAAACTTGAACATATTTCCTTATTTCTTTACTCATTTATTTTAAAAAAGGTGCTCTATATATTGAGTTAAAAATAAAAAGATAGTATATGTAGTAAAAATATCTGTATTGTTGACTAATTCCTCTCCCAAGAGACAGCCACTAATACCAGTTTCTGTGTGTTCTTCCAGAATTCCGTGCTGTATTGCTCTTTATTGTAAAGTATAGCATGCATATAGAACAGTGCATCATAATCAAAGCAATCATTCAAAAAAGAATTATTGCTGGTCCCTAAAATCTGTGTGTTCCTCCTTTCTTGTATCCTGTCCCCTCTCTCAAAAAAGTAATCACTCTTCTGAGTCCTGTGGTAACCATTCTGGGTCCCCCGAGGAGGCTGGGGCACTGCATCACAAATGCCCATGTTACTTACAGTGTTTACATTTAGAGACCAATTGTCTGGAGCAAAGGTGAATTGGTCATGGGGTTTTTGAACTCCGGGGTAGATGTTTCTTTGTTAATCATAGTGCTCTGCCTTTGAGCTGAAACTTTGCATGTACTTTAGCCATGACATAATTTAGATACCCAAAAGATCATTCTACCTGTAAGAGCACTTTAAAATTTAATATATTCATGTCATTTTAGGCATATTGCACACCTGCTAGTGTAGAATGCGGATTCGGAATGATGGAAGAGAGTTTTTAAAATTTAGAGCATTTGTAATTGGCATTCTGATTGGGAGTTACTACATTTATATATGATGGAAAGGATTAACATCTAAAAAAGAAAGCTTAGCCTTGTTAATTTTCATGATTTGCAGAGTATTTCATACAAACAGGCTTATTTATAAATATTTATTGAGTAGAACTGAGCCTTTTGTCATATGCTTATTTATCTTATTCTGCAACCACTGACACCTTCTCTCTTGTTGGCCTACAGATTTGGCTCAGGATCAGTATTTACCTCTTTGTACGTTCTGAGTTGCAGTTGTCTTTCCTTCTTGTCCCTCACTCGGCTCCTCGCCTTTCAAAATAAGCATCCCAAGTTTGTCAGGTTTCTTTTGATCTACATGGGGCCGGGAGGATTTTGATAATTTTGATTTTGTTTCTTCTCCCTTCCCTTCCCTTCCCTTCCCTTCTACCATGTGGTTGTGGTAGAGGTAGCAACCTCTGGCCTCAGATGAGACAAAGCAGAGCTGTCAGATCAGCGGCAGTGCAAACGTCCTTCTCAGTTGTTGTAGCTGAACTTAAAAGAAAAAAAAGGTTAGTGATGGAAAGGAGCAGGGTGAACAAAGAGCTTGGCACCTGGACTGGAAAATTGTGGTAATACCACAGGTACTCACAGATGTCGAGAGGGGTGGTTGCATGATTTCAAGGCATTCTGGAATATTCTTTTTCGTTTCCACAGATCAATTCTCTTTATTTGCCTCTGTTCTCATTTCTTGTTTGGGAGGGATTTTGGCCTCAATCTTCTTTTTTCCTTTTATTAAAAAAAAGCCTTTTTTCTTTTTTTCCTTTTAAGCCATATTCCAGTTGGCATTGGGAAGACAATAATGTCTTATATTTTACTGTGGCATAATACTAATGCTCTGGAAAGGGAAAGAAAGAAGGAAAATGAATTGAAAGGACTAGAGGCTCCATTTTCCATGGTGAAGTAATTCTGACCTTTTCTGAGAAATCAGGAAGGACTGGCACTCCTGCTCATTAGTGCAGGCGCGAAGTCCTTCAGACACCTTCACTTCTGAGAGACTTTGGGAAGTGCCAGGTACATCAAAATGTGAAAAAATTTATTAGAACACATGTCTCCCAAAGCTTTCTGAGTTCCCTGTGGACCATCTGACTTTTAGAGTATCTTTAGAGAATCAAAGCTGAAGTGAGAAAAGGGAATTTCCTCTCAACTCATTCCTAGTTGAAAACAACTTAAGTCTCTATTGCTCTGAATGATCAGAAAATGAATCTGCTTTTTTCCTTTGTCCATATTTTTTATTGGTGCATTATTATAGTTGTATATATTTATGGGATTTTTTGTTACATATTTGTAAATGCACACAATATAATAATATGGCCAATATCTCTCCCCAGCACTTACTCTTCCCTCTGCTTCATTGACCCCCTGGTTCTTTTCCTCTGCTGATCTCCCTGGGATTTTCATGAGATCCCTGCATCCTTCTCTGCTACCCTTTTCCTTTTTCCTCGTAGCTTCCACATTATGAGAGAAAACAAACAAACTTTGACCTTCTGAGTTTGGCTTATTTCATTTAAAATAATGGTCTCAGTTTCATCCATTTTCCTGCAAATGACATAATTTCATTTTTCTTTATAGCTGAATGAAACTTCATTCTGTATATATAACACATTTTGTTTATCCATTCATCTGTTGATGGACACCTAAACTGGTTCCATAGATTGGAAATTGTGAATTGTGCTGCTATATACATGGGAATGCATGAATAACTATAGTATGATGACTTTAATTCTTTAGAATAAATACTGAGGAATGGTATAGCTGGGTCATATGATGGTTCCATGCGTAATCTTTTGAGGAACCTATACTGATTTCCATAGTGGTTGTACTAATTTACAATCCTACCAATAGTGTAAAAGTGTTCATCTTTCTCCAAGTCCTCTTCAGCAATTATTATTATACGTATTCTTGATGGCTGCCATATTAACTGGAGTAAGATGAAATCTCAGTATAGTTTTGATTTACATTTCCCTAATTGCTAATGATGTTAAACATTTTTTCATGTATTTTTTGGAAATTTGTATTTCTTCTTCCAAGAAGTACCTGTTTAATTCATTTGCCCATCTATTAATTGGGTTATTTGATAACCAAAATATCAAATATCAAAAAATCAGAACTTTACACCAAAGTTTTTTTGTGTTCTTTATATATTCTAGATTTTAATCCTGTCAGAAGAGTAGCTAGCAGAGACTTTCTCCCATTCTGTGGGTTCTCTCTTCAGATTCCTAATTGTTTCCTTTGCTGTGCAGAAGCTTTTTAATTTGATGTTGTCTCATTTGTTATCTCTTGGCATTATTTCTTGAGCTTTAGGAGTCTTATTGAGAAAGTTTTTGCCTGTGCCTATAGAGTGTTGACCCTACATTTTCTTCTAGGAGTTGCATAGTTTCTGGTCTAATTCCTAAATCTTTGATTCATTTTGGGTTGATTTTTGTGCAGGGTGAGAGATAAAGGTCTAATTTCATTCTTCTACGTATGGATAACCAGTTTCCCCAGCACTGGTTGTTGGAAAGGCTGTCTTTTCTCCAATGTATGATTTTGGCACCTTTGTCAAAGATCAGATGAGTGTAGATGTGTGGGTTTGCCTCTGTGTCTTCTGTTCTGTGCCATTGGGCTATGTGTCTGTTTTTATTCCAGTACCATGCAGTATTTGTTACCGTAGCTCTGTAGTATAATTTGAAGTCAGATATTGTAATACCTGTAGCATTACTCTTTTTCCTCAGGATTGCTTTGGCTATTCTGGGTCTTTCATTCTTCCAAATGAATTTTAGGACTGTTTTTTTTTTTTTTTTCCTCCTAGCTCTGTGAAGAATGTCATTGGTATTTTGGTGGGGATTGCATTGAATTTGTATATTGCTTGTGTTAGTATGGCTTTTCTAACATTTCCATCTTTTGAGGTCTTCAATTTCTTTCTTCAATGTTCTATAATTTTTATTGTAGAGGTCTTTGACTTGGTTTCATTTATTCCTAGGATTTTTTTTTGAAGCTATTATGAATGGAATTGTTTTCCTGATTTCTTTTTCAGCAGATTCACTGTTGCTATACAGGAAAGCTATTGATTTTTCTATGTTGATTTTGTAACCTATTGCTTTGCTGAATTTGCTTATCGGCTCTAACAGTCTTTTGGTGGAGTTTTTTGAATCTCCTTTTTAAAAAAACATTTGGGTTTTTGGTTATTCATATTTTCTCTGTTCTGTACCATAACCACATACTACCTGTTAAACCAATCTTTTCTAGAACTGGGGTTGTAGCTCATTGGTAGAGCACTTGCCTAGTCCCGTGTTCCATTCCCAGCATTGCAAAAAGAATAAAGGAAATCTTTTCTAAACAGAATGAACTTGAAAAGAAAACCAAGAGTTGGGAAGCATTAGTGAATATAGAGAGTCTCAGAAGGGGACATCACCCCACCAAATCCAGAAAGTAATAGAAACTTTTGGACAGATTGAGGCACAGTCTTTTTCTTAACTAATTTATCCCCAGAAATTCCAGAAATATGAGAAATGAAGTACTAGTAAACATGACTCCTATGTCCAGAGATCTCTAATGAGTCTTGGTTCACAGGACAGATATACAGTTTTATGAAATACTGTCTTCAGCATGGAACCACAGAAATCCCTCAGCTGAGAGCTGCCAACAGTCTTATTTATTTTTTTCTCATCTTCATAATAAGAACATACCAATGACTAGTTTTCACAAATGTTTCAGATACTATGTAAGGCTATAGTTCATTTTATATTGTGAACTTTTTTTGAGAACACATTTTTAAACCACCATTATGTAGCATAATTTAGTACTTTGCCAGTGCTTTATTTTGTATTTATAAGAACACATTTAAGAAGATAAATCAAAACTGTGCATATATATATGTGTGTGCGTGTATAAAATTCTTATAGTGTATTTCTTAAGAAGAAACTTGATATGCATATGCATATATACACACACACATGTATACATCTATATGCATGTGTATGTGCGTGCATATAACCTGCTGCTACTTCTTCATTTTGGTCACAAATATTTTTTTCTTCAGCAGTACAGCATTGAGTCACCTATTGTTTTGTAATAAGCACATTATCTCAGTGAGCACATCCCTTTATTTCAGATATTCACGAGTTTTTCCATCAAAATGAAAAGCAGTGTACTAGACCAATATTCTTTTGAATTCTATTTGAAGAATTGACAAGATATTTTTAGTGATCTGTTAGAATAGTTTTCATTCCTTTCTTCCCTTTGGTGTGATGAATGCTTTTGAAATGGTTTTATTCAACCCCAGAACACTGAAAATACTTGAAAAAATATTCTTTTGCAGTTTGTCAGGAAATGTCTCATCAGTACCTGTTTTGTATCTTAAGCATTGTTCATGTACTATTTCTTATGCACTGGAAAGTTCTCAAGGTAAATGGCAGGTGGAGGCTCCAGTGTGCTGATAGATATCCCACAGCTTCATGCAGCAAAGAAGTACAACCTGGTGGTCTGGACAGTTTGCCCTGGGGAACATCCATTGTTCAGATATGTGGAAGCCACTCTAGGGTCATGCTGTCAAAGCACAGTGTCCAAGCAGGGGGGTGGAGCATAATGAGGACAAATCCAGTCATCGGATATGTGATCTTGCCCCTTCCCAGTGATCAAGTACTCAGAGATTAGGGCCTGATAAATAGGCCATGAAGCTTCAGTTTGGAAATTCACCAAGCTGGATCACCCAGAATATCATGGATTGAGCCACTGAGGTAAAGAAGCCCTGTTATCACTTGGGCCTCTTCAGGTAGGCTGTCACTTTGTGTCATCCCTGGATAGAGTTGCTGTGTGAGTGGTAAGTAGAAGACCTTTCAGCAATCCCCCACAGGGGTGTAGTTGGCAGTGTTGACTCAGGAGTAGGGTTTATGATAAAGATAATGGCGGGAAGATCATCAGAGATGGTGGAAGAACATCTTGCTTTTTTATTTAACAGCTTTTATTGAGACATAATTCACATTCCACATAACATAACCTTTTGAATTGTACACTTAAATGGCATTTGGTACAGTTGGCCTTCTATATCCAGAGCTTCTACGTCTGTGCCTTCAACCAACCACAGATGGAAAATATTCAGGGAAAAACACTGTCTATACTGAACATGTACAGATTTTTTGTCTTATTATCATTCCCTAAACAATCTAGTAAACAGTGACTTACATAGCATTTACACCATATTAAGCATTTTAAGTTATCTAGAGATGATTTAAAGATATATGCAAGGGTGTGTGCAGGTTATATGAAAATATTACACCATTTTATACAAGAGACTTGAACATCTGTGTGGCCTAAGACCAAGACCCCAACAAATGCCATGGTACATCCACAGAATTGTACACCATCACCTCAGTCTATTTTAGAACATTCTCATTACCCTCAAAATAAACCCCAGAATGTCTAATTATTATCTCCCAATCCATAAATTCCCCAAGAAACTGTCAATCTAATTTCTGTTTCTATAGATTAGCCATTCTGGATATTTCATAAAAGTAGAATTATACAATTTGTGGTCCTTTGTGACTGGCTCTCTTTACTTAGCATCACATTTTCAAGGTTTGTGTACATCGTAGCTTGTGTTGGTATTTCCTTTCTCTTTATTGATAGATAACATCCCACCATATGGATAGACCATGTTTTATTTATTCATTCATTAGTTGATGACATTTCAGTTTCCACTTTTTGGTAATTGTGAATAATCCTGCTATGAACATTCATATATGAGTTTTTGTGTGAGTGGAGTTTCTCATTTCTCTGGGGTATCTCATCTAGGGTAGAATTGCTAGATCTGTTAAGATACTTTTTTTTTTTCTCTTTTTTTTGCAGTACTGGAGATCTAATCCAAGGTCTTGCCCTTGTCAAGCAAATCCTCTACTACTGAGCTACAGATCCAATCCGGTTAATGTGTTTTTGAACTTTTGTATATATTTGGAAACTCTTGTCACCCTGAGTGAAATGATTGTTAAATACAATTAACAATCTAAAACTTCTAGCTATTTATAGTTGCCCTTAAAAAAGTTTTACATTTTCCTTTTGTTATCAGAATATTTTCTGAACTAATAGACCTCCCACTAAAAACAATTAGCTCTTTATTTAAAAGTTCAAATTATTGAAATATAAAAGTCTAACTCTCAATTTCTTTGGCTTATGACCCTTTAGACAAGTATTTTGTTATTTTTTTTCTAAGAACGTGATGACTTTTGATACCACATCTGGGTGTTAGTTTATAATTTATATATATCAATTTTATTTATTTATTTTTTTTGTGGTGCTGAGGATCGAACCCAGTGCCTCAGGCATGCAAGACAAGCACTCTACCGCTGAGCTAGAATCCCAGCCATTTTATATATATATATAAACTTTAAGTACCTTATAAATTATGAGCCAGGCATAGTGGCATACGCCTGTAATCTCAGTGACTTGGAAGGCTGAGGCAGGAGGATCACAAATTCAAGTCCAGCCTTAGCAATTTAGCAAGACCCTATCTCAAAGTAAAAAATGAAAAGGACTAGGGATGTAGCTCAGTGGTGAAGCACCCCGGGATATATATGTGAAAGCTAGAGTGAAAAAAGGGGAAAAAAGTAGAGAGAACCCCATGAAATAGAAGGGAGACCAGTAAAATGGAGCCAGGGGACCTGGCGGAGGCAGGAGGGGACGGAATAGGGAGGTACTAGGGAACGAAGTGTCATGTACAGTTATAGTGCAGAGACAAAAATGGTATTTTCAAAATGCAAAAAAAAAAAAAAGGGAAGGAAAATAAAAAGCAGAAGAAAGATAGGAAGAAAGAAAGAAGGAGAGAGAGAGAGAGAAAGAAATGTTTCCTGCCTTGTGACTTTTTATCTCCCAACCACCACATTCAGAATAATCACTATTTCCTATATGGCCTTACAGAAATTTTTAATATATTTTTAAGCACTCATAGTCACATACTTTTAAAAAATAGTGTTATTCTGTACATTACATATGCTTCAACATCTTGCCTCTTTCCCTCCACCGACATCGTATAATGGGTAACCAATTTCATCTTTTCTATTTGCTTTGGCAGCCAGGGACCTCTGGACCCATTCACCAGAGCCCCAAGCTATTACAGCTGACTGCTCTAGCCCCAACTTTCTGATTTAATTTTTCACTCATTTTCTTAATTATTTGTCTTGAACTCTTTTAGAAATTTTATTGTGACTTCTTTATGTGAGATATTTAAACCATTTCAGTGTATAGGATTAAACAATTATAGCTAATAGAAGAGATGTGTTTGACTTTATATATCAAAATATTGCTAGACACTTATGCATTTGTATAATTTTAACACTTTCATCACTCTGGAAATTAGCAATATTTAGGAAATTGCCTTTTGAACGTGGTATTGTTACTGAAGCACTCCAAAGGGTAAATGTAGTTCACATACATGGGAAAGATTTTATCTGTTAATTAAACCAAACAAACTAAAAACCACTAATAATTTTCTAGTTGGAACATTTTAAGCGATTTTGAAATACAGGGAAGTTTTCTATAAAGACAATGTCCATTACGCCCTTAAGGTAAGCCCTCATACATCTGTCATACTTACTGATGCAATCATGCTGTTTTTATTCTTTGGTATGTATTAAAATAGAAAAAATATTTCGTGTTTTTGTCATTCTTTCAGACTGCAGTATTTTGTTTTGAATGTGGTAAATATTGATTTTATTACTCTTGGGGCAGCTTATCTCCAGACCCCGGATGCTTCCTTTAAATGTGGATTCACTGGTAGTAAATCACTAGAATTTCTGTTTAATGGTGAAAGGAGTTATTTAACAGTCTTTGTTTGCCATTGTATCTAGAACATCATGGTAGTACAGCATCCATTTTAGCAAGGAGTTTGGGGGTAGGATATGTCTGTTTGGGAAAATAGATCAGATCAGATCAGATTAGATTAATTGATCTTCAATTAATCAAAGTTACTAAATGGCACTCTGCGTTACCGACGATGTTTAAAGTTAATGTTGGTAGTTGCTGTGTATTTGATTTGTGTTGTCTTTTTCTTTTATGATAGAATGTCATGTATTAAGTTGTAGGTCTTGGTTGTGAACCTTCTAGAAGGCAATGGGGGTGAACTGGCCCATCTATCATTATCAAGTCACATTAGTGCTAGGAGTCCAGAGTTATTTAATTAAAACATTATTCTTTTATTTATTAGTGATTAACTTAAGCAACTGTATATTGTAGTGTTTTATGGATTTATTAGGATAAGCTGTTCTGTAGCAGTCATTCCTTTATTCATTCTCTCATATTTTTTAGTCACAAACTTCAGAAGCTTCTACTCAAATTATCTTTCCACTCCTTTCCCATTACCCTCAGTGCTCTGCAGTCCGGCTTCTGCTTTAATCGCAGCATTGCCATTGATGGGATTGTTGACAACTCACCGAGTTTCTCTTCCCAGGTCCTTCTTTACCATTTTAGACTGACACTATGCTCTATTTATTCTCACTTCTTGACTCACCGCACGCTCTTAGTTTTATTGCTACACTTGCCCATCTCTTCCCTTTTTTCACTCTCTTTCCTTTGCTCAGTACTGAGGTAAGTTTCCAGACATCTGTCCTTAAACCACTTTCATTTTCATTTTCTACAGTCTTCCTGGGCTTCTTTACTTATTTAATTGCTGATACTCAAAACCCTTTATCACTATCGCTTATCTCTGTCCTTTACTCAAATTGTGCCCCACCAGGGTGGTGGCACATGCCTGTAATCCCAGCAACTAGGGACACTGAGGCAGGAGGATTGCAAGCTCAAAGGCACACTGGGCATCTCAGGAAGACCGTGTTACAAAATACAAAATAAAAAAGACTAGGGATGTAGCTCAGGGGTAGAGAGCTCCCTGGGTTCAATCCACAGTAACAACAACAACAACAAAAACAACAAAAAAATAGAAGAAGGAGGAAGAGAAGGAAAAAGAGAAAGAGGAGGAGAAGAAGAGGAGGAGGAGGAGAGGAAGAGGAGGAGGAAGATAAACAGAAAAAGAAATAATTTTGGAATCTTTTGGAGTCTGATATATTAAGAGGCACTTCCCTATTATGTGAGATGTCCATGTAGAAATTGGAAAGAATTAATGAAGTATATGATACATGGAATTGAATCATTGAATAAAACAGTAAAGAACCACTGTAGTTTACCCCAAGCCTGATATTGTAAGAGTTTCCCCAAGTAAAATACTGAAGAACCTCAGAAACTTTATAGTTTTTTCTTTTTTCTTTTGGGTTTGGTAGCACTAGGATTTAAACCCAGGTCCTCATGCTTACTAGGCAAGTGTTCTATCACTGAGCTATATCCCCAGACCTTATAGTTTTAACTAAGCTTGAAAGATTTGTTAAGAATATACAACCTCATAGAGAATGTCTCAATTCCCTTTTACATCTCTTTTATCAGCAGGTATCAAATATAATTTATACATTTCTCTACTAAAATTAGTAGCTTACAGTTTTTTTTTAAATTGTCATATTTAGTTTTAAAATTCCTTAAAGTATATCTTACAACTCAGAATTGAGGCAGGGAGGTATATAATCATGAGTACAGTTTATATTTATTTGTTCAAAACTCTGGTCTCATGAAATTGTTACATAAATACTTGTTTTAACAACTGTTATTATTAGGGGTTTGTGTGAAAGTCTGCCAACATGGTCCCAATATTTTTATTGTAGATCAAAATGTTTTGAAAAGAACTGCTGCTCAACTGTGTGATCTGTGTTGTTTTGGAAATCCAAAAGATATTAGAGTTATTTTCAGTTATTACAGTTGACATAGTTTCTATTGCCAATCTTTCCTTTCTGTTTTACTTAAAAACCAGAAGTTCTTGGACAAAGCATATCTACATCAGATTAATAAGTAAATAAAGTGAGGTAAGATATATTTTTGTTTGTATTGTTGAAATAGAAGAATTTCAGTTAATAAAAAACTATGCACTTGAGTATAAGTATCCTTGGGATCCTAATTCATTCTCACCTAGGTAATGACCCATTATTGAAACTAATTCTTGGCTGTATTAAGGATTCTGGATGCTATGCTTATATTAAGTGCTAACAAGCTACTTTTCAAGTCTGAGTTTGTCATATGCTTTCAGCAAATTCAATTGAGTAGAACTCAGTTATTAAGGAACAAAAAAATAAAAAATAAGAAAACACTCAAGACCTGAATATTTCCATGAATAAGATGATTAATTTGTGATTGGTTGATTTGGTGCTTTTAGGTTCACAAATGACTTATTGCTGAGGAATCTTGACACAGGCAATGCAGGTGTTTACCTGAATATAAAATTAGCACTATATTTAGCTATAATTAAAATCTTGTATGGTATGTAAAATCCATTTGTCTCTGACTGGAACATATTCCAGGTTAATGAGATTTCAAAGAAGACAGAGAGAGTATGTCCCTTTTAAAAGACGATGACCTTTTTTATAATTGCTGTCTTTATATTGGTAGCCAATTTCTTCATTTCTTCCTTCCTCTTTCTTTCTCTTTCCCTCCCTCCCTCCCTCCTTCCCCTTTCTCTTTCTTTCTCTCTCCCTCTTTCCCTTCTTTTTCTTTCTTTTCTCTTTCTTTGTTTCAGCTCTATCACTGAACTACACCCCCAGCCCTTTTTATTTCTTTTATTTTGAGACAGGATCTCATTAAATTGCTGAGACTGGCTTCAAACTTGGGGTCCTCTTGCCTCAGCCAGGTAGCGGGAATTGCAAGTGTGCCCCACTGCGTCCGGCTTAGCCAGTTTTGACTCAATAAAATGTATCATAGCGTGGTCTAAACTTCTTTTCTTACTCTGGCTAATTTTCCTTTAAATTTATACTGCTCGTTCAAGTAACCCAGAATTATGAGCCCGGAAATTTTGCAGATGTGGATTTAATCTGTATTGTGGGTCCACAGAGGTTTTACCTTCCATGAGGCCTCAGATTTTTTTATTAGTTTTTCTAGTCATTGTTTAAATCTTCTTTCCCCCTATTTCCATTTAATTTTCTGCTAGCCTAACATCATTATCTCAATAATTCTTTCTCTCTTTCCCTTTTCGTGTGTGTGTGTGTGTGTGTGTGTGTGTGTGTGTACGTGTACACGTGCAATCGGTTGTTCCTCTAATTCTAATCCCAAAGGGCTAAACTGAGGTGCTGTGAAGGGGTGTTTCTGACTTTTTGAGGTATGTGTTTGCTTTCTTCTGTCTCAGGTACTGCCCTGCACATGACTCAGTTCCAACAGTTTTATACTAATGATAGGAATGGCAGTATGGAGATAAAATATCTACCCAATGTTCTCCGTTCTCCCACAGAACTCTCCCACTTCCCATCTTCTTATCTGGAAATTGAAAAAGAACTGACACAATCTCTTCAGCCCACAAAGAATCTCTTCCCCCTAGAAGGTCACTTTTCTTGTTCTGAGAATGAAATGTAGTCACTTCTAGAATTGGGGGAATAAATACTAACATTTTTATTATGCTGTATTGACTTCCCTGGGTATATTACATTTATGACAGTGTATTATGAAATATGCTTCTTAAATAGATGTTATTTAATCTGGAAAATTTTGACCTTGAGCCTAATTTAGTACTCCCCCCCACCCTTTCTGGGTTTATAGAGACAGACTTTAAATTTCCCACAGAATCCCAAGCCCTCTGTTTCATTTCCTCTTCCATCCAAAATGACCATATAGCTTTAGGAAAATAATAGATTGTCCTGGAAAATTTGTTGATTCATGGAAGCAGTGTACAAGATGAAAGTTAAAGGTCCTGTGGAGTCAAGAGTTTTTGTTTCTACCAGAAGATGATAGAATAGAGAAAGTAAAATACGGGAGTGGTCACCATTTTAGAAGCAGAGAGTTTCATGGAAAAAGTAAAGAGGGGGCTTTGATGGTGGAATTTTAGATTTCAGTTTACCAGAAAGAACTGGAAATAATGTGTTTTAAGGGAACTACAAACACCCAAGGATTATGTTAAGGCCCAAGGTACTGTATATATGTAGAACTAGAAAGAAATGGTTATAACTTTTCTCCAGTGAGAGGTTAGGTTGCCTTGGATATTTTTGATGGAAATGTGCGGGTTTCCATTTATTTTGTAAATAACTGTGTTAAAAATTTGTGTTAATTTTGCTGAGGTGGGTCTTGAGACTGGATCAAAAATTTTACCACTGTATTCTACATACATATATGCACACTTTAAAAAAATCATATTTTACATGTTCAATTGAGTCTGTGGTGTTTGTGTCTTGCCATAGGTTTTAGTCAGCTTTTTTGATGCTATAACTGCAAGGATCTGACCAGCAGGATTATAGAGGAGTTTATTTGAGGGATCATGGTTTCAGAGGTCTTAGTCCACAGAAGGCCAGCTCCATTCCTCACTGTTGGAGGTGAGGCTGAACATCATGGCAGAAGAGTGTGGCAGAGAGAGAAACAGCTCACATCATGATCAGAGAACAGAGAAAAAGAGACTGCACTTGCCTGATACAAATATGTATACACCAAAGCCACGCTCCAATTCTCCCCTTCTCCAGCCACATCCTACCACTTCAGTTACTACTCAGTTAATTAATCAAGGGATAAATTCACTAATTGGGTTAAGACTCTCACAAACCATTCGTTTCTCCTCTGAACATTGCATTGTCTCACATGAGAGGGCTTTTGGGGGACACCTCACATCCAAGCCATAACACCATATTTGTGGTTTAGTTAATTATTCTCCTCTTTTAGAAAGGGAAAAAAACCAATAGAGAATTTTCTCCTTAATCTTTTGTCATATATGAGACTGATCTATATTTAATATTTACAAAGCAGGAAAATAAATATGAACAAAAGGCATTGATCTATAATTGCTAAAGCAAATCAATATGTCATAGCACATCCTACGTAACTCTGTAGAAAACTACTTGTTAAATGAATGTTTCTAATCCTCATTATTTTTTTAGCATTTTAAAGGAATTCTAAAATTAGTATTGAAAAAGTATGCACAAATAGCTCAAATGGCTAATGTTTTTAGATCATTTTGGACCCAGAGATCCAAAATGTAGAGTTTTATTCATAATTTCAATACCTTCTAAACTGAATTGGGTTTGGGATGTGAAATAACAGGGTATTCAAAAGTAATGATCTCTCATTTGACTAAGAATTTAAAAAAATTTATAGCACACATATTATTTAGTTTTATGATATAATGTTAATATTCTAATAATAATTCAGAGAAGCTCTAAAACTTAAGAGGGGGTTATGACACACCTGAAATATATATTTTGTTTAATTTTATATTTGTCATACATTTATTTCAAAAGGAAGGCCTAATTTATAATTGTTCCTTAGTAGTAGTAGGTTTTTCATAGTATTTTACTTTTTAAAAAATTACTATCTCATTTCATAATTCTTAGTTTATCAGAGAAGCCAATTTTATCTCAACTTCATTAAATAGTGATAATGAATTCATATTTAGTTGGCATAGAATTTTCTAAAGCCCTGAAGGTATATCCAAGCCAGTGATTAAATTGATTTCCTATTCCCAACTAATTTTTGTTCTTGAGGATACTACAAGGAATTATTTTTGGCTGTCCTGATTATAATATATAATTTTATATATTTAAGGACAATAGAACTGCACTTTTAAAAAATATTATTCCACACCTTACTGTTGAGATATAAATATCTTGTTTTGATCAGTCTTTACAATTATGCTTCAAAGTCACCTTCTTCATTCTTTCTTGGGTCTTCCTCATTTCAATTCAAAAGGAATAGAGAGAACATAAACATTTCAGTAAATGATGGAAGTATGACCCATGTTCTCAATGGTGCTTTGCCAGGGCTGACAATGTAGCTTAGTGTAGAGCTTTTGCTTAGGGCCCAGGGTTTGACCCCTGTACTGCTAAAAAAAATTTAAAAATAAAATAATAACATAAAATAGTGCTTTGCAATATGAACAAGGTAACAAATATCGAAATTACAGACTGACCCTAGCCCTTTCATTAATAACAGGAGACAGAATCTTAAGGATTAGAGGAAAAATACATAAGACTCAGAAAGAATAACATCAGCCACAGGAGGCAGCTGTAAAGGTGGTGATCTAGGAATCTGTATTGAACAGAAGGGCCATTGGAGCTTAAGGATAGGCAGAGAAAAAGGGCCATGGAGAAACGCTGTGAGTACTATGGGCTACTCAAAGCATGGCTCTGACTGGCAGAAAGTGGGAAGCCTGCGTGGAATTGGCTGCTAGTAATAAAAGAAGGGAGAAAGCAACTCTTTAAAAAAATTTGTGTCAAAATAGTATTCAGTGGTCCATCACATTGAATCAGCACATCTTTATTGAAAACATTTTATTTAGCCCGTGCTCTGGGGGTGCATTTCTCTTCTTCTCTGAACTTGAAAACCTTTTCTTGTTGATCTTTAATATGGGTCACTGAACAGATGCTGTTTTACCTGATTAAATTAATGGTAACAAGGCCTAGGTCTACTCTTTCCATTTTACTGTATACTTAACTGTTCTCTTTGTCAGTTGTCCACCCCCTCTGCAGGATTAAGAAAATTAGTGGTTACAGTGTCGTGCACCTCTAGTCAGCTTGAAATGTTATTGAGGCACATGTTTTTGCATCTTTTAAGCCTACATTTATTTGTGTGAAGCATTCCCTTCAGTGTGTAGGAGTCAACGTTCCTTGCGCCTAAGTCCAGTGAAGTCAAAGCATTATTTAAAATATTACAAATCATCTGCATGTTGATTTCCTTCCTTTAACATTTAATTGGATACTCTTCCTTCTTAATTAGCTCACCCAAAATGTTACTAGGCTCCTCTGTGTCTGTCTGCTATTTGAACAGAGAAGCAACTGATCAGAATAATAGAACAGCACTATGGTCATCCTACATTCTTATATTTTAAAAAGGGATTTTTATTTTATTTTTTAAGGAAGCAGTGTCAGTAATATACCACATTAACTAAGTATAAGATCCAGACTCTTCCTTGAGGCACCTTTTTTTCACTTTACCATCCATTCTTTTATTCTCTATATCAATATCAATTCAGAAATGGGATGTTTTTCCAAGTAAAGAAAACTTCTCACACATAAAAATCCAAAGTGGGAAAACAGATCTATCAGAGGGTGGCTTTTAATTTGACAAAAGCATCTCTAGATTACAAAAGAATTTCCTGAAGATGACTTTAAATAGAGGATTCCCTTAGTGTGCCAAGAATGAAAGAATGTTCTAAAATTTAAAGGCTTTTTTCAAAACAGGCACACCTGCTCCTAATATTCATATGTAAATGATGGCTATTTACATGTGACTCCCAATGTGGTGGGTAAATGAAAATGGTTTATGAATTGCTTATGTTTGCTCATGTTAGAGAACAGTCAGAATGGCTTCATCTGCTCTTGATAAAGTATTTCATCCAGCTCATCCTCCTTGTCTCCTAGTCCCTGAGAAATTGGAGGGAAAGCTGACTCTCATTTTAAGAAATGCACTCTGGACTGAGGGGAAACCATATTGGATAATGCTAAGGTTAGGATCCCCCCCCCCTTTATTTCCAGTTCTTAATCCTTTAGAATTGAGATAATCAATTATTTTTCACTCAGATAGGTTTTGAGCAAACTGATATGTTTACTTGATATGTTTATAGTGGTCAATTCTATTAATTGTGAGTCCTCTAATGTTTGTTCTTTATGAAATCATGTAGTAAATGGGTTTTTATGCATGAATAGCTCAAAATGTAAGATCCTGGAAAGTAATACTTTTATGTTATTTTTTCTTGGTATCTAGTACTTGTGCTACATAATAAATACCAGAATAAAGGATGACACATTGTCGCAATTGTTAGATATTCATAGAGACTGTATTGTTTAAATGCCTGTTATAGTAAGCACTTACCAAGTAAGAAGCATCATGTTAATTGTTTTACTTGTGTTAATTCACCCAGTTCCAACCCAATTCTATGTAGTTTGGGGTTTTACTGAAATTCTCACTTTATGTGTAAATAAGTGAACTGAAGATAGGTCAAGTCTTGTCCAAGGCCATACAGTGAGCTGACCTGAAATTTCCCACGTTGTCATGGAGTCTTTTTCTCTTGTGCTGGCCTTTGCTCTCATTCTTCTCTCAGTAATACAACACAAAACCCCCACAACCTTTCATTCCTCTTAGACTGAAAATACACAATGCATTTATTATTTTTCAGTTAGAGTTCAAGTGTGAGCAGTTTACCCTAATAATCCATTCCTCATTTGGTTTGAAAATTCACCAAGAGGAGGAGGGAGAAATATAACTTTGAGATAAACTCTATTTTTGTTTTGGCGTTAAAATTTAACTTCTAATTCCTTTGCAGTATTTACTAACTGTCAGTGAAATGATAAATCTTCTACCTCATTTCACAAGAGGGCAGCACTTTCTTTTTAAATTTAAAGTATGATTTTTAAAAATACAGTCCAATTAAAATTTTCTGTTATGAAGTTGAGTTTGAGTGATTTACAGGATGAGTGGAACCTGTCTTTCTTTGGGGGAAATTTATCAGAAGATAAGTGCAAATCGTCAAAAGAACTTGGGATTCTCTTTAGAAAATGGACAGAAGGTTAGAATCAACCCCTAGAATTTTTTACTTTTACGTAGAATTAGATTAACTATTTGGGTAACCTTGTAAATGTATGAGTCTGCCCAAATCATGATTTTCTCCTCAATTGTAGAACCATATTCAGGGTGTATAATTATAATATGTTCTAGTTGTTTTACTCTTGACAAGTACTTATTGAACAATGGCTATATCTTTTGTGTTGTACAGGTCATTTGAGGGACAAATACATTGAATTTTTTTCTCTTCCCCAAGAACTTGCTTCCTATTGGGATTATAGGGAAGGTTAAGCAATTAGCCAAAACAACCTGTAAACAGAACAAGGTACCATGTAAGTGAAGTACAGGGTAATAGTAGTGCATGATAGGAATAACCTACTTTGTTAGGAAACTATTGAATCAATAGTGAAGGCTTTGAGCAGAGGTTGGAAAGTGAATTGTTCTAGATGGCTGGATCAACTTTGAATAGATAGGGGGAAAAAACGGGGGGAGGCTATTATATAAGAGAATAGAATCCTATCAACAGTCATAGAATGTAAATTATGAAAGATAAAAATGTACTGTTGAGACTGTTATGAAGAACTGATATCTGGTATGTGTGCTGAGGCTGTGTCACGGTGTCTTAAAAACTAGATGCACTTTCTCTTTTGTTTGGTTCAGATTTCTTTTGTGATAGGGAGATAAAACCCAGGACTTTCGTGTACTTGGCAAGGGCTGTTCCACGGAACCACGCCCCTTACCCAAGCTACCCTTAGTAATATTAGAGCTATTAGATGCGTGTGGCGATCTACATTTATAGTAGGCACATTTCAGATGTTAAATTGACATGCTATGTACTCTATCAAACATAGAGGATTTCCATTATTATAGCAAGTGCCCATGGTGTATTATAATTTAAATATTCTTGGATTGGGATGGGATTTGGAGGGCCAATAAAGATAGGGGGATAATATGATTTAAAATGATTATAGCATTTTAAAGCTATAAGCAGGGAACTCTGTGTGTGTGTGTGTGTGTGTGTGTGAGAGAGAGAGAGAGACAGAGAGACAGAGATGATTTCTGTGAACCAAACACAAGCTTGCCAGTGTATGTAAGCATTTTGTATGTGTTTGTAAAAATGTTATAGTTAATTTACATTTTAATAGATTACTAGTATACTAGTTTTATAGGCAAGAAAATAGAGGACAAGATAAATAACTTTTCTTTTTATTAAAGTGGTTTTGAAGAGAATTCGGTTAGGTTTTTCATGCTAATAGGATTCAGAAGATAATTCGAGGATAAAGAGAGACCAAAGATAGGAAGAAGGATGGTGTGCAGTTATCCATTTGGGAGTTGAGAGTGGGAACTGAAGCAGGAAAGGACCAAGAGGTTTTGATATTTAATTTGTAACATGTGAATATTTATTGGTGATTTTAAGTTGTTTTGAAGTTTCACAATTTTTTGAGCTTACATAGAGCTAATATATATGATGTTGATTCAGTATTTCAAAAACTATTGTTTTTTTTTTTTTGATTGTCTACTATATGCAAGAGATTGTTAAACTCTCAGAGGATACATCAGTGAACAAAATACAGTAATGGCTTTCCTGATGTGGTAAATATTTTGTCCTTAAAATTACTCTTTAATAATTAGCGATCAGTGTTGAACTTTTATGGAATCTACTTATATTTATTTTTAAAACTTGCTTGCTAATGTTAGCCAATGTTAACTTTTAGCAAAGTTGTGTCTGGCATGGTGGCACATGCCTGTAATCCCAGGAACTCCGGAGGCTGAGGAAGGAGAATCCCAAGTTCCAGGCCAGCCTCACCAACTTAGTGAGACCCTGTGACTCAGTGGTTAGGCACCCATGGGTTTCATCCCTAGCACCCACTCCCTCAAAAAAGCAAGTGGTAAACATTGGGGTGACAGTATGCAGAGATATTAAAAATATCATTCACTTGACTTCTTAAATTAATATTTTTCAGAGTTTATATTAATTTTCTGAAAATGGATGAAAACACAGAAGGACTCTCCCCACTACAATAACTCAATTCAGTAGGAAATTCATTATTCCATAAATAAAACTATCCAACTCTGAATGATCCATTTTATGGTGCTAGTAACTGACTTTCTTGATAAGAGTGTTTGCTCAAGTGTATAGAAACACTGAGAAATCAAGGTTCAGAGGAGGGTTCCACGGTCGCACGGCTTAGATAAGTGTCAGAGATGAAATGCCAACACAGGTCTTTTGACTTCAAGCACATCACTCTTTGTTATTTACTCCATGAAAGACATAATATCTTAAGGCAAGGATGAAATAGTACAAATGAGCACTGTAGTTGAGATGTAACATCAATCATACTTCCTCATGATTAAAAAGTTTTCTGTACTGTTTTTCAGAGTACTGTAGTAGTGGAATGTTCTGGATCATAATTGCTGATGAAAAGTTACCTTCTTAAAGATTTAGTCCTTGCTATCATGAGTTAAAACCTTTTCTACAAGAGCCTGTGTAGTGCTGACCATAAAGTAATTAAGAGGCATTCGAAAGTACATATGCCACCACTAAAAAAGGACCAGCCAGTGGCTCTGGGAGTGGGAAGAGAGGTGGGATGGGATAATATAACCTGAGTCAAAGAATGTCGATAGTCCTCAGTAATCCAAAGCAATAATGTTTAAGTTTTCTAAATTGGTTTCAGATTTTTCAATATTACACTGTTTTTTTGTAGCATCCCCAATAACATCTATATTGCTCGAATCTATTAGTGTCAGACCTTAAACCTGTGAGTGCATATTTGATTTTTGTACATTACCAGCAGTCCCTCAGTTAAGTTAGGGACTGAGATGGGTGTTGTAGTTTTGGTCAAAGTCACAATATAATTAGAGAAAAATGAGATCAATTTCAGTATATAAATCTCTTGTTAATTATTATTATTTTTTTAAATATTTTTTTAGTTGTAGATGGACACAATGTATTTTTATTTTATTGCTTTGTATGTGGTGCCGAGGATCGAACCCAGGACCTCATGCATGCGAGGCAAGCGCTCTACCACTGAGCTACAATCCCAGCCCTCTCTTGTTAATTATAAAAAATCCGCAATGTAATGTTCCAAAAAATGTTCTGTGAAGTAGCAACATTGCTTGGGTATTTGTTAGCCTCCCAATATTAGGATTTTAATTCAATATTCATAAATACTAGGTTCTATGTAGTATTTTAAAGGCTCTGTGATTTTATAATCATTCCATATTTTAACTTTAAACTTACAATACCCTACAGATCAAATTCTGGATTTAAGTTCTGTTTAAAATTTCTTGGTTGGGCAATTTCTAATGCAGAAGTGGAAATGATAAAACACTGCAAACTCGACCCCATTACAGGATCTAGCCCTGGACAAGAAGTCAGATGAGTGTTTAAACCTTCTGTTACATTTCTTTCAGTTTATTTATTTATTTTTAACAGTAACTTTCTTAGCTTTTCAAGCATCCCTTTTCCAGACATGACTGTAACTTTGAAGGGCATTGCTATTTGTAATGCAGCATTTCTTTAGCTTCCAGTACACTGTGGCCCTGCGGTCTAGCTGGGGTCACTTAGCCACGTTTGAATGACGAAGTGATGCTTCAGTGCCTGAAGAGATGGGTATATATCAACTGATTTTATGAACATTCCAAAACATCTTCTATCACAGTGCTAGAGGACAATAGGAGTGCTAGAAACCTTGGAAAGAGAGTAGCTACTGTGATATAGAGTCTATTTACACACAAACTTACTTTTAGCAGGAGTTACTGGTTATAGAGTAACTTAATGAGAACAAAAAGGCTTTGTCCATGTGTCTTTTAGAAAAGTTGACCATTGACTAACCTACCACTGCTGAAGGCTTGTTTTTATTGAGGCTGATTTGCTCGAATGGTAGACCATCTGGCACTTCAAAACTTTTGAAACCTTCTGAGATGAAAATGGTTGCCTCTGGTGGCATGAACTTTCAATATAATGATGCCACTATTTCTGTGTAGATACTTACATAGAAAGAGAAATGTATGTTATTTGAGAATTTTCTATTGCTTTAATTTTGTGTGAAAAAAGTAACCTGAGCTATAGTAAAATTTTCACAATTTCCGTTTAAGTAGAAGAAACTTAAAATCAGGATGGCATTCTAGATGCTCAGATCTCCAGTTCCTCTCTCAGAGGTAATATTATTACTTTTTTTTTTTTTTAGGTTTTTCTAGAAATGCTATCTATTGATCTTTACAGAAATCTCACAGATTATACCTATACATACTGTATCACTCCTCCTTTTTTGGACATACACACGTATGTGTCATATCTACATACATATATATTAGAGATTACTTATTAGCATATAGAAATCATCTCCCTCTTTTCTATAGCAGTGCAGCAGTCCACTGTGTCAATATGCCATAATTTATTTGCACATTTTCCTACTGATGGACATTTAGATTGTTTTTAGCTTTTTGCTGTGTCAGGGCTTATAAAACATTCTTGCACATGTGTCTGTACACATTTTCAAATTTCAATAGAACTTCTGAGTCAACGGTTATATGTATTTTAATATGCGATGGGTATTCAATTATTCCTAGCTTCCAAATTTGGAAAATTCTAATAATCTTCAGGAAATGTAATGGTACACTCTAATTTTATCAAATATAGGAATTCTTTATTCTGTAATTAGTCTTCTGATTTTCTTGTAAGCTTTTAGCATATTGTTTGGGTTCCCTGTCTATAAAGTACTTTATTGGAAACTTTTAAGGAAGAAACAAAGACATAATGTAGAGGTCAATGTCTAGGGCAAACATCCAAGGTAAAAATATAGAATATAGCTTTCTAGGGGTGAGGAGGGGAGGGTGAGTGTTTTCTGTGATTTTTTTGAGAGCCATATTTGTGTTTCATAGGGTAAGCATATTGATTGACTATTGATGCAGTTAGTGAAGGTGAATTGGATTAGGAAGTTGCCATAGGTATGGGGTGTTCTTTTTTTTTTTTTTTTGTGGTGCTTGGAGATTGAACCCAGGGCCTTGTGCATGCAAGGCAAGCACTCTACCAACTGAGCTATATCCCTAGCCCCTTGTGGGGTATATTTTTGCAGAGAATTCTGAGTGGGATATCAAGCAGGCAGAGGACAAGTACAGGATGAGAGTTGAAGCAGTAACTCAGCTGTATTAAGCAGGAAGATGGCAGGAACATGGGTGGGACTGGAAGCATTAAGAGAGCTATGACTGGATTAGCCTCCAAACATCAGAAAATTCCTAGTGCTTAGTCTTATATGCAGAAGTACAGCTGATCTCCTGGGGTTAGTTCATCCAATGTTCAGTTCTCTAAATGCATATTCAAATTGGGGGAACAATGCCCTCCTGGGAAGAGTCCCAGTTCTTTTTTTGTCTTGTGATTGAAAACAGTACTTTCATTTTTTTATTTTGACATTTTCATCACTATTATTAAAATTGGTATTTTAATTTTGGCTTTGATTTTCTAAATCTGGACAATTGAAAAATTGGAGAAAAACTTTAGGAAGACTTTCAGAACTTGCTTTGGAGAGTTCTGTGTGATTTAGTTGCATATCCCTCAGGCTTGTGTTGTCAGTAGACATCTGGAATTTTGAGGCTTGGCTGCCCGAGATTGTTTTACTCCTGTGTGATGCTGCATATTTTTTTAGGAAGGATATAGTTTGGAAACATTAACTTGTCTTGACATTATTTTTAGTCACCTAATAAAGTGCTCTCTGAATCATTAAATATTTAGAAGGTTGTCAAAAGTTGACCCCTGCACCTGGCTGGTTGATTCAGAAGTGGATCAGCTGGCATTTCTCTTCCTGAACCCCTTCCCCACTCACCCATTTCCTTTAAGAAGAAAAAACTCTTTGTGCCTTTTAAAATGTCTAATAGAATCTTCTGGCTACGGGTTATGGAAATTTGTAACGTATCGAATTATTTTCTTATGAATCATAATTTTTATTTCCTAACTACCACTCATCATTATCAAAATCGATGGCATTATTGAAGAGGTGAATATTAAGAATAATTCTTTGTTAACGAAGCATATTGCCTGAATTTCCTGGGATAAAAGGAGCGTTCCCCCTTTCATCAGGGGGCTTAGCCTCCATCTCTAGGTTGAACTTTCTGCCCTTTAGGGCTGTATATTACCTTAAATAGCTACCAGCTGACAGGCTTTGCTGCTGGCTGAGGTTAGCTGGAAAGCTATAATGGATGGAGTGGTCTCTCCTCATGGAACCATAGTGGTAATTGACAATGAGTTGAAATCTCAGGTCATGATTGGGGTCTTTAAGCTATTTTGTTTTGAATTTTAAATCACAAGTTAGCAGGGTTATGAAATAACCTGTGGATATTTCTTTCACAAGAAATGAACTGGATCTTGCCTTTGGTCAGACTGGGCTTATAACAAGCAAATTTTTTTGCCCATCCCTGAAGCTCTTCGCTTAGTAACAATGAGTAAGCCAGGGTGGCCTGATTTATTTGTAATTACCTATTGACCTCCATGTGCTTCACTCTTGAGACTCCTAAGAAGTCTTTCTTTTCTTTTTTGTTCTTTGTTTTGGCCAATATAAAGAGAAAGCTGTTTGGTTTTACAGAGAAAACTCACTTTATCTTTACAATTTTAAAAATTTTGCACTTTGGTTTTGAGTGGGAAGGATGGCTGAAAGATCCACTAGAATGACTTGTGACTTGGTTTTCAGCCAAGCAAAACCGCTCCTCTTCTTAGGTTTGACTGAACCCTCAAGCTCTTAATAAAAGTACTAAATAAGTCATCTGTTAACAAATTGTATGAAATACAGTTTGTGTGAAGTGTTTATAAGGAGCCTAATCTTCAAAAGTTCTCACCAAAGCCATGTAGCATGTGGATCTCTTCCTTTTGATGATGTTTTTGTTGTTGTTGTTGTTAAGTAATTTTGACTTAGGTTTTATTAATTCCATCCTGTGCTTCTCTGTGGTTCTGGAAGCTTTGCTTTCTCATGAAACTGTGCCTTTATGTTTGAGACAGGGCTTATTTTGCTAGAGATTTCTGGGTGATTCATTGTTGATCTGATACAGGGATTGGGAGTGTTGAGCCCATTCCCCCTCTTGAGGATTAGTCAACAATTTATTTGCATACAAATTTAAACCAACAAAATGTCAGCTACTTCAAATGTCATCATCCAATTTATTAAGTTTCTCTGGAGATCTATGGCTTTCGCTAGAGGCCTTTTTTTTTTTTTTTTGTTTCAGTGATGATAGGATTATAGGAGATAATGTATCAAAAAGGTGCTTGGTTAAAAAAGGGATATGGAAATGTAAGATTTGTTATCCAGATGATGTTTTGTGTACTGATTTCAAATGGAGACAGTATTGTTATTTATAGAGATCAAACAAACTCATGGTCACATGTGCTCATTGTTATAAAATTGACATATATACATTTTCTGTCTCACTTTTAAAGTGTCAATTATCAAAGAGCACATTACTTTTGAGTAACATCAAATTTCAGCTATTTGAATTTTATGGATTATCTCTGAATTTTTATGTAATCTATTTGTTTATAACCCTTTAAAAAGAGCATTTTTTGGTCTGAGGGTGTAGCTCAGTGATAAAATATGTGCTTAGCATGAGCGAAGCTTATGAGTTCAATGCCCAGCACCAAAAAATAAATAAATAAAACAAAAATAACATTCTCAGTTGCAGTCCAGTGTTTAAAATTATAGTTACTCTGTAATTAAAATTAGTTCAGAAATGAAAACTTTTCTTTTGAATGATTCTACCTTCTTATAAATGATCTATTTTGAATATGGATCCACTCAGTTTTATACCCCTCACCCCACCTTTTTCTGCTATAGAGGGTACCATCATAGCTAGTTTTATCCATATCTTAATTTTTGAGGTTCCATAACTGTAATTAAGGAAATTTTATTTATGGGTTCCTTCTGGGCTGGCATAGGATGTCAGTTCTGAGAATGGGAATTTGATACAGAGGCATCAACTGCAGGACCTTCTACACAAGAGTTGGTGGGAATATGCTCTTCTCTTTCCTTACCTTGTCCAGGACACAGGTCCTTCGCACACTGATCTAGATTCCCTTGTTTTCCTTGGGAAGAGCCCCTCATAGGATACTGTCTCTCTCCCTCATCTTCTGCTCTGTGCTTGTCCTGTAAGGATACAGGATGTGTGGGGGCTCTTCTAACAACATATCATCCTTGCCTTGGTATAAAAACCCTTTCAACATTAGAGAAAGTTGATATTCGCTGTTATTCAGCAGAGTTTTTTAATTCCCTCTACTGATATGTGCAGGGGAATGGCATGTTTGCACATGTCTCTGATGACAGTCATCCAGCACCCTGGGTGGTAGCTGGAAGTTTGCCCAGCTGAGTTGGTTCCTTTTCTCCCTCTCCTTTATTTATTTATTTATTTTGGGTACTGGTGGTGATGGTGACAGTGCTGGTGGTTTCTTTTGTCTTGTATTTATGTAAAAAGTTTATTTGCTGCAGTTCAAAGATCTCAGCGTGTGGCTGCAGACCCCCTGACAGGCCCAGGTTTGGTGGCTTGGTCAGTTTCTGTAAGTTTCTTCACTCTGTTTCTGGCAGTTGATCTTCAGACTGATGTCAGTCCTATTTTGACCCAAATTTCAGATTCTTTTTATTTATAAATTTCTGAATAACCATTACATTAACATATTTGTTTTTGCAGCCAAAAGTGCCTGTGAATATGTCTGAATTTGGAGCACGGAGGTGAAACACATTCTGTTAGAAATCCTATAAAGCTATTTTGCCCCTGGGGACATGTAGGTTTTTATGAATAAATAATGAAAATATTTTAAAAGCTTGTTAAATTTTGTATAAATGAACATATGTAAAACACATGCTATTTAAATGCTGGTAGAAAAATAGGTTGGAAATGAAATGGAAAGAAAAATGGCTTATAAATCTAAAACACAATAACCATATTTTATAAAAACTCTGATAGGTTTTTGTTCTTTTTTTGCTATTAAATGGAATCTCTTTCCTCACATAGTTAAATGAGTGCTAACAATTTTGATATTTGAACAATTCAAATAGCTTTTTAGGAAACATGTATTCTGATTCCCCTCCTCCCCTTCACTCAGTGCCCTAATGTAAAAAGTAAACTTAGTTATATTAAAATTAACATCATTCCATTTGTGATGTGTCACCATTAAAAGCACTCTGTTTATGATGAAGTGCTGTGCACAACTGGAGAAATACGTTTCATATGGACATTCCTGTCTTACTTAGCTTTTATTGCTATATACTAAATAGCTATGTAATGCAAGAAAGCAAAATCACACTTTGCCTTGGAATAATGTCCCTAATCCCAGTACAAGGAAGATATAATTTGGATTGAACTTTTCCTCTAAAGCGATCACACTTAAAACTTGCAAGAGTGTGTTTCTTTGAGAGCCTGTAATAGCTTAACAGCACAATGGAAGACACAGTCAGTGAAATTGGTTGTTACTCATGTTTTGGTTCAGTTTTATGTCAGAAAAGAGTCAAATATTCATATGAAAACAGTCTGAATGGCTTTCAGTGGTATCAATGAGATCAAAGAACTTTGCTTTAAAAGTATTTTTTCCTTTCATTTTATCTTTAAAACTTTTTCTTTTAGAAATAATAAAATTAATCACGCCTATTTTCTTTTGTGACTTGTATTGTGTTGTATGTCCACTCCCTTTTCTTTTCATGGGTGGGCTCCCAATGGGAATATGGGTCCAGTGATCCATTCAGGATCTAAACAATGTAAGAGATACTGTACTGAAGTTTGGAGCAGGGAGGCCTCCAGGAAGTGGGAGTGAGCTTCACTTCAAACTGTGTGAGGGGTGGTGGAAAGGGAGGATGCTGATTAAAATAATAAACAACTGCTAGAAAGAGAAGTGGATTGCTACAGTGCTGTCAGATCAGCCAGGGGAGCTGCCGCAGCTGACTGAGACTCTTCTCAGCCACAAACCCTGCAGAGGGGACCATTGAGATTTGCTGCTGTGAGAACTTTCTGGACACATAACAACTTTTAAAGCAACTTTATTTCTGCTGCACTGACAGCATCCCTTAGTCCAGGCAGACCTGGGGAAATGGACTGAAACTAGCTTGGTGGTTACCATAGCAACCCCAGCTGCTGGTGCCTGGGAGAGTGGGAACTGGTGGCCTCTTGTCTGGTGTTTTTGGTGTTTCTTCAGCTAAGAGCACACTCCTCCTTGTTCGAACGCTACATAAAGTTATGCTCTTTGAAAATTGGCTCTTTACCCAGGATTTTTTTTTTTTTCTTTTCTGAAACCAGTCTGAATGGAGGAAGTTGGTAATACTTGGCTCTTTTTTTTTTTCCTTCTCTCATGCAAGTTTCCTAGGGCATAGCTTCTTTTTGCCGTGTGTAATTGAGACCAAACTCTGAGCTTGGGGCCAGGAGAGAATAGTGGTGGCCTGCAGGTCATTAGTGAGGTGAGCACAAGGGGATCCTGGGCTTCCCAGAGAAAAAGGAGACCATGCCAGCCTCGTGGAACGCAGCTACCAGAAAGCACAGAAGCAAGTCTCCTTGTGAGCTCTGAAGTCCATGAAAAAAAGGACTCACGGTGGGGTCGCGAAAATGTCCCAGCACACGCTGCTGCTGCTGATGGACCATCATAGCTCACGGGCAAGACTTGTAAAGGATTTCACAAAGGATTTTAAAGTATAGCCAGAAAAGATACGGTTTTTAGAAGTTGAACACTGTTGTCTGAAGGAAGTTTGCCAGAAAGATGTAGGGCTTCAAGGGCTCCTGGACGATGATTGGTCTGAACTTCAGCTTACGGGAATTGCTGACAAAATTTGAAAAGGTATGCGGCAAGCAAACTCCATGAATGTTCTCTTTTTCCTTCTTCCTTTCTTATGGTTTTTTTTTTCTTTCTTACTATGCACTTTGAAAACAGGTACTTTTTGCCTTCTTGGTTACTTAATATAACTTAAAAAGCATATTCACTGTTGATGTCCTCTTTGAAATTGTTTTTCAAGGAAAGCAGTTCTTTTCTGTGGTCAGGAGGGCTTCCCCTGATACCTGTCAGTTTTAGAATTCCACATCAGAAGAGATTGTTTGTACTCAGGTTGGCTGGTAATTTAACTGAGATTTATTTTGGGGAGAAAACAAAACAATAACCAAAACCCAGCAACAAACACCAGGTTTTGACGCCAAAGTCTGACTTCATCAAGCGTGGGGAATTTTTTTTTTTTTTTCCACACTCAGGTTTGTTTATTTCAGCAGCCGCTGCCTCCGGAGCCTGCCCCGTGCAGCCTTGTCTGAGGATCTAGTTGTTTTATGGTGACCATAGCATAGCAGCTCTCAGGTTTTTCCTTTTTATCTGGTGTGTTTGCCTTTGCTGTGGGGTGTTTGGATACACCACAGAGCTCTAATGCTTGGATTAGTGACTTTGCATTTAGTTCTTTTTCCATAAGGAAGGCTCTTGGCACACTCTAGGGTAGAGTCTATCCTGCCAAATGTTGCCTTACATTTACAGTTAAACAAAACCCAAAACCTCAACATGCCACCGATGGACTCCTGCCCTCCTTAGCCTTTGGATGCCAAGCATCAATGTTCTTCCAATTTCCACTCTTTAAAGAAAAAATAAATACATAAAAAGAACAGAAAGAGGCGGAGTCCTTTCTCTGTGTGCACAAATCAATTATGTATCAGTGGTTGAAGATGTGCTCTGTGGTTTTCACCATGAATACCCCATGGTTCATTGCAAGTACAGATATAAGTGGGGCTGCATTGAGTCATTAAAAGAATAATGGGCTTTTTCTTACAAACCAAAACTGCCAGAGGAGAAAAGATGTGAAACCATGCCATTTGAAAAGTTTGAAAGCTTTTCTAAAACCATGGCAGTCAGCACTTGCCTCTTAATTGGAACAGTGTAGTGGGAACAGTGTGCAGAAAGAACTTAGCTCCTCCTTGATGACTGCTCCCTCCTGCACCCCAAGTGTAATAGTGAGGATTGTGCTTGTAACACAGGGTGGACTTTGACCTCTTGCTTTAATACATTGCTAAGCATCTGGATTCCTGAGAGTAAAAAACGATGGTTCCCAGTCAGCTTGCTCTCCAATGTAGAAGGGGTGGGGAAGGGAGAGAATATAAGTGGCAGCTGGGAACAGCAGGTGACAAACTTTATGACCATAAAGAGGTCTTGTTAGCTTGGTTTGTGTAGATTTGTCTGTTTCTTCCTAAAAAGGTGTAGGGCACATGTTATATGAATAATTCATTACTTAGACCCCCTGAGAGGCGGTAATTGTGGGCAATAGCTGGACTTTTGTGTTGTAATTGCTGCTATTAGTTTAAAAGCCTAGGTCAGCTACCAGAGGTGAGTAACCTTGCCTGAGCCTTCAGGCCATTGTATTGGCAGAGAGTTTAGAAGTTCTGGTTGTATCAGTGTGTTTCCTCCTTCAAACAAACCTTAGCACCTGAATAATATTTCTTAATTCTTATTGTAACAGTTACATTGGCAGTAGAGAAGTTTACTGGCTTATGTCTGTCAAAGACTTGATTTGAGTTGTAGGTTTTTTTTGTTTTTTGGGGTTTTTTTTTGTTGTTGTTTTAATGAAGGGCAGTTTCTCCATGTGTTTATTTTTTGTGTTAGACACCTTTATAAAAATCCATTTGGTTTCACTTGTAGGAAATTGTCATACACAAATGTATCTTTCCCCTCAACTCCTGTCTTTAGAAAAAAAAAAAACCCTTTGTGTATTTTCACAAAAGCTCGTATGTCGAGTTTATGCTACCTTGATTCATGGCCAGGAAAAGTGGAATTATGGGAGGGCATAATTACACCTCTAGATTCCAATACCTACCTTCCCCCAACTCTGCAAACAATAATGCCATTGGGAGGGAAAGACTGTGGCTTCATGCAAAAGCCACATGAAAAGTTCAGAAGCCAAATGACTGTCCTCCTGTATGCTAAGGTAGAATCCTCTTACTCTCAATCCCCTTACTCCTGCCTTTCATCAATATTAGTGATCCCTTTCTAAAGAGTACTAACCTTAGTGATTTTAAGCTGTTGAGGCCAATAGCTGTGGGGTGGGCCTTTCAGTGATAGCCTAAATGGAATGATAGGTAATTCAAGTTCCCACATGAAGGCAGACTGTCTATATAACCTCCAGGCAGCAGTTTGTGAAGGTAATTTGAAAGGGATATGCTAGTTGATATTTTTGAATTTTAGAGAAATCCAGTGGTTTTGTGGTTTTGCAGTTTTTATTTATATATGAATATTGACACATGATTAGGGATCTAGTCCCAAGATGTGTGATGTCAGGATTTTGATTTTCATATATTGGAAGGTTGGCAAATAGCACTTGGTTACTCCTTTCAAATCCCCCTCGAAGGGCAATGCTGGAAGTCTTGGGGGATCCAGGTGGCAGGAAGCATTCTGTTCCCAAAAGGTGACAGCTCATTAAGGATCAGAAAACCTCAACTGGAGGTAACCATGTATTTGCCACTCTAGAGTGGCACCCAAGAGGAGGAACTTCTTACCAGGAGAGGATGACCTTATGGCAAGATGTGACCGTGAACAAGCAGGTCCAAATCCTCTAACCAAGTGATGAAGGTGAGCATATGTGACCATGGGCCCTGGGGTGACCATCTTGAGAGTTGAAGCACACAGTTGATTGGAGACAAAAAGCTGGTCTACCATAGCACCTCACTGAAATCTAGCCCGTGGGTTAGTTTATTGCCACTCTGATTTTAATTAATTTTCTCCTTGAAAGTACTTCATAAAGGAAGTATCTCAGGGCTCTAGCCCCCACAGCCTCTGCTTTTTTTTTGCTATCAGGGATAGAACCCGGGGTGCTTAACCATTGAGCCATATCCCCAGCCCTTTTAAATATTTTATTTAGAGACAGAGTCTTGCTAAGTTGCTTAGGGCCTCACTAAGTTACTGAGGCTGGCTTTGAACTCAGGATCCTCCTGCTTCAGCCTCCTGAGCTGCTGTGATTACAGGTATGTGCCACTGTAGCGGGCTCTTCACCACTAGTAACATACTGTCCTCCTACAGCCATTTGCTCTGTGCATTCTCGGTTCCTTTTGCCTCGTAGTCACAGAGGATTGAGTAATGGATGGTTTTAGCTCAGTGACATTTTGAGTGACTGTCACTTTCATTAATTTATGCACCCCTGCCACTAAATGATTAATAACAGTAGTTCTCTAAGAGTTTTGTTTCTATTTTTTTAAAGGAATTCTTTTTTTAAATTTTTTTTATTAGTTGTTGGTGAATCTTTATTTATTTATTTATTTATTTATTTATTTTTTAAATATTTATTTTTTTGGTTGTAGGTGGACACAGTATCTTTATTTTATTTTTATGTGGTGCTGAGGATCGAACCCAGTGCCTCTCGCGTGCTAGGCGAGCACGCTACCACCGCGCCATAATCCCAGCCCCGGTGAATCTTTATTTTATTTATTTGTATGTGGTGCTGAGGATCGAACCCAGTGCCTCACACATGCTAGGCAAGCGCTCCACCACTGAGCCACAGCCCCAGCCCTTGTTTCTGTTGTTAATATATAATGACTGCACATGTTTATGGGGGTACAGTGTGATGTTTTGGCACATTTATATATTACATAACTATCAACTCAGGATGTTTGGGTTGTCTATCATCTCAAACACTTATCATTTCTTGCTGATGAGAATATTCAAACTCCTTTCTTCTTGTGCTTTTGAATGATATGATACAATATCTTTGAATATAAACCATCTTTGAGATTTTTAAGAAAATTTTTTTGTAAAGGGGATGCGTCTGTGTAGTACTATTCTCGTGGTGAATCTTTGGGGGAGGATTCTTTTCAAAGTGACAACACGGATAGAAACCTTTCAGTGCTGAATTTCTTTCTGGCATTTGCCTCCTAAGGGATGACTGTAATTTCTTAAAATTACAATTCTAATTTGTATGGCTTAATTTGAAACATTTAATTTTAAAACAGGTGTATACTGGGTGAGACACACCAAACTTGACAATTTAAGGCTTAGTCATTTATTCAATATTTAGTAAACCTTTCTGAAACCTCAGGTGCTGGTCTGAGCATAGAGATGGAGTGGACAGCGGGAGGCCCTCCTTCATTGACCTCATAGCCTAGAGGATGGCTACAGACCTTAAGCAAGGAAGGTTCTTTTTTTTTTTGGTAGAGGTTACAAGGGATCGAACTCAGAGGTGCTTTATCACTGAGCCACATCCCTAGCCCTTTTAATTTTTTTTGTATTTTGAGACAGGGTCTCATTAAGTTGATTAGGGCCTTGCTAAGTGGCTGAAACTAGCCTCAATTTGTGATCCTCCTGACTCAGCCTCCCGAGCTGCTAGGTTTACAGGCGTGTGCCACTGCAGCCTGCTTAGCAAGGAGGTTTTAAATGACAAGTATATAATTAAGCAAAAGAAGATGAAACTCTAAGAGCAATTAATCCAAGTATTTGTGAAGCCTCTTCCAGAGAAATTACATATAAACAGATTTAAAAGCTGAGTTGAAGATTTAATGCTATTTAACCTTCAGAAGGGCACAGAAGTAAGATGTGTGCCTGTGTGTACAACTATGTGGTGTAGGCAGATTAGAGCTTTCTGGGCAATAGGAACTGCTTTGACGTGGGTTAGGAGTTAAGGAATTGGTACCCCAGGATTGTAGTTTCAAACATTTAAAATGCAATAATGCATGACTAGGTTGTCAAGCCTCTTCAAGTTTGATTTCCTTTATCTAACTGGGGGAAACAAGGTGAAATAATAGTTTGGTTGCATGAAGCACATAGCAAGTGCTCTTTAAGGACCTCATGTTCATATGCAGATCATATCTGCTTACATGTGTCACACCTTAAAAGGGAAACCACTATATTTTAATTCTGATATATTGAGTTTTAGAAACAATTGGCATAGAATTGAGGATTTGGAACATTTTTGGGTTGTTAAAGCGATTTCTGTTTATAGCAGTGTTTACTACATTGAAATTTAAAATGTAGTCTGTTTATTGATTCTTTATCATTGCAAATTGGTTTGTTTAAATTATCTTTGTGTGTGTGGGCCTGTTTTTTGAACCCAGGGCCTTTCACATGGTATACAAGTGCTTTACCACTGACTACATCACCAGTCCCAAATTATCTTGAAAGTGCAATATATTGTGCTTTTGTTCTGCTTAGTAGACTATTTCTACTCTATTGTCTTATGTATATTTGTGATCATGATAATGTGAAAAGAACATATTGGTGTTAATTTCTTCATTTATAAAGGCTACTGTAGACTTGATTATGAAAATATCTAATATTGGTCTAAATATGATTCATTTAGAGTGATTTATATCTGTGAAATTAGTTGCTGGAAGAAAATGCAGTATGTAGGAAAATTAATTGAATAATTGGTTGAAATCAATAAAGTAATTGAAATAAATAACCACAATTACCCAATATCTCAGAAACCTCAACAAATTGTCTGAAAACCTATTTACCTATGACTTAATAACCTTTGGTTATTATCTTAATTTATTTATTATATTACTTAGATAATATCTGACTTTGTTGTTAATTATGATTCCTTATTTTCAAAACTTAAAAAGGGGAGTTCTGATAATCCTAAACTGCCTTGGCGATCTGGTCTGATTTTGAAAGGCTGGGTGGATTTATTTCCCCTGCTGTTTAACTTTATTTAGCCAGAGCTGTGGGATCGAGTAGGAAAGTTATTGCTAATCTCACTTCACCTTCAGAACAGGTCAGAACTCCTCCAGAGGAAACATCACTATTTATGGTTAGATAAATACGGTGTGCAAAAATAAGCCAAGATTGTGTCAACGAGACCCCAGGATGCATCTGTCCTAGCACCAGTTTAGTTATGGAAGACTTTCTGGTGGTCATCTTCCAACGCTCTGCTTCTTGTTAGAGTTCTATCTATTATAGTCTGAAGAAATAATTTTACTTATCTAGCTGCAGACTATTGCATTATAAAACATTATAAACAGAGTGAATGTGATATCCACTATTATGTATTTCTAGTTACATCTCTGTGGATTATATTATTTGAGAAATGTCTAGGTAAAGACAAAATTGGGATTAGAACATCAATTATTAAGTAAAAAGTGAGTGAATAAATAAATGAATGTTTGCAAACTCAGGAGACTTGGTCCGACTAGTGAATGTTTTCTTTTATTTGTGGGGTTTGTTTTGACCTGAATAGTGGGTTTTGTTCACAGAAAGACCACTGAGCAAATCTCTTTTAGCTTTTATAGCTGTCTTTTGGAGGGCAGTTCTGAAAATTCGTATCTTGTGCTATTGATAGAGTTTTAGTTAGTGAAAAATATGTGTTCCTCCTTTTCTTAACCCTTGGCTGTTCTTAACCTTCTACATTATACTTATGTTCTTTAAAGTTCCTTTTCAAGTGAACTTTCTCCTGCTCTGTTTTCACACATTTCTAACATCCAACTCTTTGAGAGCCTGCCTCTGGCTGGGGTGCACATGACTGACTTTTGTTAAATGCTTGGAAGAGCATTGCTTTGTGCTTCTAGATGGATTGCATTTTCATACATTTCAGTAACCATTTAATGCTATTTAACCATCAGAAGGGCTTGCAGGTGACAGAGGTAGGCATTAGCAGGACCAAGTCTCCCAGGTCTGCAATAAGAATAAAACTGTCATGAGACTTCATTTCATCATTTGGTGCTACATCAGGGTTCTATGCTGACATTTGGATTTTAAAGCAGTGAGTGTATCCTTGCATGGTGATCTGTGGAGGAAAATGAGCATTTGAGTCTAAGTTTCCCATGAAAACTTTAGACAGGACTTTGCTATACAGCTTTCTACATGATTTTAGGTTTCCCAGATTTGAATTTTTTTTTAAGCAAGGCATTGAACTAAATGATCACTATGTTCTCTTCTGATTCTTTGTCTGTGTTTTCCTGGCATGCTAGAGGCTGATTTGCCAGTCACTCAAGATGAACTTAGGCATTTGCACATTTACCTATGCATTACCTGCTATTCTGTTTTACATTAGTCTCATTCCATGTAACAGACTGCAAAGGATACACAAGAAATAGTAAGATGATTTTGTTTTTAGGAGTTCTTAGTGTATCTGGCCAAATAAATATGCCACCAAATTTTAAATAAAACAAAAATAATGTATGCTGATTTCCTTTTCTTTGATCATTTTCTGGTTGTTGATTTTCTTCCTCACTGTTGATGATGTGCATGTGTGGAAGAGTTTTCCACGTATTGAAATTTGCGTTCCAGCCTGGACCTGTGATCCCTGGTGGTGCTCTTCAGGAGAGCCTCACAGAATTTAGCATCAGGGCTGGGCCAGTCCCGCAGTGCGGCTGTTTTATTCCATTCATCATTGTTCCGGGGTTGAAAACACATCATCTGATCTGATGTAAGGAGGCAAATACGCTTCCTGCTCATAGTATCTAAACTTCCTGATGCTGAAGAATGCTTTTGTGAGGCTTATGAAATTATTTATGCATGTTAATGCACTTCAGTCTTTCTGCTTTCTCTTGAATATGGAAACAGCCAAGCAATGGGGGCTGGCAGCATCAGGACGTGAGGGTTGAAGCTGCCCTGTGATTTAGGTGTGGTCCTCTGAACACCACGAGGAACTGCTACAGGAAATTTGGGACCAGGCTCTCTTTGGCAACAGAGAGCAAATGGTGATCTTGTATCACTGAGTTTCTTGAGAAAAATGACAATCATAAAAATGTACAGAGTAGCAAATATTGTCTTCTAATCTTTATATATATATATATACATATATATATACGTATATATATATATATATGTATATATATATATGTATATCTTTTGAGATGTCTTAAAATGCATTTTAGGACACAAAAATGGGATAGTTCCATAGAGAAACCATGTTGTCCAAGGGATTATGTGTGTGTGCTCCTGGGGATTGACCCTGGACAGCGCACATGCTAGGCAAGTGTTCTTCCAGTGATATACACCCCCAGCCCCCCACAGAACCTTTTTACAGAACTTTTTCTTTTCTTTCATTTTACCGCCACTTGGAATTTGAGCATCCCAAACTAAGACAGTGATAAGACTGTCGTTTTCCATGCATAACTTAAGAACCTTGAGTTAGTATTGGATTGCAGGGTTAGAGTTGGGGTTAGAATTGCAGTATATGTATTTTATGGGGACACAAACATTCAGACAATAGCAGAGGGTTATAAAAGAAAACTTAAAATGAGAAGAGGTGTAAAATTATGGTGTTTGAGAGTTTGCTCTTATTTTGCTAATTCAGATTAATTGCCTATTTCTCTGCTAGGTTGCTTTTTAACATTACCAGTTATTCCTATGGAAGCCAGCACCACACCTTCATGGCCCCTCAGGTGTTGGTTTTTCTGTTTATAACCCCACACTCATTTGTTTGTTGTTAGTGGCTGTCACACCAGAATTTGTCACAATGAGGATGCTTCTATTTAATTCATGAAATTTGTGTCTATATATATGTGTTTGTGTGTATGTGTGTGTGTGTATGTATCTATACAGTATCTAAACTTCCTGATAAATTTTATATATCTATATCTAGATAGATATGTCTCTATCTCTGTCTGTCTATCTATCTATCTATCTATCTATCTATCTATCTATCTATCTATCTATCTATGTATAGTTGTAATGACTGGCTTATATTGGGAGAATAGTAAAGAGATGATTTAGACTCTCTGCATTTCTTTTTCTTTTTTCTTTTGGTACTGGAGATTGAACTCAGGGGCACTCAACCACTGAGCCACATCCCCAGCCCTATTTTGTGTTTTTTATGTAGAGAGAGGGTCTCACTGAGTTGCTTAGTGCCTTGCCCTTGCTGAGGCTGGCTTTGAACTCTCGATTCTCCTGTCTGAGCCTCCCTAAGTGCTGAGATTATAGGCTTGCCCCACCGTGCCCGGCTTAGACTCTCTGCATTTTAAATTTTAAATTAGTTACATTTGCAGAGTGTGCTGTTGCACACCTGTAATCCCAGCAATTTGGGAGACTGAGGCAAGAGTTTTGTAAATTTGAGACCAGCCTGGGCATTGGTGAGACCCCATCTCTAAAAGACAAAATAAAACAAAACAAAACAAAAAATGGCTCTGGGGTTTTAACTGAGTGGTAGAGCACCAGCCTAGCATACGTGAACTCTGGATTCAATACTCAGAGAGAAAAAAAAAATTTTTAAATTTATATAAATATAACATGTTGTAATTTATCTAATAACAAAAGGAAACTCTGTGTTTTTTTTTTTTTTTTTGGTAGAAACTCTTTGAAATTCAGAAGTATAAAGAAGAACACAAAAATTATCTGTATTCCTGTTATATTAGCGATTAGACTGTTCTGATTTTTTTTTGTCTTTTTCATGGTCTTTTAATGTGTATGTTCAGTTATATGAAAATATATAATTTAAATATTTGTTTTAAAAACTTATATATAATTGTGTACTTCTGTTTTTGAGTTTAATATGATATTATCATTAATGTATTATTATAATTTTTATATTTTTACTTTAAAATATGAATGTGCTTAACATGTTTATTCATTAACTTTCTTCTTTTGACAATAGTGTTACAGGTTTTGATATAAATTGCAAAGTACTTCCCTAAAGTCCAAATCAAATTTTATTATTTGCAATAATTCTCATTTTATTCGTCTTCCACTAAAATTTACTTTATCAAAATAACAAGCTATTTTTCTATTTAATTGGAGAAAATATTATTTTTCTGGCTTTTTTTTTCTTTTGTTTGTTTATTTATTTATTTTTGTACTAGGGATTGAACCCAGGGTTATTTAACCACTGAGCTACTTCCCTAGCCATGATTTTTCTTTCTTAATGAAGGCAAACATATATGAAATGCTCTTTGCAATTTTAGAATAAAAATTGTAAGATTGAAAAAGTGAAGACTATTAGTAAGTTTTGTCAAAATGTGAAATATGTGTTAGGAGAAAAAGAAATTTGACTACTAACCAAAATTCAAAGATTTAACAGATATGTAGTCTAAAATAGTAACATCTCATTGGCCAACACATGAAATTTAGATTATAATGTGTTCAGTTTTTAAGAAGTGAGGAGTCAAAGACTACTATTTTCAATGTGAGAATTATGGAAACACTTGAAATTGTTACTTAAGGTAAAATGGATTATTTTGCTTGAAAGCAACTCATCTGTAAATATAAAAAATTAAAGCTCTATGCAAAAATGCCCAGTAATGTTGACACTAAGGTCTAACATTTGCATTCTCTCTTTGCTTTTTTCTCCTTAGGATATCCAGGCGGAAATTGATGCCCATAATGATATATTTAAAAGCATTGATGGAAACAGGCAGAAGATGGTAAAAGCTTTGGGAAATTCTGAGGAGGCTACTATGCTTCAACATCGACTGGATGATATGAACCAAAGATGGAATGACTTGAAAGCAAAATCTGCTAGCATCAGGTCAGAATAGCCAATATCAAAATAAAAATATTGAGGGGGTAGATTTTTGTATATCAGATAAAGGAAGGGCAATCCACCACCCATGCTACTCTCTAGAGAGAGTTTAAGATGAAATGCAAAAATTGTTTTCTTTGTTATAGTTTTGACCCCATTTATGTGCCCTCTGCCAGTTTTCCTCATTGTTCATAAATGTGCACATCGTATTTTAAACCTCATAATACCAATAACAAGATTGTTACCAGTACTTATTATTTACTGTTTGGCTTTACTGTTTACTAAGTACTATGTTAGGATGTTTTTGTTTTTGTGGTACTGAGGATTGAACCCAGAGTGCTCAAATTTTGCTTCATCATGTTTTTTTTTTGCATCTGATTTGAAGATGTATTTGTATAGCGTAGGTATCTCATATAGACACTAAAATGGAAAACTGATGATTCAGGTCCATTTGGAGAGAATAGAATTAAGTATGAGCCTCTGGTCAGAATTCTGACCAGGAAGAAGCCTTGAATAATTACCTGGAGTGACAGAATGAGTGTTATTGGGAAGTAAAGAATATTTTAAGATCATATTTACTAGATGATAGATAGTTCCTAACTGGTTATAAGTTTAGGGGATACTGGCTGAAGAACACGTTATTGAGCAAAAATTCTAAAGAGGAATATTTGTAGGAGTTCCTAGATCACTGTCTTTGGTTATATCATGTGTTGAAAAATGTATAGCCTTAAAACAAAAGGATCTTGAACTTAACTTTTTTTTTTTTTTTCCTGGTACTGGGGGATGAACCCAGGAGTGCTCTGTCACTGAGCTACATTCCCAGTTCTTTTTTATTTTTTATTTTGAGATAGGGTCTCTAAGTTGCTGAGACTGGCCTCAAACTTGAGATCCTCCTGCCTCAGTCTCTTGAATAGCTGGGATATAGGCATGTGCCAACACACCAGGCTTGAACCTGACTTTGACTTTACTATTTGTTCTATGATCTTGGGCAAATTTGTCCCTCTGAACCTTACAAAATTAGAATATAAATATTTAACTCATAATATTGTTGCAAAGATTGAGAACATTTGATTGTTTCTTAATTTATTTAGGGCTTGTTCAATGTAGGATCTGTTTTATTTTTTCATATGCAAGGTTAGCTCAGTGGGTTTGTTTCAGCTAGTTTTAAGCTTTCATGTCATGATTTCATGGAGAGCAGAAATCCTCACTGATTACTTATTGTGAATGATTTTCTTAAAAAATTACTTTCTGAGATGATGCTCTGAAATGTGTTTGTTCTGTTAGGTCTCATTGTGGGAAATTTTTATTTCCTCTTATATTGAAGGAAAGGAGGTCATGGTAAGGACTCCTCTTTCTGAAGATCTCATTGAAAATTATCAGCATCAGCCAACTTTTTTTTTTTTTTTAAATAGGAGAAAAGTCAGAGAGTGCTGTACCCTGAGAAACTGAACTTGAATAAGGCTTGAATTTTCAACTGACTAGATCCCATTTGGTTGTAACTTTCTGTTCCTCATAAATGTAAACAAATAAAAATATTAAAAGTAAAAGCATTTTTTAAGGATCTAGCAAAACGTCCATCTAGACTAACGAGCTGAAAGCCATAGTGTTGGCTCTGGTGAAGATCGTACACAAGTGCTGGAATTTGGAGAGTTTAAAGGATGAGTTTTTTAGTTAGAAGGATTGAATAGCAGCGAACATCATGAACAGGTCACTCAAGTGGAAAGCTATGGTCCAAGAAATTGTGGGTCTTTCTTGGGAGCTCTTGCCTAAGGCTATCAAGTCACCATTGTTTCTAATCTGAATAGAAGAGCTCATAAACTACAGTTGGAATATTAACTAATAAGTAAAGCAGTTATTTTTAGATGACGAGACTGTTATATGCTTGTTTTGGTGGATTTATGCATCAAGATGGATCAGACATTCCCATAAAATATGGTAATGAGTCAATGTGATAATGAATTAAAACAATATTTAGCCTGATAACCCACAGTAGGAGATTCAGACACTTATTCAAACATTTAATAAAAACTTACTTCTATGTTTAAGGCATCATTAATCATAAATAAAGTGAAGTCCCTGCCCCTAGGGGATCACACATCTGTCAGGTGAAGGTAGAGCACAAAAAGGAGAGTGGATACTCTCACTTCAGATGATCATCAAAGGCTTCATGAGAGGTGATTCCTAAGCTGAGCCTTGGAAGACATGTAGTCATTCCCCAGACAGACTGAGTAAGGACTGAAGGCAACTGAACAGGTTTGAAAAAACAATGCTTACATAAAAGCTAAGGAGTGTGGTCTGGCTGAGAATAGAATTTGCTGCTGGTACAGGGGGGAAAGACTGTGGCTAGAGAAAAGGTGGAGAGAGAGGTGAGAGTTTAATCATGGAAACCTCTACAAATACCAGGCTCTGTTCTACTGGTGATGGAATTTGAAGCCATTTAGGCCAGAATTTGTTTAAAACTTTGGGAAAAAATCTCTCTTACACAACTATTGAGTGTGCATTGGACGAACTTGGTTCTGAATATAGGAGGACCTGCTAAGAGACCCTTTCAGCATCTGGGAGAGTGAAGAGAGTAAATAGAATTCAGTTTGCATGCATGGATATCTGCTCTCTCCCTTCCCTCCCTTCCCTGCCCCCCTTTCTCTTCCTTTTCTTCTTTGATTGAACCCAGGGGTGCTTTACCACTGAGCTACATCCCAGCCCTCACCCTTTTATTGATTTACTTTTTTTGCAATAGTCTATGTTGTTGAGGCTGACCTCAAACTTGTGATCCTTCTGCCTCATCCTCCCAAGTCAGGTTATGTTCTTTTCCAAGGAGACTTGTAGGCAAAGCAGACAAATGGGTAGTGGGGTCAGGGAGTCCAGATGGAGGTGGCAGGTAATCATTGTGAGTTAATTATCCAAAAGGGTGAAGCATTAGAAGAGAGAGAGCAAAGCAAAGAAGCCTGGGAAACCCTGATACATGAGGAATGAGTAAAGAAAAAGGAAGCTAGCAGAGGAAGCTGAGAAGTAACTGTTCTGGAAGAGGGTGCAGCAGGAGAGAGTGCTGTCACATGCCAAGAGAGGAGGGGATTTCAGAGCAGGGCAGAGGTCGTGGGGTCAGCTGCTTGAAGAAGTAGAGTAGATTAGAGCTGCAGAGTCCAGGAGCAATTTGTCAGGGCTATTTTTTAATTGAGGTAGAAACCTGATTGCAGAGGACTGAAGAGATAGAATGGGAAGCGAGGAAGTAGAAATAGAACTGAGGAGAGCATGACACGACTGCTGTTTCCATATCATTAAACACAATGGAGTCCAGTGTGTAACAGCTGGGGGGATCATCCACGTCTATATTGATCTGCTGGTGCTTTCACAAGGATTAGATATGTTTAGCTGACAAAGCGAATGGTTTCCTTCTTCATTTTTACCTACAAAAATGGAAAAAATTAATTACATGAACATATTTGTGATTATTTGGCTATTTACAAAAGAAAATGGTTTATTATTTCTTAGTAGTGAGGGTTCATATAGACAGCACAGTTTAGAAAGAAGCGTCACAGGATGGTGTCTAATAGTGTTCTGCTCTGGAGCTAGCCTGTTTTCAAACACTGGCTTTGCCACTGAACAATTGTGCCAACGTGGGCTGCTTATGAAGCCGTACGTGCCTCGGTTTCCTCATATGTGAATTAAGAGTAAGTGCCTTGTAGAACTTCCGTGTGTATTTTGTTGAATTAGCCTCTTTAAAGTGCCTGCAACAGTGGAACATGGTAAGTGGTCTCTGATTGTTAGCTGTTATTATTCTCATTGATTACTACTTTACTCTGCACTAGTTAATTCAAAAGACAGAAATTCTTTCTACTATCTTTTTTATCTTAGTCACTAATGTTGGGAATTTTCAAGGAGGTTCACAGTAGATAGCTTCCCTCTCTCCTGGATGGATTCCAAACAAGCACAAAAGAAAAGTGTGCATCCATAAGAACCTTAATGCCATGGACATTACTGGCAGGGGCAGGTTGGAGGAGTCGCTTAGGGTGAGAGCTGAGCAGGGCTGTTAATGATGCAGAATCCCCGGCAGTCACGGTCAAGGTAGCTTCCCAAGTGGAACACTCCACAAGGAAGCGTAGAAAAGAACTCTATCTGCAGGCCTGTTCTCAGGAGGAAAGGACAGGCTGACCCAAGCACATCTGTTCATTCTCCCTGCCTTTGTGGAACAGATTCATCACTGCCTTTACTGGGACTGAGTGAGTAGAGGGGTGGAGAAGAGGCCAGAATGTGTTTAGTGAGAAAAACCCCTTCTCCCAGAGTGGGGGAAAGTTCTCACTAGCAAATATGTGGAGGCAGCCTTGCCCTGGCCTCTTACTTCCTTCATCCTTATGTCACTGATTCCTCGGGGGCTCACTGCTCAGCTCTGCTCCTCTGCTCTTTCCTCTGGGTCCTTTAAAGCCCAACCTACTTCATATACTGGGTTCTTCTGTGACCAGATTCTCCCGTCGTTAATATTTCTGCAAACTCGTCCATCACTTTCCCCTGTAACTAATCAAGAGTTGCCCTTTTCCTTGATTATCTGCTTTACTTGGAAACACTCCTTAATAGTGGTTAATTTCCTCATTTTTCTCATCTAAAAGCCAATGGGAACATCCTAAGTACTTAACCGCTATGGACACCAGACCCCAGAATGAGAACCATAAACTGGGCCTGGAAGGCCTCTGGCTGGGGCAGGAGCCCTTCACACTGGGATGAGAGGGAAGCTGCAATCTCGTGCTCTTAGAATGATCACATCCACTCTTCCACCCTTTCATCGTCTTCCTCCTGCTCCCTCCTCACGTATAGGGAGAGCACTCTTGTACATGTCTCCTTGATTCTAACATCCTACTTTATACCTTTTTATTCTCCATCCTTTTCTCATCTGTCATTCTTGTTAATACAGGTAACGTATTATTTTAATTTCCAATAGTCTTTATACTTATCTTCAAAAGCCTACGTCTGTATTTTGTCCCCATAGACCTGGCCATCATGAGACTCAGCTGCCATTCCCCTGCCATCTTGGCATCCCTGAGATGGCTTCCAGGAGACTAAGGGCAGGCTGTTCTCCAGAGCACACATTTTATTTGACTATATTTCCACTTGGCCACGTATGTTATCTGCATGTGATTGTTTTTCCCTATTAGAAAAGAGACCTCTATTATATCAAATCAGAATTATTTACAATAACATCAATAAAACACTCTTACATTAAAATGATGGTCCCCCTCCAGAGAGGCACCCTTCTCCATTAGCTTGTTCAATACCAGGACCATTTATCGCCTTTATAATTCTATCCAGTGTGCATATGTGCATAATTAATTTACCATATTCCAACTGCATGTGAATTTGTTTAAAATTGTGCATCTTCTAGTATTTTCAACTATGGAATTCTTAGCTTTCTTTTTACTTTTCCCTTCTTTCTGAATCTGCCCATCTTTGTGTGTATGTTTTGTTTTGTTTTTGTGGTGCCCAGGATGGAACCCAGGGCCTCTCGCATGCTAGGCAAGCACTGCACCACAGAGCTCTGCTCCCTCCCCCCACCCTTGCCCATTTTTTTTTTTCCCCCTAATCTCTAGTTGCTTGAACTTTCCTCATTTCAAACTACATCAACCCCTTCTGCCCAGCTTGGAGTTCACTCTAAGACATTTTGGTAAAGTCAAGATCTTGAATACTCAATTCTGCCCGAACTTCCACTTTTCAAATCTCTGACACCAGATGATGCCCACACCCTTTCTGTCCCCTGCTCTTTGTCTTGGACTGCCTCATGTTGCCTTAGAAAGTGAGAAATGTTAACATTGTTTTCTGCTGTAATTTGATGCTCTCTACTGACAGTCAGTATTTCGATTCTGAATGATTTTTTTTTATCATATTCACCACCTTGCTTATTTTAAAAGATCTCATTCCTCTTTAGCTCCAAACTTTCCTCTCTGCAGGTGGTCTTGCTGCTTTTTCTGAGGATGAGGTCATCTCATTAACCCACACCTCCCTCCTCTCCTCCTTGGAGTGTGCCATACTCATGGGTTCTGTATTTCAAATTATGTTTTAATTGTGTTGAGGGTGATGTTGTCATGGCAGGGGCATTTTTAGGAAAAAGAATATATGTTAATATTTCTTGAATATTTACATGCTAGATCCACTGTAAGTGCTTGGCAGGCATTACCTCTTTTGACCATGGTGTGGTCACTGGAACAGTGTCATGACATGTGGCTTACAATCTTAAATATGACTTTTTTGTTTCTTTGGATGATTGCAGCTGAGCTTTTTAAATACTGAAATCCAATGTGCCAAATATTCTTTAGCAATCTAAAAACAATATACATAATTATATATTTCACTTACATTAGCATGAGAGGAGATACATAAAGATTTGTAACTTTAGCGGGAAGATAGCCTTTTAGGGACTTTGATATTTTATACTCACTGGAAAATAGTGAATTAGAAATATACTAATAAACCCAGGACAGTGAATGACATGGTTTAAATTTTATGTTAAATTTATTTAATGTCTGATTATGTTCATTAAATATCCACTTATAAGCTTAATGACATTTAATATAGATCCTTATTAACTTATCATTGTAAAGGCCAGTGAAGTTGTCAAATCTAATGAAAACAGAATTCAAAGATAAAATTCTATCTTCCGTTTCTTTTATGAGCCTCTTAAAAATGCAGGGCACTTTTTTAAAAGCCCTTAGAGGAGATTAACCTTTAACATCATCATTTACATCTAATGCTATCACATTTTTCAATGTCATTTTCACTACTTTTGGCCTTACAGAATTGATTTTGTTAACCATATTATAAAACTACTAAAATTCCGTTTTTCCAGCTGTAATAGAGAAAAAGTCTGCCACTCTTGTCTCTTTTCCCCCCGCCTCTGGCGCAGCACTTTACAGTAGAACTTTCTGTGATGACAGAAATGCCATGTATCTGCTGTGGTCAGCACAATTGTCACGAGTCATATGTGACACATTGAGCTCTTAAAATGTGCCTAGGGTACCGAATTTCAAATTTTACTAATTTTACTTAGCCTAAGTAAAATGAACTGAATTTCAAATTTTACTAATTTTACTTAGCCTAAGTTTAAATAGTCACATGCTGCCGGTAGATACCACATCAGGAGACAGCTTTGTCTTCTTTTCAGCACCGACTGAATTCCTAGGACTTGATTCTTTTTTCCTGGTAGGTCTTAATTCCCTTCCAGGAACGGGAATAATCCTCTTTTAATGTTGCCTATTTTTCTTGAATTAATTAAGGTATTTTCTTTTATTACTGCCTCATTTATAATATGTGAGGTTTACCACAAACCAAAAAGAAATTACATCTGTAGTAAAATGTGAGGTTTAATTCTGTGCAGTCCTCATACAGTAAGCAATGTTATGTCTTTGTCTCCTGTTAACATGGGTCTTTATATTCTTTGCTCAACCTACTTTTCAAATGTGTCTTTGTCAACACATATATCAGGGCCAGTTTATCTCTGCCCTCTTGAGTGCTACCTATGACGAGAGCACTGTATAAAAGGGCATGGATTTTGTAGTCCAAATTCTCATCACTGCTTCCTAAGGAAGTTCCCCCCTTCTCTGATCCACAGTTCCTCCTGAAGCTGTTGTCAGGTTTCCTACCTTGGCATATGTTTGTTCACTTTAATCTCTCCTTCCTTGACCCTAGACCTTTGACAGCATGGCTTTCTGTTTCTGAAACATGCCTGAGAGCAGAGTGGGCACTCCATAAATATATCTATTGAATGAAAAACTATTTTAACAAATGCCCCTCCCTTCTCACTCATTGCTCACACTGTTTCTGTTTGTTTCTGTCCACTGGAGAAGGAATAATAATTTGTTGGATGATACAGTTTCTTTGAAAAGTGGAGACTTTTGTGATTTTAAACAGATATCAGTTATAATTCCCTTTGTAGATCTGTTTCTACTCTATGTAAATGATGAAGTACTATTTTTATGGATCATTATCTTCTAACAAGATTTTGCATTATAGTTTTTAAAAAATTATTCACTTAAATATAGTTTAGTGGATATATGTATATAAATATCCATTGCTTTGGGTACACCAAGTACCCAAAGGCTAAACTGCAGGAGGGAAGTTAGGATAAATCAATTATTTAAAAATATGAGTTCCCACAGATATGTGTGAGATAAAGTGTAAAGATTCTGAAAACATGATTGATGACCTGTTATCTGTTGTCTTGGGAAGTTTACATTTTTAAGTATTTATAGTAACATTCAGAAAGTACAGCTAAACCCAACACAAATTTAAGATTTCTTCTTACAAAGCATTCAACCCACTACCCCTGAAAAGGCTTTTATCTTTGAAGATGAAAGAATTAAAATGCAACTGGAACACCAAAGGCTCCTATAGAAGCACACATGTATTTGGGCATGTGGTAGCAATCCACTAAACATGAAGGTAGAAACTATAGGAAAATAACCAGAACAGATTTGCCAGGTGAAGATTCTGCCAGTTGAGTTTGCTTTTCACTATGGGAAGGTAAAGATGCAGAGAAACACATGCCCCAATGTTTTCTTTTTTATTTCAAAGCCACATCAGCATCCCTTTTAAAAAGTATTGCCTTTATATTTATATATGGTGCTTCAGGTGCTGAATGTCATAAGGTTTGATGATTAATTCCATTATTTCTGTGTAGTCAGAAGAGTTAATTGCTTTGTAAAAGACATTTGTGCACTCTTCAGTATATGTGTGAAACTGGATTTCAAAGGAATACAATGTGTGGCTTAGTTATTGATTAATGAATTAAACTACAGGTACTGAAGACACAGGATCAAATGTTGAGTAATAGGTCAAGGTATGTGCATAAATGATTTTGTACATAGTGACACACTCAAGCACTTCTTGATTGACTGAGGACCTCTGATTTCTAGCTGTCTTTTGCATTTCAGGGTCCCATTGCAAAATGGCTTAAAACTGCAGAGAGAATTTTCAACTGATGTAATTAAAATTATTTAATTGTGCTCTGTGACAAGTGAAATTATTGTTTACCAGGGAAAGGTAATTACATATTTAGCCTAAAATTGATCAAGAGAAACACAGAAAAGCTGGAGTTTACGCAGAACCGGGACAGCACAATTTTGGAAAGTGTTGTCAGTAATGGCACCTGTGGAACAAATAGAAATGATAGTAAATTCAAGAAAATAAAATAACTTTCTAATCATATAAATTTCAGGGAATTTTAAAATGCTCTGAACTTCTTTCTGTATTACACAAGTTATTTCTTATTTCTTACCTAGCTTCTTTGAATAAGACATAGGATTTTAGAGTTTGAATAGTTTGCTTTATATTTGCTAGCTGCCAGTGCCACTGTGAATAGATGGTGAGATAATCGGCCTTCTGTGTGTACTGTCTGAGTGCTGGTGCCGGTTTATGGTATTCTAAAGGATATGCAGGGTTTAAATATCTTCTTTTAACTAAGCATATTGTTTGATTGACTATAGTTATTACTTTATGAATTAGAGATGAAATAGATTTACTAGACATGAGAGATTTCTGTTTGTTCTTCTGAAAACATTATGAACTTTTAAGCAGAGACTTAATGATATTGTTGAATATCTGTTGCTGGGAACATCACGTCATGTGATCGATGAGGGTATATTTGTTTGAATTAACTATAGCAGAGCTGTTAGTGTTGAGACAGGCTCAAGAAGATCAGATGTGCAAAAAAGGAAGTTATGGAGAGGTCTTCCAGATGGTAGTGCCTTGCCTGATTGGTTGGTTCCAGGTCACTTAGTAAAGGAGCAGCTTTATGGATGTGGAGATCATAATGCAGATGTCAAAGGGAGAGTTGTCACATGAAAGGATATGAAGCGTGGCCAACAGGTTTCTTGTAGTTGGAGTTGTCTCTAGTGAGTCATCCTGTAAGTCTTGTCTTTGTAAGCTATTGTGTAACAAGGTTGTATCAGCCTTGCCCCTCTAACCTGAAAGATCATAGGCAATCAAGGTAATTCAATTTCTCCAGATTAGTCCTTGAGTCCACATACATGGTTGTCCACTAGGGTAATGCAGGACTGAGGAAAGCCGCATTCCTTGAGTCTCTGGAGTTTTTCTGACCCATCCAAACTTTCAAATACAGCCCACCTGCAGGTTTGAGGCTGAATACATGGATTTTCTCTAGAGCCCCAACAAGAACAGGGTGGAATTTGTGATTTTACACTTTGATTCTCAAGGGCTTTTGCTCATATTGGAACCTGATCCACATAAATATATATTGCTGGTTATGAAGTTTGTAACTTAAAGAATCTGAGGGAGCAATTCTGTCCTAAAAATAGAAATTATTATTGAAACAAAAATATCACCTTTAAGAATATAAATTACTGTAATAATAATTATTGCCCTGTTCTTTTTACACAATGGCCATTTGTCAGTGGACATCAGTCAGGCTTAAGTGAAATGGTATCTTGGCCAAGCAATACCTTATTATTTTCTAATAATTTGAGGTAAATGTTGATAATATTCTGCTTTCAGTAATTTATTTGATTGTAAGAGAAGTTAAGGTATTAGTGGTTTCCTTTCCCAAAGATTAGTAATTTTTTTTTTACTTTTGAAAAGAAAAATGTTATGAACCTATTATAAATGCTCAGATGATATAAGTGTGTGTGTGTGTGTGTGTGTATAATTGGTATTACTTTGTTCTCAGTGGTAAGCACATTTGCTATGTGCTTCTATAAACATTTTATATGCATATAATTATCTTCTTCCCTATATGTAGATAAAATAAGAATATTTGGCTGTGCATAGATACTATAAATATATTCTATCTAAACTACCAACACTTGGTCTCTAGTTTTGTATTATGTCATGAACATCTTTCCTAAAAGCCTCACATTCTTGCCTTTATGATATGAAGGTATATGTCTTAAATTTTGGTAAAGATTAACAACATATCCTTTAGAGATTATAGCTGATTCAAAATAACCATTTCTTACAGGAAATACTTTTTCTTCGAAGATCTCCGCCCCCCTCAAGTGAACATTTGTTGGTCATATAAGATTATTAGGCTAAAAGAAGGTTTATAATTTTGTAAATGTAATTCAAACTGCTAATGTGGTCAGTGTTCTCTCTTGACAGGGCCCATTTGGAGGCCAGTGCTGAGAAGTGGAACAGGTTGCTGGCGTCTTTAGAAGAACTGATCAAATGGCTGAATATGAAAGATGAAGAGCTTAAAAAACAGATGCCTCTTGGAGGGGATGTTCCAGCCTTACAGCTCCAATATGACCATTGTAAAGTAAGTTGACCATTTATGGCAGGTTTCTGTGTGTGTGTGTGTGTGTGTTTTAAGTTTAGTGAAGTAAATACTTCATATAATCTAGAAAAATATAAAAGTTGAACTGATTATCACAAGCTTTCCCCGCTTCTGCTTCCAATTGTCATACTTAGGCATTTTATTTAAAATACATTCTTTGCCTACATTTGTTTCACATTAAGTTGTCTCTTTACATTTAACTAAAAATTTTTCAACAGTACATGTATTGGAGTGGGGTGTAACCTAGCATGTGTGATGATTGGCTTTGATCCCCAGTACACACACACATACACACACACACACACACACACAGTACAGGAATCTAAAGTATATTACTTTTACATCTCATGAAATGTATTTAACTTTCTAATGTATTCTGGAATAGTAATGTATTATGTTGGGAACATTCTAAACTACACGCTAATCTTAAATTCAGCAGTTATGGAGTCATAAAGAATTACAAACTAGGTCTGGGAGTGTAGCTCCATGGTAGGGAATCTACCTACCTACAAACAAAAAGTGTCACAAACTATTTAATTGATATGAAATGAAAGTGAAAAAATAAGGACTTGCAGGAAAACAGCAGGATAGATCTAACTTGTGTTGTGGTTGTGGGGGTTCTGGGAATCAAACTAGGGCCAGGCACATGCTAGGCAAGCACTCTACTTACGAGCCAAATCTCTAGCCTATAGAATTAAATCTTAAAATAAATGAATATCATAATAGTTAATATCATTTTATTTATTTTATTTTCTGAATTTGGGCTTTTCTTTCAATTACATTTTTATTCTGTTCAAATGACTGTCTGTACTTTTACTGATTAGAACTGATAAGCTATCTTCAACTGACGCATGCTTAGACCCTTGTATTTTAAAAATTTCTTTGCCGTATCTTCTTTCTATTAATATATTTAATATCCTTTACACTATTTTCTCACATATTGTGTATCACCCTGTTTTACTGTATTTTTTATTATTCACATATAGTACAAATTCTCATTCTAAATCTGTACATTGTAATGTGATATTAGAATTCTCTTCCCAGTTGAAAAATAACAAACTCTAATACTTCCTTCTTTTTAAGGAAGATACCATCTATTTAATAAGTTGCTCTAATATGAATAATATGACCTTGAAATTTATTTTATTTTGAATCTTTGTGACTAGGTGATTAAAATGACCATTTGAGTATATTTTCCCTTTCTATTTGAAAAGAGACTATGATAGGGAAATAGCTCTAAGATAAGAGAAAAGAAGACATTGTTGGCATAAGATATACAAAATAATAATAGAAGATTTAAAATTACTGATAAAAGAAAATCACATTTCCTACTTTCTTTTTTTATCTTTCTTCTCTGTTAATTATTCATATTCTCCTTGTTTGTGGGCTCAGGTATTAGGGATGAAATAAAATAATATAGAACTCTCTGAATAGCAGTGCTCTTCATGAAATTAAAGCTGCTTATGATCATGTGCTAGCTTTGATTAAGACTCAAATTTTGAGGGAGAAAACAATTTTCCTCAAGTGACCTTGGCCTTAGCACATGAAGTACATGTCAGCCTTCCCGGTCCATTCTTGCTATTTGTTATCCCTGTCTCAGTGCAAGGCTGCCTGGCTTTGGGTTGTATTTCACTATCTTAGAGTACTGCATGCACTTGCAGTGCTTTAAGCCCTTCGTCCCTCATTGAAGTAATAAAGATAATAATGATAATGATGTTTGCTTATTTTATTCATCAATTATTTATCAAGTTCATCATATGGACCAGGCACTATTTTAGTCTCTGGTGGGTCAAAAATTTACAAATCCATGTTCTCACCTGATTCTGAGTAGTAAGAGAAGAGCACTGGACAAATAGGCAATAAGACATAATATGTCCCATGGTAATAAGTGCCATGAAAAAAATAATGTCATGGGGAGAGAAGAGTATAGAAGAGTGTAGCAGCGGTAATTTTTCTGTGGAGAAGGTCAGGAAAATGCTGCAAAAGGGTTGGTCTTTGAACAGAGACCTAGATAAGTGAGGTAGTGATCAGTTTTGCTCTCTGAGGCAGATGAAACACAAAGGTCATAGAGGCATTGCTGTTCTGGGCAAAGGTGTGGAATAGCATGGGGACCCATTAGTTGAAGTCATTGAGCCACATGGAGAGATGAAGTAAGAGATGAGGAGCAGGTGGGAGGAAGGGGTTCAGATCACATAGCTTCTCCAAAGGTCTTGAAAGGACTTTGGCTTTTACTCTAAGTGAGATGGGAAGCCATGAAAGGTTTTAGTATTGATAGTGAGGTGATCCGATTTACATTATATAATAAATTGTTAAAATATAAAGAATAGATTATAGAGGAGTGCAGTTATCATGTGGGGATGTTGTGACTTGGGTGAAAGTAACTGGTTTCTGAATACATTTGGAAAGAACCGATAGAATTTGTTGATGGTTGGAATATATGGGATGGAGAGAAAGAGTCAAAGGTATCAGGAGACAAAGGTTTCTGGACAAAGCAACTGGAAAATGGATTGCCATTTAGACAGAGGGGAAATTGCTGGAGGAGAAGTCTGGAGAAAATTTAAGAATTTAGATTTTGACATACTAAGTGAAAGATGTTTATAAGGAGGTTGTTTATACAAAGTTGAAGTTAGGGAAAGATCAGGGCTAGAGTCAAAATTGTCACCACGTATCAGCCATGGGATTGGATAAGATCACTTAGAGAGTGATTATAATTAGAAAAATGAATTTTAAGTGAAGGTCCCTTAGGAACTCCAACTTTAGAGGTTGGGAATATGAGAAGACTGAGAAGGAGGGCCAGAAGAGAACAGAGTCTAGGCCACCCAAGGAAGAGGTATGTCATGAAGGAGACTATGAATACGAGGGTCAAATATTTCTGAGAATTGAATAGAATAAGGACAGAACTTCATCCATCCAAGGACAGTCTTGTGGTCTCAAGTGGGAGTCGGTTCAGCAGTGTGGTGCAGTTGGAAATGTGATTGGAGTAGATTCAAGAGAGAATAGGAACAGAAGTACAGAAAATCATCTCAATGATTTTTTACAAGAAAGATGCTAAGAGCTGAAGCAGTAGAGAGAGGTCAAATGTGGGCTCAAGTAATGTCTACAGGCTGGAGAATAATTCAGCATCTTGCATGCTGCTGGGGATGGTCCTACAAGAAGGGAAAAGTCAGTGATACAGAAGAGAGGGTCTGCTCTAAGAACAGTGACAGAATGGGTCCAGTGTACAAGTAGAGCAGCTGGCCCTGTAAGAGGACAAAATAATTATCCATTTTAACAGGAGAGAGTGTGGAATAGAGGAGTGGATAAAAGTAGGTTGATGGATTGGGGTGTGGAAACATTTAGATGTTCTCAATGAAATAAGAAGCAAGAACATCCACTAAATACGAGAAGGAAGGAGATGTGGAGGTTAGACAAGAGAAGAGATAGAAAATGCAGTCCAGAAGTAGGTGGGTTAATAAACTAGCAATGTCTAACAAAACTACAAGACAACATTAAGGGCTGGCTTGAGGTCAGCAGAGGGATTTAAAGTGAGAACATTTAGTGTGAATGGTTTTCTTCACCTATGCTTAGTTGCTCCAGTGAAGGTGGAGAGTTCTCTAGGGAGTTGAATATAGCCAAACAAAGGCAGTGGGGAGAAGGGAAGATAGATGGAGGAGTATAAGGGAGTTATAGTAATTGAACATGGAATTGACTTGAGAAAAGGGAGGTGTGAGACAAGATAGAGGTGAGGGTCAGGAGTAAGGTGATAGAAGTCAGTGAGTGGCAGCCACCAGTGGGGCTTGAGTAATTGAGTTGGGAGACTGGGGGAGGGGCAGGAACTATAAGGAGAGCAGGTGGTGGGTAAAGAAGGCATGCTAGAAATCAAGTTCATGGAGGGGTGAGTGTTCTGCTACTGACATTATTCAGTGTCTTTTTGCAAAAGTGGGTTGTAGGGACAGAGTGGGGAGCGGGGTGCTTGGAAGACAGCCAGTCAAATGCTGAGAAGCCAGGGTAGTGGGAGGATCGTCTCTTGGTTAAAGAAAGTCTCTGGGAGAGCCACATGCTGAGAAGGAAGGGTCCTGGTGGTGCATTTCAGGAGTCTAACCTAAAAATGATGTTTTCAGTATTCATTCCAATTAGATTTATTGAACTGCTTCTATGTATCAGCACCATTCTGAGCACTGGGAACATATTCTTATGTTTTTGTTTTTGTCTGTCTTTAATTCCATCCCCTCTTCTTTGCTCTCCAGTGTCACTTTTCTGGCTTAGTCAATGGAAAAATTTGAGACCACCTTTCTCACTCTGTATTTTTTCTTTAGCTGCTTTCTGAAAATGGCAAAAAAAAAAGGATGTTAAAATATTATTCTCAAAGACCAATATTTTAGTATGTAGTGCTTTCTACTACATCAGTACTCAGTATGCATTAATTCAATAAATTAATTCTTAAGAGTTTATAGAAAAACTTCACCAGTTGTCTATTTCCCTGAAGAGCACAATCCAGTACAGAAGAATGTGCTTGGGAGTGGGGTAAGCATTCTATATAGGTCGCTGCTGAAGCAGCCAGACGGGAAGATTTGGTGATCCTCTCTGGAGTTGGCTTTGCATATTCATAAGTATATTAATTGGCTTTGCGTCTGACTTTGTCCGTATGAATTAAACAGAAAGGAAAAACTCGAAGGAAGATATAAAAGCTTAAAGTATGGTCTCTCCGCATTTTCTTCTTGGGCTGTGACATTTGCCATTGCTTTGTGAATAAGGGCTTGGAAGACTAGAGTTCATCAGTCCTTTTTTCACATGGGACCCAAGGTCTCTAAAATAGGAATATACTGGGAGCTATGAGGCTGTGGGGTGTCAGATGCACTGAAGAGGGTTAGGGACTGGTAGTTTCCTCCTCATACGTATGATAATTTGGGTCAAAGATGTGAATGAGCATTGTACCCGAGGAATATGATAACAGAAATCACACTGAGTTGGAAGGAAAATACCTTATTTTAAGACTTGGCTTTGCTGGGTGCAGTGGCTCATGCCTGTAATCCCAGCACTTTGGGAGGCTGAGACAGGAGATTCGTGGATTCAAAGCCAGCCTTAGCAACAGTGAGGCGCTAAGCAACTCAATGAGACCCTGTCTCTAAATAAAAACACAGAATAGGCTGGGATGTGGCTCAGTGGTCGAGTACCCCTGAGTTCAATCCCTGGTACCAAAAAAAAAAAGACCTGGCTTTGTCACTGACTACCCATGTGACTCTGAAAGTTATCTGACTTACCAGTTTCTAGTGCAGTGGGAGTAATAAGCAGTGTAGTTCATACAGGCTGCTTTACCAAAATGTAATAAACTAGGTCGCTTATGAGGAATGGAAATTAATTTCTCATAGTTCTGAAGGCCGAAGTCCAAGATGCAGGTCTGGGTAGACTTGGTGTCTAGGGAGGATCTGTTGCTGGTGCGTAGACACGGCTGCTCTTGGTGGAAGGCACTCACAGGGCACTAGTTCCATTTGTGAAGCTTCCTCTTTCATGACCTCATCACTTCCCATAGATCCCCCCTCTGAACACTGTTGCTTTGGGATGGATTTCAACATAGGAAACAGGGGTAGGGGAGAATGCAAACATTCAGACCATAGCAAGTAGATTCCATTTGTTTACACAAACTTGTTTGAAAATTAAGCGACATAATGTAAATGAGAGTAATTTAAATCAGTAATTCTAACAGTAATAGAACCTGTAAAATGCCTTAGGACAGTGGATTATTTTACCCATCCATGTGTATTGTCAGAAGCAGCTTTCTTTCCAAACTTCTAAGAGGAATGTTTCAAACTCTATTATTACAAATATATATAATTGCAATTAACATTAATTTCTACTAATGTAAACATACATTATTGTAATAGAGCTAAACATTATGCACTAGTACAATTAAGGCAATATTTAAAGAAATGAGATACCTACGTGTAATTCTTTACTTTTTTTGCTGAATATCACCGGCTATAATCATTGGGGAATCTTAGTTCCGCTAGAGCTTTGTGTCTAGTAATTCCCTTTCTTGAAATTTAGTTAATAGTCTTTAGGCAGTGTAACCTAAACGTAATTTTCTAATTTATCTCACATCTTCTCTTGAAATCACAATCTCTTGTGGGGTGTAAGTGTGGTTGCTCTTTGTTTTGGGACACCTTTCTTTTTTATTTTTAATATTTTTTAGTTATACATGGACACAGTGTCTTTATTCTGTTTACATATTTTTATGTGGTGCTGAGGATCGAACCTAGTGCCTCACATGTGTGAGGCAAGCGCTCTGCCACTGAGCCACAACCTCAGCCTTAGGACAGCTTTCTTTTTTAAGTGGAAAAAGGTATGTGTTGGTATCTTGGATAAATGTGGAGTAGTTACTAGTTAGACTAGAAAATTTGCTTCCTGTGATACCAGGATCTGATGTCAGTCATGTGAAGAATTTAAATAAAATAATACATGGACATCTGATTATTTTACCTTTATCACTAGTAGTTTATATATTCAAGTTGACAGAATTTTTTAACTTTTTACTTAGTTTTTACTCTTCACAATTGGAAAATGGGATGTTGTCCTACATTTTAAGGTGCCTTATGTTGGGCATGTAGCACAGGGACTTAGGTAGACCTTGCTTCAGTCCTACCCCCTGTATTTATTAGCTTTGTGCTCCAGGCTTTAGGGTATTAAATCTCTTCAGTCCTTAGTTTTTGGCCATCAGTAAGTATAAAACACTCAGCACAGTATATATAGTAAGTGCTCAATAATCAAAAACAGTTGGAGTTATCGTTAAACTTATACATTTTTAATTTTAATTGCTGCAAGCCTGCATTTTATATTTTTCCTTAAATTCATTATGTTTGGACACTATTAAGTTTTAGTACTGTAACTTAAATTTACCATCTTAGCCTACTAGTTGGTAGCTTAAAAGATACCTTAGACTTCTTAAGAAAATAGATGAAGTCATCAAGACAACAATAAAAGTAGACATTGGGACATGATTTGTTTCTTGTTTTTAATGAAAAAACCCAGCTTATCATGGAAGTCCAAGCCTAAAGTATGTATCTGCATGTATTGCCTTTGATGAGTTTATCAAAGGTTAATAGACAAATTATAAATGTTCAATATGAGTCTAAATGACTACAAAGGCTATCAATTCTTGAATGTTGCCATGATTTACAAAGAAACAATTAATATGCACTATCTTACATTTGTTTACGTGACTTTATCCTGGGTCCCATCTGCTTTCACAGTATGGAAACTACCAAGAGGCCAGTGTCTCAGAGTTATGCTTGCAGTCATCCTGTAACTTAAGGAATGGTTTATAGGAAGTCATATTCTTGGTCATCTGATTCTTGCCTATATGTATTCTGGTCATGTGTATGTATGTCAGTGATTTAATGATATTTTTTTCATAGCTATTTTTTGGTAATGGCAGTGCCAATCATTTTATCATCTGTCTGTTCATCCATCCATCCATCCACCAATTCATCAATCCATGTGCTCACAATATTCTCTGAATGCCTTATATGATAAAATTGATGCTTAAAAAACAGTAAGGCTCAGCCTCTGTATTTCAGTGATATATTTTAATATTTCATATTCCTAAAGCTCTGGGCTTGATTTGTTGGCTGTGTCCAAAGGGAATGTACATTTTAATTTTTAGGTAAAGTTTCTGAGACTTCCAATTAGAATGATATTGTGAGGTCATGCTTCAAAGTACTTTAGTTTTTAAACATGGAGCAATTATAGTAAGATATAAAAAATCCAAACCAAACATGGCACAGTTGGGCTCCAAAACACGACAAACATTCTATAACCAGCAACAAAGCGGGAAAAAAAAAATAGCTAATGAGGCTGATGCTACTGGGAAAATATAGCAGCCCAGGGTGAGGAGCTGGAAGAAAGTCCCCCCATAGGCTCTGCTCAAAACCTCTGTCTTCCATGCTGAAATGAGTGATTGATGGATTGGCACATTTTCATTCTCTAATATAAATACTATGATATAAAACATCAGTATTTTGATTTCAATAAAATGCCTATACTTTTTTGGATGTTTTAACCAGTGACTTAGAACATTGATATGTTTTCAGCAACATCAGTAGCACTTTGTTCAATGCTTTACTAATGTGTATATACAGGCAGATATGTTAAATGATGATAATGATAATGATAGTGTCCTAGGGCTCTGTGAGCAAAATGTTTGGCCTGTGGGCCTGACACACAGTAAACACTCAGTAAATGAGAGCTCCTACCTTCTCCTGTAGTTGTTGAGGGCCTCTCTTGATGGCTTTGGTTATTTTTGGTTTGTTTAAAACTCTCTAGGATATGTGAGTTGTTTCAATTAAATACAACTGTATTAACACCTGTTATTTACCATCCAATATAGCTCCATACAATAGAACTAGCCCCATTTCTACCTAGGATTAACTTGTTAAGTTAGACAAAGGTCACCTGCCTTTCTTTACAAGTTGGGTAAACAATACAATCATATTATTTTTCTCATGTAGGTACATATTTTAATTCCTTCAAATGTTAAAATACTACTTTATCATATAGTATTTTTAATGACTTTTAAAATGAATGGAACTGGAAATGGATACATACATCTGTAATCCCAGTGACTCAGGAGGCTAAGGCAGGAGGATCATAAGTTCAAGGACAGCCTCAGCAATTTAGGTGAGACCCTATTTCAAAAAATAAAAAGGGCTGGGCGTGGTGGTGCATGCCTGCAATCCCAGCGGCTTGGGAGGCTGAGGCAGGAGGATCATAAGTTCAAAGCCAACCTCAGCAAAAGCAAAGTGCTGAGCAAGTCAGTGAGACTGTATCTTTAAATAAAATACAGAAGAGGGCTGGGGTTGCAGCTCATTGGTCGAGTGCCCCTGAGTTTAATCCCTGGGACTCTGCTGCCCCCTCAAAATAAATATAAATAAATAAATAAATAGGGCCAGGATGTAGCTCAGTGGCAAAGTGCTCTTATCTTCAGCACCGAAAGAAAGAAAGAAAGAAAGAAAGAAAGAAAGAAAGAAAGAAAGAAAGAAAGAAAGAAAGAAAGAAAGGAAGGAAGGAAGGAAGGAAGGAAGGAAGGAAGGAAGGAAGGTGAATAATCTTATCTAATGACTGAACTCAAATTCTCAGTATCATTTTATAAGTTTTGTAGAAAGTGAGGTTATTTATATGCAACTGTGCTCTCAAGAATGTGAAATTTCTGTTTAATCAACAATTACTTAAAAATACCTGAAGTGTATATAGCATTAACAAATGATGCTATGGATTTACTTCATCAGTTACCTAAAGATCAGATAAGATGCAAAGGCATTTTTCTATAAATTATTTTATTTATTTTCATAACAATGTAAATTCTGAGTTATATAGGAGCAATTATCAGAACTTTAACACACTTCCCCTGATAAAATGCATGTTTGGTTTTAGAAAAGAAATCACCAAGAATAATTAAAGTACACAATTTAGGTATAATTTCTTTTATGTGTGTCCTTTCCCTGAATTAAGAAAATATCCAAATATCCCATATCCAAATCTTATTACATAAAAGTCAGGACATTTAGGCCTTAAACTGAATTGCCCAGATACATTGGAAAACTTACTCATTAAAATAACAAATTCTAACATTGTCTTTAAAACAACACTTCATCATTAAATTCAAGCTGAGTGTGTGTGGGAGAGGGGCGAGGGCTTTTTACCTATAAAGTAATCTGAAACTCAGCCTGCAGACGTGTAATTTTCAAGTCTTGCTGTGTCATAAAGGTTACATATGGTGGGAAATTGGCTTTATTCTAACATTTTCAGAAATTGATTTTCAAGGTCCCCTCCAACCTTTTCACCTGTGCTTATGTCCTTCTTATCAAAAACACAGCTCCCTAAAGCCCATGCGTAAAGCTGCTGCTTGTGCTCGTGCCTGAAGCAGCAGTTGTCTAAGCAAGCCTGTGCCTACCTACCACGCCCTGTGTAGCTGTCTGCACCTCGCCTTGTCTCCTGTGCTTGATAGATGGAGCTGGAACCTCACTTCAAAGACCTACAGAATATCCAAGTTTAGAGGGAGATGAGGCAGCCCTAGTAGCTGTCATTCTCTGATGGCGAAATTAAGAGTGGACTGCAATTGTAGCCAAGAAAGAACAGTCTATAAAACCAGTCATCCCAGTCTTAATGAACTACTTCTGGGCATATTTAACCCACAGATAATTTTTTGTGTCCAGCAGTTCACTTATTGACTCTGAAATCTTCCATGTCGCTCCTGACGTTTGTTCACATTGCTAGGTACTAAGCACACATCAGTTTATAAGGTGCTTTTTGCTGTCACAGAATGCACTGCCTAGGAGCAGGGACAGGCTTTATAATCAGTAACTACAGTAGATTTCAAAAGCCCTGGTTGTGGGCATGGACACAGCCAGGGAGGCGGAGATGAATCGTGCCTATTTGTGCTTGGAAAGACTGGGAAAGGTTCCACAGAGCAAGTGTCCTTGGAGGTGAAAGAGACCTTGAAACAAGTCAAAAATCACTAGAGTGTTTTCCAGACTCCTGGGAGAGAAAATCCTGCAGAATACCCATTGTGTGTCTCAGAGTACACAATAGAGTAAAAAGCATTCCTTTTTTCATTATCCATAGAGCGAGGCTGAAAGAGAAAGAATCTACAAGATTAGCACCTAGTACAGTGCCTGATAATGGTAGGTATTTGCTGGACGGGGGTACATTTATGTGTGCATGTATTTTAAAAAGTATAGGGAAGAATACCATTTTATTACTTTGAGAAACTAGAGGATTCCTGTCTTGATTTTAGCATTCATACTTTGTATTCTCATTGAGGTATTATTTTGTATGTCAGTGGGATGGAACCAAAATGAATTCATACATTAACTGTTCATTTAGGGACATTAAGCAAAACTTTTACAGCACTATGAAAAATATTTATATATATTTTGTCTGTGTACCAATGGGAAGAAAGCTTGTTTTCTTTCTCTTTTTTTTCCCATGTAGTTTTATTAGTGCTATCAAATTTAATGACTCCTCTGCCCTTTTTTGCTGTTATGCAATAATGACTTCAGATCCGTATATGCTGATTTAGCTTTTAAAGCAAGTTGGGGGGAAAAAAGTAAATTAGATTCTAGCAGATTCTCCTTATGTTTGTATCATTTATTTTTTTCTGTTTGTATTCTCCAATAAACAGTTAAGTGCTTTTTTGAAACTGAAAGCTGAAGAAACCTGCTGTACCAGCAATGCCTCTAATTTGTTATAGTTTAGATGCTGTGTGGTCAGTGCCAGCTCCTGGAGCATGCTGTGCAGTTGCACAGGGCCCCATCTTGGAAGGGAACTGAGGTTGATTGGATGCTCTGCTGCTGCCTTCTTGAGATTCTTGGACAGAATGTTTGAACAGGGGGCTGTGCAGTTTCACTTTGCACTGGGGTCTGCAATTATATAGTCAGACTTGTTTGCATCAAAAACATTCATATATATGCTCTGAACTATGTAAAACATAATGCTTTCATAAGAATAAAAGACTCTAAAAACATACTTAAATGAGCTTCTTCTGCTTCCTCGAGTCAAGCATGCTGAGCCCCACTCTGAGTTACTTGCTCTTGCTTGAAACATGCCACATCTATTTGTTCTCAGTTATCACTTTTTCTGGTATGTCGCTAATTGTTGCTCTGCACTGTTTCTAACTTCCGGAATGCTGTGCTTTCCTGATTTTGTTCTCTTCTCACTGGTAGCTTCTTTACAGTCTCCTGTTCTGGTCCCTTCTGCTGTCCTCAGTAAAATTGGGATGTACCAGGGATCAGTCTGTGCCAATTTCTTCATGCTCACCCTTTCCTGGATTTAGATTTCACCTCGGTGCCACCCACTCCCAAATATATATGCATTCTTCTCTACCTGGGACTCTAATGGACATTGCCCACTTACTATGTCCAAACTGAACTCCTAAACTGGTCCTTCCAGCTTGTACTACCCAGGCTTCCCCACTTTAGTTGATAGGTAAAAAATAACAATCACCTTCAATACTCTCTTGTCTCATGCTCATTCTGTTAGGAAATCCTGTTGGTTTTCTGTTCAAAATATAGACTCCAAGTCTGCTGCCTCTCATCACTCATCTGTCTCTGGGATGCTTGGCACAGCAGCCAGAGTGTTCCTTTTAAAATAAATGGAACCCTGTGGTGGCTTCTTTCGAATGGATTCATAGTAAAAGCCACAGTCCTTAGAACAATCAACAAGGCCCTGGATGATCTGCGCTACCTCCTGTGCATACCTTGCTCATCTCATCTCTCACTGTTTCCTCTGACACATTGGTTTCAACCCCCTGCTCGCTAACTGTGATTCCAATCACAGTTCCACACCGTATCCTAGGCCTAGAGTCCTCTCTCTCTGAGAGTCGACATGGTTAACGCCTTCCCAGCTTTTAGATGCTTGCTCTAAGGCACCTTCCCACAGAGCCTACCCAGACAGTCCTATGGAGTCACTGCCACCCCAGGAGGCTCCTGATCTCTTGCCCTGCTCTATTTCCTTCTCATCCTAGAATTACCATCTTCTAACATAACTGCTTATTTTCTATTGTCTCTTTGTCTATAGCTGGTACTCCACATGCTAATAAATACTTGCTGAATGCTAATTGAGTGACATGTACCAGAAGGGAACACATTTTGGGGATAGGAATATTCCTTTTGTCTTTTTATCTCCAATAATCTCTCTTTGCTTATGTATATTCTAAAGAATATTATATTTTGAAAATGTTTCTACTTTAAATGGTTGAATCTTTGAATAAATATAATAGTTCACTTAGAAATATAAGCAATGATTATTTCTTGAAAGCTTGAAATAATTGTAGTTATATGAAATATTTGAACTAGAAGAAAACACACCAGGGCCCTCATATGCTAGGCAGGCGCTGTACAACTGAGCTATGCCCCCAGCCCCTTTTCTTGTCTTAAAGTTATCTAAATTGTTCAACTCTGGAGTAAGAAGGATATTTATATGAGGGATAATAGATTGACATGTCTTTGATTAATGAGATAACTTCTAAAATATACTTTATTATTTTATCTGTGTGTTCTGAATGCTGCCAGATGCACCCAGTGTGTGCCTCCCCAGTCCCCAAAATTTGATACCTTGGAAAGCTAGATGAGTTAACATTCCTAACAAAAACAGTGAGTAGCTTCAACATATGGAGGTGTCTTATTCAGTGACTTATGTTGTATATTGTATTTTATAAATAAATATAGCTTCATAGAGGTTATTGGAGTTAAATAGAATGAAGAAGTTTTATAATTGTTCAAGATATAAAAGTAGGCCTGTAAAACATTTGTAATTCTTAATAATGTGGTTCTTCAAAAGTAGCAATTGTGGTCTGAGATATAGCTAAGTGGTAGAGTACCTGCCTGGCGTGCCTGAGAACCTACATTTATCCCAACCCCTGTCCATTAAAAAAAAGTTTTCATAGCTGGGCGCGGTGGCGCAAGCCTGTAATCCCAGCACTTAGGGAGGCTGAGACAGGAGAATCACGAGTTCAAAACCAGCCTCAGCAAAGGCGAGGCACTAAGCAACTCAGTGAGACCCTGTCTTTACATAAAAAAACACAAAATAGGGCTGGAGATGTGGCTCAGTGGTCAAGTGCCCCTGAGTTCAATCTCCAGTACCAAAAAAAAAAAAAAAAGTTTTCATGTTTGCACTGAGGATGTGGTTTAGTGATAGGGCACTTGCCTAGCATGTATGAAACCCTAGGTTTGATCTCCAGCACTGCAAAGAAAAAAAAGTAGTGATTATTCAAGAGATCTATTGTACAACATGGAGACTATTAAAATAATGTTTTGTGGTCTTAAAATTTGCTGAAAGAGAAAATTTTAAGTGTTATCCCCATATAGAAATTAAGTATGTTAGGAAATGCATATGTTAATTAGCCTGATTTAGCCTTCCTACAATGCATACAATATTTCAAAACACCATTTTAAGATGTCTGTTTTTAAGATGTCTGTACATTTTGTGTGTGTGTGTGTGTGTGTGTGTGTGGTGCTGGGGATTGAACTGAGGGCCTTATGCATGCAAGGCAAGTTTCCCAATCCCTAGGCCTACATTTTAATTTTTCAATTAAAAATTAAGAATTAATGAATAAAATAAAAAATAAATTAAAAATTTTACATTTAAAAAGTAGTAATTTCTTCAGTGATTAATGAGCTCTAATTTTTAGGTTATCTTTGTTAAAAATGTTAATTTTTAATTATGAAATAATATTATAGCAGGTATGCTAAAATAAAGAACAAAAATTGGCCATCATTTTACCACTATACCACAAACATTTTTATTTTGCATGATTTTCCTTTAGCATATTCACCTTTCACGGTTGTAACGGGGAGCATAGTTTTTATCTTTTTTCACTTTCAGAATTATGCCATGCTCATTTCTTCACATTGCTGTGTGGTCATTATCACAATAATTTTTCAAGGTTACATAATGGTCCCCAGTGTGGTCAGACCTTAGTGAGCCAAAATATTTTCCAGGTGTTGGATATTTAAGTTGCTTCCAATTTTTTAAAAGTTATAAATAATATTGTAATGAACACTTTTGTACTTGTAGCTTTTTTCTGCTTCATTTTCTCAAGATCTATCCTCAAAGGTGAAATATTTGTTTCACACAATATGGCAAAGTAGTAACTCTTGATATATTGCCAACCTCCTTTCCCAAATGATTGGACCAATTTTCTGCCTCCAGCAACACATGGAAGTGCAGCCTCACCGCACCCGCATCTCATTTCTATCCCTCTTTCCTGTGGACCGCGTGTTGTTAGCACCAAAATTCTGGGACTCCGCGGCCGTCTAGAAATTTAGAAAGGCATTTCAGGATCTCAGACTCCTGGTTCAAGTTTCTTTCCTTTCAGAGAGAGGGAGGAGGAGAGAATGTCCTTTTTGCTTTCTTGTCCTCAGAAGGATAGGGAAAAAGTTGACCTTGGTTTGTGGGACTCAGATTTGCTCTTTTTATCACATTCACTGTGGGTGTGATGTGCTCTATCTGACCATTTTTACTTCCCTAGAACTTTGTTTTGCTTTCCTGTCCTGGAACAGAGTGGCTCAAAATAGAGACCACATTTATTTATTTGTTTTCAAATATCCAAAGTGATATGAGCATCTTGCAACATAGTTCTTTTCTTTTCTTTTTGTGGTACTGATGATTTAATCCAGGAGACTTCTACCTCTGATCTACATCCCCAGCCCTATAATTTTATTTTGAGACAGGGTCTTGCTAAATTGCCCAGGATGGCCCAAACTTTGTGATCCTCTTGCCTCGACCTCTCAAGTCTCACAACATAGTTTTCTGCTTACTAAATATTTTGGCTTAATCTTGGAGAATTACATACTTCCCTTTTTTCATAGTTAAATAATTTATTTACTAGAAGAGTTAACTTAATTAACTTTTTTATACTAATGGAGGGTGGATGCGTTAGCTTTGTGTTGCTATAACAAAATTATCTGAGATAATCAACTTAAAAGGAGAAAAGGTTTGTTTTAGCTCAGGGTTTCAGAGACTTCAGTCCATGGTTGGTTGGTTGGCTCTGCTGTTTTGGGGCCTGGGTTGAGGCAGAATATCATGGTGGTGAGTGCCTTAGTGGAGCAGAGCTGTTTACGACGGCAGGCAGGAAAACAGAGAGAAGGGGCCAGGGTCCCAATATCCTCTTCAAGGACACACCTCCAGTATTCTGACTTCATTCAACTAGGTCGAAAGTTCCACCTCCTGAAGGTTCCACCATCTCCCAGTGTTGCCATTGGCTGATGACCTAGCCTTTAATATATGGGCTTCTGGGTGCTGGTATTGGTGATACAAAGTGTAAAGTGGCTTAAACTTTCTTGCATAAGTATGCTAGTCAGCTTTCTGTTACTGTGATAAAATACTTAAGATAAACAATTTATAAGGAGGAAAGATTTGTTTTGACATAAAGTCTTGGAGGTTTTAGTCCATGGTCACTCATCCCTGTTGCTGTAGGCCCATGGTAGCAAAGTACAGCTTGGTGGAGGAGGCTGTTTCACCTCTTGGCAGCTGGGAAGCAGAGAGAGAGAGAGAGAGAGTGAGAGTTTGAGAGAGGAGGGCTGGGGTCCGAGTGTCTTCTTCAAGGTCATGCCCTCAGTGACCTAACTTCCTCCCACTGTAGGCTCCTCATCTTAAAGGTTCAATCACTTCACATGAGTGCCATAGGTGGGGGACCAAACCTTTAGTATAAAGCCCTTTGAGAGTCACTTATGTAAACTATAGCATCAAGTATGAGTGAATAGAAGCTTTGAAAGGGATTCTGTCTTGGATAATATCTGGGGATGATAGTAAGATTTGGATTAGCATCACTTTAATAGACGCTTGTTATTTTGTAGCATTGAACAGTTTCAAACATATTTTCCCATTTGCTGTCTCACCTGTAAAGTAGAATGGAAGTTGTTATTAACATTCAGAGAAGTTAAGGGGCAAGCCCTGGGGTATGTCTGTGCCTACAGAGTGCAAACCTAATAGTATTACAAGATTCTTGGCTGTAAAGTTTTATCTGGTTTTACTGTGCCACAAAACAGTGTTTTAAACATTTCATACATTCACAAAAAAACTCGAGTGTGCACCATGTGCTCTGGGGCACAGATGTAAGGCCTCAGTCTGGCGTAATGGTGAGGTCTGCAAAGTCACCAGAAGGTTGTGGTGAATGCGCCAGTATAGGAGGGTGCCAAGCACTTAAGGGCAGTGGAGGGCTGACTTTGGTCCTGGTGGTACAGTTGACATTGGAGCAGATTGCTAACAGGTCAGAAAGGGTGACCCTTGATTTGACTTTTGCCAGGACAGTCAGTGAGATTGCTGAGAAAGCAGGCAGACTTTTTGTCTGAGAAATAACTTCTCGGAAGGGCTATGAGGAACTGAGTCCTTTGCTCCTCCCCTGGTTAGAGTCTCCCACAATCCTATTGTGTGCGATCTGTTTCCATTTCCCAGGAGTTTTCCTTCCTTAGTTCCCTTGTAACTAAGGCTCCTGAGGCCCCACATTTTCTTTTATGTAGTTTATTCATTTCTTCATTCATTTATCTAAAAGATGAACTGCATGTTGCAATCTAATGAGAACAAGCAGCCATTGAAGATTCAAAGCGAAAGCTTTCTGGATTACAAAGGCCATGAGGAGGGAAAAGCTTGGCATAGTCTAGGATCAGAAAAGAGAACTCAAAGCTAGAAATTATAGTGTATTAGGAGACGAGGCTGGAAAGCAGGACGAGTCTAGGTATTGGCAGGAAGTTTAGAATTTATTCTAAGTGCAACAGGCAGCCATTGGAGGATTTTAAGGAGAAGTAATAGAATTTATAATTTTAATATCACGACCCAGAAAATTTTAAGAAAAGTGCATCCTAGCCAACTTGAGAACTTGATAAACAGATGATTTGCATGATGGCTTTAGACTGAAGAGAGTATAACAGGGACTTACGCTGTCTTTGCTAAAGGCATTTATTCTTAAGCCTACAGATGCCCTACAGGTAACCCAAAGCAGGGTAAAGCTTGGTATCTCTGTCTTCATTTTTGTATCTGTCTTCTTTGTTATCCTGAACTTTGGGTTAGGTGCCTGCTCAGGTCTGCACATAGGCATGTTAACCATTTAAGGAGTATTCCTCTAAAAACTTGTAATACAAGGTTTATTAGCTCCGAACTTACATAACCTACCTCATCCCTTTTGAGGACTGACATAAGTTTGCAGCATACTGTTTCAGACTACTGGTGGTGCCTCGACGTCTCCAGTCATTGCTTGCTTTCCAGGATCATTGGTCTAGTGGAGAAATGTCCTGAGCAACAAGTGACAATTGCCTTCCAAACGATGAAGACATCTCTAGAGCCACCTCACAGAACCAGAACCGAGAATGGTCAACCATACTGCAGTCTGATCAAGACTGCTTAATTATGCAACAACTCTAGTCCCCTACCCCAATTCTTCCTCTACTTAAACCTGAAGCTCCTGTCAGCTCCCCGAAGACAGGGCTCATGCTGGCTCTCACTTTGCCTTCCCATTGTGGCCATATTGAAGAAAGTTTCTTTCCCGCCTTTCACCGTGAGCTCTTTTTCTTGGGCGAACCAAGACCTGGTTAGTTCAGACCCCCAGAGTCAGGGCTTTGGACCCAGATGTGGGTTACAAAAAGAGAGCAGAACTGTTATTTAAAGATGGAGGATGGTACCCAGGATGTAGTAGACTCTTACATGTTTGCATTTCTTCCCCCATGTCCTCAGTCCAGTATGACGGGTTGCTAGTTTAAGAGAAAAGGGGATAATAGGGATTCTTCTTCTCCCTCCAGCTTCTCTTACATCCTGTTTTCTTATGGAGAGACTTGCAGGGTCCTGTCCATGTCAGCAGTGCCAGGAATAACTGATATTAGCGCTGTTTTCTTGGCAGCAGCTCAGCCATTACACCAAACTGATGCTATGCTCGTGTTGGAAATGAAGAGCAGCAGCTGATTGACGTGCAAGGGTTTCTGACTTAAGCCATGCCAGTCGCTCTGCTCACCTCCTTATCCCTTAATCCCCTGCTCTTCCCACTGTGTTATAGCAGGTGGGGAGGAGTGTTCTCAGACCATTAGAGGATAATTGAGAATCTCTGTAGGTATTAAAGGTTGTATAAGCAGCAATTTATTCTGCTGCCTGGCACTCACAGGAACACCAGTGGCCACTGAGGAGCACCCTGAGTTTGAGAATCAGGGAGTTGGGACAGGAGAAAGGGTGATCTCTCTTAAAGAGGGGATGTTGGGGGTGCTGAGAATGAAAATAGTGACTTGAGAAGCTAAATTTTGATATTTACAATCAGGTCTGTGTTCATCTGATATTCCATTTAGTTTAAATGAGCAGAAGAAAGGCACAGAGCAGGCATAAGAACAAGAAGCTAGATTAGTTTTGTATATTCTAGCTTCTTGTATTGCATGTTCCCTAGCTACTGTTAATCTAATTCTACTTTCTTTTTCAATTGCTCACCTGTTTTTTGAGAAGTTCGCACACCATGAGATGGTTGACCTCCCTTCCTGCTTCATGTATTTGTACATAAAGGGGTCCTCAGTGCCCTGTCTGTGCCCCTCTCCAAGGGTTGTGGCTTTTAGCTGTGGCTAATGGTCTCTCCTCCCCATTAGATTATAAGTTTCTTACAGAGTAGGACCATAGCTTATTAAGTATCATCTCTTCTTATGCCTAGCATATTTTTTTATATGTTGTATGAGATTGTGTTTTAAATTTTTATCTTGGTAGAAATCTTTGTTGAAAAATCTATTATGCAATTTTATAGACCCTCAGGATGAGAGAAAAGTCTAACTTTTTTCATGGACACAAAATAATTACTGTGCTCTCCATTTATTATTTGTGACTTTAGAGGTGTCTGGGATTTTATCTTCTGAACACCTCAGAGCATGCAGGGTTTTTGTTGTTTTGTCACTTTACTTTTTATTTTTATTTTTATTTTTATGTTTTTGCAGTACTGGGGAATGAACCTGGGGCCTCATGCATGCTGGGCAAGTGCTCTGCCATTGAGTTACAGCTCCAGCCTGAGCATGCAGGTTATAAAGTACAATTTCTCTTTTCAAAAAAATTTTTAAAATTATTTTACTTTACTTTCCCTCCTTCCTTCCTTCCCTTCCTTCCTTCCTTTCTCCCTCCCTCCCTCCTTCCTTTTCTTTCTTTAGCAGTTTTAGGGATTGAACCCAGAGCCTCATACATGCTAGGCAAGCACTCTACCACTCAGATACATCCCATTCCTTTAAAAATTTATTTTTATTTTGAGACAAGGTCTTGCTAAATTGCCCAAGCTGGCCTTGAACTTGTAGTCCTCCTGCTTCAGGCTTCCAAGTAGCTGGGATTACAGGACTGAACCGCTTTGCCCAGCATTTGTTTTCCTTTTTGAATTTATTTGCATCTTTCTCCTTGTTACACTTAATGTATGTCTTCTATCTGTAGGACAAAGCTTCATTTTACGTGTGTCTGTCTGGGAGAGTGACAGGGCACTTTTATGTATTTGTATAGTGATGACTTAGTCCATTTTTTGTTGCTATAACAGAATAGTTGAGGCTGGGTAATTTACGAAGAAAGGAAGTTTATTTAGCCCATGGTTGTGCAGACAGGGAGGTTCAAGATTGGTTGGCTATATCTTCTGAGGGCCCCATGCTGCATCAACTCATACAGAAGGCAAATGTGACGAAGGGGTCCAGACAACAAACCTAGGTACAAACCTTCTGAGACCTAATCCAATTCTGTGAGAGCTGCTTCAGTTTGGCCAGACAGACATTAATCCCTCTAAAGATCCCATCTCTCAATACTGCTTCATCCATAGCCAAATTTTAATATGGGTTTTGGTGGGGACAAGCCACATCTAAACCATAGCCAGTGGAACATGCACAAGGAGGTTGCTGCACGTGTACGGTTGAGCTCAGTGGTGAGGCGTCTTGCTCTATGAAGAAGTGTGTGGTTTCTAGGTGCCGTTCCCATTAGCCACAAAGACTCCTCCCGCCCTGGCCCTGGCTTTCAAAATATGAAACATCTTTACAAAATCGGTGACCCCTTATCCTTCACGTACTCAGCTCTAATGGCAGCAGCCTCTGAACTGGACACACTTGGACATTCCTCAGGGCCACGGCACTTTGTGCTCCCTCAGCGTTCCTCTTTTCAGGTCTTTCTTCACACAGCACTGTCTTTGAGATGCCGTCCCTGACCACTTACAAAAAAATGTCACCAATCCCACCCCTTTGTCCTCCACAATCCTGCTCATTATAGACCCTTCTGCAGAGGGACACTGTTGCTTCTGTCATCGGGACATGGAGTCTGTTTCTCCATTCTCTTGACTCTGTGCTGGTTTTATGACTTGCTGTGAGCAATAGAATGTGGCAGAAGTGATGTGCACACTGTGGAGGTTTTAATGTCAGTGATGGTAATGTTGGCCCCATGTCACCTTATGGATTTTAATTTAAACCCCTTACAATATGATTTACAATTCATTTCTCTGTGGTACTAGCCACATGTCAAGTATCAAATATTCACATGTAACTAGAGGTACCATATTGGA
>CM053406.1:18090262-18163785 GCA_028644305.1 Xerus rutilus | reverse complement strand
TAGAACCCTTTCGTTACCCCAGAACAAATCCTCATGAGCAATCACCAGTTCCTTCCAATCCCCAGCCCTAAGCAACCACCCGTCTTCTTTCTCTCTAGTCTTGCCTGTATTGGATGTTCCACAGTAATGAAATCATATGCAATTGGCTTTTGTTTCACTGGGCATGTTTTTAAGATCCATCCATGTTGCAGCATGTATCATTTGCATGTATCATTTCATTTGTTTTCAGTGCTGAATAAGATTCTGTTGTAAGCTGGACATGGAGACACACGGTTATAATTCCAGAGACTCCAGAGGCTGAGGCAGGAAGATTGCAAGTTCAAGGCCAGCCTTAGTAACTTAGCATGATGCTGTCTCAAAATAAAAATAAAAAGGCTGGGGATGTAGCTCAGTGGTAAAGTGCCCTTGAACTCAGTCCCTAGTGCCCAAAAAGAAGAAGAAGAAAAAGATTCTATTGTATAAATGTACCACATTTTGTTTATCCCTTTACCAGGTGAAGATTATTTGGATTATGTCCACCTTTTGGGTATTACAATGCTGCTATGAACATTCATGTACATGTTTTGATGTGGACATGTGTTTTCAGCTCTCTTCTGTATATATTCAGAGGTGCAACTGCTAGGTCATGTGGTAACCCTGTTTAACCTTTGGAGAACTGCTCAACTCTTTTCCAAAGTGGCTGCCCCATTTTTTTCTTCTCACCAGCAATACAGAAGGGTTTCAGTTTCTTCCCAGCCTCACCAGTACTTGTTATTGTCTGGAAGTAGAACTGTTTTCAATGAAAATATGAAGTCATTAAAATAGAAAATTCCAATTAGATTATGTTATACTCATTTAAGATGGCCCATATATAAACCATGGGACAGAAACTTAAAACCAAATGCCACTTTGTAGCTCTGTGTACAAAACAACTCATTGGAGTCTAATTACCTTATCATTAATGCGCACCAGGTGGTTGGGAAATGCAGGTTTTCTTTTATGTCTAATTGAGAGGTAGAAGGTGGTGAAATGATTGCATGTGTGATGCTATTGAGAGTCAAATCCGTTTGTGACATGCAATTAAATATAATTGAAATAGGACAAATTGAGTAACAAAATGAAATTTGCAAACTAGAGTATGAACAGATATTATTAAATGTATGCCATTCTCTAAGAGTTGGGTGGTGAGTTGACATTAGGGCCAGAGCCCTGGTATTTTTATTTACTTGGGGTGGGTCTCACCCGCCTACACTTGCCTCCCATGCTTATCAAAGGAGTTCATGAGACACTCCCCAGCAAGCATCCTGTGCAGAGAGGATTTTATTTTTTAACGAAGTGCTGGAGTTTAATGTGGTCAGGAAGGAAAATAGTCCTGTGGGGCTTTTTTAGGCTCAGGCTTGTTTTTTATGAATCAGGGAGACCTGCTATTGATGGTATAAAAACAAAAATGTAAATCTGACAAAGTGACTGGGAGCACAATTGTCTAGCTCTTTGGTGGCTTCCTGTGGCCCATTATTAAGCGTCACATGCACAAGAGGTCATGGGCTGCTTGACCTGATCTCTGCCTGCCTCTTGAGTCTCAAATGCTGCCACTTACAGGTGCTGAAATGTGTGTTGGCCCCAAGGGTGCACACTGTGATCTTCCCACCCTCCGTTCTTGTGGCCTTTCCTCTAGTGGGAGTTTCGGTCTCTCTGGGCATGACTCAATTCCAGCACCACCTCCCCCACCCCTGGAAGCACTTAAGAACCCTCAGCGTGCTGCTGGATGGGTTGTTCCCTAAAATGAAGGGAAAAACAAAACAAAACAGACATACAAAACCAGAAAACATCCCTGGAGCTTACTTATATCTTAGACAAAAATTAAATAGTAAATGTGATAACTAGATAGGGGCCTTGTAAGGCAGAGGTAATAGGTCTTGGAAATACCAAGAAATGAAGCAGAGTAATGGGGATGGGGAATGTCCGAGAGGGGAAGGGTGAGCACTACATTAAATAGGGTGCAGGTGGGCTTCACCTAGAAGGCCTGAATGGGAATGAGGGATCAGCAACATGGGTAGAGCCAAGAGCCAGCCCAAGACACTGCTCTATTACAAGATCATGCAAGTTAGGCTATCAAATTCCAGCCATAGGGAGTTGATTGGTTAGTTTTCCTAGTATCCTTTCTGCAGACAAATGTGTATTTCCATTTGGATTTTTTTAAATTCTAAAAATAGTTCCAAGGCAGCTCTCTTCTTTGCCCTCTCCCTCCCACACCTTTTTTCCAGTACACAGAACATGGACTATTAATAGCCCAGAACATCCTCTCAGGAGTGCTGAACTCTTTGGTCACATGGATCCCGTGAGCTCCCTTCTCCTCCGTAGGATACAGATTTGCTCTCTGAAATAAATGCCCCATAAGCATTTCCTATTTCCAGAGGACCAGCACTGCATCTGCTCTTCCTTTTGGGGTTCACCTTCTGTTATGTTCCTTCTTCTCTTGGTTTTTCATCTCTGTCCACTTGGTTACCTACTAGTGTTTTCTGGTTTCTCTCTTGTGCTGTCTGTGAATTCTTCCCCCTGCTGGAGAAGCCAAAGTGAAGCCAGTGTTCTCTAGGGACTTGGCTTCCCTTTAGCAGTGAGCATCCACATCCCTCTGACTTCTCTTCCCAGAGAAATCTAGCACAGCCCTGCACATCATTTTAGAAATCTTTTAGTACTCACATTTACTGGTTAGATTTTGGGGGCATAAGTACTGCTGACCATTAAAATTTTAAATCTATCCTTCCTTCTTTCCTTCCTCCTTTCTTTCCTCCTCCTCCTTCTTTTTAGCTGTAATACCCATTGTTTTCTATTGCTATTTTTTTTAACACAAATGAATTTTTACATCATTATGTTTCCAGCTGGTTTTGGAAGTTAATACTCGGAATGTTTTTATTCTTTTAGTGCTTTTGGCTCTAACAACACAATAATCTCAGTTTAAAGAATTGGCTCAACACCTGTGCATATTTTTATATTTCTGGATTGAAAATGTAATTTTTCCTTTTCTCTTGTGTCGCTTTTATTTCCGTATATCAGAAACTTTTAAATGTCAGAAGATAATCTTTTTTTTTTTTTTTCATGGAATGTCACACCTGCAACTTCTCCCAAAGCTGCATTTCTGAAGTACAGATAGTGGCAGTTTTGTCCCTTTTCTCCCTCCACATAGTCATTTCATGCTCATTGGAGATAAGCGATCTGGAGATTTTGTTGACTGGTGATTGCTTCACAGTCTTCTGTTTTATGGATTCTAGGGAGGATGTGTAAATGTGTCTGTGGTTTTTAGAGAAAGTTTATTTCATCCTTTATCCTATATTTCATCACTGGATTGTGGATTGGTTTTTATTGTTTTTTTTTTTTACCCACTTTTGTTCTCTTATTTAGTTTTTTATCAAGGTAATAATTGTACATAGTCTTAAGGTCAAACTATTTACAGTTCTTATCACAAAAACTCAGCCCTTTGTCCCTCAATCTCTCATTACTCCTTGCCAGCTCTTCTTGTCCCTCTGCACCTGTGACAGAGTCTTTCTGCTTCATTACCAGACTTTTGATGGTGTTTAGCTCCATCTTTTTTTCACTTTTTACTTTTTTATTGACTGTGGAAGATGAGGATTTAGCCTGCAAATAGCCTGTCATTTTAACATAGTTAGGTCAAACGCTTACAAAAAAAAAGGTTATGTTCAGAAGGAAAAAAGAAATTTGTTGATTTTAAAATACCAGAACACTGGAGTCCAGAGTTTTAGAAAACAATAACTGAGTTTTCTTAGTGCATTGCCAAGAAAATACACTAACAGAAAATATTAGAGCCGGAAGGTGTGAAGATAGATATAATTTTAAGAGGATAACAATATTAACAACGATTTTGATTTAGCTATAGTATTAAAATAGCTCATGAGAAATCTTTACTTCCCTACATCTTGCAGTAGTGGTTGTCACTGAATGAGTTTTGTTTTCAAATCCTAGTCAATTAGTCTTAATCTCCAAACATTTTCTAGGAGCAGGGGTGAAAGTTTAGCCCTACTTAAAAGAACAAATGTGCTAAAGACAAGCTGTTCTAAGAACCATAGATTTGCATGAAAAACCTCACAAGGGAAAAATAGTAATTGCTTCAACATGAGAGGTGGAACATAGTTTAAGATAATTGGAGACTATCTTTTATGTATTCTCTTTGGCTTAGTTTTGATATCGTGTATTTTAATTTTGATATCACATATTTTACTTCTTTTCCTTAATGTATCCTAAAGACTGTAAAACACTTCAGATATCTCATTCCTGATTAACTTCTTCTTCAATGGATGCCTTTCTTTTTCTGTCAATGTTATAAGAAAAAGGTATCTTGGAACAGGCTATTGTAATTTGGCAATCTGATATTAGTGGCAGCTCCAAAAGTATATTTTGTGTAAATTCAAATACACTTTAACGGGGCTGGAGGATATAGCACAGTGGTGAGCACTTGCCTAGCATGTGCAAGGCCCAGGGTTCAATTCCCAGTACCACAAACACAAAAAGTACCCTGGAACATTTTACCTAGGTAAACATTTTAAAATTTGTACTTTTCTTTTCTCTTCCTCCTTTTGTCCTTTCTTCTCCTCTTCTTCCTCCTCCTCTTTATGTTTCTGCATATTTAATTTCTGCAGGAATCACCTCTTTGCTTCTATTTATATTTTTCATTATTCAGATCTATAAGCCTTACATTTTTTCACTTCTAACTTAGCTTAAATGCTGGTTGTTAATAATTTCCTTCACAGGTATACTCAGAGTAGTCTAACTGAAGATGTTCTATGCTGAACATGAGGTTAAAAATTCAACTTTGCTTCTTTTTGCAAAGGCGCTGAGACGTGAGTTGAAGGAGAAGGAGTATTCTGTCCTGAATGCAGTGGACCAAGCTCGAGTTTTCCTGGCTGATCAGCCAATTGAGGCCCCTGAAGAACCAAGAAGAAGCCTACAGTCAAAAACAGGTGAGTGTGGTTCCTTTAATACATCATAAAAACATGTTAGGAGAACAAAACTAAAATCAAGTAGAAATTTCCTTATGGTATTCATGACCTAATAGTTAAAAGTTTTCTTCTAAGTATTACCTTCATCAAGTATATATTTAACAAATACCCAGATTCAAGTTAATGAATAATTGCAAATAGGAAAATTATTAAAAATATAATAGTAAACAAAATATTTAAATCTAAAGTAAGTTTTTTTAAAAAGACTTTCATCAACATGAGACAGTAAAGTACCTTTTTTTTTTTAAGCAGACAATAGCTTTAATTTTAAAATAAAAACCTATAGCAATTAGATACTTTGGCTGAAAATTGAAACAGAACCTACCTTATTGGCAAATAGCAATCTGTCATATAATACATTTGAGGGAAAATTTGTAATAAATTTTGAGGCCAACATATGTCTCTCTTGGTTTTTCACTATTGAACAATGAAAGCATTCTGAGGCATTTTTAAAAATAGATACACCATTCAAAATATTTTCCATTGTTCACTTCACATAGCAAAGCAAACCTGAAAGAGTGGCTTGTGCTGTGTGCAGCATGTAAACCAGGAGCCTTTGTGACTTATAAGGGAAGCACAGTTGGAAAACACTTTCATTGACTGGCTCAGACCTTTGCAAGGCAGCCATGTCCTGCTGAGCCTTACTTGCGGAAGCTTCTCTCAGTCTGAATAATTTCCCATCACAGTGCTGATTTTCTTGACCCTTTGGACCTAGTTTTATGTGTGTGTACATGTATGACACGTGCACACACACACAGTACGTATAGGGTCATTTCCAATTCTGCTACTGGTATCACTCTCTTCCTAGTTAGCCTACTAGGGACCAAAGTCACTGTTGAGTCTCCCACCTTTCATCAAACCCCACACATCATTTATAATTGTTATTTGTATCTTTGAAGAATGATTGTTTCTGAAGACAGTTGCCCCTGCCCCCCCCCACCCCATTTCCTTGGGTTCTGCATCTAAGGATTTAAGTAAGGGTTGAAATTTTTTGAAAAAATATCTCATCTTCCTTGTCAGTGTTTCCTAAACAATACAGTATGATAGCTACAAAGCATGTACAGTGCTTTAAGTATGAAAACTATTTATAAAGCATGTATAGTGCATTACATTTTGCTCATATCCCAAGACTTTGTGTGAAGCTGATTTAAAAAGTGATGGACTAATTAACCTAATGGAGGAAATTTCAAGACAGCATAGAATTAAGTCAGTGGCATCGATATTGTGGTACCTTTTACCCAGATTTACTGTGAGAATCATGAGTAAAAACTGAACTTAAAGGATTTTTCAAACTTATAATTTGGCCAGAAATGTGCCTGTGAAGCTGGTGCTAAAGAGGGTGTGCTCGTTGAAGATATTACAGTCCCTAAAGAGATGCTAAGTTCTTGGCATAGACACAGAGGAAGGATGTCTTGGGGGCATCTCAGGGATTTTCAAGACCACACCCACCACCACCAGAGCAGAGAAGAGACAATTTCTTTGAGATGAGATCATGGGGGCACCTCAATCTTACAGGGGGACATAATAAGTTGTTTCACCATGCTGAACCACTTCAGCCTTGATTCCAGAGGGCTCAGGTTTTGTGTGAGCCGGCAGCAGAACCTGGCATGCCTACAAGGTGCTGGTTCTGCAGCCTTTTGACTTGTGTCTCCCAAAGACCAAGTGTAGACTTTTTTTCTTCTACCAACTTCTTAAGCTTGACACTTTTGGCTTCAAGGACTTGTTTTTCTTCAGAATTAATCTCATCCTTTAACTATGACATTCTCCATTATACTTGTTGAATGTAAAAATCCTAACTGTACATAATTTCTTGCTGTTTCAAGGTTTCAAAATCCAGTCTATCTGATGGTTGAGAAGTTTTAGAGAGGAATGAATTCTTTCAATTTCTGAAATGAGAACTTTTCTTTCATTGTCTCAGTCTGTAACTCTTGAACTTTCTTACATAACACATTTTCTCAATGTTCAATTGAACTTGTTATTTCTCATGAATATCTTTCTTTGCTTTGGAAATATTCTTACTCAAAGTTTCTAGAAGTTCTATTCACAATGGCTTTTAAGGAATCCAGCTCATTCTTTAGCTGACTTCTACTAGTTTCATGGTGCTCATACTTACAGGAGGATATTTATAGGGTTTATGCAAATACAGTATCTCTGTATATAAGGGACTTGAGTATCCATTTTTTTCTGGTATCTGTAGGGTGTGTTGGAACCAATGCTCTGCAAATCACAAGGGATAACTGTACAGTTATATATGTTTTATGTACATACTCAACACATGTATGCATACAACAGACCAATGCACTATTATTAATTCCAGATTCTCAGTCTGCTGTCCATAGTCTTGGAATAGTTTTAGCACTTGCCATGTTAGTTTTCTGTCCCCTTATGTATCATGGACTATTTGCTCCTATAGTCTCCCTCCTTCACTTTGGCCTATTCATGAAGATGAGTGAGTGAAATCTTTTAAAATCATATTCATTTCCTTCTCCTGATTAAACATCTTCACTGACTTGCCATTGCATTCTGAAAAAAAGTTTTACTCTAGCATGATATTTGAAAATCTTTGCAATCAAAACCTTCCTGAGTTACTGAAACCTTTTTTTTAATCACCATTTCATAATTCCATATCCAATGTGTATGATCTACTCAGTGATTTTGGAACTGTCTTGTCATAGTTATGCTCAATTTTTATTCCATTTTAAAATTCTTTTCAAAAGAATATTTTAAAAATTGCTTATATCCTTAACACAGACTATCAGAAGGGTTAAGATCTTTAGAGATGAAGTAGTCCAGATCTGCTCACTTTACAAGTGAGAAATCTGAGGGCCACTCAGGGGGAGACAACCTGTCAGGTCCTAGTCCAGTCCTGTTTGATACCCAACATATGCTGCTTTCATTTTTACTGATTTATTTTCAGATGTTAAAATTTCCCTGCTTGCCCTGAGTTGAAGAATCCAGCTTTAATAATTTTGTGTCCTCTATAGTGCCTACATATATTAGGCACTTGGTCAAAGTGTGATGAAGAATATATGACTACCCATATAACTGAGTGCTATAAAGAAATTGATTTACTATTCTGACTCTACATATGAGCTACTACAGGAGCCTTTTTTGAGCTAAATGATTAATAATGCCCCCCAATCATCACCAAGTTTAAATCAAAGAAAATGAACCCAAACTATAGAGAGTTTCTTGGTAGGGTTAAACTCAGCAGCACATGCTCTTCCTCAAGTTGTGAGTCCATAAAGCATAACTAGGGGTGACAGAAACTGATAGGATGAGCGGTAGATTAGCAATTTTTAACATGAAATGGAAAGAAACCCCACCTATTCTAGAATAAGTGATCAGTGTTTGTGCAGCGCCTTTCCTATCTGTCCACAGACTCCTGCCCTGTCCTGCCATCCCGACTATTTTCCCCTGTCTTTGCATCTTGCTCCACACAGCTCTGACCTCTGGTTGCTCAGGCCAGAATCCTTTGAGTCACTCTGGCTCCTTTGGTGGCTAAATCCACTCCATTAGCAACTCCTGTTGTTGCTCCATTAGAATATACTAGAATCCGATCCTTGATTGGGTCTTCACCACTCCCCTCTGATCTGAGCCACACCCCTCCCACCTGGATGACTGCTGGTTCCTTCAGCTCATCTCCCTGCTCTGCCCTTGCCTCTCGTGAGGGATCTGCAGCACAGCTGCCACGATGACCATTTAAAAGTGCGGGTCACATCATGCCCTGCTCTGCTGCAACCCTGGGCAGTCCTACTCAGCTGGAGAAGTCTGACTCCTTGGGATGGCTGAGGGACTCACTGCTGCTGGCTCCATGTTACCTGCCGGCCCTGGTCTCCCCTTCCCTTCACTCTTGTTCATATTCCTGGTCATCTTACCCTTCCCCGTATAGCCCAGCTGTGGTCTCATCTATAGTTCTTTGTGCACCTCCAGATGCCTGTATATGCTCCCCTTTTCCTTCAGGTCTTTATCCAAGCTTGAGGTCTTTCCAGTCTCCCCTGCCTCACAGCCTCCACTCTGGTCTCTACCTTCCGTAGTGTTTGCAGCCAATGTGTTCTAGATTTCACCTGCCTACTGTGTATATTATCTCATGTCCTCCTTTTCAGGCCTGGGGAATGTAAACTCCCCCAAAAGACACAGTTTTTGTTTGTTGCTGTTTTTTAATGCTGTATTTTGTTATGTCTAGAATACTGTCTGGCACATTTGGCACACAGGAGATACTTCTTGCATACTTACTGAGAGAATGGACATATCAGCTGAGAACTGTCAGGATAGATTTTAAAGCATAAGACCAGATATTCCTGAGAAAGGTTCAGGTTAGTTGGAGACTAAAGCCAGCAGAAAATGGTGAGAAAGCAAGAAATAAGGTGCTTTGTTGTACATCCCAAGAGAGACAGAGTCTGAGGGTCAGAGTAGAGAGGGTGGTTCCTTAGTGAGTCTTATGAGTGTGTTAGGAAGAGACTAGGCTCTAGGAAGAGCCATGTCCATGCTAGGACAGATCCTGAGAGAATGCAGCCTTAGGGAACAGAGCAGCTGTGTGTTAGGGAAGGGGCTACCCAGTCCAGTGATCAGAGGCCTGTGCCTGGCCAGGAGGTAGGGATGAGGAAGTTGTGTGTGCCATGTGGCTCAGAGTGCAGAGGACCTGGAGAGTTAGGTAGAATGTTTCAACTTCATTCTGCAAGAAAGAAGGTCCTAGTACAGGTCTGTCTTTGTAAACCTGGGAGAAAATTAAGACATTCCTTCCTGTGTCTGTATTAATTGAATTTAAAAAGGCTTCCTGCATCTGCTATCTTGTCCCAGGCCTTTGCAGAGAAGGGAGGAAGAGCTTTCACAACCAGCTGTTTTATGGAAGCATCAAGGTTGTCACATCACTCTAACTTCACCTTGCCGCAGGTTCTTCTCAGTGATCAGTCACTTAAGGGTTCAAAAAGATGTTGCTTTTGAGTTCTCAGTTTGCTGGTATGTTTAGGTATTTCTAAGTCCAATTCAAATACCACCTCTGGGTATTTGAACAAGAGAAAAAGTTGTGTCAATTTAACTTGATGGGCTTTTTTTTGTTTGGTTTTACGATTAGCAATTTCCATATTCACTCTGTTCTTGATATTATTTCTGTTGTGCTGGCTGATTTTACCTGCTGTTAAAAGTAAATGAAAGAAAATTACCCATAATAGCTTTTATACTTTTGTTGTTTACCACGACTCATGTGCCACTGCTATCAGAAACAGACAGCATTTGAACATTAGTTATCCTTCGTAACACTGAAGGGCTCAGTGTTGAAAGCATTAGCACCCAGAGAAATTGTATTATAGTTTCTTAGTTCTGTTTAATAAGCATTTTTGAATATGTTGTGTGCACCATGCCCTAGGTACCAAGATGGATCCATCTCTTTACTTTTAATTCCAGAAAATACTTCTCTTCATAATTTTCTGCTCCAATGCTTTTGTTCTCCTCTCAGTTTTTTTTTTCTATTGTCAACTTAAGATATCTTAAAGTATTTTGATTTTTTATTTGTTTTAAATTATTATTTTAATTATACAAATTTGTGGGACATGGAGATGATACTTTGATTCATACATGTATATGGTGTGTACTGTTCAAAGCAGAGTATGTACTTTTTAATTTTTTAACAATCACTACTAACATTACCAACTTACATCAGGCCCTTACTGTCCTTTGTGAGACTTCTTTCAATACTTTCTTCATTGGTCACTCTGTTGATGTGGACTCTAGAGTGACATATATAAAACACAGAATTGGCATTTGTTCCTGTGGTTTAAAATCGTCCTGGAATGGGGTCCAGGCTCCTTGCCCTGCACACTAGAGTCTGTACTGTGATTTGGCCTCTGCTTTGCTGTGGCTCCTGTCCTGCCCCTTTCTGCTCCACCCTCAATGTCCACTGGACACTAAACTTCTCATGATACTCTGCAGTAATGGTCTTCCCTGCCTTTATCCTGCTGTCCATCCTGATCTTCCTGCCTGTAGGTGCCTCCTGCCTGCCTGGCAGGCAGCTCATTCCTCAGTGGCCAGTGTAGCACCTGGGCCTCCTGCCTAGCCCAGCTCAGGCTGCCCTTCTTCTGAACACTTTCCCTTTCCAACACTCCTCCATGATTCCCTGGCGTCTGCTCACCTCTCTCTCTCTTACCAAATCTGTGCTGGAAGCTCAGCCATTCCATGTCCCTTAGTGGCTGTTCCCATTTATTGAGAATCTGAGCGTGAGAGGGGGTGTAAGCCACCAAGATAGATACGGATGGAAAATACAGTGCAGATTCTTTTCTGGCTCCCAGGCAGCCACTCAAGGAGTCTCTTGGAGCTATGAGCTCGCACTTGCGGCTGTTGTAACCGGTTGAAATCAATGTCCAGTGAATTACGAACACTATAAAACAAAAGTGACAATGCAGGGGAAAGGCTGGCAGTGGGAAGTGACCCTGGCCGTCCGATAGCAATGAGGAAAAAAGCTGTGCAGAAGATCTATGGGAATTCTAAAATGAAACAAATTGGTCATGTTTGGAGCTTTTTACCAGAAAAGAAAACTGCAGCTATGAATTTTGTTTTGTTTGTTTTTGAAGCCAGAATATAAATCAGTTAAAAGAAAGCACAGGAACTTATACTATATTTTAATAAATTTCTTACCAAAATGATAACCATAAAAAAATAGGACTAATATACAGTCATCAGAAAAAACTCAGCTATATGAATAACTCTTTCTGTTTGGAAGTGATAAGTAAATATGATTTTTAGAAATAAAAATTTTACAGAGTTCACAACTTTGTCAGTAATCCTCTTATTTTGTTTGAGCAACATAGAAATACTTGATTTCATTTAATCAGTATCATATCGATATATAATCTATCCTTTTAGTAGAGTTTAATTATTTCTATTTGATTATAATCAGTTTGTATTAAAAAGGTGGAACAATGGAACAATAAATCTCTCATCATTTGTATTGTTCTTTCTACTTTTCAAACCACTTTCATTATCATTGCCTGAACTATCTCAGTGAGTTAGACAGATGATTTTAAAAAATGTACGGACACAAAGGCCAGGAAAGTACTTTGGTGCTGGGCAAGGTCATCGAGCTAATGAAGGGGAGATGCAGGAACAGAGACTAAGCTTCCATGTCAGTGACCTTTCCCAACCCTCAGGATTTTGACGGGCTTTTGGCTCATCGCTTTAATTTCATCTCTTCTGTCTGCTCATTGATGAGCCATCTGGCTACTGACCTCCTTGCTCCTGCGTGACTCTCAGAGTCTAGAGTCTCTTGACCTTGCACACATATTTCTTGGTTCCTCCCTTGTGCTGCCAACCTCCCCTTGCTGTTCTCAGTCTCAGATCTGAATGGCTATGAAAACCAGAGCTGCATAATGAATCCAGGCAAGACATTGTAGGACTCACAGCCACAGGTGGTCTTGGCCCACTCCAACCCCCAACCTCTGGAGGTGGTCATGTGCCTTCCCACCTGTTTGTTAACTGCAGTTCATGTTGAAGTCATATGTACATTGGGGGGTTAAGGCCTTCCGTCTCTATCCTTTCTCCGCACCACACACATTTGCAGGCAGGCAGGCATGTGCACACATGAACACTGCGCCAGGCACGCGTACACACAAGCACTCCACCACCAACACAGACATGGGAGTGATTTGAGAGATGTTATGGTTTGAGACTATGGTATCATCTTCAAATAAAGTTGCTAACAATTTTACCAGATATTTTGCTTTTGAAAGTGTTTAGAAAATCATATAATTCATTATAAATATGTATAAGAAAAATTCTTACCCTTCTGCTTTTAAGATTTAAGAAGAGATTTCATTATTTTGTTTGTTAATTTTCCCATGAATCTACTTTAAAAATTATTCCTAGCTGGGCATGGTGGTGCACACCTGTAATCCCAGCACTTTGGGAGGCTGAGACAGGAGAATCACCAGTTCAAAGCCAGCCTCAGCAATGGCGAGGCACTGAGCAACTCAGTAAGACCCTGTCTCAAAGTAAAATAAAAAACAGGGCTGGGGATGTGGCTCAGTGGTCCAGCGCCCCTGAGTTTAATCCCTGGTATACTCCACCCCCCCAAAAAAGTTATTTCGGTTGAGGCAATGATATTATTTCATTCAGGCTGTTTGAACATCGCTTCTCTTTCATCTTGACACAGTCACTTTTGCTTCATTCAAATAATATTTCATTAATGGTCACAGGGTAAAAAACCAGTTCTTAATTTAGTGTGTTTGTACATGTAGAGTTGTGTGTCATATGGAGAGTTGTGTTTTTGTTTATATGCATATACAGCTCTTTACGGTTGTGTATATCAGTGTTTAATGGTTAATAATCATCTTTTCAGTTAAAAAGTACATATAGATTAATGTTTTCCTCTTTGATGGCGGGCTATGTGTATTACTAGTATTTAATATTTTAATCTGGGGTATACTGTTTTCTTTTACTTGTTAAATATTTTATAATATTTTAGAAAGCCAGGTACTAGAAATATTTCTCTCCTATGTGAAATCTCATATTTTAAAACAAAGAAGCAATAAATAACATTTTTCTACTATGTCAGTGCATTCTATGCCAGTATTAGCAAACTCATGCAAATAAAATTCCATGATCATTAAATGAGTGAAGATGTGAAATTATCACAGTTTAATAAAAGGTACTTTTATAGCAATTGTCAGTGTAACCTAAGATTACAACATGATTTCCTTATATCTAATAAAATGAGGACAAATCATATCTCACCTAAGAGAAGTAATTAGGCAAGTCAAACTAACAGGTGTTTTTCCAAGGGCTCTTTTGTCTGCTTTGATTTGTTTTCCTAATAGCACCTTTGTTGATTAGAAGTCCATTGGTTGTAACTGGCAGACCCTTTGCTTCTGACAGGCTGAGCTCCCACCCACACAGGCACGCAGGGGGATGCATTGGCCCTGTAACCAAGGCATAACCAAGCCACAGGAGGCATGGGGCTCTGCCTGCTGTGGGGCTGGAATGCCATCCAGAAGCCATGTCTTCTTTTGGCCCCTCCACAAGTTTTCATTATCTTGACTTTTTTCTCTGACTTTGTCCTTAGATGGAGAACCTTCTTGGAGAGGATTTAACTAATTTAATTTGAGCAATAGGACCCAGGGTCTTCTAGGCCTGATGAACTCCCTTTGTAAATGATGCTAAATGGAAGGAAAATAAATTCCTATAAAGGAAAGGGCAGAAAGATGTTCCCAAAAATGGATGTTTAGTCCAGAAAGATGTTCCCAAAAAGCCAGCATTTATCAGATGCTGCCAGTGCGACAGGTGCTGTCCAAGCACCCATGTGCCTGGTTCCATTTAATTCTCATAGCAACTCGGATATGAGCACTGTCACCACCCATTTGACACAGACAAGGAGAGGATCAGAGGCACGCTGTCACCCACATGACAGTGCTGAAACTGGAACAAAGGCTTCTGTCACTACACATGGTGCTCTTGACCACCATTTGCTCCATCTTGGCTACCTCAGTGATCATCAGCGTTGAATATCTAGATATTCAGTAGAAATACCATTTTATTTTCTGTAGTCTTTTACTTTAAGAAATTTACACAGTAACGAAATACACGTGTGACTCCTTGTTTTCCCTTTCTCTGTTGCTTTTCCTTTATTGAATCACCACGCTACTAAATAGACTCACTGACTGCCTGCCACCCAGGAAGAAGGTGTTCAGGCAACATTAGACTTTGTCTTTTTAATTTTCATATGAAAACTTGAAGTAGAAGTAATTGCTTTCAGGCCTGGAGACCACAGCCATAATTTAATTAGCTTCTTAAGTCCAAATTAGATTAGTAAAGTTGTAATGCATGAAAAAGCACAGAAAAATAGGAGACTTTCTTTTGCAGTGTCTTTAACTACAGAGTAATAATCTTTAAACAAATTAAAGTTCTATAATATCTATCTGGATGTAATAAATCTAGTCTTCAACTATTTTAAAATATAATGAGTCAGTGAGTTGCCTGAGTAAGCCCATCCTTTGGGCAAAAATGTCAAAAACCATTTTTAATGCCTGTGCATTAAAAATGGAATAGTAATGGAGTCCCATTGAAATAAGTAAGTCAGCATTCTTGATGTTGATAACAAAGGTTAGTTTAATGGACACAGCCTTCTATATTGATTGTTCACCATCTGTTATTTCTCTAATCAGTGTTACTAACACCCATAAATCACATTTGCCTCTTGAAAAACATGGCAGCAGTTTTTTATGTATGATTTTTATCATAAGCATCTGGGTTGTTACTTTTTGATTTAAACAGAAAGAAGAGGAGGATACTGAACTCTTCCAATGTAGTAGTGTACATTTTATTGTTATCATTGCTTTTTGGTATTTTTTTAAATTTTGCTTTTTTTTTTTTTTGTTATTGTTGCTTCTTAGTATACAGCAGGAATCTTCCAAGAATGAATGAGAGGTTTTTACCATTTTTTAAGACAATGTAATCCTAGCAGAGGCATAAATTCTCTTCTTCAATTAAACTCTCCTTGCTTATATTGTGAGTTCATAAACATAAGACATACTTGAATTTCTTTTATAAGAATGGCCAAGCTTGGGGCTGGGGTTATGGCTCAGCAGTTGAGCGCTTGCCTCACATACGTGAGGCACTGAGTTCGATCCTCAGCACCACATAAAATAAATAAAGATATTGTGTTCATCTACAACTAAACAAAATATTAAAAAAAAAAAAAAAAAGAATGGCCAAGCTTGGGCAGAAAGTTCCTGACTTTTGTGGCTTGGTCAAATCAACCATTAGCTACTGTGTTTAGTTGGGAAGCACCCTTGTGAAAGCTGTACCGTAGTGTGGCAAGAATGAGGGACTTTTAATCTAAAACTGGCTCTTGATTTCTTTTCTTTTCTCCTCCTCCTCCTTTTCCTCTTCCTCCTCCTTTTTCCCTTTCTTAAGTCAAAGATGTACAAAATATATTCATTCATTTAACAAATTCTTCCCGAGTGTTCACCACCTGCAGGGTGGTGATCTAGGTAAGGGAATACAGCAGGAATGAAGACAGATTTTCTTGTCCTCCTGAAATGAACATTCCCTGCTTCTCTTCTCCCTCTCCAGTGCCACTTGCCTATACCCCCAGTGACCTGCCTGCCCCTGCCCAGCACCGTCACTTGAATAATTCTTAAAACTGTCATGATTGTGCAAAAAGCCAGGGAATGTTCAGTTACAGAAAATTGCAAATTGGATCTCAAGCTGCTTGGCTAGTCCAGGGTTTCTTGCTGTTCTTGCTCTTTCCCTGAAGGTTTATCTCCTGAAGGATCTGCCTCTCCTCCTTGTTCAGCTCAACACTGGCCTTATTTACTTTGGCCCGCCTAACATATTTAGACCGGCTTTGCTTCCAGTGACTTTCTGGTCAGCAGTGCCATCTATCTCCCTCCCCAGTGTGGTCTGTGTTTCTGTTTCCTCTCTACCTCCCAGCCCCACACCACCCTTAGGACCTTGCCTTTTGATATTTGTGAAAGGTATTCTGTACGTCTCTAATTTGGAGTTCTTGATTTGCTCTAAATGTATCTGTATTCACTTTTTGTTTGTTTTAATGATTTGAAAAGTCCTTTGGCTTCAGAGATGGAATCCATATTGTATTTGTCTTATCCTTGATGAAAGATTTTGGCTACTGATCCATTCTGAGCAGCCTCTTGTTATTGTGATCCTTATAATTTATTAGATGAACACAATTAGAAGCACTAATCAGCTGGTAGCGCTTGATGATATGCACTTGTAATCTGGCTCATGATGAGTTGTCCCCATCGGCATACAGACTGGAAACCAGGCAGGGTCCTTTTAAACACTGATGGAAAATTGCAGAGCTTAAGTTGATCTTAATTATCTAATCAGGAAAATTTGGGAAGAATGCATTTCCTATATTTTAATTAGAAACATCTTTTGGTTCTGAAATAAGAGAAATGAGCAGGTGGGGGGTGGGAAGTGAAGAGAAAAGGACATTGAGGGAGAGAGCAAGTCCAGTCTTTTCTCTTGAATTCTTGTAGGCTAATCAATATGGTTCGCTTATGTGAAAATCTCTAGAGAAGTCTAGATTTCCCAGACTTAGTAATAAAATGATAAAAAAAAAGAGGTTAAGGAAAGATATCTTCATTGAGGGGCTATTATGTGGCAAGTATGTGCTAGGAGCTTTATAGATATAAGCTGAGGTTCAAAAAGGTAAGAAATATTTGTGGGGTTAGGTAACGAGTTTGTATTGGAACTGGTATCGATCTTGCCTTGCACTAACTTCCCAAGCAGTTGAAAATGCTACCTGTAAATTTTTTAATTTGTCTTACGGTTTTTTTTTTTATTTTTTGGTGAAATAGAAAAGTAAGATTATAGATAACATGCAAAAAAGCAAATATTGCAAATAAGATATTTTAAATTATCATACTTGCAATGACTTGAAAAGGCTTTTTCTTCCATTTTACAGTAAGAAACTTTATCAGTGCTTTCTTTGGATGTGAGAAGAAGGAAGAAAAATTAAGCAGAAAGTTTTTTATCAAGTTGAATATTCTCAATAAAAAATAAAGCTAAAATTCTGTTCAATTCAATTTCATTCAGTAACTGTATATTGAGCATGTACCGTTCTCTAGTCTGGGTGCTGTAACACCAAGATGGAAGAAATAAAATATTCATGATATACGGTTTTAGAAATTAGGAAGAAAAGGTCAAAGAAGAGGTTATACATGTCAATGCCAGAATTGAGACAACGTACCATGAAGATGGGAAATCTTTATTAAAAACTGGGATGATTCTAATGAATGTCTATTATTATTTCATGAGAGAAAAACACTGTCATTTGCAAACTTTAAAATTTTTTTGCACAAGCACATGAAGAGATTTTCTTTTGCTCTATTAAGATTTCTGTGTGATACACATCTTTGCCTTTCTCCTATGATTAATTGTAGAGGTAAAATAGGTTCTTACAGTAAAATGTTTTCCTAATATGAAAAAATAGGACTTCCACTTGTTAAACCTGGGCTGAGCAGGTCATATAGCTTATCTGGGAGCAACGGAAGGGGTAGGACTGGCCTAATTCCAAAACTATTCTCTATTCCTGGTCCGTGTTTGTTTTGCTACCCGTTTTTTAGTGAAACTTACTGTAGTATTTATCCCCATGTTATAAAGAGCATGGCGGAAATTAATATACACATTGGGAGAAATAAAGGTAATTGAGCAGGAAAGAAAACTTCAGGACTGACCTTATTTTCTCCTCTCTTTGTTGTTCCTTTTCCTTTTTTCTGGCATAGTTACCTATTCTTCCTTAGATGTCTTTGTAGCACAGTAAAGAAATGGCTATTTAAGATCACAAAATGCAAACAGAAAACAAATGCAATATTTATAATTTATAACATACAAATAAATCTAAATACATAAACAATAAAAATTAAACATGATTCTACCCTCAAATTTGGGCCAGTTGAATGAGACGACCTGAAGCGAGGAGAATGGAGTGAGATGGAGGAAAAACACTCATGCATACACGCACCCGCAGGCGTGGGCCCATGCATTTAGAGAGCAGGAAGGGGACACAGGAAAAGACACAGAATTGTCAGTAAATTTATTTTTTTTTCCTGCTCTTTTCTCTATCTCTATTATTGCTTTTCAAATGCAAATTCGATTATCATTTAGCTTCATTTGCTCTCTGGCCTCCAATATTTAGCGACTGTATTCTGCATGGGGCTAACAAAACAATGCACTCAAGTGGAAATGCCCTGTGAGTGCCAGCAGCAGAGACCAGATATCAGATCATATTCTCATAGTCTTCATCTTCCCATGGGGTTTGAACCACATGGGTAGCATTGACATCTATCTTTGCCAGGATTTACCTAGACCATCTAAATCACTATCTTTTTGGGTTAGGGTCCTGAATGTCATCCTTAATATCTAACCAATCAATCAACACTCAGTGTGGCTTCTCATAGGACCCCAGTGTCCAGAAGCACTGACGGAGAAGCGTCTCACTCTTGCATGAAGGCCTTAGAATTTACCAAAAAATATTTAGAAAACTTGAAGGAAAGTTTGTCTTTTGATTTTTTTTCGAATGAATTTCATTCTTAAAGAATGCAATCATTTCCCTTTTTTTTTTCATTTTTGTCTGAGTTTTTTTTGAGATTTTTTTTCCCCTCCCAAGTTGATGTAACTTGATAGTTTACATGTTGCTTCTTTTAACGTGTTTCACAAATGTTCAGGGAAGTATGTGTTTCATCTTGTACGTTGCTCTGTTCTTGACTTAAAATGTGCATTGAACCAAGCCTGTGGTGGTGATAGGATGCACTTTTATTCTGACTCAAATTGATTAGTTGATATTTTTCCTCTCTGGCATACAGATGGTGAGTTGAACTTGGAGCTTTGCTTTTCTTCTGAGTGGCTGCCTGAGTGGGGGTTATATAATAAATACGACAAAAGGACTGTTCAATCAACAGATTTTACATTAAGCGAAAACAAAGACGCCACAGCCAGTGTAAGATGTTTTGTTACAGGACAAAGAAGTCGTGTGTCTCTTTCCGTGCTGGGTTATTTGATGACTGACTCAGAAACAGTTTTTACTTTACCCAGGGAAAATCACCATAATTAAACTGTCTATTCTGAAATTGGTAGTGTTTTTTTTTTTTTATAATAGTCAGTGAAACACAAGTCCTTAAAATCTATTTTTGAAAGAGCCCACGGGACTTTTAACAAGCACAGGTGTTGCCATCATAAATGGGACCCCTGCATCTCTCACGAGGATGCTAGGAATCACTTTCCATCTCATGTGTAGCATTTTATATTTTTATAAAATGTCTCTAATACAAATTTTCTACAGTTAGCATTTCATAGGTGTGTTGGAGGTGTATGGATTTAACTAAGGGTTGCCTTTGTAATGACATGTCTTTCTTCAGAAAATTTTGTCTTCAGGAGCCTTGGGATTCTGACCTGTTTCCCATATCAGGACTTTTCTCCAGGCTTCTTGGCTTTATTGAGCAACAGTTGCTTGATGCTGTTTCTCTAATTTCCTAATTCCCTTGCTTATCTTGTGCTTGAGCCTCTCCACCAACCAATCGTAATGCTCACCTTTCTCTTCTTCAACACAGTTGCAAGGGGATTGATTATTCCTATCTTTCTGTGGCTTCACAGTACTTCAGCAACACACTCCAATTCTGCGGTTACTATACTCTCCATATCCCATTTGGTTACCACAGAGTTATTACAATTAAGATAATCTTAAATCTAAATCTCAATGTCTTAGAATGTTCTGGAAATTTAGATAGACAAAGACATTGGTCCATCTCCTCTAACTTGACTTTTAAATAGGTAGGCAAATGTATATTGAGGATGAAAGTTATAGTTTAGAAATGCTTGCCTCAGTTCATCTTATGATGAAGTTCATCTTACTGTGAGGTTGGGTGAACTTCAGTTCATTTTATAGAACATTTTGGGGTAAAGCAGGAATTACTGATGGAATTGATGCTAAAAGATGGGATCTTGTTAGGAAAAAAAAAAAGTAGAGATGGTCCCTGATCTAATAATGGTTCAATTTAAGATTTTTTGATTTCCAATAGTGGGAAATTCTACGCATACAACAATTCTTTCTCATTTTTAGTATAGTACTCAATAAATTATGTGAGATATTCAACATTATTATAAAAGGCTTTGTAGTCAGTGATTTTGCTCAACCACAGGCAAATGTAAATGTTCTGTGCACATTTAATGTAGCCTATGATGAGATACGATGTTTGGTAGGTTAGGTGTATTAAGTGTGTTTTTGATTTATGATAACTTCAGTTTAGGATGAGTTTAACAGGAAATAACCTTATCATAGGTTGCATATTTCTATGTATTTCTGTTTTCAATTAATCTACAATTTACCTTGATTGTGTTTCTTTTTTGGGGATGGGGTACTGGGTATTAAACTCAGGGGGACTCAACCACTGAGCCACATCCCTAGCCCTTTTTCGCATTTTATTTGAAGACAAGAGTATCACTGAGTTGCTTAGTGCCTCACCACTGCTGAGGTTGGCTTTTAACTCGCAATCTTCCTGCTTCAGCTTCCTGAGCTGCTGCGATTTCAAGTGTGAGCCACCGTGCCCAGCCTTTGATTGTGTTTCTGACTGTGTCTTCGTTTCTAGTGCACACTAAAGATAGTGGACAATCCAGGTGGACAGGAAAGAGGATGTGGGGAAGGAAGATACTGAGGCCCCATGTGCTGAAGATCTTTCCAACATGTGTTGAGAGTGACTCCTCTGTGTGCAAGCGTTCTTCTGCCCTTGTCTTGCAGTTTCCCACCTCTGTTTCTGACTTCTGGCTTTGAACTTGACTTTGATTTCTGTCTGTATCTTTTGCTACTTTTTGGTTCATACTCTTCCCACTCCTGTCCTGTGGCTTGGCCTTGCATTATGTCAATTTATTTTTGACACTCTGGAAACTGTCTTGCTCTGTTACATATTTAGGATGATCCTTGTGATCTTGCTGTCTTCCTGTTGATATGTTTGTGGATATTCTATACTTTGGGGCTAAAGCAAATGCCCTTTATTAAAAATGAACTGCCATATAGACTTAGGGGTGATGAAGTGTCCAAGATACGTGATTTGTCTTTTGTTAATTCTTTTTAGAAACACAACAAATTGATCTTATTTTTTGAGAACTTTTCTTCATAACTTATAGCCATTCTCTGCTAATTATACTTCCAATTTCTCTTGAGAATAATGAAATGAAAGACTGTCTCTGGATTTTACATAACTAAATTTATAGAAAAGAAAAATTGTTTTCTTTCCTGAGATATCTTATTACATTTTAGTATTTACAAATATATTAAAATTTAGAAGTCACTGAAAGCTCTAGGTCATTTATTAATCAAAGTAACCATTTTCTTTTCCCTTTGAATATATTTTTAGGTGAATTAGTGGTGAAAATGTGGAGAAATATTATCTTACTCTGACCATTGTAACTTTGTCCCCAAATACTCTGGTAGTAACCCATTGAAAGGTGAAATCTGCACTTGGCTATAAAGAAAAAAAGTAGTCAGACAACCCAACTACTATTTCTTTCTGATTTTTTTCAATCACAGAATTGACCCCCGAGGAGAGAGCCCAGAAGATTGCCAAAGCCATGCGCAAGCAATCTTCTGAAGTCAAGGAGAAATGGGAAAGTCTGAATGCTGTCTCTAGCAACTGGCAAAAGCAAGTGGACAAGGCGCTGGAGAAACTCAGAGACCTGCAGGGTGCCATGGATGACCTGGACGCAGACATGAAGGAGGCAGAGGCCGTGCGGAATGGCTGGAAGCCCGTGGGTGACTTGCTCATCGACTCACTGCAGGATCACATCGAAAAAACCATGGTCAGCATCAATGCCTTTGGCAAAGAATTTTTAAAGAATGTTTTATTATCAAATATAACACAAATAGAAAGTCAGATATATGAACTGTTACAAGGGAGTTTTAAAGGCTACACCTCTGCAGCCCCCACCCAGGTTGAGTTGTGGTACATGTTTTCCATGTGTGGCCTGCAGTCTGAACTCCTCCCTCAATAACCTCGAAGGTGACTTTTGTGATAATTTCCCTTTTTTTTTAAAAATGTGTTTTCACCAACTGTGTTTCCCTAAACAGTGTAGACTAGGAATACTTGACTTTTTAAAAAGTATTTTTGAAGTTTCTTTTAATGTCCAGATTAACCCTTTCTTCCTTTTTTCCCCCCTTCATTTCCAGTTTATTTGTTGAAGAAACAAATATTTGTTTTGTAGTGTTGCCCACAGCCTGATTCTGCAGGATTGTATCCATGTGGTATGCCCCATAGGCTCCTCTACTCTGCATCTCCTGGGAACTGGTAGTTGGACTTAGAGGTTTAATCCCAAACATACAATTTTACTGGGAATTTTCATCTACAAATTTTATCTTATTGTCTCTTAATGATGGATGAGTTTAGCTATAATTCCACTTATTGTCAGCAATTGCCCAGTTAAGGTGTTAAGCCCATGATCTACAATCCCTTTGGCTCCCATATTCTAGAACATCTCCAGAGAAAAACAATGAAGTTTAGAAGAGATACAGATAGCAGAGTTAGAGTGTAGTAGGTTTTGCAGTAATATACTAAACTGTATATTAGGTAGTTATGAATCAAACCAAAAGATAAGACAAGGAAAACTTAACTGTTCCTCTAAACAATGTCCAGCACAATTGAATTTTTATTGCAAAAAGTACACATCTTTTGTGCATAGATATTGGAAGACATTCTTCCTTTATATGCATGTGGCTGAGTAGGAGAAAGAAGACCTGCAAAATTAAATGAATACTTAAGCAAATTACATAAGTAAATACATGTCTCTGTAAACAAAGGGATAACAATAGCCAGCATTTATCAAGGCTTACCATGTACCAAGAATTGTTCTCAGCCAATTTACATGTGTAGCTCTTTTAATACTTATACCAGCCTAAGGAGACAGCAGTTATTATTATGCCTATTTTACAGATAACAAGCTGAAGATAATTGCTCAAGCTGAACATAGCTATGAGGTGGTAGTTCTCATGTTTTTTTGTTTGTTTTTTGTTCTTGTTCTATTCTTTCATTTCAAAACCTCTTTCATACTAATGCAGTTAAACACAAAATTGACAAACTATTTGAATCTAAAGCTCTAAAAGTTACATACTAAATTTTAGACTTAAAAAAATAGTTATGGTGTTTGCTACTTTTCAATGTAGTTATAATAAGTATCCATCTACCCTGAATTAAGTAGGCCTCTTCCTACAACCTTAGTATCCTAAAACCATTTCCATCAATGGTTATAAGTTTAAAGAATGTACTGAAAACACAGCCATTAACATAGTTCCTCTGGAAACTGCATACTTCTTTTATTGCTGAAGATGGTTTAAACATTGGAAATCTGTAAGTCAGTGTGGTTTGCTAAAAAGTACATTCTGCTGCACATATTTTAGAGCAGGAATGTATCTATTCGAATTTGAAAGTTTCAGTGTTTAAGACAGAATGATAGTGTTGGAGGAAAAACAAAAATTGTATCTGGAATTATTAAAGTCTCAAAAGTTTGAGAATTGATAATCTTTTTTGGTTAAAGGAATTACCCACATCTACATCCAAATCCTTTTGTTCAAACCTCTGCTTATGTAAAAAGCTAGAAAAAATACAATTAATATTTAATTGAAAAGAATAAACTGTAGATTAAACTATTTTGACATCTTATTAGGAGAAAAGAAAATAAGAGCTCAAGTCTCATTAAGCCAAATAAAATAAATTCAACATCTGGGATATTTTACAGGTGCTTGAAGTGTATCCCAAACACCGTTAAAGCTACAGGCAGAGAAAAATAAGTACTGATTATTGCTAAATATTATATAATATGTCAAAGCAACTGGAAACCAAAATCTTTGGGGATAATCAAATAATTTCAACTCCCTAAAATTATCCTTAATCATTCATATTTGCAGAACATACACCTTCTGGCAGGAGTCATTTGAGATTCACACCTGCCAACCGACTGCAGTTAGCACCTTTGATACTGGCAGGTGTTTCTGTTTTTATAGCAAGGAGGGCCACATAGACTCTTATTCTCTTATAGGAAAGTGCAGTCAAAACATGATAAATTGGTTCTTTATCCTAGAACACATGGCATTTCTGAAAGCATTTAAAACTTGTTTTATTTCAAGCCCTTTAATTTGGAAGCTCTTAAAAAGCAAAAGATAAACTTTCTTGATAGAAAGAGTCCTCTTGGTTGTAAAACAAAACCCAAAAGACCTTGTTTGTCAAAGCTCTTCATGTTCTCACCTCCGGCTTGCTAGAGGAAAAATGTAAACTCTTTATTGTTCTTTAAGATTTAAAAAACCTGTCTTAAAGTTATAATCTAATTTTAAAACCCTTTTATTATCTCTTGAAATAAAACTAGTCATTATTTAAAATTCTATAAATCTCAGACTGCTTTCTAGATATTCATTGGTGATATTTAATACCCCAAAATAAGGACATTGATTTTAAAAGCTGATTCTAATTCTCAAGTCTTCCAAGGCATCCATGGGGAGAATACTAATAAAGTTGACATCATGACTGGAGAAACCCGGAAGAAGTTGAGTTCCACAATTTTTCTTAAATAGACTCTTAGAGAACTCTAGGCTTCTTGCAAGTCCAGATTGAAAAAATTGCCTTTCCCTACCCTCACCCACACGTTTCCCAAATCTAAACTCCTTCTCTCTCAGTACTGTGGTAATGTACATGTCTTTTTGGGTTTCCTTACTTCTCCTTGCTCTTGATATGTTGGTGTCTGTGGGGTTCTGGCCATTTCTCTTGGGTCTCTGAAGACCTGAAGAACTGGCAAAACCTAAATAATTTCATATTAGGTTGAACAAAATGAAGCAATTGTGGAAATTGATTAAATTATGTGAGGAAACTAAAGGAAGATGAATTACTTTAACAAAGTCTGCTGTGCAGAATTTTGATAATCTGAATCTTCAGCATTGATTATAAAAATTACTTTCCTCTTGCTTAGCATTTTCCATGAGGGTTTATCTCCTACTTTCAGGAAGAGACATTGGAGGGTCAGATTACACTTTTTGTTAACCTGCTATTTTTTTTAAGTATTTTTAGTTCAAAATATGTCAGAGTAGCATATTTTGGGGTGGAATGCTGTAGACTGGGTAATAAGAAGAGCTTGAAAGAGAAGGAAGGGGGGAAGGAAGTTTTCTTTTTATAAGTACCAGGGAGAAGCTGAATTAATACTATAGTGTTAATGAATCTTTATATTAAATCTTCAGAACACTTTGGTATTTATTATTTTATTAAATAGACTTGGAGGGGCCAAAAAGAGCCCTCATAAGTACATGCCTGTAAGGAGAGGAGAATGGAGAAATGATCAAACTGGAGGGCTAGTGTTAATAGGATGCTTATTATACCAGAATTGAAAAGACACAGCTTTTTTCACCATTCTGTACTGGCTTAATCTTGCCTCACATATCAGTTTTGGAGGCCTTTGTCAATAGAAATGAATTCTGTCCTCCCGCATTGCAAGCCTTGGGCCGAATGCTGTTTGAGACAAGCTTCCCTTTCTTTGTTGGAGGCAGCAAGAATATGGATGCTCATAATACCTAATTCTAAGTGCTCTGATAAGGATTGATATTCAAATACTTAACAATTAATTCAGTATGGCCCTAACCAGTCAGAATGGCCCTCCCTAAACCTCAATTTGTGTGTTTGCTGAAAGTCCTAACTCAGTTCAAGAGACCAGAGAGGATGTCCCAAGAGCAGGGGAAAGGGGTCCTTAGGCAAGGCTGCAGAAGAAGAGGCCTCAGAATTTTCCTGAGGGGTAGGAGACTCAGGGTGAGTCTTTGAAAGGATCCACAAGACCTAGTGGCTCGTCAGGAAAAGGGAATGTAAACATAGAAGCAGGTGGGACTATGTGGAGAATGGAGGAAAAACGTTCTTATTAATGTTTGTTCTCGAAGATAGTCATTGCTCCAAAATACTTGATCTCTTTTTTCCCCTGTTCTCATACATCCCTGACACACCTACTAGCTCTCTGTGCTGCGCTCAGACAGCCAATTGTCAGTTCTAGGACTCATTTGCCTCTTTTCCTGTATGCTAGCTCCTCCTGCCCACCCCCAATCACAGACAGTGACTATCCATGACTGAAAGGGACAGAGCCTACCTCTGCAGTATGGACTAGGCATGGGCTTTGGTTAGGAATGTTATTTGCATTGGCCACCTTCTAACTTAATTATAAGTGAAAACACATTTAAATGAACTAATTGCATCAGATGGAAAAAAATTGTCACCATATTAAAATAGACAAAAGGGGGATATTAAAAAGGAGAGAATTAAAGATATAATCAAGACCAGAAATTGGTAAAGTAGATAATAGTGGCAAACAGTTTCCATAATAAGGACTATGAAGCAAATGCATAATCATCTATGTGCATTTGCATTATAAATTTTTTTTTTTTTTTTTGCACACATATTGAAAGGCTCTGTGTTATAAAGGATGACTCTGGCGGGTCATTCAAGTTACTGAAGACTGGAATAAGTCAGCTGTTACTTAATGGGCAACTCCAGTTGACAGATCCTGATCTGACCTTGCCACTGTCTGTGACAGAAAGTTGGAAACTCTAGCTTTTGTTATAATCTTTTCCAATGATGTATTTTTTTGTCTGTTTCTTCTAGGCATTTAGAGAAGAAATTGCACCAATCAACTTAAAAGTTAAAGCAGTGAACGATTTGTCCAGTCAGCTATCTCCACTTGACCTGCATCCATCTGTAAAGATGTCTCGCCAGCTGGATGACCTTAATATGCGATGGAAACTTTTACAGGTATCAGCTTATCCTCTTCATGATGCAGATGGCCACCTGAGTTCTCTTTAAACCTCACCTCACATTCCACCACACACCATCATCTTCTCTCCTGATTGTATTTGATAATGAGTTGAATAAGTGATAACAGCAACAGTTTGTCTTTCAGTATCTTGAATCTAAGCACCTCATTTATTTATGAATATAGATTTTCATATAATTTTTATGTACTTTCCATGTGGTATTTGTAGAAAATTTTATACGATCAAATAAATTACAGTTATTGGAACCTATAGAAGGTCACAGAAACATTTCCCTCAGAATGGTTCAAAAAGAGTCATTTCTCTTACCTTCATTTTGTATTATTTTTCTTTTGAAAAATTAAGAAAGTTTTCATTCTTTTTCTTTTGACTGGTTGCTATTTAGGTATTGTGCATTAGTTTTTCCAGGTAGAACATTAAAAATCTTTAGCTCTTAGATCTGAGCTGTTCTATTGAAGTTGTTTTAATGGCTCCAGACCTTACTTGCTCATTTCAGATTTAATAGAGCCACACCACAGACACCTCTTTTAAGTGTCCCCAGGTATCACCACCATTGGCAACTCCACATGCCAATTAAGAATTTATGGCTCAGTCTTGGTGCACTGTGTTACATTTAGTGGCCACTACCCAGAAGTCATACTAATCACATTAACCCCTGAAAATTAGCGGGTTAATATGAGTAGAAGATTGGAAAAATAATTCTTACTAATCTTTCTCTATAGTCTGAGCTTAAAATGTGATTATCTAATAACATGAACATGCAGTTTCAATGTAGCACATAAAACATTTTATTCAAAAGGTATAATATAGTATAGTAAATTTCTTCTTTGAATTCAAACATCAAAATACCCAATGATTTATATTTTCTTAATGTAATTGAAGAGGTAAGATGTGAGTGTGCAGTATTTGACGGTCTTTTCTATCTTTGCAAAAAGTGTTAGTAATCTGGGATTAGTAAGACAAAAATCAATTAAACTCATATGTGCTCACAGAAATGTTTGACCTTTATTCTTTTTGCCTCTGCTCTATTTCTGTAATTTATTATCTTCATATGAAGAGTCCTGTGGCCCATCTTGATTCACTTCTCATTCTGTTTCTTTTATGGGAGTACGTTATGTTTTAAAAAAGAGCATTCATTCTGCCATCTCTTACCTGTGATCATGGTAACTGCTAGAGCTTGGATCTTAGTTTGCAGGTTGGATAAGAAGAGAAAAAATGTATGCTAGCAGGCTATGTTGTTAAATTTCAAGAATAGCATCTTTACTCACAAAGTATGTCTTTTGAATTTTTTATCTTAATAAAGTACATTCTAATGCAATTTAAATAACTAACCAGGAGAAACCAGAGCTGCCCAGTGAGCCACATATACACAAATATCATTTAAAGGCAGCTGGAAATCAGATTGTCAGTCTAAATAGATCAGCTGACTAGCACTGCATAGAGAAAGATCAGGGAAAGGGAAATAGAAATGTCAGTAGGCTGAGTACAATTGTTATTGATTTGCATTTAATTTCTCAGTGTTAGAACTTTGCATTTTTATAATGTGGAGAACTAACTGTAGACTCTGTGCAAGCATAGAGGACATCAATCTGCTGGTGTCTTATTCCCAGGCAGAAATGATCAGATGCATACTTGTCACAAAATCAGAAGACATTCCATACTTACTTGTCTGTATGTTTTGTGTCTCTTTTCATTTCACTTAGTCATTCATCTCTTTAACATCTATCTCCATATCTATCCATCTGGTTTTTCCTGTTGGAGTACTCTAGGCTTCTTTTTCATTTGCTCTCCATATCACTTTTTACCGTTTTTGTTTTTAGTAGAAGATACATGAGTAGTCACCAATCCCATGACCATACCTTGACTTAAGGTGCCTTAGAAGCTGCATATGGTCTCACAAGGGTGTAGCCTAACAGGGCATGGATTTCGGTATCAGATGATGAGCCTATGGATACTAACATTGCCACTTGCTATTTTTAACTTCTTGGATGTCTCTTTGTATCTTGGTTTCTTCATCTGTAAAATAGAAACAAAAGAATACCTAATATGGTTTTTGTGAGAGTCAAAAGTGTCTATTTATATAAATTGCTTAAAAGAGGACCTGGCATTAGTAAATGTTACTTAATACCAGGAGGTGATTTTTTCTACTATTATTTTGATACTAGAGGTAGAGAAGGAATTTATATATTCAGTAATATCTTGGATGATAGCATAATTTACTATAGTATTTAAATCAAGAATATTATTAAAGACATTGTCTTGAAGTCAAGTTATTTCATCTGGCTTATATGTGTGTTTGCAGGTTTCTGTGGATGATCACCTTAAACAGCTTCAGGAGGCCCATAGAGATTTCGGACCATCTTCTCAGCATTTTCTCTCTAGTAAGTACTAATAAACTTTACTAATCAATTGAATGAATTAGCATATTCTTCCACTTTTACTCAAGAAGTTATGTTCTTTGATGTATTGTCTTTTGTTAGTAAGTGTGTAAGAGGAGATGTTAACACTAATGAAGATGCTATTTATTGCTTAATTGTTACAGTGTGGTAATAACTGTTAAATCATTGAAGGGGAACACAGATGAGTTTGTTTTTTAGATATGGTTTTGCACCTGACCATTCGTTATGGTGACTAATATAGTACTGTGTCACCATTGTTTTGATGTGTGCAAAGGTTAGGACCTCTTCACACAAAAAATTTACTTTTATATTTTAAGATATTAAATGATTTTTTCCTTCATAACAGTACTTATTGGTTTAAATCACACCTGTAACTTTTAAAGTTACAAAAAATTCTGTATAAATCTTTAAATGGGAATATTTTGGTTTATTAGACTCACTGCATTCATACTTCGCTTTTCTTCTGGACAAGTATTACAGATTTAGCAAAGCACACATGTAGATTTTTATGAAATATTCTCCAGCTGGAATTTTCAATTTTATGTACAGTTCATGAGATCTTAAATAAATAATCTAAGCTCATATTTTATTTATTATTCGCTGCTGAGGATACTAAAGAGTTTAGGATTTAGAGTTATCCAGATTGAGTTTAAATATCCACTCTGCCTTTTATGAGACCTGTGAATTTCTGAAAGTTAATTTCTTTGTCTTAAAATACCAATACCTATTTCCTCTGATTACCTTGAGAATTAAATGTGAGAGCATATCACGTTACACAAAGAAGCTAGCCCACTTCTTGGCACAAATGCTTTCAGTAAATATTAACTCCTTTCCTTTCATTTCCTTTGGCAAATATATGTAAGAAAGCAATTTGTTTAATTCCATTTGAGTAAAGTTTAAAACTGAGGGCAAAGTGTGTTTCTCAATTATGACAACTTCTTTACATCAATAACCAGAGAGAAAACTGAAGTATAATTCTATGTCTCAACTAAATTGATTACATTTGTATTTCCTTGTAATCCTTTTGTCGTTTTTGAACTGCTTTAATTCAGATTAAAGGTAGTCACCTTCTGTCACAGTTGTGAGAATCCTGCTCAGTCATTCACACACAGGCACACACATATCCCTCTTCAGCTTCTCACGTTGAGCGGGGAGGTAGTCCATAACTGAGTGATGTGTGACTAGTCCTTCCTGGTATTCTGCTGGGCCAGGATGCATTTTTAAAGTTTGAGTATCATCAGGATTGATAAAGTAAATAAGTTTACAGTATACTCATTAGGTATTAAGCACTCCAGACTTCTTAAACTTAATAGCATGTGAACCTATGTATTAACACGAAATTAAAGGGGAATTGACAAAATAATTGAGACTGTAATTCTAAAGATCAATTATCTGTTTACATTACTAAAGCCCTACATTTTCACCTCACAACCCATTCTTTCATTATAGAAATTAAGCTCACATTCTTTAAGAAATGAAATATTGTGAAATTCATAAGCTGTTTGTGATACTCAAGCACATGGCCTTTTATTGTCTAGTGCTGATGGTCCAATGAGATTGAAGTGTCTCAAAACAATTATTAAAATGAATGGAGGGGCTGGGATTATGGTGCAGCGGTAGCGTGTTCGCCTAGCACGCATAAGGCACTGGGTTCGATCCTCAGCACCACGTAAAAATAAAATAAAGATATTCTGTCACCTACAACTAAAAAATAAACATTTAAAAAAAAAAAAAAAAAAAAAAAAAAAATGAATGGAGAAGTGTAAACAAAATCCCAATTAGTAAATTTAATAATTGTTATCCCTTGCTGCTTACAATCTCTTCCTTTATTATATTTCTTGGAGTTTAGCCACTGTTATAAAAGAAGCTTGTTTAGTTAGGCACAACATAAAAACTGACCCATTAGCTTGGTGCCAACGCTGAAATGAGGTTGGTACTAATGAGAAATTTAATATAACTAGTTCCTCATTTTCATCCCCTTTTTGTACTTTCATGGACACAGTTGGAGAAGGGAGTGCTTACGTGTATAAAGAGGAAGAGAACTTTCCGAACTTATTAGAAGTGTTGAGGTCACATTTGAGCTCCACCAATGTTTCATAGTTAACATTCATTGGGAAGTTATTTTATCCTGATGTATTTAGTTCCTCGTCTATCACATGGAATTTTAATATGTATCTTGCTGGCTTTTTAAACAAAAGATAGGTTTGAAACTGCTTAGCAAAGTTTAGAATGCTCTGTATTTGTAAGCTATTAATGTAATGTGAAATTCAGAAAAAACATCATTGGGACAACTGACTACATGAAGGTCTAGAGATATTTACAAATTTTTATTTGATTTTATTTTAGTTCACTTAGCAAAATTCTTTTATAGTTTGAGATTCACATGTGTTACTGTTCTTCAATAAGTCATAAAATAATTGGTTCAATGTAGGAAAAGAAGGTTTTTATAAATAAAAAGTAACTGGAATTATTTAAAAAATAAGTGACTCAGTAAAAAGACATAAAATCTCATAGTAATTTCTGCTGCAAAAGTGGAAGACCATGCTTTCTGTGCATTTCAGATGACAACAAGTATCTGTGGTTCTGCTCAGATGATTGCTTGGTTCTTTACAAACCCTTTGCCTATTTTTATTTTAATTTTTCTTTATTTCATATATCTGAATTTGTTTAAATGCCATCTGTGTCCAGTACCTATGCCTGTGATCATGATTCAAAGTAAAGAATATTATTAGTGATCTGGAAAATTCAGTCTTGAGAAATCTAGTTTTTAATCTGGATATAAAATATATACAATTTCCAGATGGCACTAAGTCTTAAATTATAGTGGTTATAAACAATAAAACCTGAGTTTTGAAGAGGTATTTTTATCCACAAGTTCAGTTAGTTAGAATTGGCATTAGAAATTGAAGTGATGTTGTTTCTTCCCTCACTTTAAATGAATCTTTAAAACCGTTCTGTTTGGCTTCGTGCATTTCATAATTATAGAAATTCAGTTTAAACACCAGAGCCATTCACATTGGATCTGCTGTAAACCGTGTTCAGTTGCTTTGCATTAAGTTGTGAGGCTTTTGAGTCACCTGTATTTCCAACCATCTCCCTTTGTTTCCTCAGCTTCAGTCCAGCTGCCATGGCAAAGGTCCATTTCACATAATAAAGTGCCCTATTACATCAAGTAAGTTGATTTTAATTCTCCTTTATTATACCAAGAGAATAAAGTTTTGTTGATAACATAAGTGGCGCCCCCACAACTTTTAAAAGTGAATTCAGTTCTGTTATCTGAAGAAAACTAATAATATATTTAATATTTGAAGGAACTCAGTTTAAAAATCAGAGTGACATTTGTCTTCAGGAAATTTCATCTGCATTATTAGTTGAAGCTCATCATTTTTTGTTATCAGTGCAGTTTCCTCTTTATCATTTGTCCTTATGTGACATTTTTTAAATTTTGTATGATTTATTCAGCATCTTAGTAGGACTTGATCCTTGGCTTAATCTGCATAGTGTCTTAAGACAGAACAATACAATACTACTTCTGCAATCCCTTGAAGTGCAAGTCAGTAAAGCAATTAACTTACAGTGTAATGTAGAGAGGTGTCATAGCTGACCTTATTTTGTGTGTAAAGAGAATAGTGTTATTGTGAGAATGTACTTTATCAGGAGACAGCTGTGTCTCAGATTAGATGTGTGACCTCAGGCAAGTTGGGAAAAATCTCTGTGCCAAGTTTCCTCTGCATCATTTCTAAAACAAGATACGGTATCTCCAAAATCCATGCCAATGCTAGTAATGTACTCTTTTGGAATTACTCTTCTTGAAAAATTTGTATGTAAAGCCAATGTTAGTGAAATGGTATTTGGTTATGAATCTTTTCTTGTGGTCTGAAATATGTCCTCTGGTTTTTAAAAAAAGAACTATGGCCATAACATTTAATGACTATAATAGGCAATATATGTTACATTATCTTATGACATTTTAATATTTTTATTCAAGTACCATATATGTGATGAATTTGAGAACAAGGTATCAAACCAGTTGATGGTTGTCCCAGTTGTATAAGCATGAATGAAAAGAAAAGGCTGGGCAGATTGGCATATCTTTATTGAAATCAGGTGTGGTAATCTAATTCAAATTAAAAACTTTTAAAAAATGCTACATTTCTTTTCCAAATGATGATGATGATGGCAGTATTAGATAACTTTAATTTGCTAAGGCAATTATTGGCTTGAACTGAATGATACAGGTTTACATATATATCTGAGGCCAGCTTGGTGACACATATCTATAATCCCTGCTACTGGGGATGCTGAGACAGGAGGATTGCAAGTTCAAGGCCAGCCTCAGCAATTTAGTGAGGCACTAAGCAACTTAGTGAGACCCTGTCTCAAATAAAAAATAAAAATAAAAACCCAGAGATGTACCTCAGTGGCAAAGTGTCCCCCAGCTCAACCCCCTCGCACAAAAAAAGATATAAATCTGGGGCAGAATAATGCCCCTCCCCTCAAAGATGCCCTCCCCCTAATCTCTGGAACCTGTGAATGTTAGATTGCATAGCAGGGGAGAATTCAGGTTGCACTTCAGCTGACCTTAAATTACAAAGATTATCCTGATAGGCCCAATATAATCACAGGACCTTGGAAAGTGAAAGAGACGTAGAAGAGGTGTCAAAACTCAAAGAGATTTGAAGATGCCACTTTGCTGGCCTTGAAGATGGAGGAAGTAGAACATGATCCTGGCAATGTAGCCAGCTTCAAGAAGTTGGAAAAGGCAAGGAAATGGGATTCATGTAGAACCTCTGGAGAGGAACACAGGTTGCCAGTCATGATTTTACCTATGGAGACTTTATTGTGGCAGCAATAAAAAACTAATACTTGTACTACCCAAAATCTAGATGCATATGATATTTATTGGAGTTAATTAATTGGTTCAATTCCTAAAGTCCTCTATCATCTGATTTTTTAAAAATAAAAACTTGATCTAGTGAGATAGATTTTTGTTTTTTACTAAAGAAAATATGTAATATCAAATATCTTGCTTGATTATGTTTTATACAATAATTTTCTATTTGATTTTGGACTTTCAAAGTCCATCCTTAATGTTAACTCCTAGTATAAGGGATTTCTGTGTGTCTGATCAGTTTTATATGGCTGGGAATTAAATAGTATAAGTCAGAATTTCTCTAATTCATAAAGTTTATAAGTTTGATAGGATCTTGTAAGGTTATATTCTTGCTCAGCCTGTGAGTTCTCATAGGGCACATGTTAGACTCATGAGTTCCAATCCATCAGTGAAAATTAGTTTATCTGACATCTCATTGGCTAGAGCTATAACCAGCTTTGGAATATATATGTATAACACCAGGATGTGCAATATTTTTTTATGATGACCTTTAGAACTAAACCATCCTAAAATATCTTCTACATCCTCAGCAAATGGTTGGATTTTCTTAAATATGTATACTTTCAGTGTTAAATGATGTCTTTTCATATGTTCAAATATTTCAAAAATTTCCCATCTCTATAGAGCAAACTTTCCTGTTTTTACAAAACTTATTTAATTAGGATCTTTTATTGCTTGTTCTGTTATATAACATAAAGAAGAAACATCATAGTTGGGTGGTAAAGTTATAAAAGACAGTATTTCTGTATGAAGAATTGTTTTGAAAACAAAATTTAATTTTCAAATAAACTAATAAGCAAATGACTGATAAATGAAAGGATTTTAATATACCATTTCCTTTGCACAGCTGCACAAGGGAGTTGAAGGAAAATGTTAAAAACAAATTCAGCATGATTGCCATGCAGTTGGAATTTCCTGGAGAAATTTGAGTCTATTAATTTGGCCAACAAAAAAGTAATATTCAAGTAGAAATATTAGATGTTTACAGTGTTTTGTTTTGGTTTTGTTTGTTGGTTGTTTGCAGTCCTGGAGATTGGACCCAGGGCCTCACCATTGCTAGGCAAGCACTCTACCATTGAGCTACACCCCAGCTCACTTTCAATGTTTAAATATATACCTTTGTAAAAGTACTATAATGCTAGAGTATAGTGAAAACGTTAAAAGGAGAAAGAGGACAAATTATTCTTTTATTCTAATTTTACAGATTAGTTAAAATATACTTTGATGGCTTCCCAATGCATTTCTGTTTTTCTAGGTAATTTTTATTAGTATTTTAAGTATCATTAAGTGTATTAAGTATAATGCAGTGATTCTACGCCTCATTTTTAGAAAATGATAGAATATAAATATGAAGTATAATAGTATATGTAGCATGAATCCCTCTAATTATTAATATATATGTTAGTTTTCCATGACAATAACAAATACTTGAGATAATAAGGAGGAAAAGTTATAAGGAGGAAAAGTTTATTTTGGCTTAGAGTTTTGGAGGTTCTAATCCATGAGTAGTTGGCCCCATTGCTTTTGGGCTTATGGCAAGAGCACATCTTGGCAGGAGCAGGTAGAAGAACAAAAATGATCACTTCATGGCCAGAAAGTAAGAGCGAAGAAGAGGAAGAGTCTGGGTGGGGTCCCATAGCATACTTTGAGGCACAACCCTAGTGATCTGAAGACCTCTCAGTAGGCCCCACCTCTTAAAAGATACAAAACCTCTCAACTGTGCCAATCTAGGAATAAGCCTTTGACATGTGGGCCTTTGGGGGATAATTAAGGTCCAAACTATAGCAGTATCTTCAGTTGAAACATATCTTTAAATTATATATGCTGCCTATGAGGAAGACTTTCTGACTATGCTCCATTATTATTTTTTTTTTTCTGACGTAGTCCAGTGACAGGTCCCGTACTCCAGGTTTAAGAAAATTTGAAATTGGCTCCTATTACCTTCATAATATACAAAAATCTACTATAAAAACTAGATCTCTTCCATTGTGAATTTCTGGTCACATTTTTGTGTTTTCACAAATCACTCACTTCTTCAGCTAAAAGTCAATCTCCAGTAATTTTGAGGGTAGAAAGAATAATAGATAAAAATTTTGTTTGAACTTTCCTTATATGTCACATTAATTGTGTGAAACTCATTCTTTCTCATTTTGTTCCAGAAATAATAGTAATTATAGTTGTAGTGGATGATGATGATAATAATAATAATAATTATAGTAAATTCCATTTTGAATACTGATTTGTGCTGAATCCTGTGCATTGCATGAATAATTTCTTTTGACACTTCCAATAGCCCAGTGAAGTATAGTTTTATCATGGCCTCCATACAGTAATTAATAAATACATTAATAAGTAATTAATGAGTACACACAGGGTCTGCTTGAGATTGTATGGCCAGTAAGTGGACAAACTAGCATTTAAACTTGGGGACTGTTTCCAGCTTGCTATGCGGGTCTGTCCCCTGTATTCAGGCAGAGATCTGAAATTTTTAATCACATAGAAAATATGGCTAGGAAGAAGGGTTAGGAATGAGAAGAACAGTGAAGAAAATGTGAGCAAACATCTTGTCTTTCATACTGTACACTAGTTATCATTTATTACATACCTACTATGTGTAGCTGTCTGAGGACAGAGCCCTTACTTCCTCTGATATCCCAGCCTTTTCCAGTGTCACTCTCTGCCTTTGTGAGGGCCTTTCCACAGGCTAATTGATATTTTGTATATTTAAGGAAATGTCACGCTGTGGTCTGGTGGTGGACTAGGGTGCTTTTCGAGAGATAAGAAAATGCCATTCTCTACAGTCCTGCCCGTCAGACCCCTCCAGGAGTGGTAGGTGGGGAGCTGAATCATGTAGTACAGCTTTCCTCTACCTTTCCCCATTCTTGAGGCAAGGAGACTTCTGCCAGCAAGTAGATTTCTGTTCATAAGATGTCAACAAAGCCATGGGTCTTGCCACCTAGATAGTAGTCTGCACATTCAGCCAGTTGGTGAGTGAGTCTTGTTGTTCTCTAGGGTGTAGGAAGAGTGGTTCTCCTTTCTTTCCCACAGCATCTTCTCCAAACCCCAAGTGCTTTACTTTTCTGTGAGCCTTAGACTTGGTACAAATGATTGTCCTGTTCCTGTGACTGGGCTTCCCCACCATGGCTTGACAGTTCTAGAGCTCCGTTTCCCCAATGGCATCTGCAGTGCAGACATTAATTCTTTATAAAACTCTAAGAGCAGTTTACAATCTCATATTCAGAGTTTTGACATGAACATTTTAGTAACCTGCAACTACATAGGCCACGCATATCACATTCCCTAAAGGTGGCATTACACAAGCATAAAGCATTAACCAGAATGAACTAATCCTACCTGTAAACACCATGATCTTGTGTTTCTTTCCCTTCTGACTTCCTCTCTCAGTGGGTCTAAGTCAAAATTTTCCACTTGGCTGGGTGTGGTGGCACACACCTGTAATCCTAGCAGTTCGGGAGGCTGAGGCAGGAGGATTATGAGTTCAAAGCCAGCCTCAGCAACTTAGTGAGGCCCTAAGCAACTCAGAGAGACTCTGTGTCTAAATAAAATATAAAAATGGGCTGGAGATGTGGCTCAGTGGTTTAAGTGTTCAATCCCCAGTACCAAAAAAAGAGAAGAAAAAAATTTCCTCTATTTAATAAATCTCCTTTTACATCTTTGTTTTCTATTCTTATGCCCATTATTGATAATACTGCCAAGTTTTTTTTAGATCTGCTTCTTACTTCCCAAGGCACCCTTCTCTGTCCTAATCCTCTAGATTGCTGGAGGGCGGGGAGAACAAAGAAGTTTATAGTTGTAAATGAAATCTTGGGGAGCTGCAGTAATACCATGGTTCATTTGCCTATACTACATATGTTTGTCCTGGTAAAACTATATGTCTTATGTACAGGAAAGAATTCATGCATATTTTTAGAGGAATTTTGAGCCCAGCTTAGGCAATATAGGTAGAATAGTCATTCCCTAAGTTAGTAGGGAGAAGACGGCCAAAAACAGAAAATCAAATATCCAGCCTAAAATGAAAGTCAGTGCCAATAAAGATACACGCACACCACAACAGAAAAAAAAACACTAAAGGTTTATCTTTAAAGGTTATAAAAAACTTATCCCAGGACAAAATGTGCAGCAAAAGTATAATTAACAATAAAAAAATCAATACATTTCTTTCTGAAAGACTTCCTTTAGCAATCTTCATTTCTCTTCCTCCATGTCAAGAGGAAGGATGGTGTCCTTTTGGTTCCAGATTTTTTAAGTGGAGAACTCTTGGGGCACACTAAGAGTTTCTTTCCAACTCTGGAGCTTGTGTTTTGGGTTGTAACGATAAATAAATGAAATAGAATATAAGAAAATGTACTAGAGAGTTGTTTTCCTAAGAAATGGTCTGTAACTCTGTCTTTATTGAAAATAAATATTTAAAACTCATGGGGCCAACTCTGCTGATGAGGAGGTAAGAATGAAATTGCTTTATGAAAGAATGTAAGCACCTGGGGACCACTAAACTTCTCCTGCACTTGGAGACAACTTCAGACAGATGAGCACACCTTGGCCAACTAGAAAACCAAACAGCACACAGCGTGCCTGGCAGCAGTTGGCAATCAGCAAACCGTCCCGGGGAGCTTTCTGGTGTGTTTGTCAGTATCCTGGGTTATTGAGATAGTTTAGGTGGAGTTGAAATTGTCTTCAAAAGACAGTTGACTTGCTTAGGACCTAAGATAGTACTGTCTTTCCTGTCATTCCTCTGCACATTGCTGGGGCCAAGCAGTGGAATTTTGGCTTGAAATCTTCCAAATTACTTAGGAATATTGTATTATAATAACACCATCATCCTTATACAGTTTGATTTTAGGAGCAGGGATGCAGCAAATAAAGGCCTGCCACATGAAGAGAAGAAAAAACATACCTATACTTTAGTTTGTAAAGATTAAATTTATTACATTGCCACTAAATTAATAAAAGTACAGAATAATGGTTAAAAAGTGTAAAATAAGTAAAATATCTTTATTCTGTGCTGATTGTAAATAATACAATTAAAGATTTCATGCAACTATACAGAAAAATTAGAAGTAATTAACCCCCACTTTAAAAAAGTACATAAATAAAAGAGATTAAGCAGTAATGTTTTTTTTAAAAAGCTAACAATATAAGTTTAAGTTTTAAAAGCAAACCAAAAGGATGCAAGGACAAATTTAACTCTGGTGTGACCATAACCCTGGTGTCAGCACCCTCAAGCAAGTCAGGGCCATACAAGACCCCAGCACCTGTGCAATCACAGCTGACCTGCAAGAACCCGGAGGAAGGTCTCATTCTTCCCAGTCTGAGCATCAGAAAATGGTGGTGGAGCTGGAGGGAAATAGGGTTCTCAATAGGTTCTAGGTCCAAGTAGAAATACTGAGGAGGTAGGGGCTCCTTTTGGTTTATTACGTATGTGCATGTTTATACTTTTAGACAGTCTTCCAGTGCCCTAAAGGCAAGTACCTGTCCCTCACACCTAGGCATGTCAAATCTGGTAATTAATTCTGTCACTCTAAAAACAAACACCCCCAAAATTTAGTCTTATTGTTTTGTAACAAATGTCCTACAACCATGCCTACAATATTGACTTTCTGTATGTTTGTGTGTACTGTAGCCTATGTCTTATAGCCCTGTACATGCTTGTATCTTTGGACCTACTCCCGAGTGTGAGATTATTGTAAGTGCGTTTTATAGTCAAATCCAACAGACTTGGAGTTATTCTTGTTTATACCTTGCTCTTTGCTGCTGTGTGTCTTCATTATCATGAGGCACTTTTTAGGGAAGATGCTATACCTTCATAGTATTTTACTATCAAGCAAGATCGTGTGTGTGTGTGTGTGTATATATATATATATATATATATATATATATATATATATATATAAATTTTTTTTTTTTGAGAAAAGGTCTCATTATGTTGCCCAGGTTGGCCTCGAAATCCTAGGCTCAAGCAGTCCTCCTGCCTCAGCTTCCCAAGTGCTGGGACTACAGGCGTGCACTACCACTCCTGGTTGGATCATGTGTTTTATTTGAATTTTGAACAAAGTGCTCTTTTCTCCACTTCAAATGTTGACATTCATACTTTTTTTGTTTTTCCTTAAATGTACTCCTAAGTCTCCAAAAGTGTTATCTGGGATTTCCTGGGTTTAAAAGTGTGGAGGACAGTAGAAAGTATTTGTGGGGTGTTCTAGAAGTTGCCTATAACCTGAGGACCATGTAAGTCACTTCCCACAAAGCTTCCTCATCTCCTAACCACTGCCCCCAGCATCCCTGAGTACCCTACAATGCATGCACAGCTGAGTGAGGACTGACATTTCCCATAGGGTACTGCATTTTCTTCATATAATCTGATCTGAGGTGAAACAAAGATTGAGGGGGTTTTTAAGTCCAAAATAATTATATCACCTCCTTGATCTTTAAGAAGGTGTTATTCAGATAAATGATGATACCCAAGATCTCCAAAATTTGCTATTACTATTTATATTATAGTCACGTGAATGCAAAATTGATTAGTCAGGCCTGTAATCCCAGCACTTCTGGAGGCTGAGACAGGAGAATCTAAGTTCAAAGCCAGCCTCAGCAATGATGAGGCGATAAGCAACTCAGTGAGACCCTGTCTCTAAATAAAACACAAAAATAGGGCTGGGGATGTGGCTCAGTGGTGCAGTACCCCTGAGTTGAATCCTCAGTACCAAAAAAAAAAAAAAAATTGATTAGTCAGAAACTCCTGTTTAATTCCTAGACATAACTTTAGGCATATGTAAAGTGAATGTTTTCAGATTTAACTTCATTTTTCTGGAGACTCTTTTTTATACCACTTTCTACTATAACATCTAACTTGGGAAGTTTCTTGCCTCATTTCTGAGTACCAGCCATCCCACTCAGTTCTCACCACAGAGCTCTTTGATAATGTTGATGGGACCAGCTTGGGTAGAGGAGAAAAGTTAGAAGTCAAATACAAGTGGGTTGAGTAGTGAATGGGACACGAGAAAGTATATACAGTTCACAACTCATTTATTGATTTTGTTTGTGAAGGAAAGAAAAAGAGTGATAACTAGTGGAAAGTGTGAATTTGATGTGTGTGTGTGGCAGTATCGGAAAAATTTGTATTCTGTAGAGAATAGCTTTACAATTCTATAATGGAGCATAAAGTTTTACAAGAAGGCTTTGGGAAGAATTGGCCATTGATAAGACAGTGATACTTCTCCGTTAAAGGAGAGAGGAAGACCAAGTGACAGATGGAGGAAGATTACTGACTTAGTAGTAGGAAGATGAAGGAGTCCTAATCTAGTGGTTTTTAGTTTTTCAATGAAGTGTGAGATAAGGTCAAATGATACTAAAACAGGGAGAGAAAATTACTTTTGGTATAGGAAAGAAAGCTGTAGGAAATTACTTGGAGTTTGGGAACGCAAGTTTATTAGGGAATGTAGTGCAATTACCAGTAGTTGGACATTTGAGGTTTGAATCAAATTATTTAAAGTAAAATCACTCTGAGTAATTTTCTCTGGTTGTATTCATCCACAGCTGCTTAGGTTCAGAAAAGGCAAGTAATTGAGTAGATCCAGGCCTGGGATTTGCCACGGGTGAGAGAGAAGCAGGAAGATGAGGTTGTTTGTAATGATTATAATGATGGATTGTGGGCTCAAATTTGGATAGATTCGTCAAAAAATACTTTTAAGCCTTAATTTTGCAAATATACTTCCATTTCAAGAGAGCAGGCTTATAATCAGACCATCTGTGTTCAAATCTCATTTCTGCTACTTGCACATGACCTTGGGCAAATTATCCAAGCACCTACCCTAGTCTCCTGTATCTATAAAATGGGGAGAGGACAGTCACATACATCATGGCATTTTACTATGGTGTGAGTTTACATGTAGAAAAACACAACATGAGCCCTAGAATATTATACTATTACTGTAATTAGCAGTGCATATTCTGACTTACTGTGTCATCTCTCACTTGACAGCAAGGAAAGCTGTTTCTCTGTCACTATCTTGTCGCTGAACAATATACATAGTTCTTTTTCTTACATTTATATTTTTAATTAACTCATTCACCTTTAGTTTTTTTTCCCTCTGATATGACTTTATCTTTATAATTGGAATGAAGTGATAAATAGCACTCTTCACAGAAGCCAGTATAAGTATAAAATGGGGTAGATAGTAACAAGTATATTTAGCTACATGTCAGTTTGGGGATAAGCAAGATGGCTTCTGATCATCTTCTAAGGTTTCAGGGGAAAAAATGAGACTAGTGAAATGAAGCCTAATGGATTTAAAAAATATCTTTCCCAGAGTAATTGTTTGCCCAGAAATCAGTATCTTCCCAATTGATCAAAAGTAACTGTGCTTTGCTATTGGTTTATTGCCTTATGTAGGCTATGCTATGATACTGTACTTTTGGGTTTTGTTTGTATTCTGTCTTATTTGTATTTTGCTTTCTATGACTTATTAGAGTACATTATTCTGAATAATAACAAGTAGAGGCATATCCTGTTTATTAATCTTATTTAATAAGGTATAATATTTCTTTGAAGCCCATAAAATGTAGGGATTATGTATTATCACAACTGGGACACTTAAGAGTAAAGGGACACTTTCAGTAATTATACCAAGATGCTGATGTGTAATTCCTGTATACACTTCAGTATAAAGAAGGACTGTCCCAGATGTTGAAGGGTAATTTATAAAATATATAAAAACACATAAGGAGCATTTGTCAGATATTACATTTAACTCGTTAATGAGACAAACAGAAGTTATAGCAGGCTCCAAGGAGAAGACAAAGTGCCACAGCTTTAGAGTCAAATATTGGATCCTAAGATGAATTTACATAAAGGTGCAAGGCTGACTAAGTAGTGGGTTTCCACCCAACAATAACCAGTTGCATTCCAGGGGACACAATTTGCATTTCCATAAACAAAAATCCATGCTTTATTATCAGTTTTCTTTAGTTTACAGAGTTTAAAAGAGCTCAAAGATAATTTGAACTTTACTAGATAATTTTTTAGTCAGCTTTTTCACTGCTGTGACTAAAGAACCTGACCAGAACAACTGTAAAGGAGGGGAAATTTAGTTGGGGGCTTACAGTTTCAGAGGTCTCAATCCATAGATAGCAGACTCTATCCCCTGGGGCTCGAGGTGAAGCAGATCATCATGATGGAAGATTATGATGGAAGGAAGTGGCTCACATAATGATCAACAAGCAGAGAGATCTCCACTCACTGAATACAAATATATACCCCAAAGCCACGCCCTCAACGCCCCACCTTCTCCAGCCACACCCTACCTGCCTTCAATTACCACTCAATTAATCTCATGAGATGATTCATTCACTGTTTGGGTCAAGGCTCTCATAACCCAATCATTTTTCCTCTCAACTTTCTTGCCATTGTCTCACACGTGAGCTTTTGGGGCACACCTCACATCCAAACCACATCATGTACCCCCTAACTTTTTCCCTCATCAAAGGTCTTTACAGTTTGTAGCTACAAAGGCAAAACTGGGATGACTGAGTAGCCTACATAGATGTCACTTATTCTCTGTGTTGTTTGCTCCATGAGATTTTGGACTTAACTGCTTTGTCAGATTTTTAATTTTTCATTTTGTTCTTGGACTGATTCCTGTGCCTATTGTCTTTTAATAAGAAGATTTTTAGTAACAAAATTACAATTTTATATATTAGTTTTTCAAGCTGCCCCATATTAAGCTCCACTTCCATCTCATATTTGAGGTTATCTGAAGGCTTGGCTTTTTGGGGGTTGGGGGATGCTACTTTGATTCTGTTTTGGTTGCCTACTCCAGGAGAAGTGGAAGCATTTTGGCAAGAGTTGCTGAGCAATCTGCAGCTGTTCAAATACTTCGAGCCTTTAGGTTTATTGTGTGTTTTGTTCTAACGCCTTCTCCTCTCTTAAAAAAGAAATCCAGCAGCTAACAGCATCTACTAGTTGTTTTTTTTTAATACTTTTTAATTGTCAATGGACCTTTCTTTATTTTATTTATTGATATGCGGTACTGAGAATCGAACCCAGTGCCTCACACATGCTAGGCAAGTGCTCTAACACCGAGCTACAACCCCAGCCCTCTACTAGTTTTGTTTTTTTTTTAACTGTTATTTGGTAAGCTGCAGCTTTACTTTCGCAACCAGAAGCTATATTTATTTTCAGTGTTGGCAGTTCTGTCTAAGGAATCAACTGGTATTGAGTTCACGAAAGGAAATGCTGGTTCCCTCTCTCCATCTGTTTGCCAAATGTGTGTGTGCCTTCAGCTCCTGCTGCACAGTAATGCACAGTGGCATTACTCAAGAGAGCCATTAGCAAGGAGTGCTCGCCTTGAATTCTTGGTCCTCTGCCGACCAGATAGTAGTCTTTCCCCCTCATGGTTCCTCAGAGGTTGTGCGAGGTGAAGCTGCACACCTGTGATTCTAGAGAGAGCATCCTTTTATTTTTTTATCTATAAAGTCTGGCCCTGCCTTTCTGAGACCTTGGTTTGGTTCTTGAGCCGTAGTACCTTCTATCATGGTAGGATGTCTGTCTCTGCGGAGCAGTGTTATCATGGGAATTGAAATCACTCAAAACAGAAGAGGAGTGATCCACTGAATCTTGGTAGGCTGAGACCAGGAGCCCATGGTGACATGCTGGATTTAGGCTACATTTTTAGCCAATTGTTCTTTAATTCTTGTTGATGGTAAGGAAGATGTTCTTTCTGGTATTCTGCATTTCTGCCAAGCTCTTAGCCACACTATGTATAGTAGAATTTAGATTAGAAAACTTGAGTTCCTGCCCAACAGTTTTTAGAGAAGTGTAGATACTAAAAGGTTTTGTTGGTATTCAGGTCGAGTGGAAATACTTGCCCCTCTGCATTGGAGTCAAGAACCAGAGACAGGGAGCCAGACAGCTTGCCCACTCTTCCCCAAATGATTGTATGTTATTTTGTTTGAGATTTTGGAATTTCCAGGAAAGATGGCATACTCGATTTCAAATACATATCAAAGCAAATTGTGAATTATTTGAGTGTTCTCTTACCTGTGAGGTATATAATAGTTGTTGTTTGTATGTTTGTATCTCTAATTTTGATATATTATACAGATTTTAAACCAAATAATTTATCTTGAATTTGCTTTTATGAATATTTTAATATCTTTCTTGTATAATGTGCTATTTCACTTAGCTTACTAAACAGAATTGTCATTTAAGAAGTCTTTGGAGTACTATTAAATGTTATTAATCTATTCTGACCTAGATAAAGGACAGTAAGCTATTTTTAAATACAAGGCCACTAGCCCATCAAAGTTATAAGCTGTTTAATACACACACACACACACACACACACACACATACACACACACACACATACACACACACACACAGACCTAATTTAAACACTGCATTTGGCAGCTTTTCCTTCATCTTATTCCCTAAGGACTTCCGAGTAACATATGAATTAGTTTGAGAATTTACAGAAAAAGAAAAACTAAAAATGTGCCTTAAAGTGAAGAACAAGGATCTGAGTAAAGTGGCTCAATATGTAGAAAAATAATAATACTGGTTACTGAGGGGAACTGAGAAGAGGGGCTTAAGGTCAAACTAAGAAAGAGGTGCCATGCCAAGGGTAACCCAGAATCCCAGGAAGAGGAGAAAGAGCAGATGTGCTCTGAGGAGAGGGACCTGAAGTTGAAGAGCAAGGATCCTCAGTAGACTGAGAGGCGGAAGTGTTATTCAGAATTAAACTCTGTATTTCTCCCGTCTTTAGAAATTCAATGAAGGCTTCTAAAGTGTAGTGATTCTTCTCAGCACTTCTGCTGTCAGAGGATTTGTTCTGAATGAGAATCTATATCTGCTTAACTGGAGTGGAATTATCCTGGACTCTGGGTTGATCAAGCCTGGGGCCAAAGGATTTGTGATAGTCATTCTTTATATCTAGGTTTTAATATGTAGTTGCAATTCTTTTCGATGTGTATAAAGCAAATGGTTTTTCATTTGTCTATTCACAATATAGTTGCTCAAATAGAATTTATTATTGATGGTTCCATTAGTAAGTAATAATTGGGCATCAAGTTTCTGAGTGATCTTCTATGGGAATAATTTTGCATGGTTTTTTTAAAAAACTTGGAAAAAATTCTGTTTGTGTATTTTATTTGTGGATTATATTTTGTTGTCTTTTGTTTATTTTGGGAATTTTTTCTTTTTTTTTTTCCCCAGCCATCAAACACAGACTACCTGTTGGGATCATCCTAAAATGACTGAGCTCTTTCAATCCCTTGGTTAGTATTATTTTATTTAATAATAATGAATTAACCTAAACAGATGAGAACTGTATATTCTTCAAAGGAAAAACTAGTCACTAGTTTTCCTTTCATGGAATATTACATGAAAAGTACCATGTCATTGACATTTAAAAGCAATTTAATGGTCAGGGAACACACACCTGTAATCCCAGCACCTTGGGAGGCTGAGGCAGGAAAATCACAAGTTTGAGGCCAGCCTGGGCAACTTAGAGAGATTCTACCTTATAACAAAAAATAACAAGGATTCAGAATTCAGCTTATTGGTAGAGAGCCGCTGGGTTCACTACCCAGAACCCCTCCAAATGAAAAGCAATCGAACTTCTAAAGGCAATGCAATAAATAGGTATTGTGAACATGCTATTTGGAAGAGATCAAGCCAAATAGAGTACATTTACTGGGGGGATGTGATTATAGATTTTCCTGTCTTCATATTGGGTCATCTTAAATTTTAGCTTTGCATGCAAAAAAACCCCCCAAAAAACAGAAAAACAAAAATACAGCTGGGCACAGTAGCCCATCCCTGTGATTCCAGCAACTCAGGAGGCTAACTCAGGAGGATCATGAATTCAAAGCCAGCCTCAGTAACTCAGCAATGCCCTAAGCAACTTAATGAGACCCTATCTCAAAATGAAATTTTTTTTAAAAAAGGGCTGAGGATGTGGCTTAGTAATTAAGCACCCTGGGTCAGTACCTGGTAACCCCCAAAACAAAAACAAAAACCTCCAATCCACTGCTTTAAATTGGCTTTTAACTCTTTTTAGTTAGAAAATTTTATCAAATTAGCTTACCCAATTTCATTTTGTTTAAGTCATTAAAAGCAAATTTCATTTTAACATTAAAAATTGGAGAAAACACATTAGATGAGGATTCTGCTCTTGTTTTAATTGCTATAGACTATGGATTTCAGCTGATCACCTGGCCTGTTTCCTTCAGGTTAGTCCAGTGACTTGTAGAGTTTTTTCTTTGGGTGACTAAGGTGATGCTGGAGGGACCAAGCAGCATCCTAATCCTCCCACTCCCACTTCAACAAGTATATACAAATCTCTGTAAGCATTTGACTGCCTGCACAAGCTTTCATTTGGTAGAAAATGGCATGCAAAAGTCAAATAAGCAAGAGAACAGCTACTGGTTTGCTTAGTTTGGAAGAGAGGGGACAAATTTTGATGTTATCCGAGTTTTCCTGTAACACTGCTAGTGTCTGATACCCTGTCTTTAGGGAACAGAAGAGACATTGCAGTATCCTTTGCCTTAAAGATATGGATATTGATCACAGAATCATTTCAACCAGATCTATAAAGAGGCAGAAGAAGCAAATAGAATAGATCAGCATTATGAGTAGTGAGATAGCTTGATGGATGGACAACTAATTGTCCTTGAGGACAGTGCCCTGGAGGAGAAACTCTTGGAGCAGGAAAGGAGTGGATTGGGTCTTAGTAGTCACTGGGCTTCCTTTTCCTTGTCTGCCTTCTTTTTCTGTATAGTCAGAAGGCTGTGACCCCTCTGCTTGTTCATCATGAGGGTTGTGGCGGATGCTTCTGTCACCCAGACAGGTTAACTAGAGAAAAGCATAACAAATGCATTCAGTCAAAGTTTTACATACTGTGGGGCTTTTGAGAAAGGAAGACCCGAAGTCTTTGGGAAACTTTCTATTTTTACGCCTAGGCTTGATGAAGAATGACAACCATGTATAAATGTGATTAGACAAAAGGGTCCAGCCTAATGGTAACGGACTGAGAGGGACCCTTGGGGGCCTCTGTTCTGATTTTTCTTGGCTTCTGTGTGGCATTCTTTTCTTCCACGTATAGATCAGGACACCTCATATGAGGGTCTTCAAGGGAGGAGGGAAACTATCAGAGACTGACCCTTGTAGGTGTTATACCTTACTTTGGAAAAGAAAATTTCTAGGTTCCATCGCTTGCCAGGGGACAGGAATTCTGCTTTCTGTGACTTGCTTCAGAGGAGAAAGAAGAATGGGAATCAGAAGGAATGGAGAAGGTCAGAAAGTCCTCGTGTCTGGGGACATTGTGATCTCCCTCATTCAAGAATTCAGCATGTCAAGACACTGTACTTTGGTGTTTTCTGCATAGCAGTGCTTGGAAATGTGTCTCCATAGGGTGCTAACCACCATTTAAATTATATTCCTAAATAGATGGGAAATTTAGGGGAAGGCTTTTTATTGGGGACAGACATAATGTTTTCCATCATTCAGAATAAGCAAATACATTTTTGGCATTCAGTGTAAGTTAAATAATAAGCACACTTTTAAATTGTCCCTTCTTCCATTTCAGCTGACCTGAATAATGTACGTTTCTCCGCCTACCGTACAGCCATCAAGATCCGGAGACTGCAAAAAGCACTGTGCTGTGAGTTATTCCAGCTAAGTTCCTCACTCTGTTCTTTGGATTCTCCTCCCCTGACAAAGATAAATGGAAAGGGTGATGCATTTGCAGAGTTAATCTGATTTTCGGTGCCCCTCACTCAAGGAGTTGGCTGTGTTTCTACAAATGCTTCATTATTTGCCCCAACAGAATGCAGGAGTAACACAAATGAACATATGCCATTCGCAGTTGGAGTACAAAATTAACCAAAACACAGGAGTAACATAAAAAGCTTTTTCAAAAATTAGGCTGCCACCCAATATAAAAGCATTAAATCATGGAATCACACTAGTAGGTCATTGCCTTTTTACTGCTTTGTAGCCATTTGGAAGTGTAGGACTCGAAACAGTTTGTCCCAATACAATCATATAATAAAGAAACACTAATCATGTTTCTGATCCAAGTGTGAACTGTCTCCTTAGCAAATTAGAGAAAAGTCTCTATTTTCTTCTTTAGTATATCTTGGGACCTTTAGTAGTATCAATGAATTTTTCCTGTGGAGAGTGTGTTCAGAGTGGTATTCTGTGATAGATGTTTTGCCAAAAGGTTATTTTGCCTCTAAATAATATGCAATTAAATAGAAATATCAGTGCTTGTGATAGAGTATAGATTTAAGCCATTTGTGGTTGTAGTTTTAATGATTGAGTTTATCCAAGAACATTTAGGCCTTGTAGGTTACTATAGAAAGTGATGTTTGTCTATATTTTTAGATAAGGTAATTTGAAAAGCTTCTTGTGCTCTTGTTTGCTATCTTTTGTTCATAGTTGTTACATGCCTAGGTGGTTCAGTGAAACTGTGAAACTTACTCTTAGAAAAATGATGTGTTAGGGTTGAAAATTTTACTCCTTGGAAGTCAGTAGAAATTAACAATGTAAACTGCCTACATGAGAGTAAATAGAGATGTACAATCATTCAAGAAAACAGCAGTGCAAAGCTTCAAGAAAAAAACAACTTAAGTTCTGTGTGGAAGAGAAGTCGAAAGGGCTGAGAGGCACCTGCAGATAAGGCAGGGGAAGGGAAGATGAGGTGACCTTGATTCTTGAACAATCCACAGAGCCCCAGAGATAATGAGGAGGCTCTGGTGGTTACAGCAAGTGTCATCAAATGACCAGTGCAAAAAAATGGGAGCCAAGAAGGTCCAGTAGGGCCCTTTATGTCAAGTGAGAAGAGAATAGAAATAGATTATGAACGCACAAAAAGGGTGTTCATTCTACTCAATGAGTCTGCAGTGACAGCAGTTTTGGAAAGAAGGTCACTGTGTGTCCAGTACCCAGCTGACAGGTCTGGAAGGGCCTCTCAGGCCTGATGAATTATGAAATGAGGACAAATGACAGTCACAAATATCCACAAACAGAAGCCCACTTTGTATCATTATGAACATGGGTCCCAGTTTTTGGTAATACTTCCGGGTGGATAAGCATGTTAACATTGTTTGGTGTTTGCTTCTGTTGATTCTTCTGACCCCTGAAGAAAAGCTCCCTCCTTCAGCTCATTTTTAAGCATGAAAGGAACAGAAGAGAGACTGCTCCAACATCTAAACTAAAGGACATTTGATAATGCACAGAGGAGTACTGGGTGGTGTAAAGTCTTAAGTATTTCAGGGGACACCCTTACAGCCACTGAGTCGTCTTTGCCACTGGCTTTGGTTTCCCCTGGGCTCTAGCCGGGGCCTTTGTGCCACTGGCCTGTTTATGATTAATCGGCTCCTTCCTCTCACATCCTCTCTGTTTACTCACAATGCCCTGACCACTCCTTGGCAATGCTCTGTAATCCTTTATTCCTCCCGAATACTGTTAAAAATTTACCTCTTTTGGAAACATTTACAAGCGAATCCCACCTGCCTCCAATTTCCCCAGTGCTTTATGATTACCTGTAATGACAGTTTCTCACCTGAGTGACATCTGCTTGCCTTATGTGCACATGTCATGCATGGTACAGGGGTTCAGAACTGCTGTTGGTCAGGGTCAGCTCTCATGCTGCGCAGATCCACTCCCAGCATAATGCCCTACGGAGGGAGCACTCTGTGGCTGTTCTGCCACTGGTCACTCATGTTTAGGACTCCAAGATTGTGCAGGAGGTGAAACAAGGTGGAGACTAGGTTCTTAGGCTTACAGAACTCAAATTCAAAGTGAGAATGTTGCATGAAGACTCTGCTCCTGCAAGCAGATTCCTGTTGCCCTTAGAGTGGAATGGCCTTTGCCTGGCCTGTCTCTCTGTCCATCTCCTTCACTTTGCCCCACCATGGACCCTCACCAGTTCTTACTTTGCTTACTGAATGGTAGGTTTGGTATCTGCTCCTCCTGAAATGCTCTTGTCCTGGCCCTTCGCACCTGTGTTCTTCCCCGGGCTACTGTGTTCTCTTCCTTTGGGTCTCAAATTAGCTGCTGTCTGTATTTTAGTGAGGCTGCCTGTGGCTTCTCCCTCTGAAACAGCTCACTCCTGCTACCCCATCTCATGGAGTCCCTTCTTTCCTTATGTGGCACTTGCCATGTGTTTGGCTCAGGCACTAAGGCAAAGGGTCGTAACTGTTAATATTATATTTATGTACTTATTTGTTACCTGTCTCTCCAAATGAATTAAGCTTTTATGAGAGGGACGAATCTATGTTCTTCTTCACTTAGGACTCCATATAATTTCTGGTGCAGAGTGCAGGTCACTCAGGACATATTAAGTGAATGATTTGAATTTGAAGGTTATATAGGACTGCACCAGAAACTCATATGAGATTTATAGTAGCATTTTTTAATAGTAAAATTTGTTTAATCTTGACATTTTCATAGATGTGATATAATAGAGCCGCAAAAATCAATGAACTAGCAATCCACATCAGCATGGTGAATGTTGGAACTATAAAGATAGATAGAAAAAAATCAAATAGCAGAAGAAATTTGTACAGCTTAGTTCCATTTGTATATAGTTCAAAACCATGAAGAACTAAATGTTGTACTGTTCAGAGACACAGATACTTTGAAGAAATGAAAATGAAATAGAAATGTTAAAGGTAACCTTGTCATTTTAAGGGGACATAACAAGGGAAGATTCTATGATGTTGGTAATATTCTATTTCTTTAGCTGTGCAATTGTTTAATTGGTACTTCTATGATTTTTCCTCAAACCACACATATACTATATATAGGTGCATGCATGTGTGCGTGTATTCTTTAGTACTTTGATTTAAAGACTTTTTAGGAGCAAAGGATATTGAGGAAACAAAGGGAAGAAATGAGGAGGGATCCAGTTCCTTTTTTCATGAAGAAGCTCATTTTCCTTGAATAATACACACACGCTTTAGATGTGTGCCTATTAACCAGGGATAAAAAGGGAGGGAGTTCTATGCATAAGATATCAGAAGGTTTACAGGTCAAAAAAACATCAAGCAATGGGGTCAGAATGGAGTAGGTTAGCCATTTTTCCAGTATCCAGAAATTTCCTTTAATTCAGTGTAGGTCAGTTCAGAGATCATTTCTTTCCTGAAATGTTTATTGATTCTTTAGAGTTTTGTTCCTCTAGTTCTCATAGTATTGTATTTAATGTTTAGAGGGGGTTTTTTTGTACAACCATTTCCTGTTCTGTGTGAATTTGGAGATAGGGCCAAGAGGAGAAGGTATGCTTTAGTTAATATTTAAAATAGGTGGAAGGGCAGAAGGAACAGAATGAGTAGATGGTTCAGGAGAAAGCTGATCCAGGCTGAGCTGGCTAGGGGTAGACAAGATTTGCAGACTAGATTTCAGCATAAGAAGAAGACAGGACCTTTATTTGGAATCTAGCAAGGTAAAGGTTCCTGAAAAAAAATGGTAAGCTCCAGTAGGGGACCAAGCAACAGGAACGTGAGTCTGGTGTTCAGGCAGGAGATAAGAAGAAAAGGGAATGTGGAATCATCCGGACAGAAGTCATACTGGAGTCATGAAGTGAGTGAGGGCATGAGGCTTAGCGAGTTGAAGGCCAAGTGTGAAACCTTGAGCACCAGCTATATTTGTATTTTGCTTGGGAAGAAGATGTAGGAGAATGCTAAGAAGGAACAGGCAAACCACTTGAGACCTGGAGAAAAGCGAGAGAAGCCCAAGGTTGGGTGCTTTCTGGCAGAATAGAATAAAGATGCATCTCCACTTGATCCCCTGTGCCTCATCTGTGGGATTAAAGAAAAAAGTGTGAAAGTTGCTTAGAAAATGATTCTGCTGTTTGTTTCATTTACTGCATGACTGGGCTGTCATTTGTCTCCTTTTGAAAAGAGAAAAATCATAATTTTCTGTGATTTAAATGCAGTCAGTTCTTTAAAGGTACCTAAATGTGACACTCTTCAGGAAGATGTATGCTTGGCTTAGGCACTGAGGCAAAGTGTCAGAGTAAATCACTGAAAATTGAAGACATGATGGTCTATGGGATGTGGCAAATTACTGTCACAGCTGCAGAGTGCATAACAAGGGAGACTTTTCTAAAAGAAGTGAAGGGCAGCTTGATCCAGAAAATGGTCTTTTTGAAATTTGGTCTGTTGTCGCTTGCTTCAGGCCATGTGGGGATCGAAGAGCAGTGCACTGTTGCTGGCATAATTAGACTTGGAATTCTGAAAACTTAGAATGCTTTGGCAGCATTTGAATGTACTTCTTTGTATCTGTGGGGAATTGCAGGTCTGTAGCTACTGTTTTTATTAAGCACTTCTTTTATCAGGATTGTGGAGAATGAATTTTGCTACTGCTAGCCGGAGGTTTATAATTAAAAACAATCTAAAGTACCAAGAAATGGGGTAAAAATGACAATAAAAAATCCAGATGGTTTTTAGTTTTTTTTCTGACACCATCTCTAACCTCTGTGAAGCTCATGCAGATTATTTTTATAATCATTTTACCAATGACCCATGTGAAGCCTGAAGGAAATGGATTGGCCTATAGTCCAGATATGTATGTTTTCTGTTAGAGTCTCTTTTTTTTTTTTTTAAGTTCTTCCCATTCATTTGTTTCAGAAAGTGTTGTAATCTCTATAATTTTAAAGTAATTCCTTTTTATTGTTGATACATTTAAAAAATACATAATTCTAAAGTATTTAATCAGCTAACATGGACACATTTCATAAATGTCTTTAAAAAAAATCAAAATTAGTGGTTATTAGAAATAGATAAATACAAGAGAAGCTATTTGTTCATTTTGGTTAACCATCAAAATATGTCATAGTTTTTGAGGAAACAGTTTTTGCATCAAGCGAAGAGAAAGTAGTCGGTTATATGCTTTTTCAAAAAGTTCCACTGATATTTTTTTTATAGTAAAAGGTGAAATGTGGAAATAGTAGATAAATTTTAGAAAACAGTAATTTCCATGAACAGACTTTAATGTAGGTTCTGTAATGTCCCATGCCTGAATGTTTAGATTTGGAAGGGTCATTTTCTACACTCAATAACTACATAGATATGTGACCGTTGGAAAATCTGCTTTGTTTTCTTGTTCTCAGTTAGCCAACGAATGACTTAAAGTAAATTTGCAAAACTGAGAAGATTTTATCTTTTTTGTCTGAACCCCTCTTCTTGGTTTTTGTGGGCAGTATGTGATTGACCTGGAGCTCTGCATGTCCTCTTCACGGTGACCACATGCACCCATGTGTCAGCCACATGTGCTCACCATTCCTTAGGGGCTCCTGGGCTTGCTTGAGTTGTTTTCTGTTCTCAAGAGATTCAACCCTCTGGCACTCTTTCCTTGCTTCCCGTGGATCTCTTGAATATTATCTGTTTTTTAGGGCCCATTTCAAATCCCACCTCACTAGGATTTTCCAGTTGTCTTCCCATGAAGCATCCCTAATTCCAAAACCTGAAATCCAAAATCTGAGTCTTTGAGCATCTGCATGAGGGCACTAGTGGAGAATTCCTTGTCTGACCTTTTGTGATGTGTCACAATCAAAATGCTGGTGCACTAGAAGTCTTATATAAAGTTAACTACAGGCTGTTTATGCAAAGTATATATGAAACAAGTAAATTTTGTGTTTGGACTTGATATTTTATTATGCATATGCAAATATCCTGATATTCAAAACAAAAGAAAATCCAAAATACTGATAAGGGATACTCATCCTGCCTTAGCTCTTTTAGAGGTTTGTGTGTTCTTCTCTTAGAGCATTTTTACTTGTCCTTTTTGTATGGTTATCAGGAAGCTTTTGGGTTTCATTTGCTCTATGTATACCCTCTGTCACTGGCTTTGCCCACTGTAGATGTTTTATACATTAAGGGTAAGGTTGGGAGCAAATAAATACATGAAGAACAGTGTCCTCCTGAGAACCTCTGCAAATCCTCCTTGGCTGTGGATTGCCAAGGTGCCAGAGTATCATGGGAAGTAAGCTAGATTTGGACCAGGCTGTGACAGCCCAATGATCAGGCTTGAATCAGGAAGCAATGGAGAACAATCATATTCCTACAGAACCTCTTTCTTAACTGAGCCTCACCAGTGAACTCTATATGTCATTATATACATGTTAAAATACTCTGTTCAAGGACCATTAGTCTAGAAGTTATATAAAGGGTGGTTGAACAATGGGTATTAACCTATAGTTAGATAACAGTAAGAAGTTCTGGTATTGTGCTGTTGCACAGTAGGGTGGTTATAGATAGTAGTAATGTTCTGTACAATTTTGAAAAGCTAGAAGGGATCCTGAGTGTTTCACCAGTAAGAAGTGATCCATGTTTGAGGAAATAGGTACGTTCAACCTGACTTAAGCATCACAAAATGTATTTGCCTATCAAAATATCACATTGTACCTCATGTATATTAATGTGTACAGTTTTTGTTCTTATGTATCAGTTTAAAAGTAAACTTTGAAAACATGAAATAATCGAAAACATGAAATAATCCAGAACAAAAGGCTGAATAGGGAGGCTGTGGGCAAGCCCTCTTCAGGAGTAAAGATGAGGAGAACAATGGAATATTGGAGATATTCTAACATTTGGAGTAGACATAGAGATTTATGCCTTTCTGTATTTAAAAGTAGTAGGAGCCCAGAGAGGGGGAAGCCAAAAAAGGAGAGTAGGAAAAGCTGATACTCCAAAATGCAAAAAAATGAAAGAAAAGATTGAAACGCTACAGAGTTGAGACTAAAAATTGTGGCAATGTGGCTGAAAGAAGAGGTTAGAAATGAAAGAATGGAATTGCTATTTATTTCCTTAAAAATCAAAATTAACTGAACAGAATCAATTCTTAAGTTGAAGAGTCAAGCTTAGTACTTGAGACTAGAAATGCTTTTGCTTCATGTGTAGTGACCGGACATAATCCTTTTTCTCACCTGATTAGTGGATCTCTTAGAGTTGAATACAACAAATGAAGTTTTCAAACAGCACAAGCTGAACCAAAATGATCAGCTCCTCAGCGTTCCAGATGTCATCAATTGTCTGACGACAACGTATGACGGGCTTGAACAAATGCATAAGGACCTGGTCAACGTGCCACTCTGTGTGGATATGTGTCTCAACTGGTTGCTCAATGTGTATGACACGTGAGTCTCTCTCTCTCTCTTTTTTTTTTTTTTCATTAAATCACAATATTTGGATTACATATGTTAATAACAGAAAATGTCTAATATTTAAAGATATTTTTAAAAACATGCATTTTTTTACAAAGTACTTTCATAGTATTCATCTCAGTGGAAATATTTATTTTAGATGTTGAAAATAAATCACTTTCCAAGTCACTGAACTCTTAGCAAACAATAGATGAAAAGGAATATGCAACTATTATTTGAATATTTTCCTTCGGTTTACAGAGACTGTCAAATCTGTAGTATTCATTGTCAAGAAACTAGAGAAATCAAAGATAACCAAGTCTCATTTCCTTTTCTTCCTTCCTTAATGTCTTGTTTTTTAAAAAAGGAAAAAAAAATCTTGTGTTTATTATTATGAGCTAAAATAATTTACAAGCTCATCATAATCTGTTCTTCAGTTTTTGTGTGACAGCTTATGAGCAATTTGAATGGCAATGAATGGGATTTAAATTGTCTTTTGATATTAGCTTATTTATTGCTGGGGTGGTTATGTGTATATATGGTGTTTTAAATAATGTATGCTACAGGACACTCTCTATCTGTAATTTAATTTGGTGCTCACTGTTACATAAAGAGCACTCTCAACTTCTAGCATAACTCATCTGCCATTAATTTGGCCCTTGTGATTATGACAATGAATTTGGGAGCTAATCAGCTCTAGAAAGACTTGCCATGGGCTGACATTTCTGAAGCCTTAGGAATTACTCATTCTTCTGGTAGGGGGTTAAAATATGCAAAGATGAAACAGGAAAATTAGGACTATTGCCTGTCTCAGAATCTAAAAGTTATTGTCTCTTTACTATCTGTATGAAAATTTGTGTTTATCATCAGCCTTTTATTTAGAAAGAAGATAGATTATAGTTCATTACCTCACTTATTTAGCAGCCGATTGATTCTATGTAAGAAATAAATGATGGTGACAGAGCTTTCTAAATGACTTATATAAATTTTTATTTTTTATTAGAAAAAAATTTTTATCTTTCAATGTTCACAAATATCATAAAGTCTTTTTTGAAATAATAAAATACCCATTGTGTGCTTAAAGGCTCTTAAGAAACTTACTGTCATATGAGTCTCAGTTACCCTAATGAACATGGAATTTATTACATCCCTGTCTGATGTCTATGAATACATTTCATTTGAAGACAATTTTTTGATTCTCCTAGGGTTAAATATTTCCATTAGCATTAAACTATCCTTAATTTGCTCATCAATTTTTAAAAAATCCTCAAGAGACATTTTCTATAGTAAATTCACCAAAATAGCTGGTCAGTTAAGTGTTTTAACTGCACAAGCTTATACTTAATTGTACATTCCAGTAACAATCCTAAATCCTAAATCCTAAATCCTATTCACTGAATACTTAGGAACTTCATTTAGCCCTATGGAGTACATCTTTCACATTTTAAGGAAGAACCGGAAAAGAAATTGAAACTTTCCTGTAACATTATCTGTGTCTCTGACCTGCTATATTAGTTTTCTTTTTCTTTTTCCCAGATAAAGTTTGTCTTAGAGAAAACACAAAGGAGAAGAAAGAACCAAAAGGCAAAGCCAGACTAACTCCTCAGACTCATGCACAGGAGCTGGTGGGGGTGTGTTTCTTTAGCATTGGGGAATGCACTGTCCATACAGCACCTGACCCCACTTTATTAGTTTTCTAGGACTGCCATAACAAAGTAGAATGGACTGGACAGCTTAAAAGGCAGATGTTTATTTCCTCCCAGTTCTAGAGGCTAGAAGTCTGAGATCAAAGAGACAGCAGGGTTCCCCCCACCTTCTCTGAGACCTTTCTTCTTGGCTTCTCAATGGCTGTCTTCTTGCTGTCCACGCTTGGTCTTTCTTCTGTGCTATCTCTTCTTTCTATAAGTTTCTAGTCACAGGAAATCAGGACCCACCCTAATGACCCCATTTATTTAATCTTTTAAAGACCCTCTCTCCAAGTACAGACACTTGCTGAGGTACTGGAGTTTGGACTTAAGCATATAAATTTAGAGGAACACAGTTCAGTTCAACCCACACATATGCTATTTTCACTGGACAGCCCAAGGGAATAGTGCCACTTAGTTGGGCAGGAACCAGCGTGTGAAATGTTGTGATTCATATTCTAGGGAGCTAAATGTTAGCATAGTTCCATCTCCCGTCATCAAATGTGGACACATGGGACTACTACACCGAAGTGCTGCTTTTTATTTAGGATAGTGTCTTGAAATTTCTCATTTTTCATTTTAAAGGAGAAAAATGTCTGCAGGACTTATTTCCCTTTCATGCTAAAGAAAGGTAGGGTCAGATGGTACCCATTTAGTCTAGTTTTCTCTCTTAGAGAGGAGTACCATGGATTAATCTGAGGAAAAGAGCAGTTACTTTTTTGATGGTAATCTCACATGTGCAGAATTAATTGCCCAAGTTTCTATACTAACTTTGATTTACTCATTTACCTAAACAATAGTTATTAACTTTTTTCAAGCTATAGTTCTCTTGAAGAAATCTAATGGAACCTATGACCTACTCCCTTAAGAAGTCTGTGAACTGATACTTTACAGTGATTTGGATATTCAGTCATTGTATTAGTTTTCCATCACTGTAACAAATACTTGAGATAACCAAATTATACAGAAAAAAAGGTTCATTTGGGCTTATAGTTTTAAAAGGCTTCAGTGTATGATCAGTTGGCCCCATTGCTTTGGGTAAGGCAGCAGATCACGCTAGGAGTATACAGTGGAGCAAAATCACTACGTCCTGGCCAGGAAGGCAAGAAGAGAAAGAGGAAAAGACCAAGTCCTACAATCCCCTTTAAAGCCATGCACCCAATGACCCAAGAGATCTCCCAGTAGGCCCAATTGAAAGTTTTCACCACCTCCTAATAGCACCCCACTGGGGACCAAGCCTCTAACACAATAGGTCTTTGGGGGACATTCCAGATATAAACTATAGCATTGACCATATATTTTTTGACTGACTTACTTTGTATATATCATGCAACCAGGACAGGTATTTCCAGCTTCCACTAGCTCTTAAAATAATGAGTGACTTGAATACAGGATAGATCATAGAATTCTCTAAGAAGAAGGACTTGGAGGATCTTAAATTCTGCCCTCTTTGTTTTATAACCCCCTAGTGCATACTAATGATAGCTATGGATCTAATATTTAAGTATTTTTGATAATTGATTATTCTTACCCTATTATCATATCTAGGGAAAATATCACTGTATAAATTATTTTAAGTAAAACTGTCTCATTGAAGTTTTAACGTATACCCAACTCCTCCTAATATGCTGAATTTTATGAGAAAAAATCCATGTTCATCTGTTATAGATGACAAGAATTCAGAGGTTTGGTTCTGGTTGCTATGTGATTTGGCAGCAACTTAACTTTGGCATCTCAGTTTCTCACATGAAAAATTGAGATAAAAATATCTGCTCAGCTTATCACATAAAAGGTGACCGTGAAGGGCAAATGAACTAATATATGTAAAAATGGACTTTATAAGCCATAAAGATAAAATTGATTCCATTTATAAATTCAGTCTCACTCAGTCTTCATCTTCCCAGGTTAAAAAGTCTTAATTTCCCTGTCTTCCTTCCAGATTTTATGGAAATTAAAAAAGCATTTAAATCATGATTTAAAGCAATACTCTGGAACATTTTGCTTAAATATTTTTTTTCTTTACAGAGAATATTAGCCCCATTTGTTGTAGTGTCAAATCACCATCCCCCCACCCCATTCCAGTGTGGACATAATTTTAAAGGTACTTAACTTTCTAGTTAAACTAATTTCAGAAATTACTTATAAAAAGCCAAATACTTAAATGTTGGGCTATGTGACTCATTTAGAGTCAAGTATTTAGAGGAACCAAATACTTAAATGTTGGGCTATGTGACTTATTCATACATTTTATTGGCTCCCTATTGTCTCTCAATTAAGATATCTTATTTGACCACAACACCCTGTATCCTATTTGACCTCAAAACCCTCTATCCTGTGGCCCCATATGCCCAGTACAACCTGATCAGCCAGTTAGCCGTCTTGCCCCGTCTTAACCATCTTGCGTCTGGTGCTCATACCCCTGCCTCTGTCCCCTTGCTCAGACTTTTCCTGCTGTACTCTCCTTTTTCCTAATTGAGATAGTCTGGTTATGTCATACTGTCCCTGCCTAATTTTAGACTTACTTTCTGTATCAGAGGTTATGGGACTGATGACTGGTCAACTCCAGTGATGTTGTACTTGATTCTTCATTTCCATTTGTGAAGTCTGGCCTCCTACTTTCTCTACTTATTTCTTGTCTTACCTTTCTCACTAGTGTGTGAGCCTATCATGAATTCAGTCTCACTCAGCCTTCATCTTCCCAGGTTAAAAAATCTTAGTTTCACTGTCTTCCTTCCAGATTTTATGGAAATCAAAAGCATTTAAATTATGATTCTGGAATCAGGTCTTCTGTGTTTCTTTCTTGGTCCCTACAGTGCATAGAACAGTGCTGGGATCAGACTAAGCCTTCTTAACCACGGATGGTGGACGAATGAATGAATGATTGGCATTTTCAGTTTTCTTCCTGATGATGTTCCTTTCTTGTCATGTCATGATAGACTGGAGGCTACATTCAAATGCATATCATTTTGATCATTTTTCCCTTAAGGGATTGCTTTGTCTTTAGCCACATTCATGTACGAGTCTGAATTCATTCTATGACTTCTGTTATTTTCCTGCAAGTCTATTGTCTGGGGTCAGAGAATAAAAACTTTCTGATTTTTCAAAAGAAGAATTTCTAAATTAAAATACTCATTCCGAAATTCTGCTTATAAGGGCTATATTTTTTAAACATTTATGTATTTATTATTTCAAAGGTCAATTCTGAATGTTGTATATATACATAATTAGGATTCAATAAACTTGTTAAATATGACAATATAATTATAAATCCTTAGGCTTTTGACAGACTACTTCAAAAATTCATTTCACCAATCTCTAATCAGGCTTTCTTTTAAAATTTATTTTATCCTTTGTGTCATAGCATATGTACAGGAACTTATTTGGGTATGTGTAATTTGAGAATGGAAAATATCAACTGAAATTACCAGTACAAATACCAATAAAGACAGGCATGGTGGCACATGCCTGTAATTGTAGCTAATCAAGAGACTGAGGCAGGAGAATCATGAGTTTAAGGCCAGCCTGGGAAACTTAGTGAGACCCTATCTCAAAAATAAAATAAAAAAGGCTAGGAATGTAGTTTGGTGGTTGAGAGTTAGCTAGCATGCACAAAGCCTTGAAGGTCAATTTCCCAGTACCACAAAAAAAAAAAAAAAAAAAAAAAAACAAGCAATAAAATCAAGAATTGAATTTGGAAATGTGATTACCTAAAATTACAAATATTTATGTTTTTAATTTTTCAAAAGGTAGTAACTCTTGTGTATTCATATAATTCTGTAAACATTTGGTTACAGGTTTGAGATGTCTTATACTTGTGCATTGAAAACATATCTTAAGAAAATCAACAATAAAAACCTGAAAATGGATCCTAAATCTGAAATAATAAATATAGCAATAAAAGCTTCCTTCTGGGCTGTGTGTTATTCCATTGGAAGGATTGTGTCTTATTAGCTTTTGTGGTTCTTTTCTTATCCCAACATCTAATACTGTGACCAACATTTGGTAAACATCTTAGTAATTCTTTGATAAGTTTTGGAATGAAGACAACTCTCTGGTTTTAAAGATAAATGTTTTCTTCTATTCAACTTATATGTGAAATTGAAATGGTTTCTTATTGGCATACTGTGAAATTATTTCTTAGCTTTGATTACTTAATGCATTCTGTTTTTAATTATAATTGGATAGTTTCCCAAATACAAATTTCACACCTGCCTGTTTAAGATCATTGTCTATTAAAATTGCAATAGTCATTTATGAACATGGCACTGAAAGACACCAAAGTAAATGAAGACAGCAAGTTTTAAAGTATTTAGAAAGTTTTAAGTTCTCAGTATGTTGTTGATTTTCTAGTCAATTTTCTTAAATTTGTTTTTAGATATATGAGTAGTCCTTTCTTGCTGTATTGTCACATGCATATTATTTGTAGCTTTAGTTGTCTATTTTGATTCTTGTATTTATAATTACCAGATTTTAATCCATAGTATTTATAAAAATGAAGTCTTTTTAGCTTTATAAATACCATTTTCATTTTGTTTTAATCCGTTCATTGTTCATATGTTGCGTGTAAAGTTGAATCAAACACAGTTAAAATATGTCATGAACTTAGGTTACAGGTTTAAAACTAACTGTTAAAAATGAAAAGTTGACTCTTTAAAGGTGCAATCATTTTTTAATGGTTTACTCTCAAGAAAATAGATATTCAGGAATAATTAACATACTTATAAAGTTTTAAATGCATCTAACACATTAGGATTCTTATAATTTCAGGGGTCGGACTGGAAAAATTAGAGTGCAGAGTCTGAAGATTGGATTGATGTCTCTCTCCAAGGGTCTCTTAGAAGAAAAATATAGATGTATGTAAGACCTTTCATATACCAACAGTGCTATTAATGATAATGATTACAACAGTTCATGAGACTTAATTTACATGACTTGCTAGTAATAATAGTTCCTTTGTATAACCCTTACCATTACATGTGCCTATTTGGACAAAAGGTGACAGTGCAAAGAAAATTGGATTTGCATGAAATGAAAGGCTTACAGTAGCACCCCAAGGTGGAGGAGCCTTCAGGGAATGAGGACCAACCACAGATCTTTATCTCATTTAATCCTTAATCTCTCCATAAATGTAGGCATTGTGATTTCCATTTTCCAGGTGAAACAGTGATGATATAGGTTGAGATCTAGTCAGAGGCTGCAGAGCTAGTAAGTTGTGGGGCTAGAATTAGATCTGTGATTTTTCTTACTTCAGAGCCCAAGCTTTTTCTATTTGTATATAATTCCACTGCTTAAAAAAAAAAAAAAAAAGAATATTGAGATTATCTAGAACTTCTAAGAGCATAGAAAAATGATCCTAAATAATTATATTTTATAGTTGTGGCAACATAAAAGATGGTGAGTGTTTTAGATTTCATTATGTTTGTTTATAGTCACCAAATAAATCAGCAGTGTCCCTTTAGTTATCAGTTAGTGAAAGGCATCGTGACATTGGAAAGGGTATATGCTCAGGAACAGAGACACCTGCCTTTAAATCTCTACCACTTAGTGGCTGAATGTCATTGGGCAGGTTATGTGATCCCTTGAATACTGCCAGCTAAGAGATGACATTACTCCCACTTCACAGTCCAGGAAGTTGAAATTTATAGAGGATTTTCTTCAACTGAAAAATTAAGCTAATAATTTCTTCTTGGAAAGAAATTAGAGATAATATGTTAAAAGTTCCTTGAAATAGCAGTTGTTGAATAAATTATAGAAGTTGCTGCAAAAATGGCTTTAGATTTAATTTTGTCAGTAAAATGTGAGTAACTCGATCCTGCCATGTATATTACCAGATGATTCCATACAGATGAATCTATGCATTTGGAGGAAAAGGTGAGGGTTATTTCATAAATGGAGACATACCAAATTATAAAAGGGGAGAGAAGTTAGGGGTATAGCTCAGTGGTAGAGTATGTGCTTAGTTCAAACTCCAATGCCAAATAAACAAAAAATCCCATAACAAAAACCTAAGAGGATGTTTGATCACAGGTCCAGAAAACATACATAGTTTTTGTAAACTTTCATTTTGGAGGATCAGTGTGTGATCACTTCATTTTGAATTTCAGGTCTAGAGCATCTGGCTTGTTTATCCTACAAGAATGTCAGTGAAAAGAAATGTGGATTTGTATGAAAAGAAAAGCTGACAGTTAGATTAGGAGAGGGGGCATGAAGGAGAGAAGGCCTGGAAGGCAGAAGCTTGCTTTACAGAAGCTTGCTTTACATAAAGCTTTGGTTTTGTGATACTTTAGCATCATAATCATGAAAAGGTCAAATTTTTAAAGCTAAAAATGTTATCATTTCTATAATGATTGGGAGAGGAATATGTTAATGAAAGCATCGATGTTCCAAAATTAGAGAAGCATTTTTTTTTAATCATCTGTGGTTTGGGGTTTTCGTGTGCTCCTGAAAGTATTAGGGTTCTCTGAAAGTAAGTGTCACAGTGCTGAACTTCACAATGAATGCAAATTCAACCTCAAAGCTTACATTTTCTATAATTCGGCATTAAATGTTCAGATTTTGGCACAGGATGCAGAAGTCCCTGCAAATGAGAATTTCTACTATTTTATGTAACGCATGATGTATGCCATTTTAGGACTTAATTAAATAAGAAATCTCTTGGGTTGCCATCTTAATCTAAATCTTTACTGGGATATTGAGACTCTGGGAGTGTCCTAAGGTTTTGTTTTGCCTTTCTGTGTTGAGGTTCCTAGCAACTCTGATTCCAGTTTTGATTTCCTCAGTGAAATCAGAACATCTGCTTACTTCTTCCTTTGTAAGAATTAATATTCTTACAGTACAAGAATAAATAAGAGACAAATAAGACAAATAAATAAGACAATTTGCTCTTTAAACTCAGTGACAGAGGCACCACTTGGGTCAATTGTTATCTGTCTGAACATTGATTTTTCAGTGGCCAAAGTCTGTGTCTTCACCCCATGACACCTGCCTCTCTCTCAGTACCTTCCTGAGAATATCCCTGGAGTCAGTTCTAGTCATCCCCTTATAAATGAGTTTCTTCTCGACCTTTTCAGATGCACATGCTCAGAGTGTCCTTTTTTTAAAAAAAAAATATTTTTTTAGTTGTAGATGGACACAATGTCTTTATTTTATTGCTTTGTATGTGGTGCTGAGAATCGAACCCAGGGCCTCACGCATGCGAGGCAAGCGCTCTACCACTGAGCTACAATCCCAGCCCCTCAGAGTGTCCTTTTTAATGGCCATTTACATCTCTTCTGTGTTGACGTATTGGAATTTGGAGCTTTAAATTGTGACTTTCTTGTTGTGACCCAGTTCTATATCCTGACCGTAATGTAAAAAATGTGAACTTTTATAAAGATTTAGAACAATGTCATGGTATTTAAGGACACTTTTCTCCTTATTTTGTGAGTAGTCTCACCTTCACAGTGGCATGGCAGCGTAGCTTTCTGCCTCAAAAAGATGGGAGTTGGGCATGGTTGATCTTGCTGAAAAGGTGCTCTCTAAAGATTATGGCACATATGCATCAACTCTGGATGCACTGATAAGTCTCTTTCTGGAATGGGATTACAAGAAGCATCATAATAAAGCTCCTCAATAAATCTTTTCTGTCTATGGTAGTCTTATTTTTAGATAATGAAAAGAAACAAGTGGCACTCTAAGCAAATCTAAGTACATAAGTGATAATAAAAATTAAATTTATCTTGATGGAATTTACTTTTATGTATGCTTGTAGTTAAAGCCATATTTCATTATAATTACTATGTGAATACCACTGAGCTTGCTTCAGTTGTTTGGAAATTCACTGTGGTCAGTGTTTAGATTTACCATTATTCTCCTTAAAACAAAAGACTGATGTATGTTGATTTGATATTTATCAGACATTGTTTGAAAATGATTTTTTGAGATCCAATATTTACTCCTCTTTCTTCTCTTTGTAAAAAAATTCACATGAAGAGCATTCAGAGCTTGTGTGTTTTTGAATTTTTAGATTTTGAAAATTCCTTTCAAAAAGTGTTAATTTCTATAATAAAATGGGTTGTTATTATTTGAAATTTATCTGTATCCTAAAAGTAACTTATCTTAGTGAGTTACTTTATTAAGTTATGATTTATTTTAGGGAATGTTTTAATAATTTTCATCTTCAGAATATTGCATGTAGTGAATGAAAGATAATCCAATGCTAGAAAGAAGAGTTTTAATTTTATAAACATAAGAAAGTTACACATCAGTGCTTTTGTTTTGTTTTGTGAATAAAAAACCTGAAAAAGTTGAAAGATACACAAATTTTTTAGTCTTTTAAATTTGAAAAAATATATTTTATTACATGCAATAGAATGAACATACTTTATATAGCTAGAAAGGAAGAGACTGACCCTAAAAAGAAAAAGTGTATCTCCTATACCTTTTAGTACTTCCTATATAAAATTGCTGTGAGCATAGAAATGTTTAAAAGAAAATACATATTTAATAGAATACTGAATTTAGGAGTGAACATAAAAACTTGGTAAGCAAATCATTAAAATTTAAAGGTTTGCTATTTAAGGTCCTTTTATTCCTTTGACAAGTCATGAGGGAAGCTTTGTTTGACTCATTGTATTTCTCAAGGGAAACCCTTAGTGAGACCATAAAATTAACCCATGTGCATTTAGTGTAATATTTAAAAAGGAAATTTATATTAATTGATTTATTTGTGTGTACTTGTCTCATGAACGCTGATGATCTTAATATTCTATTTGTCACTAGTGAGGAACTAGTCTCCAGACACCTAGAAAGTTAAGATCATCAGAATTCAGAAGACACAATTATTCTAATTCATGTCCCCCTGGATTTCTTGTTTGTTTGTTTTTTTTGGGGGGGGGGTGGTTACTGGAGATTGAACTCAGGGGCACTCGACCACTGAGCCACATCCTCAGCCCTGTTTTGTGTTTTATGTAGAGACAGGGTCTCACTGAGTTGCTTAGTGCCTCGCCATTGCTGAGGCTGGTTTTGAACTTGCGATTCTCCTGTCTCAGCCTCCCTAAGTGCTGGGATTACAGGCTTGCGGCACTGCGCCTGGCTTGGATTTCTTGTTTTTAATCTACACAGTTCTATCCAGATTACCAAAGATATACTTTAAGCAAAAGAACACTTGGGGCAGATGGACATAACTCTGTGCCTTTCCCTCATATAGATCTCTTCAAGGAGGTAGCCGGGTCCACAGAGACGTGCGACCAGCGGCAGCTTGGTCTGTTACTTCATGATGCCATCCAGATCCCACGGCAGCTGGGGGAGGTCGCTGCTTTTGGAGGTAGTAACATTGAGCCCAGTGTCCGCAGCTGCTTCCAGCAGGTAAACCTGAGGCTCACTGGTATGCAGCGGGGTGTCAGGGATTGATTTCAGGGATGCTCCAAGAAGCAGAATGGGGGTTTGGACTGGAGCTGGAAAGGTAGAGGACTTTGGCTACTGTCCCAGTGAATGCATATTTTATTTCTTAAGGCACATTTGATTCAAAGAATAGGGATGCCTACAAAGACTCTTTTTTTTTTTTTTTTTAAATGAAGTATAAATTGGATTGCTGCGTTTGGCCCTGCCTTTGCCCTATCCTCGCCTCTTCTCACTTATCCCACCTGCCCTGTGCTTTCCAGCCAGAACGATTTCGTTCCTTGATTCCTGCCTTTGGGCACTGTTTAGAATGCTCCTCCTCCCCGTCCACATGCAAGCCTTCTTGTCCCCGCTTGTCCTCTTCCATCTTTAGGTGTGATCTTAACTCTCAAATCCTCTGAAGATCCTCCTGTGACCTCTTCAGATGAGAATAGCTTTTGCTACCCTTCACTTAACACCCTCTACCTCTTCTTTCTCATGCTCATTACAGTTAAAATTTCACGCTGAACTACAGAATCATTTCCATGTTTGCTTCTTCCTTATGCACCCACGCTGCATAAGGATAAGAACAGTGCCTGTTTACCGTTATATCCTAAGTCTCAGGCTGTTTTAATAAAATGCCATGAGCTGAGGTGGGGTGGCTTATAAACAACAGAAATTTATTTCTTAGTTCTGGAGGCTGGGAAGTTCAAGACCATGGTGCCAGCATGGTGCCTGGTGAGGGCTGGCTATCTGGTGTATAGACAACTTTTCCTTCTTGCACCCTCATATGGTGTAAGGAGCGAGTGAGCTCCACTGGGCCTCTTACAGGAATACTAATCTCATCATGAGGCCTCCACCCTCATGACCTAATCACCTTCCAAAGGCTTTACCTTTGAGATTAAATGTCAATATATGAATTTTAGAGGGACAAATTCAGATTGAGTGCATTCATTTCTACAATACCTCAAACATCAGAACTACTTTAATAAGTGTTTGCTAAGTAAATAAATAAAAATGCCTTGAAGTTCTTTGAAGCAAGATTTTTATAAAATTTAAGGTAACATTATTATCAAATAACTATTCTTTGAGAATATGTGCATAAAAGGAGAACAATGTGCAAAGTTTTATACAAATCTAAGTTATTAATTTTCACCTGGGAAAACACTTTAGTTTCTTTTTAATGCTTACTGTGTATAAAGATAAAGACATTTTAGAACTGTTCCTGATGTTATACGTATTCATGAAGTACAAGCCTACAAATATTTTGCCAAAACATAGCCAATGATTTATCACTGCTGGGGAAAAAGAAATGCTCACGCTATGTCTTTGAGGAGAATCAATGTCATGGGTTATTACACTTTATAATGGCCCTTTTTCTTATTTTAGACATAAAAAATTCCAAATGATTTTTTTCTAGATATTATTTATAGTCACATGTGTTGATTCATCAGCTGACTTCAACAATAGCAGAATGATGTTGGTGAAGTTTACCTTTGCACATTATAAAAATTCCTCAGTATCAGAATTTAAAGAGGGACTGAGAAGTTTTATCTGACTTATCATGTCAAACTTGGAAATCCTGCAAACACATTCATAACAATATGTGATGATGTGACAAGACTGAGGCAGGACCGGGAATAATGGCTCTCAGCATTTCTAGTGGCCTTCAAGTTTGTGAGATTATCAGTGGGTTTTTACTACACACGCTTTTGCCATCTTAGATATTTATGTGAAAAGATTGCCTATAACTGTGTAACCTTGATTTTTGCTTTTGTTTTTAAAAATCCAAGTATTAAGGAATTGGGATTTTTTCTTCCTATATGATAATGTCTATTTTTTTCTTTTTGTAAGTTCTAGAATTTTCTTGCCTTGAAGAACCTTAAAGCTTTTGTAATTGTATTGACCTGGGAAGAGATAGATAACTTTTCTCTTAATTCCACAAAGATTTATAGAGGATTATGAAATGGTAACACTTACAGCAGCTTAAATGAAGAAATGTTCTTCACTTTGTTTTCCTTTTCTTTGACGTACTGGCAATTAAACCCAGGGCCTTTAACATGCTAGACAAGTGCTCTACCACTGAGCCACACTGCTAGCACCTCACTTTTAATGCACTTGCTTCTTTACCAGAATAACAACAAGCCAGAGATAAGTGTGAAAGAGTTTATAGATTGGATGCGGTTGGAACCACAGTCCATGGTCTGGCTGCCAGTTTTACATCGAGTGGCAGCAGCTGAGACTGCGAAACATCAGGCCAAATGCAACATCTGTAAAGAGTGTCCAATTGTGGGCTTCAGGTAAGAAGTAGCACCGGTGCTGGCATTAGACTGTTTCCTGTTCTGTGTGTGTAATCTCCCTGGCGTGTTCATCATCCTTCCACATCCATTCCTATTTTGTACTCCCTCAGTATATGGAGGGTGCTCAGTATGTTCCCCCTATCTAAAAATGCCATCCCTTCTAGTAACCACTACATGAACCTATTTTATTTTTATTATTGTTATTATTTTTTTCTGCTTTGGTCCAGAGTCTATGAATCTCTATTTACTTAGGTTACACAGATGTTCATGTAAGATAATTGCATGGCTGGTTATAAACATGTAGTCCTGATGGAATGTGGTGAATGTTCCAAGGTCTTTGGTATGAAATTTGTAAGCAGGAAGCAACACTCAAATACTACTTGGAAGTGATCAGGTCACTGGTAAGGATGTTGCAAACAGCTTGTTTAGGAAATCTAACTTGAGGAAAACATGTTAGGATACTGAAAACAGTGAGATGATAGGTGATGAATGTTGTTTCTCTTCTTTACTTGTGTATTTTTGCTTCAGGAAATTTTAATTTCTGAAGAAAAGAGAAATAGAATTGATAGCTTTTTTAGGGACAACACCAAGACAGCATTTCTTTGAACTAATGGTGACTTAGTTATTACACAGAGATTGCACATGGAGAGAATAAATGTAAGAATAATTCCAATAGTAAAATGGGGCCAAGAGAGAATAGGTCTGTTTGCTCTTAGTAGTACAAGATATCTTTTTTCTCTAAGAATAAAGGAAGAATGAACAGCCAGCTATAGAAATAAAGAGAGAGGACTTTGTGCATTAGAGAATAAACTTAACTTTGTCTAGGCTGTCTCTGTATCAAGCTTGAGATATCTCTGTGTGTGTGTGTGTATTTGTGTGTGTGTGTACATACACACATATATTTTCCTCTCCCCCACATGTATGTGTATGCATACACATATTTATATTCTGAACTTCTGCAAATTCTGCTAGAATTTTTCACTAATTACTTCCAAAACTGAATTTTAACATCTTGGAGCTCCAGGATATTTGCTAAGCTGAGAATTTCCATTAGAATCATACATAGCTACTTAATAAATAGCATATACAGATTGGAGATTTAATTCCTTTCATGTAGACAAAGTGCAGAGGTAGGCAATCCAGGACTGTTATCATTGCTCTATGGTCACCTGAGTCCCTATTTCTGTCTTTGTGCTCTGTCATCCCTAACGTGTGGCTTCCATTTCCATGGTTACCTCACGCTAACAAAATGGCTCTTCTGGATGTCAGGTCCATTTTCAACAAGGAGAAAGAAAGAGCCTTCCTCTTCCCAGTGAAGTCAGTCCCTTGCAATTCCAACTAGAAACCCCACCCACCAACTTCAACATGTGTTGTGCTGGTTACCTCCACCAGCAAGAAAGACTGAATTGGTATTTTAGCAGGATGCATTGCTAAGATATGCTAATTGTACAAGGGTTACCTTTGATGAGGGAATGACTATCAGCAATAAACACAGCTCTACTTCAAAGAGACGACATCAATCATATTTGTCCAGCGGTGCTTATAAGTCAAGAAATACTGTTAGTAGTGGTGCTGTTTCAAACACATTAAATTTCTTGACAAAAGTAAGCTGACTATAGTGTAGACAGATTGATTTTCTTCAAATCAGCTTACGAGTGATTTTGGAGGCCATTATAGAAGCTACTCAGCACTTAATAGTTTATAACATTAACCTCACATAACCTTTGTATTTTGCTTCCTTTTTCCTCTATTAGTCCGATTATCTAAGTTTGTTTCTATAGATGCAGATATAATTTATTCTATCAGTTCCCACAGCCATGCTATCAAGGTGGAAGATTCTGGAGGCGTTTTCCGCTCAGACCCATAGATATTTAATATCTAGAGAGTTTCACTTTTCAAAATAAGATGCTACAAATGGAAGTCAGCATGGAGTGTTATTATGTGAGAGTTTTAATAACAATACATGGTAATTAAGATTTTATTCAATTGACTATTTGTTATAGGGTATTTCTTGCTTTTTCATTTTTTTCTTAATGAATCGTTAAAACCAAATATAAAAATACTCATTGTGAGAAACAATACCCTTGTGAAAATTTTTAAGATTATTTTTTTTTTCTCCATGGTGCTAGGGATTGAACCCAGGGCCCCAAACATGCCAGGCCAGGGCTGTACCATTGAGCCACATCCCCACCCAAAGATTCATTTCTTATTGATGGTATAATTGATATTTTAAAATTTGATGTGTCAAGCTAATTTGTCCTAGCTGTCCTTCCTTCTCTATCATTTTTTATTCATATTCAAACATCACAGAATCTTCTGACATGGATATTTATCTTCTCATCCTATCTAAACATAATAAAACATACTTTAGAGAGAGAGACTTAAATAAATTTTTAGAGACTTAAACTCCAAAAATTTATTTTTCCTCCACTGGAAAGGTGGTTTCCTCTTTGTCCTGATTTGAAGCTGAAATACTAAATGAATTCTGTGTATGTGGCAAATATAACTTTATTTCCGTAGTGATTTGGATTAATAAAATTCCTTACTATAGATGATTGATTTGGACTAATAGAATGCAATGCAATGAATTTTTCTTTTTTCTCTCTAGGTATAGAAGCCTAAAGCATTTTAACTACGATGTCTGCCAGAGCTGCTTTTTTTCTGGTCGAACAGCAAAAGGTCACAAATTACATTACCCAATGGTGGAATATTGTATACCTGTAAGTACTGAGCCAGGATTTTTTTTTTTTTTTTTTTTTGCATTGCTTTTGAATCAAGTAGTGTTCATGATTTTATTTGGTTTACTTAAACTTAATCTTTTTTGGGAAAAAAGTTTCTTTTAGGACTACTTAACCCTTTTTTTGTTTTAAGTAAACCTCTCTACTATCTTGGATTAATTAATGAGAAGATTTTTACCTTTCTTAGAAAATTTGGTAACTTTTGGGGGGGAGGGGTCTGTTTTGATTTAAATTTAATTTTATTGGAAGCAAACTCTTTGAAGATCTCACACTGACTGGCCTTCATTGAAAATGATATATGATGAAAATCATGATTCTTTTAGACATATTTAAAGTACATTTTCATAATTAAATATTATATTTCCTTTATCAAATATGTGGAAAATGGGATAAATTAAAAATATCCTTTATAGACTAGCTCCTGAGTAAACTACTCTTTAATATTTTTCCATGCTCTGATTTTGTTAAGCTTTTACTTTTATATTTATGCATTTTTTTATCCTGAGTAAAAACACTTGACATTGTGTTTCCCAACTGGCCCCCCATGTTACATAGCATAATTTTTCCTATCAAAAATATTTAATTGAATTAATTACTATAATTTACCTAACCAACCCTTTAAATGTAGACATTTAGTTTATTTCCAATTTCCTGGTATTGTAAACAATACTTACAAATATCTTTGTGAATATAGCACTATTAATTTAT
>CM053406.1:18076610-18089762 GCA_028644305.1 Xerus rutilus | reverse complement strand
AAACAAGTTTGTATGAGTCCTGGGCAATGCTTGTTGTGAAATAGAAGACAGGATGGGGGTAGGGAGAACACAGCTGAGTAAACAAATAACATTTGTCACTCAGTTTATATTACTACATCGTCATCGCTCCTTTTATAACATCAAATCATTTCAGTGATAGGAATCAAGCAATAACATTTCTAAAACTAATTTTGTCACTTGATTCAAGTCATAAAATATGGAGAAATGACTAATTATGGTTTATTTTCAAGAGAAAATTTTAAAAAATTAATGACTGGATACATTCAGTGAGTGCCAGTTGCCATGTATTTTCACAATATCATGTATAATTCCAGAAATGCATAAAACTACCAAATTGTTAGTATTTCATTATCTCAGTTTACTCTGCTTTCATTGTGAAGAGTAATCTCCTTCGATTTTCATGAGAAATGTAATTTTTTCTATCTCATAGACAACATCCGGGGAAGATGTCCGAGACTTCACAAAGGTGCTGAAGAACAAGTTCAGATCAAAGAAATACTTCGCTAAACATCCTCGGCTTGGCTACCTGCCTGTTCAGACGGTTCTTGAAGGTGACAACTTGGAAACGTAAGTTCCATTTTTAAGATTAAATATTCTATGAATGCTTCTATCTGATGTCTTTTTTTTTTTTTAATGTTAGTAGCATAAGATAAATTAAAACCAAAAAGATTTGTGTTTTGGTAAAATGTTTCATCTTAAGAGGTGAATTACTTGGAATCAGTCTTTACAACTGTGAATCTTTAGTTATTTACATTTGATGGTGTTGCAGCCTAAACACATTGATCTTGTATGTGTTTCCAAACTGGTGACCTCTTTTCTTGAGCATCTCTTTTCCTTTTTCAAGCACTTAAATAAAATTTTAATATTATGTGCTTTTTCATCTCCTTTCCCCTTTGGAATTATTTTTACTATTTCTTATAGTGCATTTTAATCTTTTTAATATAAATGTGTTAATCATACTTGATCTCTTGCTTCAAATACTCCTCTGGACTAAAATCTCATTGGAATCTCATTATCATTCTTATCTCTCTTCTGTTAAAGATGAAGACAGCAACATGAAACAGCCTTATATATTGTATGAAATAGAAAATTTCAAAGTATATATTATTTTTTAAAAGTATATATTTTGAGTTGACAAGCATAAATAAAATTCTAAAATACCAAAATTACCATGAGATTTATAAAGCTAAGTAAAATAAGAATTTTTTTTTTTTTTTTTTGTACTGGGGATTGAACTCAGGGGTACTTGATCACTGAGCCACATCCCCAGCCCTATTTTGTGTTTTACATAGAGATAGGGTCTCGCTGAGTTGCTTAGTGCCTCACCATTGCTGAGGCTGGCTTTGAACTTGTGTCTCCTGTCTCAGCCTCCCAAAGTGCTGGGATTACAAGCATGCACCACCACACCCAGCTTAAAATAAGAATTGGTAGCTTAAAATGAAAAGGAAAAAAAGGCTTTAAATGAGCTGGAAGAAATGAAGGAAGTAATTTTACATTACTAAGCAATTATGTATGAAGATCAAAATTGAAAATTTTAAATCTTTGAATCACTTTAAAAAAATTTTAAAATGCCTGCCAAGGCCATGTTCTTGTGATTGCATCTGGGGAAATGAACTTGTATTGCTAATAATCACTGGAGTGGCTTGTCATAGTTCATTTTATTTTGAATGTGAGAGATAATCAGAGAATAGTAGTAGTCCAATGTGTTCTGACAGTCAGTGTCTCAAAGATGTCAAAATAGAACAGATGGCTTGGTCTGATTTTTTTTGTTTTTTCTCCAGTGTAGCCCTGTAGAACAGGAACTTTACTGAATATCTGAGCACATGAATCTCACCTTTACATATAGAAAGGTCCATATAACACATGCACATATAGAGTGTAAGAAAGAATTCAAATATTTTGATAATACTGTGATAATACTTGATAACAAACTGTGTACAATTACAGTATGTGATTCCTAATCGTTTTTTCCACTGTACACATTAGAGCTCATTTTATGTAATCAATATTAGTTTAAGAAGAGCTATTTACCTAGCAGCTTGGGGGCTGAAGCAGGAGGATTGCAAGTTCAAAGCCAGCCTCAGCAACTTAGCAAGGCTGTAAGCAACTTAGCAAGACCCTGTCTCGAAAGAAAAAAAAAAAAAAAATGGCTGGGGCTGTGGTTCTGGTTAAGGCCCCTGGGTTCAATTCCTGCTACCAAAAAAAAAAAGAGTTATTTACATATATTCAGCAAAGGTAGATTTCTGGTCTTCTCTTTTGTTTGTGGGTATGGTTTTGTATTTTTGTTTAATAATTCTAATAACAATAATTCTGCTAATATTCTTCTTCTAATAAATCCGCTAATAATTCTTATTTTGTTGAATTTACTGTTTAACTGACCTGAACACCCTATGATAAGGTTTTACTTCTGTTTATATCAGATCCAGCTAAACTTTGTACTAGCTATCTAAAGCACAGAATTACCACTTGGTGCTTTAATTTATAGGGTCATTTGATAGGTTTGAACTAAGCAATGTTCCTTGTGCTCTTTTGATAAATCATTGGCATTTTGTGTCCCAGATATCTATATCCTTCGCCTGAAGCATGCAGATAAATATATCTTTCATACTCCTTTAAAATACTTTTAATAGTTTACCTTTGGATGTCAGATCATCATTGGAATCAATGAAGCCAATATGAGTGACTCTTAATGTACAAATTAACAGAAAAGCATGCCAAATGATTTTATGCAATGATTTTGGGTTGTATTGCTAAAAATGCCTCATCTCATTTTACATAAATTTAACACCATTTTCAGTGAGAGAGAAACAAGAGAAAGAGAGGGAGGAGTATCAGATTAAATCAGATGCCATAGGATCCTTATTGAAGAAGATTTATAAGCTGTTGGATACAGTGGGCAGATGTTCTTTTTCAAATCCTAGTCGGAGCTCTCTGGATTTGGGGTAGTTCATTTGTCTCCTGAGCCCTTTCTAGTACAGAGCCACTTCATCTTCTGGTGAGTGGGTAGTAAAAAAAGTTTGATTACATTTATTCTCCTATTTGTGGGAGGAGAACATTGTAGAAAAACCAGTGAAGTGGTGAAGGTGTTGAAGTTATTTATGGAGCTGATTAGATTTTTATTTTGCTTCTTTCTCTTTCATCTTGTAAAATGTCATGTTTTATCCTCTGACTAGTGATCATACATATATGCATGAAAGATATTTATGGGGGGGAAAAAGAACTATTACTCTCAGTGAGACCCTGTCTCTACATAAAACACAAAATAGGGCTGGGGATGTGGCTCAGTGGTCGAGTACCCCTGAGTTCAATCCCCAGTACCAAAAAAAAAAAGAACTATTACTAAAAGGGGGTGAATATACCCCAGCTAAGGTTTATTCCATTAGTTTCATGGCAATTTATGTAAGATGTTCCCAAAAATAAATAAGTAGAAGTTGATTAAAAAGTGTATAATGGAGAATAAACCCAAGAAACAAACTAAAATAAAAATAAAAATAATTTGAGAGTTGTGAGAGATGATTATCCACTAAAATGTTAGGTTGGTTTCTTAAAGATTCAAAAAGTAAAACAGACACTTTTCTCTGGCATTGGTAGAAATGGAATAGATGAGTTTCACAATTTGCTTTAAATATTTTATGACAGCAAGAACCGGTTCATAGTAGTTGTGGTTGTGGGTGCAGAGCACTGGACTGGGAAGAAGTGATAGCTAAGCTGAGATCTGAGAGATGAATAGGCTGACTTGTTGATGGATTGGTGCACTCAGAGGTGGGTAGGGAGAGTTTGGGGGCAACGGAAGCATTTTCAAAAGGATGGAGGAAGATAAGTTTCTGAAATGGGTGGGAAGTGCAGAATAGTGGCAAGAAATGAGAATGGAAAGAGAACCAGGAGCCAGAAAACAAAGGGCCTTGTAAGCCACACCAGTGTTGGGAGTTTTATCCTGAGCGCTGTGGGGAGCCATTGAGAATTTATATATAATACAACAGCTGGGATCCCAGTGACCTGCTTTGGGACATATGGATTGAATAAGGGAAAAGACAAAAAGCGTATGTAACAGACTGCTGAGAATGTAAGGCACTAAAAAGGTCACTACATTCTTTGAAGTCTGGGTTGCGTTTCATATATTATTAAGTCTAATAGATTCCAGTTCTTTGCATTGTTTATGTGAGATTAACCAAAACACCCTGCTGTGCTAGCACACTGTAAAACAAAGAGAGGCTGTAGTTTAAGTCTGGCTAACACACCGAATGGTATCATCGTCATTAATATTAATAATTATTTATTTTCAATGCTGGGGTTTGAACCTAGACCTTAGGAATGCTAGGCAGGCCCTCCACCACTGAGCTGCATTCCCAGCCCTGGGCTTATTTTCAACCCTCTTTAAGAACCACAGGTTCTTACTACCCAGTAGAGCCATATTTTTTCCCTTCCAGAATTAAATGTGAAAGTTTATCACTTAAATGTTTTTTTTTTCCCTTCAAGGCAAAATGCTTTGACGCCTATGAAGTTGAATTTTTTTAATCTCTATTTCTTTTGCTAGAAATTTTCCAAAAAAAAAAAAAATAAACTTCTTTCAAGAAACTCTTCATGCAGTTTTCTGCCCCTGCCGTTCTTATCTTAGTTCATGAATCACTTTTGTTCTAACTGAATTAACTTCACAAGAACCAGTCAAGCAGTGTCACAAAGCTTTCCCAAGGTCTGTTCAGATCAAAAATACACATTTTTCTTCTGTTTAGAGTTCATGTCAAATGTTGTTGAGCACTCGAATTTCAGCAACAATCTCAGGCAGTTACTGTTTTTAGAAAGTGTGTAGCCAATCAACCTCCTGACATTTAACCTCCTTTATTTCAGGTTAATGAAAAGGAGTGATATAAAAAGAGGAAGGAATAATGCTGTTTTTTGTTTTTAAAGTACATCTTCTATTTTACACCTGTTTAATTAAGTCTTTTTACAGATTAGATATTCTGACAAACATAGAGTGGCCAAATGCCTATTTTTGAAAGTACATTTGAATACTCGCAGTTTTTTATCCCCATAAGATGACCTTTCATCCCTTTTTAGTCTTTGCCATGCAGATATTAACTTGTGCTTCATAGTCATTAAATTTCTCTTAAGTACGAACCTAAGAGAGAAATAGGAGAACCAAGGAAGTCTAGAATAATTTTGCCTCAATCAGCATTAGCTTTTGCAAGAAACTGGATTTATTTATTGAATTGAATTTAATACAGGACTAGTATTCTTTGTGTATTTTAATTTGTACATTTGTTGCCCCTCCCCTTCCTTGGAAATAAAAGTTAGGGTTTGAACTGGATTTTATTAGGATCAAGTGTTTTCAGAGGCATTTTATGGAGACTTGGGGATTCCTAGAGAAACTGGTACTGCCCCGCGGTCTTGGAGTGGTGCTGAATGATCCCACTTCAGACCCAAGCCCCTGAGTAGAACAGAACACATTTTCATGTGTCAGTTTCCTAGATTGAAATTCTGGAAGAAATCCTGTCTGAAGGCAACATCTCCTGCTCTAGACGCATTGCTTTTGGTTTTATTGATGCTGTGGCAGTTTGGAGGACGAGGGAGGAGGGCATGTAGGTTGCATCTTTTCCAACTGTCTGCGAAGTGGAGATCCTTTGTGTACATTTGGGTGTGAATTTTTCATTTAAAATTGGATGAACAATCAGAAAAATTTGATTTTACTTCAACTCTGCCATTAATATATAATCAAGTGTTACATATTTAACTTCACCTTTGTGATCAAGCTTCTTTTCCAGGAAAAATAAGACTATGATTCCATTTCTTCTCAGAATGTTATAGAATGCTGTCATTAACATTGGTCTAGCATTTTGAGCTATTATAAAATATCCTGGGTTTTAATTTTTTTTTCTTAGACGATTTTTAAATGTGCTTCTTACTCCCTTGTAACAAATATCCTATAAGAGCTGAGAAAAGACCAAAAAGGCCCTGATAGACACTTGAATGCACAGCATCTTCTCTAGCCTGAGCTGTGACTGCGGTTACCTTTGGTTTCCCCCTGGTGGATGTCAGGGTAGTCATATGAGTGGAAGGCAGTTAGGAATGCCCCGCCCTTTGTCTGAGACTGCTCTGAAGTGTTGTTCTGTGACTTTTGTCTCCTCTCCCCTCCTTGCAGTCCCGTCACGCTCATCAGTATGTGGCCAGAGCACTATGAGTGAGTATTCACAGCCCAGCAGAGCTTGGTGTTCTGATCAGGCCTTCTAGCACGGGGGTGATGACTAAACTCCTGTTCTAAAGTGATACCTCTACACCCTGGGTAACAATCCTGGCAGTTTGTTTGCATGGCAAATCCGTTGTTTGACTAAACTTCAACTAACATCTCTGCTAGTAACATCTATCAGTGTTTGACATGGAACTGTCCTTTGTTTTTCCCTGTACAGCCCTTCACAGTCTCCTCAGCTGTTTCACGATGACACTCATTCGAGAATAGAACAGTATGCCACAAGGTAAGAAACTTTGACAGCGGGCCTCTGTCACAGTCACCCAGGATATCTCTATTTCTGAATTAGTCCAGTACTATTAACACACCTTCATTGAAGGAATGTTCTTTTGCAGGAGCCACGATTCCTTTATATTTGGAATCTAGGCTCTCTTTGCATTGTGATTTGCACTTTACTAAACACCAGTGCCATATTCTGTGAAGAATAAATCTCAATAGGCTATGATTATGGAGCTCATGAGAATCCAAACACAGTGCAGGAAGGATTTAGATAATGTAACCCAGTTTCAGTGAATGAAAGCAGGGATAGAAAGTGCTCTCAGGAGACGGTGCACCTATGAATTACAATATGTAATTAAATTGATGCTAATGCTTTATTATAGGGTTTGTTTTCAAGTTCCTAAACAATACAAAATATAGGGCAGTCTTGATGGTTGGTGTGCACTGATTTTCAGTGAAGTAGTTAACACTAGGCATGTGTGGTCCTAGTAACTGGCTGTGCCTGAAAACGCCAGTTGAAGGGTCACAAAAATAGTAACATTTGAACTGAGTCAGGACCAAGTAGGATTTTTGGAGAAAGGTATTCTTAGGCTGATGGGAAAACATGTTCAAAGATATTACGTTGGGAAAGAACACGGCTTGTTTTCTCAACTGTAAGAAGGGACAGGGGGAAGGAGAGAGAGAGAAAGGGGGCCAGAAATTGAGGTCTGAAGGGTCCAGTTGCTAAGGAGTTGGGTCCTTTCTTTAAGGAAAGGAAAGTTGTGAAGAGTCTTTACACAAGAAAGGAACATAATTGGATTTGTGTGAGACTGTAACCCTCCCTTCAGTGTAGAAGACCAGCTAGAGGGCCTACATAGGGGACAATAGAGCCTGGTGTAAGCTAGAGGCCTAAGGCCTTAAGACAGCGGTGATAGAAATGGAACTCGACTGTTAGATGCTGTTTTGATTTTACACTTTCATTAGCAGATTTGAAGCCTTCTCTGTTTTGCGAGAATTGTGGCAGTGACCGAGGATGTGCTTCCAGTTGACTCTGTTCTCTGTAGCCACGTTCTCTAATGTCCTTATTTCCATTTTTTTCAGACTGGCCCAGATGGAAAGAACTAATGGGTCTTTCCTCACCGATAGCAGTTCTACCACAGGAAGTGTGTAAGTAAATCATGAAATTAGCACTACCTGGGAACGATGGTTCTTGTATTATGGCTGTCGGAAGTAATCTTCATTGACTATGGCTCTGAATTTTGATCACAATCAAAATTGATAAGTGTGGTTCCAAGATGTCTACGTGGATTTTATGCTTTCAAGCTGATAGTATAAACTTGATTGTTTTTTACCAAGTTTTATATAAGTCAATGAAAAAAATTCTACATTGGTTAACCAGTCTGCATGAGGTTAATCAAAATGTTTTATTTATAACAACATAATATTGATAATATTGACATTTCTTGTTAATTTTCCAAGTGTTACTCTATAAGTTACATGCGCTGTCTTCAGAATCGCATTTCTTCTGCTTCCTAACATTTTCTCCATAATCTATGCATTTAGTAACACGGGCCCACACATGTTTGGAAATACACTCCTTACTCTTCATTGAAAAGTAATTCCTTGCCAGTATTTTATTTTATTAAGAAACAGGAAAAGACTCATTGACTTTATTCATTCATCTATCTACCTATTTATTTATTTATTTTGGGCAATAGAAGACATTTTATTTTAGCTGGGCCTGGTCACGTAGGCCTGTAATTTCAGCAACTTGGGAAGCTGAGGAAGGAGGATTACAAGTTCAAAGACAGCCTCAGCTACTTAGTGAGGTAGTGAGGCCCTAAGCAGCTTAGCAAGACCCTGTCTCAAAATAAAAAGTAAAAAGGGCTGAGGATGTGGCTCGGTGGTTAAGCACCCTTAGTTAGGTTCAACCCCTGTTACCAAAGGGGAGGTGGGGGGAAGAAGGCATTTTATTTCAATCTTTTCTTTCAAGCCATTAAAACTGTAAATATACATATCAGAGACAGCATAGTGATAAGACTGATGCTATGTGATAAGACTGTTCATCACCTTTTATAATTTTTATTTGTTCTCTCTAGATATACATGACAGTGGAGTGTATTTTGACATACTATACATATATGGAGTATAACTTATTCTAATTAGGCTCCCATTCTCTTGGTTGTGCATGATGTAGAGTTACCCTGGTTATGTATTCATATATGAACATAGGAACGTTATGTCCAATTTACTCTACTGTCTTTTACATTCCCATGGTCCCTCCCTTCCCTTCATTCTCCTTTGTTTAATCCAATGAACTTCTTTTTTTCCCTCTATGCCCCCTGTTGTGTGTTGACTCATTGATTTTAGTAACTTTTTAGAAAGCTTTCCAGCCAAATATTTTATCTCTGATTTTCTTATATGCATGTGTTAAATTGACCATGGAACTTTCTTGGCAAATATTTTATCTCTGATCATCTCACTGTTATCTATTATTTTTCTTTTGAAGCTTTTTTTGGGGAGTATGAGGGATTGAACTCAGGGGCACTCCTGAGCCACATCCCCAGGCTTATTTTGTATTTTATTTAGAGACAAGATCTCACTGAGTTGCTTAGCATCTCATTTTTGCTGAGGCTGGCTTTTAACTTGCGATTCTCCTGCTTCCCAAACCACTGGGATTATAGGCATGTGCCATCTTGCCTGGCTTTTAAAACTTTTCTTGGGGCTGAGATTGTGGCTCAGTGGTAGAGTGCTTGCCTAGCATGTGTAAGGCACTGAGTTCGAGTCTTAGCACTGCATATAAATAAATTAAATAAAGGTCCATTGACAACTAAAAAATATATTTTAAGAATTTTCTTGGCTGTGCAATTTACATGAATTCTGAAATAATGTCTGAAAACCTTTAATGGTATCATGTTTTTGTGACTTATGAAGGTTCCTTATGGGTTTGGATGTTGTGGGAAGCTGTAAGTTAGACAGAAAAGTTATAGAACATAGTACTTGGTTATTTTTCACTAAAAAAACTAGAGAGGCAACTTGAAATATCATAAGCGCTCTAATGTGGAAAGTCTCACTTTTGATAATTTTTAAGAATTATTTATCATCTAGATTATAGATAGAGGCTCTTTGGACACTTCTCATTTTAAATTTCAAAAATTAGCATCATAATACTTGGCGATAATACATTGATGATTTATACTTTATTATTCAGGTATTATGAAGGTGAAACAATTTCCAAGTCAAGATAATAATATATTCACAATGCTTATCTCAAATTTCACCTACTAGTATACATTTCATATATAGTAGTCAAATATCTTAAATATCTTTTTGAACAACGTGATTCCCATTAAGGTTGACAATAGCTAAAATATTAAATTAAATAAGAAATAAAAATTAAGACCAAAATGTTACTTCTTTAAATTGTGTCTGTCTTACTATGTGACTAGAAGTAGTGTTTAAATTTAGTGTATCCTATCTTCAGGTTAGAATAAATGCTAGTTTTTCATTTAATACTAATGTCTCAGAAAAGAAAAATGAATCAGATGATTAACAGAGGAATGTACTTTAATATGTTATCATTAGATGTACTGATTCTTTCATCAGTCCATCAAGTATTTATTACATACCTACAGTGCAATGGTGTCCTGGAGCCAATTGTGAGCTGATTGTTATGTGTTCAGGAAATTTGAAAGCTGACTGTTAAACAGAGTCCTTATTAAAAATGTATTTATTTACATGTATATATGGTTGCCAATATATAAACATATACATATATATTTATATATATAAATAAATCAGATGAAAATAAAAAAAAGTAATAGTCCAGACCCATCCTGCCCTAGTTATTTGACTTCATTTTAGTATTGTCTGTGTCCTTCGCATTGTTTATCATATCAGTAGGGTGGTGTGCAACTGTGTGTCTTTTCCTTACTCCACATCCAGTGACGTCATTGTGTTGAAATTGGCCATGATGGAAGTATTTAAACCATGGAATTTGGGACTGCTACTAATCAAGGCATTTTTCTTTTTCTTTTGGAAAACATGTGGTTGAGTGTTAATCAGCACACTACTGCTGTGTACCCAGTACAGTAAATCTGTGGTACTGTCTTCGTAAATATCACAGGCTAGCGAGGAGAGGGGCAAGTGCTTGAACAGAGAAGAACCTGGAGGAGGCCTCCATGTTGATAGGACAGTGACCCCGGAGTCCTCGTCCTAACCCCCAACACCATGAACACGTGCCTTCACATGGCAAAGGAGACTTTGCAAGAGTTAAGGATATTGAAATGGGGAGAGTATCCTAAGGTACACCTGGTGTAATCACAGGGGTCTGTAAGAGGGAAGGAAGAGTCAGAGAAGAAGATGTGAGGAGGGAGTCGAGGCCAGATAGAAATTCACAGATGCTTCTCTCCTGGCTTTGAGAATGGAGAAGCACATGTCCCTGCAAGGTGCTGGAAAAGGCAGGGGAACAAATTCTCTCTTGTATGTGAGGTTAAGTTAAGGGTTTCAGACTGTCTGAACCTCCAAACAGAAATACATTCCAGTTACTAGTGCATAGTGAATAATAAACCTCATTTTGTGAACACCAGCAGGGGAAATTCTGTGCTCTCTCACACTTTGAATGACTGAGTGTCCTGGGGTTCTTTTCCTCCAAAACATGCAGTGATTTACCATTTGGGCGAGAGGGCTGATCATAAGCCCGAATCATGGAAGCTGTACTTTAGATACCAAATACAGTGGTTTGACTTGGGATAGTCCTCTTTCCTCCTTAGCTGTAAGACTGACTTATTTAAACATTTCAGTTTAACATTTCAGTCAGCATGATGGACTGAGTGAATGAGTTTTCCTAAAATAAATACTGAAATATCATAATAGACTTGCAGCATTTTCTCATGGCTGTCCGTTTCCTCCTTGGCAAAAGCTTTATATTACGTGGCAATCTGTTTTCTCTTCCTTTTCTTGTCAACCAAGTGAAACAACTGTTTTCTAGCTTATTAAAGAGGAAATCTGTTGCTTAAGTAGCTTGGGGTAGAGTAGTCTCATTCAGATAGCCAAGGGTAATTTTTCTTCTCCCTTAAGGCCATCTCCTGTAGGATATTTAGGAAGAGGGGGTGGCATTACATCCTGCTTGTCTTTAACCTCTCTCTGTGACCATAGATTTTCCTCTTGGGTGTCCCCTTCTCTGCTATGGGTCCTGCTCTCTTTGTTACATTGCTGCTGTGGCAGCTGGCACACATGGGCTGCTTTCCTCTGATAGACGTTGTTGCCTCTATGAACAGCTTCCTGGAGTGGTGGACCAAGTGGAGGTCCCGCCTCTCCCCACCAAGACAGCTCATTACGATGGGATGTGAGGGTGTATTTGATTCCCTGAAGTAGCACAGAAAATTAAAGGGAGAAAATATTTTAAACTATTCATAGAAAAGTATATTTTTGTATTACTTATGGCACATTTTTTCTCCAAAATGTCATATGAGATTATAATTTTTTAAATTAAATTAAGTATGTGTTTAGTTAATATATATCAAAACATACATACATAAGAAGCAGGTCAGATCAATGATTTTATAGATATTGGATAGAATAAAACAAGTCAAACTTATGGTATCTCAATTTAGACTCAATTGAAAACATTTCATAATTGATGATAGTTGGATATGGCAGCATTTAGGAAGGTAGTATGAACATCAAGCACCTAGAACATTTACCCCATCACAGGAGAGTCTGCCCTTTTGGAAGATATGTTTGCCATTGAGTTCCTAACCCATCTTTTACCCAGAGAATCTCTGCCACTTAGAAGAAAACAGTAACTCTCACCCACATTTATACTGTCCTTCCACGAGCACTAGGTGGGATTTTCTAATGCCCCAGGAGCTACAGCAAGACAGTTAATAGTGGCCTTTGGTACTCTGGGTCCTGTAGGGAAGCACAAAGTGTTTGTGCGACTGACAAATCAAAACCTACTTGGGATAACTGATCCGCTACCTAATCCTTGGGTTTGCCACATACATTATTGCTGGGAATTGCAACTCCACCCGGGAGCAAACATCTGTTTCTTATAGGACCTCCTTTCAGTAGCAAGAAGTATGAACATACTCTAATGCCCTGACCTTTCCCTGGAAGTTTCCTAAAGTTCCAGCACAGGTTGTGTCATGATACAGTTCCAAGAAACGGTGGATGATAGTTTCAAGAACCACCAAACAGGATTGCCAGCTTCTGAATGAGGGGTCAGTGGTTTCTCAAGATTGTCTTGACCCTGGCTTCATTCTCAACCCTGTGTCTTGAGGTATTCAACATCAAGGGATTAGGAAGTTTTTGTTGCTGGCTGGGATAGTTTGAAAGTCAACTTAGAAGTGCCATAAGCAAAAGGTGGCAAATTTTCTCCTTCTTGAACTCTGCACTCTTAAGCTTCTTATTCTTTTAAGCTGGGCCATGAAGAATAGTCTTAGGTTTCCTTCAGTAATGTTGGCATACAGTGCTCTGCCCATCATTGGGCAAATTGGCATAGAAAACCTTTGAGATAATAATCTTGTTCACATTTTAGGATCATTGTACAGATTAGTAAATGGAGGCCCAAGGAGGTTAAGGAGCTTGCCCAGAGTCTCACAGTAAGTAGTGGAGTTAGGATCAGTCCCAAGCAGCCTGGCTTCAGGCATGGTCACTCCTGTGATGGCTTTTCTGTCAAGAGAAGGAGG
>CM053406.1:18045521-18076510 GCA_028644305.1 Xerus rutilus | reverse complement strand
GGCTCAAGCCTGTAATCCCAGCACTTAGGGAGGCTGAGACAGGAGAATCGTGAGTTCAAAGCCAGCCTCAGCAACGGCGAGGCGCTAAGCAACTCAGTGAGACCCTGTCTCTACATAAAACACAAAATAGGGCTGGGGATGTGGCTCAGGGGTCGAGTGCCCTTGAGTTCAATCCCTGGTACCAAAAAAAAAAAAAAAAGAGAAGGAGGAAGAAGGGCTTCCCAGGCAGAGCAGGGAGCATCTGCAGATCCACCCAGTCTTCCTGGAGATCATCACTGTCCTTGACCTACTCTTCCCATTCTGAGTCCACACCCAGCTTCACACTTGAGACCTAGCTAGATTTTCATTGCAGGAGATTTTACATTTCAACAACCCACCTGATCAATCTCTTAAGCTTGGCTTTGGGTAATCGCCTTCCGCAAGAAAAGTAACTTACACTTTGAGGTAAGAGGGTTGAAATTTGAACTTGAACTCTTTCTTTAAGTTATCCAAAGTCCTTTCAGTTGCTTATATCTTCAGCAGCAGCCAACCTACATACATTTCTAGTCTTTCTCATTCCCTCAGATTGGTACAAGGGAGCAATACCCTCTCACCCCTGTAGCTTTTATCTTCCATCAAACTCTTTAATTGTAGGTTGTGCCACCATGTTTTATGTGCTTCTAGCCTAGAATATGAACCAATTTCATAGCCTTTTGGTTCACATAAACCCTTTTCTCTGAAAGTTGAACTCTGCACCCGTCAAGAAGGCATTAACTTTAAGGATACTAAGTGACTTTGAATGAAGAATCAAGCAACCATGTCTCAGGAAGGGCAAGACTCAGGATGATCCTGAGGAGTCTGAGAAGCTGGAACTCAAGGATGAGTTCCTTAGACCCTTCTCATCAGAATGTCCTGTTCCATCTGCCTTCTCCCTGGAGTGACGCTGCTTCATGTGAAAGGATAGAGGGAGGAGGCCGACCATGGTTTGTGTTAGCATTACTGTTGGCAAATCTGAAGCCTAGAACAAAACAATCCTTAAAAGGAGGGAAGTTTTTATTTTTATTTATGTCTTGTTTACGTCCAAAAGGTCATTGAGTGAATCACAGTTCATCATCTGATAGGTACTAATTTTATGATCTAGATAGTATTTACCATGTGTGACAAGTGTAGTATAATTGTATTCTATCTAATGATATTTCTTAATGTAGACCTACATTTTTTAAAACATTTTCTATTTTAGCACCAGGCACACTATGGATGTTTAATAACCCTAATCTAGTACGTCATGTACTATCTGCAATTAAAGAGTGTGCTCTTGGTTTTTACTACATATATAATTAAGAACTAGAATGTATCTATTTTTGTATTTAACTTTTAGGTCTAATAATCTGGAAAAAAACCTTAAGATTAAAATTATATGTTAAATAAAACTTATTTTTAAGTTCTTATTTTTGTAAAAAACTGACTTAATTCTCTTCCAGACACATTAATGAAAGAATATAATGTTAGTGTAAATGATAATTATAATATACTAAACTCCATGAACTTTCCAAAAGAAATGGATCTATGTAAGTGTTGACAAGAACATGCATCTCGCACAAGGCCCTGAGTTCAATCCCCAGCATCACCAAAAAAAAATTAAAAAAAAAGAAAGAACATGCATCTCATATCTAATTTTGACTGGTACCATACTACCCAAATCTTTAACACCAAAAATTAATTAAAGTAAATATTGAGCACTAAACTTAACCTTTGAGGGCAGTGTTTGCATAAATGTTTCAAGGGCATAAATTGTGCAATGGTGCTTATAGCACAGAGGAGCTCTGAGTCAGAATCTGGGCAAATCGTGGCCATGATGCAATCTGCCAATAGCTTATGGGGGTCCAAGTTTTCTTTTTGCTTATTTCTTTCCTTATTTCACTTATTTTTTTAACTTTTACTTTCAGTTTTTATCATTTTCTTTGAGGCGTAATATTAATAGGTATCATATAACTAATTTTAGCCAATATGCAAATCAGTTTACCTCTTATCTCAACACCTGAGATGACCATTACTTCTGTTCTAATTTCCATTGTCCTTGCTCATCCTTTCTTTGTTTTGTCATATAAACAAAGTCCTTTGCCAGTCCAAATAAATGATCTGGATGGTTGTTTTAGTCTGCTTTTTCACTGCTGTGACCAAAAGACCTGACAAGAACAATTTTAGAGGAAGAAAAGTTTATTTGAGGGCTCATAGTTTCAGAGGGCTAAGTCCCTAGATGGCCGACTCCATTGCCGTGGGCCTGAGGCAGAACATTATGGCGGGAGAGTGTGGTGGAGGAATGTGGCTCAGGACATACATCAGAAGCAAAGAGAAACTGAGTTCATCTCACATGGGTGCTTCCCCTGCAATGACCCACCTTCTCCAGCCACACCCTACCTGCCTACAGTCACCACTCAGTTAACCCTGTCAGGGGATGAACACACTTATTAGGTCAAGGCTTTTATAACTCAATCATTGCACTTCTGAAATTTCTTACACTGCCTCACACCGGAGTTTTTGGGAGACACCTAATATTGAAACCATAACACTGGTCATATGAGTGACTTAGTTGGTTAGACATTACCTCATTCTCTTTGAAATTTAATATTTTGGACAGTAGGGGACTAAAACTTTTTTATTTACAAATGATTAGCTGATTTGATTTCTGGCTGATTGCCTGTGATACTTTATCCTTAAAAAGTATGCTGTGACACTTTATCTATCTATCTACATATATATGTGTGTGTGTTTCTTCTTTCTTTCTTACTTTTTTAAAAAATTTTGATGCTCCATCTTTTTAGTTTCTATGCTTAGGTCTCTTTCAACCTGACAGATATTAACATAGTGTTCTACTGTGCTCTTCCTTTGCAGTTACTTAATTTTATATCCACCATATCTTTGTGCTTCATCCATTGGTTCTATCAGTATGTTCATCTTACACCATTAATCTTCCCTTACTGCCTCACTCTCTCTCCACGTGAAGTGGGTAGTGTCCCTACACACCTGGCTTGTGATCCATACCAGCTAAGTGGTTGATCAGGGGTGTTCATCTCATTGCCTGCTCTTGCCTCTTCGTAATATTTAGGTTAGAGTGTTGGCCCTTTGCTTCTCATCTGGAGAATGCCCTCTTCTCCCATGCCTCTTGGCCAGGTTTCTGTTTGATTCTACTACATGGACAGCCTGGAAGCTTTGGACCTGGTTTCAAGTGTTGCTCCTCTGCAGTGCTGGTGGACCCATTTTCTTTCTCTTCATCCTCTAAAACTGGGAACAAATGTGTGATTCTTGGGGCAACTCCTTCACGTATTTCCCAGTGATGTTGTACTTTCTCAGGAAAAGAAGTCAAAGAGTGCTATCATGTCTTACTTCAGCCCTTATCCCCCTCTTTTGAATTTCTTTTTTCATTACTGGGGATTGAATCCCAGACCTTATGCATGCTAGATAGGCAATATACCACTGTGTTACATTCTCATCCCCTCAAAATTCATTTGATAGAAGCTGGGCACAGTGGCACACACCTATAATTCCTCAGCACAATGTGGTTTGGGAGGCTGAGGCAGGAGGATCATAAGTTCAAAACCAGCCTCAGCAACTTAGCGAGGTCCTAAGCAACTTAGCAAGACTCTGTCTCAAAATAAAATATAAAAAGGGCAGGGGATGTGGCTCATTGGTTAAGCACCCCTGGGTTCAATTCCAGGTGCCAAAATAAATAAACAAACCAATAAATAAATAAATTCATTTGATGGAGGAATGAGATTAGGCATGTGTGTTTATATTAAGATCTTACCCGAAGTGTATGACCTTTATTTAAAGAAAAAAAAATGCGCACACACACACACACATACCCCTACACCTGCATCTGTGCACGTACATATATGTAGCTATAGTTTGTGCATGTGAGTGTGTGTGTGTAGAGGAGAAGAGAGAGGGAAAGAAAGAGTTGCATGGAAGCAAAGTACACCACTGGGTGGCTTGAGCAAGCTCTTGCAGGCTGTCTGGTGAGCAGAGCCCTTTCGTCCCTCCTGAGCTTCCTTGCTGCCCTTTGATCCCTCTGACCTCAGTGCTTACGGGGGGGTCACACCTTTTCTAAGAACTCACTGACTATGGATATAATTGAAGTCCCCTCTTCATCAAACTAAACTGTGAGACACTCAGGGCTGGATATTTATATCAAACTCAAAAGAATCAGAGTGCCTGCTCCACATCAGCTCTACTAATCAGTTCAAGAGCACAAGTAATTTCAAGGCTCAGGAGAAGCAGAGAAAGGCCGGGCTGCCAGTGCCTTGCATCAGGTTCTCCTTGGCTGCTTTAGGACATGGTCTGTTCACAGAGTGACAGAGGAGGTTTCTAAGAGATATGTGTATCCACATCACTTATGCAGAAGGGTCCCGTCGCAGAATTGCTCCATTTTATACTCTGATAGCTGTATAACTTATGTGAAGTTTCCTGAAGTGATATCCTACGATAGATGCTGGGACTTATTTAGCAAAAGCCATTGAAGCAGAGCAGGTACAGTCTGCCAAAATACTCCTCTGTTAGCAGTAGCCAGGAAATCTGGCATTTGCACATTTGCGAGAAGATCAGACTACATCTTCCTCATGCAAGAGAAGAGAGTCCAGATTTTCCCTAAAGCATTTCCTTCCCACAATTGTATCAACTTTGTCTACTTGGTGAGCTTCTGCTTATGTCAATTGTTAATTCCTCTCCACTACTGATATGTCTAGTTCATTAGACAAGTAGTCAGATAAATGAGAGAATTCCAGGGAATTCAATGTAGTTAATGTTTTAATGCAGAATAATTTATCCTAAAAGTTACCTACTGATAATAACAAGGAAAACATCGACAATTATCATTTGTGCTGAGTTACCTAAATGAAAGAACAGAAGGATGGTAAACCCCATTCTGTGAATTATAAAGCATTTCAAAACTACTTACAAGAAATGCTGAAGATAGGGAGGTCAGCTTAGTGATTGGGGAGCGATTTTGCCTATTATATTCTTCTTATTAACTGTTTCACATTAACTCTTTAAGCCTTACTTTTATTAACATTTAAACCTTATTTATATTAACTATCATGCCTTATTTTCTCTGCTGAGCAAAATCTCTTCTGAAATTCATGGGAAATTGCTATTGAACTAAGACAAGCATGAAATGTTGGTATGTGTGATACATTTGCACTGTCAGATGGATATCTTGGTTGAGTTTTAAAACGGAGGCTGTGCAGACACAATTCCATGGCATGCTTGGCCCAGCCACCCCCCTGGGCATCATCATTTTTTTACTTCCTGTTTGTCCAGAGATGTCACCATCCCAACATGAGCTTCTGTGTCTGTGCCCCTTGTTTTGCTAGGGAGGACGAGCATGCCCTCATCCAGCAGTACTGCCAGACACTAGGTGGGGAGTCCCCGGTGAGCCAACCGCAGAGTCCAGCTCAGATCCTGAAGTCTGTAGAAAGGGAGGAACGTGGAGAATTGGAGCGGATCATTGCTGACTTGGAAGAAGAACAAAGGTTTGCTAGACCCAGGAGAAGACAATATGTCACTGTCTGTTTAATGTGAATGTCAGGGTGGTTTCTGCCCATCCTCTCTTTGGAAAGATTGTCTGAGATGTCACAGTGCAGTCAAGGTCTTTAACATGCTGGGACGTGGGCGGCAGATCTGGCAGGGCTCGACATTGATGATGTCTGTTATGATACTTGCTTAAAGCTACTGTTTCCTTCATGCTTGCTGATCTTACTGTTGATACATGTCTTTACATAGAGAAAATCGTAGCACAAGGTCAATTTGGATCCCATAGACAGTTTGGGAGAGAAAACAGTGCACACGATAATAATCTCAGTTTGTTCCTTTTTTTGGATTAGAAATCTGCAGGTGGAATATGAGCAGCTGAAGGAGCAACACCTGAGAAGGGGGCTTCCTGTCGGCTCACCTCCAGACTCGATTGTATCTCCTCACCACACGTCTGAGGATTCAGAACTTATAGCAGAAGCAAAACTTCTTAGGCAGCACAAAGGTCGGCTGGAAGCTAGGATGCAGATTTTAGAAGATCACAACAAACAGCTGGAGTCTCAGCTGCACCGCCTTCGACAGCTACTGGAGCAGGTAGGATGTGCAGAATCCAGCACCCCAACCCCTCTGGCACCTGTCTACCTCCCAGAGGTCTGGACCTAACACCAGTAGAAGTAGAGGTCTACCTTTGATTTCTTACTGCCATAGTTAATTTAAATTTGCACAGGCTTAGCAATCCCTTTTTGTATGTACACATTAAATACTGGCACAGAAAAATGTGTTTTCCCAGTTTTTAGTGTAATCTCATTTTTCTTTAGCATAAAGGTCTATCTCAGCTTGAAATAGTTTAATAGAAAAGATCCTACGACATACAGTTGCCTACATTGCATATGGGAAGCATCTGTGGAGATTAAAGGACAGCAAGTGACCTGAATCTGCATTCTAAAGCTTTCTTCCACCAGCCAAGAATGTGTACTCTAAAAAAAACACTTTTCTATTTCTAAGAAATTGAGTAACAGATGGTTATTAATTTTCTACTATTATTTCCTAACACTGGTTCATGTTTTATGGCAGTTGCTTGCAAACTTTTTTGAGAATAAAAAATGCAATTTGCATTGTGATGCAAACATACATGTATGGTGAATACAAAGTAATACTTGCCTTTATAGAGAAATGTGTCTCTTTATTTTCTGTTCTTTTTCCTACTTTTTTTCTTCCTTTCCTCCCTCCCTGTCTTTTTTTCCTCCTTCCTCCCTGCCTGTCTGCCTTCCACTTACCCTCCCCCCTCCTTTTTTTTTAACTTCTCTTGTTTTTCTTTATTTGCTGGTCAGACTCTACTAAATCAATTTTATAACTCATTAATGGGTAATAGCTTGCAGTTTGGGTGACCACAACAAGATAGCATCCTATATCACAATCATACATAACAACATGCATCCTATATGAAGACACAACACACTGCAGAGAGTACAGTACTTCATTACACGTAGGCTTAAAGAGTAGGAGTCACGACACAGGACAAGCAATGAAGAGGCCTTGACGGCAGGTGCATAAAGGGTAGAATCCCAGGGCAGGACCAGGAGCTCCTTGCTTGAAGAATCCCTGACATCATCAGACATGTCTTCTTTTGCCTTTTCTCCTGCTTATGTAGCGTGGAGCCCCTTGGCAATGGAATAAGAATGATTTTCTCCAGAAATGATTCATGGAATCAAAACCAAAACAACTTTCTCTCTAGTAATTTGCTCGAATTTTAGGAAACTATGTTGTCACAGTTGCTCTCAGTGGCTTTTCAACTTGTCAGAATCAGTCAAAACATTATCATTTCTGCATTATGTACACAGTGGGCCACGGATCTCTCCTTAGAGTTTGACCATATGCTTTTTTCTCCTGCCTATCATCATTTCTTTTTTTTTTTATTTATTTATTTTTTTATTTAAATGCATTTCAAGTCATAGTACATAAACAGAGCTCAGTTTTTCCATTTCTCTGGTTGCAAATCATAAAGAGTCACACTATTTGTGTCTTCATACATGCACCAGGGGTAGTAATGACCCATTCGATCAATCATAATTTCTTTATTTTATTTTATTTTTTTTAGTTGTAGGTGGACACAATATCTGTATTTATTTATTTATTTATTTATTTTTTACGTAGTACTGAGGATCGAACCCAGCGCCTCATGCATGCGAGGCAAGCGCTCTACCACTGAGCCACAATCCCAGCCCCAATCATTTCTGAATTAATTAATTAACCTGCTTTGTGGCAGGTTTAACTCAGGGCTTCCAAATTCTGCATCTTTAGAAAACAACACTTCCCCAAGAGTGACCCAGGACCTAGCTTTCTGATAACACTTCAAGAATGCTTGATTCTCACCTCAGTGCCAGTCATATCCACTGGAAAGATGGCATTACTTATACTTTGGAGTCAAAGTTTCTAAATGGTGCCGGAGTAAGGAATGTGTTTGCTCATGTGATCTCTTATTTAGAATATGGAGTGTCCATGTTGACAGCCTAGTGCGTATGGAGAATCATTGCAGAAGAAACCTCTGTCTGCCGTGGCTTGTTGAAGCTTACAGGAGACCAAAACGCTCTTCTGCTCCCCCTTCCCTCCCCCAACTCTCTCCATCTCATTAGGCAGAGCTGCCTAATGGCTCATGTGCCTACAGGAGACCAAAACGCTCTTCTGCTCCCCCTTCCCTCCCCCAACTCTCTCCATCTCATTAGGCAGAGCTGCCTAATGGCTCATGTGCCTCTCGAATTGCACAGTAATGTGTTTGCAGATAACTGATATCTAAATGGCTCTGAAATCCCAGATTGTGGAATCTTTATCCCTGGTAATGATTTAGCATGAATGCCAGAAGTAAATGGGAAAATTTAACTCTGATAATAAAAATAAGCAAAACTACCAGACTTCAGCTAATGTAGATTAAATGGGAAAATCTATAACAAAAAAATTGTAACTTCTGCATTCTGTATACAAGGAATCTTGTTTTCTAAATTCACCATGTATTCATCAACATACCTATGACCATTTTCAAGATTTGGTAAGAGTGCATTTAAGAAGGGTCTGCTAGGGGGCTGGGGCTGTGGCTCAGCGGTAGAGCGCTTGCCTCGCATGCGTGAGGCCCTGGGTTCGATCCTCAGCACCACATACAAAGCAATAAAAAATAAAGACATTGTATCCATCCACAACTAGAAAAATATTTTAAAAAAAAAAAAAAAAAAAAAAAAAAAGAAGGGTCTGCTAGGTGTTGGAATGTTCTTGTCCCACTTTAGAAGTACTTATTCATCAACCCCTCAGATGCCTATGACATGGGTACCTTATTGCCATTTCTACTTTATAAATAAAGAATCCAAGGCACAAAAGGTTGTATGATTTGCCCAGAATTACACTGCTTCTGAATGGCAGAGTTGGAATTTGAATGCAAGCCAAATGATCCAAAATCCTGCTCTTATCCACTCTCTCCAATATTGCCTTTAAATATGAACTAATTTTGTAATTAAATACACTTACTACATTAGAAGCCCAGTGCTAATTTTTAAAAGATGAGAAACATGTTTCTAAATTCACTTGGTTGATATAAAAATAATGGAAAAATGAAGGGGTGAAAATGATATTGATAAATGAATCTCACAGTGTAACCAAGGGAGCTCTTCAAGGTGCCACACAGAAAGGGAAGGACCACTTGATCTTCACCCTATGAAGAACTACTGCCCCCACCAGCTGATGCTAAGAGCTATTTGAAAATACTTGAAGGCAAAGAATTGCATGTGATTTAATTACCCATGGTGAGGGAGGGGACATTGAAAGGGAACTGCTTTCCTTTAGGGTTATTTGAATCCTTTCTATGCTCTAACCACTTCATGTGATTCCAGCCTGAATCCGATTCCCAAATCAATGGCGTCTCCCCCTGGGCTTCACCTCAGCATTCTGCACTGAGCTACTCACTGGACCCTGACCCAGGCCCACAGTTCCACCAGGCAGGTCAGTACCCCCAAGGCAGCACTGCTGTGCCCAGTCTGCTTTGTACTTGGCCATTTGTTTGTTTTTCGTTTCAAGGAGCCTTAGAGCATAAATGTGTATTCTCTTTGGTCTTATATGAGTGTAAATCCATTGTTAATAACATTAAAAAGCAAACATTTTAGAATAATAATAAGTTATAGTGTACTTGTTCATATGATGTTTCGGAGTGGATTGAATTTTGGTGAAAGATGAAAAAAATGCCCTTTCCTTTTGGAATGAGCAAGCAACTATTTATTTGCTTCAAGAATGATTTTTTAAAAGTATATCTCTTTAATTTTTATATTTGTACATGTTCAAAAACATAATACTAAACATTGTGGGTTTCTCTGCCTAGGTCTGGGAACTCATTATACATCTCATGCTTGTAAAAATTGCATCTCCTTCCCTCTCAGGCAGAGGTCCCATCACTGGTCACAGGGAGACCTGTCACTAATGCCAGGAAGGACCCTCTAGGCATTTAAGAATGACATTTTGTTATTGATGAAATTCAAGTTCTGCAATTCTACAGAAGACTATATACTGTAATCAAATGAATTTATCTGTAAGATATATTTTGGTACATTAATCAGAAGATAAGTTAAAATATTAATATCAGTTTAACATTGTCTTAAGTAAACTATTGCAACTTGATTATATAAAACATATCAAAGCATAAAGTATAATATACCTCAATCTTTGTGGCAAGAGACACTACCCTATGCCAGAAGCTTGAAAAGAAGGAATGAGAAAGAGAGTGGTAGAATATATATGTGTGTGTATGTATATATATGTATTTTATATATAATATATATTATGAAAACATACTTACAGTGCAAAATAATGGATTTCCAACTAAGACATTAGGAAAAAATGACATTATGTATTTTTCAGTTGTATATTTTACCTTAGTGCATGAGTCATTTCTACACAAGCATCTAGTACATTTTAATTACATAAAATCATATTACCAACAATTGAACATAAAAACGTTTTTTGATATTTCCCCTGAAATTGTCTTTTCAATGAGCAGTCATTTCCCACTGCTGTTTTGAGGCTGGTCATAGTATTTTCTCCTGATGTTTTGGTGGGAGTCTGGACACTTAATTCAGAATCTCTGTTCTTTCTGTGTGCTGTGGCAGCAGCAGAGGACCTGCTAGTTCCGCCCCATGACACCAGCACAGACCTCACGGAGGTCATGGAGCAGATCAACAACACTTTTCCGTCCTGCTGCCGTGAGTATGAAAGATCATGGAGGCACTGTGTGCTTTGTCCTACCCTTTCTTTTTCCATAAGCAGCCCCTTGTCTTCCTTTTTTTTCTTTTCTTTCTTTTTATTTATTTATTCTACTTAGGCATACATGATAGCAGAATGCATTTGGATTCATTGTACACAGATGGAGCACACCTTTTCATTTCTGTTTGTACATGATATAGAATCACATCATATATGCAGTCATACATGAAGCTAGGGCTATGATGTCCATCTCATTCCACCATCTTTATTGTCCCCATGCCCCTCTCCGCTCCCTCCCCTTTGACGAAGTTTTCTCCATTCTTCCTGTGACCTCTTCTCCATTATGGATCAGCATCCACTTATCAGAGAGAACATTCAGCATTTGGTTTTTTGGGATTGACTTACTTCACTTAGCATGATAACTACATTCATTTACCTGCAAATGTTATAATTTTATTCTCTTTTATTGCTGAGTAATATTCCATTGTGTATGTATACCACAGTTTCTTTATCCATTTATCTATTGTAGGGCATCTAGGTTGGTTCCACAACTTAGCTATTGTGAATTTAGCTGCTATAAACATTGTAGTGGCTGCATCACTGTAGTATGCTGTTTTTAAGTCTTTTGGGTATAAACTGAGAAGTGGGATAGCTGGGTCAAATGGTGGTTCTATTCCAAGTTTCCTAAGGAATCTCCATACTGCTTTCCAGATTGGTTGTACCAATTTGCAGTCCCACCAGCAATGTATGGGTGTGCCTTTTCCCCCACAACCTCGCCAAAACTTATTGTTATTTGTATTCTTGATAATTGCCATTCTGACTGGGATGAGATGAAATCTTAGAGTAGTTTTGATTTGCATTTCTCTAGTCGCTAGAGATGTTGAACATTTTTTCACATGTCTATTGATCATTGGTATATCTTCTTCTGAGAAGTATCTGTTCAGCTTCTTATCCCATTTATTGATTGGGTTTTTTGTTTTACTGGTGTTAAGTTTTTTGAGTTCTTCATATAGCCTGGAGATTTGTGCTCTATCAGATGTGCGTGTAGCAAAAATTTGTTCCCAGAATGTAGGCTCTGTGTTCACTTCATTGATTGTTTCTTTTGCTGAGAAGAAGCTTTTTAGTTTGAATCCATCCCATTTATTGATTCTTGATTTTACTTCTTGCACTATAGGAATCTTGTTAAGGAAGTAAGGTTCTAAGCCCACATGATGAAGATTTGGGCCTACTTTTTCTTCTATTAGGCACAGGGTCTCTAGTCTAATTCCAAGGTCCTTGATCCACTTTGAGTTGAATTTTGTGCATGGTGAGAGATAAGAGTTTAGTGTCATTTTGCCACATTTGGGTTTCCAGTTTTCCCAGCACCATTTGTTGAAGAGGCTATCTTTTCTCCAGTGTACATATTTGGCATTTTCATTATAATGTGCCTTGGTATATATTTGTTGTAATTTTGTGTATTTGGTGTCCTGTAAGCCTCTTGTATTTGATTTTCCAATTCATTTTTCATGTTTGGGAAATTTCCTAATATTATTTCATTGAAGAGATTGTGCATTCCTTTGGTTTGAAATTCTGTGCCTTCTTCTATCCTGATAAATCTTAGATTTGGTCTTTTGATGCTATCCCATAATTCCTGTATATTCTATTCATGATTTCTTAACATCTTCACTGTATGGTCAACTTAATTTTCAAGATTGTATATTTCGTCTTCATTATCCGAGGTTCTGTCTTCCAGGTGATCTAGTCTGCTGGTGATGCTCTCTATCAAGTTTTTTATTTGGTTTATTGTTTCCTTAATTTCAAGAATTTATGATTGGTTTTTTTCACAATCTCTAATTCTTTATTAAAGTAATATTTTGCTACCTGTATTTGCTCTCTTATCTCTTTGTTGGAGTGATCAATGGTTGCCTTTATTTGCTGTCCTATTTCTTTGTTGGATCGATCAATTTTTGCCTATATTTGCTCGTTTAAGTCATTCTTTAATCCGCGGATCATTTTAATTATGGACATTCTGAATTCTTTCTCTGACATTTCATCAACTGTGCTGTCAGTGGATTCTATTATTGTAGTATCTAGGTTTATTTGGGGCACTTTCTTACCTTGTATTTTCATGTTGATTATGTATCTTCCTTCCTTGCAGTGCTGATCTGAGGTATTGCAGTTTCTATCCTATAATCTTGTAATGACACTACAGATTACCTGTATCTCACCTTGGACTTCACTTCCAGTCCCCAGCAGGTGTCCTCAGATGGACACTACTGCCACTAAAGATGGTGGTGGTAGTAGTGGAGGTAACTCAAGATGGCAGTGAGAGTAGCCTTGGCTGGGCTCCCGTGTCAGTCCCTGAAGGTTGTCCTGGTCCTTGGCCTGTGCTCCTGCCAGTTGGCAGGAACTCTGGCGTGGAACTAGGGGTGGTCCTGGGCCTCACTTAGGCTAGATCTCCTGCAAGGGTCCTGGAGGCAGTCCTTCCCTTGGGTCTGGGTTCCCCTGTGAGTCCCTTGTCTTCTTTGGTAAGGTAATAAAAGCTCGTGTTAGAAACAGGATTGAATATTATCTGAAAAAAGGCAAACATTATACATGTTGACAAAGAAAATGAAGCTCAGCCTCAACACTGTCACATCACTGGGGTGCAGTGACAGTGCTGGTCCATTGTGTTTTTTTTTCAATATGCCTTATGACTGATAAAAGGAAGGTGAATAAAATAATGTCTGATTTTAAGAAGAAATTATTCTCTTCAGTGCAAGCTATCATAAGAGACTTGTTTTACTTCAAAGGAGAGCTTTAGTGGCCTGCCAAACAAGGCATGAAAATAGCCTTTCTAATGTAATTCCCTCTTTTCTTCAGATATTGCTGTCAGATGTCATCGGATTCTGGTATATAAAGGGATTCTTTTCAGTTTTCTTTTTTTCAGCTGGTTTCTTTTTTTGTGGGATAAAATAATCATTTTGTTAAGGCCATATAATTTAAAGCATCACAGATTATGGCTTTGTGAATTTTCCATATGAACAACCAAGAGAGAGAAAATCACCAAATAAAAACTATCCAAATCCAAGGGGAAATTTTATAATGATTCTAATTCATTGATTTTTTTTCCAATTGTTTTGTCTTCAGCATCTTTCCACCTTGCAATTTTTGCTGAACTCTTGCCTAAACAACCTCTGTGGTTTCAAAAGAAACAGTCCACTTGTGTGTGTGTGCACGCACTACTTAATACCATACTTAATTTTAAATAATCTTTTAAAGAGTATGGGAAGTATTATCTATAATTTCAGGGTGAAATCCTCTCAAACTGATTTCAAAACAAGGCAGCCACTGAAGTAAGATTTTATGTGAAGCACAGGTTCCCGCTTCACCTTTTTCTATCATCTCCTTAGAAAATAACATCCTAAATGAGGAAAAAGATACTATCAATTATCATTAGTATGGATAAGTAAGATACATTGACTTCATTAAAATTTTTTCTTTCATTCTCCACTACTCTGTAGTTTAAAAAATGCCATCATTAGCAAGATATAAAAACAACTATTTAAAATATATTCTCTGAATTTTCAAGAGTATTAACCTAAAGGGAATATTATTGATTCCACAAGTGCATAACTTTTTATTTATACTTACATGTCATTTCCTAGGTGTTCATTTGTGATTTTATTATTTTGCCTTTCAAAATTTTCAGGATCACACATACAGTGTGTCAGTTCTCACATTTTCTGCCCAAGACACATGTACATACATGTGCGTGTACATACAACACATGCACACACCCAGGTGTGTGTGCACATTGGTGAACACATACACACAATTTTGACTCTTGTAGAGTCTCATAAAAGCATAAGAGTCACGCTGTTAGATTGTTTCTTATTTTCTAGGCTATATACCCATCATAATAGATGAACAAGTTAAATCCTTTATGTTAAGTATAATTCAAGGTTGAATTTTATTTTAGAGGTTTTGGTTCTGAGTTGTATGTTTTGGTCCTGAGTTGATTTAATGGCTACATGAAACCTCATCGTACTTTTTTGTAAGTCAGAGTTTCAACATTAAATATCTAAAGGATATTACCTTTAATTCAGCTTATACCTAAATACATTAACAATTAAAGAAAAAAATCCACAAATGAAATTCTGCTTAGAAGGTTTTTTTTTGTATTTTTGGTTTTGTTTTTGTTTTTAATGCCACAGTGGACATTTTCAATTTAAAAATCAGTTGGCAGTGCAAGCCAGGAGAGGAAGTTTGTATAAGTGTATGCCTCATAATGAATATAAAGTGTGTAATTTCCATATTAAAATTTTATGTTACAAATCCATGATATTTTTTACCAGTTTTATTTTCTAAAGCAGTTACTCTTAAATCTTTCTGGAGGTATATTTTGATATATGTGGATTTCATAAAAGATCGATTGATGTCATACTCAAAACAGTATAATTGAAATTACATATATAATTATAGAGCAGAAAATGAATTTTAAGAGGTAAATGTGTCATTCTCATGTTATGACCACCCCCTTTAAAGGCACGCCTAAATTTCCTATTGGCTGGCAACATTATCAGCTGGATATTGGTTCCTGAGAAGAATATTTATCTTTAAGGTACCCACATCAGAGGCCAACACTGTCCCTTGCATGGGTACCTCTTTCCCTGAGGTTCTCAGTGGTTAGAGGTCGTGTCTGGAGCCCTGGGATTCCTTAATGGGGAGCCGGTCCATGTACCCCTTATGTTTGCATACCCACAAATATCTAATTTTTCTAGCTTTCTAAAAATCATTTCTGTGAATGATGAATGGTACTAGGCATGTATTATTTTGAGGAATTCAATTGCCTCTCATACAAGAAATGATCAAGGTGTAATTTTAGAGTCCTTTGGAATTCAGATCTTTGTTTTGTATTGTTTTTTGGCTTCTGTAAGTTGTGCTATTAGTTTGGTTTAGTTTGCTCTTCTTGGTATTTGTATTTTGCTTTGACAGTATAAAAATCTTCAAGGCGTGGCTGGGGCTGTAGCTCAGTGGTAGAGCGCTTGCCTAGCATGTGAGGCACTGGGTTCGATCCTCAGCACCACATAAATATAAGCAAATAAAATAAAGGTATAAAAAATACAATAACATTTTAAAAATCTTTAAGATGGACAACTTCCTATAAAAAAGTCTAAATTGACTAATTTATAAAATTGATTATATGTTTTAAAATTCTTCCCAAAATTATTGTATTAGTTATTATTAGAGGATCAATGGGCATGTGGCATAGAATCGGTGCCTGATACATGTTTCTGAATTGAAAGAATGAGTGACTGATTACATTTTCTAACTGGAAAGATTTAGGTTGAAAATTTCCCAGATGGTATACAGAAGGTTCTCTGGGATCCATTTGTTCTAGTGCCCCCTTTTAAATTGCTCAGCTAGGAAATATTGTAATAATTTAAAATATTTTTAAAAAACGTTTTAAGCTTCACAATTCCCCAAGCTTACTGACCACCTTTGGAGCACTTACCTAAACAAATTGCATTGGCACTCTCCCAATACCAAACCAGTCTCTTGAGCCCCTGTAACTAATGAGAACTTTAAAATTGCTTGTCGCCAGCCTACGATGAATTGATCTGCATGTTAATCTTGACTTTTGATCCTTTGTGGATTAAAAACTAGCATGGCCACAAATGAATTTCTTCTCCTGGTAATCTTGGAATTAAAAGGAAACTCTGTATTCATAAATCCTAATTGCATGGATTGCTTATTTTAATATGACTTTTAAAAAAAGTGTCTACTTTAGAATTCCTCTATTTTGAATAAATGTCCAAATTAGTCTTGATAGCATCTTTGAATTATAGCCTTTTAAAAATCTTAAAATTACATCTGGTTTCTGAGTAGAAAGTAAAGTATTGCCCTCTTTTCCTTCCAAAGAGTTAATGAAGTGAATTTAATTGTGCTACCAATTAATATGCTAAAATTTCCACTGACTACCCATTTCTTTTTTAGGGTAAAATATATTGCCACTTTTTTTCTTTTATGTCCTTCACTTTTTTTCTTTTATGTCCTTCAATTTTTGCTGATAGATCAACAAATGCTTTTAAGGTTATTGTTAATTTATTAGCAAACTTCCACTATGAATTGCCTGTATTTGTTAAGCTTAAATGACATTCATTAAAGACTCAAAACCTACTAAAATGCAATGTCCTAATTTTCTTCTGAAATATTAGTTAGATTTGTGCAGGGAAGTACCTATGGCCTTTTATTTGGTAAAAAGCTATAGGGTTAAAAGTATTGATTTGGAGTACAATGGATTGTACTTCTATCTAGGGCATGCTATTTGTTACTTTGGTTACTTACAACAGAAGCATAACTGTTTCTTTTAGACAGAGTGTATAAAGGTAACAGGTACTTAGTAATGATTCAATTTAGCTCTCCCTTTGGAGCACATGGAATCCACTTCTTTTCTCTCTGATGTAATTTGCATATCTGATAGATTTGCTTTAGCCTGGTTCTTGACCCACTAGGAGAGTTCACACTTTATAGGAAGGTCACCCTCCACACCTTTTCCACCTTCTCAGACTGTCCTTGCTGATGTCTTCCCTGCCCTTTACCACCCTGTAAAGGAAAATGAGAGGGGAAAGCATCTAGCAGCATACTAGATGACTAGGTCAGTTCCTATTGGACCAAGACCAGAGGTTGCCATTACAGGGGACTGGAGCTCCTCCTTTTTACCCCTGTGTTGAACATGATTGTGAGCAAAAGGGAGTTGAAACAGCTGAGACCTTGAAGAAGAAATCTGGTATTTGCTGCCCTCACAAAGCCCACTGGATCAGACCAGCTTCACTGTTGTGACTTCAGAACAAAGAGGAAACTGAACTACCTGGATGCAGAGGCGAATTAGATGCCCTATAGTAACTTCTCCAGTGCTCTTAATTAAGCCTATCCAAGCCATTCACCAAGGTGTCCAGAAAGCTGGCGAGGAGTGGGCTAGTCCTGTCTTTGACACAAGCACTGGCTATGTGTTAAAGACAGGACATAACTTCCAAGAGAGAGCCAGCTAAGGGTGGCAGAACCCAGACTCCATTGCCTCAAATGGTCCCTTGATCACAATTTATACTATTCAGACAAATTTGTGGAATTTGTCTGTTCTGATACATAAACCAAATTCATGATGTGATTTAAATAGGAAGCTTAGGGTTTTTTTTTTTTTTTTTTTGCAATATGCTCACTGAATGCTTTAGTGCATATTTATTTGAGAGAGCTAATGTATGTTTTGCATGGTTTTGGTAGACTTTTTATTTCAAGTCACATGGGATATTAGAAACTAGGAACTATGCCTTGTTAGATCATTTGGGGGTGAGGGGAGCCTAATTCTTATTCTCCTGTTAGCATCCATTGACAGTTGAGCTCTTATCCCACTCTTGAGTGGTACCTGTCACACATTTGCATGCATGAAAGCTGGAAGCAATAAAGTAAAAATAGGGCCATTGATTCATTTCTTTTGTTTTCTTTTTCAGCAAATGTCCCCAGCAGGCCACAGGTAAGAGTTAATGTCTTGATTGGCTCGATTGTTGCTGATCCCAACCTAGAGTAAGCAGATTAGCTACCATCGATTTTAGTCTTACTTCATTCTCCATGTCAATACATAAACCTGTTTGACATTTAAACGCTAGTCAGTTCTGTACAATAATCTGTTGATCTGGAGGGGTCATAAAGGCAGGCTTCCAAGACAGATTCTACAGGTAGCAGAAACACCATGTGTTTGATTTTCTATGTTCTAATGTCATGTTATATGCTATTTTAAAGTCACTCTGGGCAGATTTGGCAAACCACTTGTCTCCCATGACTAGTTAACACAGAACATTGACTTTAAAAAAGTGACTGGTGCCACAGTGGTAGTACAAAGATTATTACTTTGATAGGGAAAAGTTTGAATTTTTCATTTAAAAATGTGTTGAGATTTGTTGGTAGCTGTAGCTTTATGCCTTACAGTATTTTTCTTAGCAGGGACTCCTAGTAATAATGTGCCACAGGACCACAGTAGATCCTTGGGAACATTTTCTTCCATGAACTTGTTAATTAGTCTTTTTCAAAATGGTGAATGTTCTGAGTGTCTTATTGGTGGAGAAGCCGGGGTCCTGGCTGGATGACACTAGTCCATATCACATTGGTGATGGCCATGGGTTTCTTCTGATTGCTTCTGTTGTCTTGATGAATTTAAAACTGGACTTCAGCAGGAAATGAGGCTGGGGAGAAGGTGTCAGAGGTGTGAGGAGAGAATGGAGGATGTACTTGGAGAACACCAGAGAAGATGCTCCCAGAAACAGTGTGCCAACCAGGGAGCAGTAGAGGGCAGCACTCAATGTGCCAGGCATGAATTTAACAGCAGGCCAGCCTGCAGCCACATTCCAGTTCATAAACACAGGCACCAGAATTAGTGGAGTGTTGTATTTAACATTTTAACAAAGTCAAAGTTGTGGTTGAGCCAATCAAGTACAACTTCTCAAGGACAGAGGCAAAGTAGTGATTGAAATGATTGAATCAGAACCTTACGCTCAATGGTGAGAGATATTGAGTCTGGTGTAAGAGAGAGAGGAAAAAAAAAGAGGCAAATCTCTATGAGTTATAGTATCAAAGGATGGATGATGTGGCCAACCTAGAAGAAATAAACTGAAAGGCTGGATGTGGTTGTGAGAAGGTGGGCTGATGGTGGAAATGTTGGCGGAACTGCATGTTGAGTGAATGGCTAAGAAAAGAAGAGGACGGGCACACTGGAGGAGAGGCGCTCAAAGAAGTCAGAGGTCAGGGTGTTGGCAAATCATCTATGCAGGTGTTGAAATCACTGACTTAAACATAGGTTCAGGGTGGGTGACAATGAGTCATTCCTTCTTTAAGAAGTGAGGAGGTGATTCCAGGTGCCAGTAGCTGACTGCACTGGTTTTAGTGTTTGTGGTGGTTTTAGTGTTTGTACTGGAAATTTAAATGGGTGTTTCCAGGGAGAAGAAAAAGAAAGAAGCTAACCCAGAACAGCTTCAATGAGGCCTAGGAAGATGCTCAGGGCTGTGCAGAGGTGGGAGAAAAGTCATGTGTGACTTTTATGTGTTATGTGGAAACCCATGTCTTCAAGAAGATCCAGATATTCATTAGGCAAGCAAGGCAGGGAAGCATCCAGAGAATAGGTGCAGGATGTGGGTTTTGCTGAATGATGGGCATGTGATCCGGGGGCCACGGAGGGGAGTTTGAAGAACTAGAGAGGGTAGGACATGGGGACACACTTAGAGGAGTGCAGATCTCTCTGTGGAACAGCATGCCAGGTACTGAAAGGGTGACTAGGAATCGAGCATTTTACACTGACCCATTAAGAACAAGGAGAGAGACTGTGATTAATCCTGGTGGTCCCAAGGTGCTAGCAAGGCCTGAGTAATGTGGCCAGGAAGTGGAGAGGGAATCATAAATCCTCAGGCACTTTACAATACAGGTGCTCAGAATTTAAAGCATAAAGTGGTTTTAGAGCCCTTCTCCTACATTGGTTTTAGATTTTAAGAAATTGAATTTAACCAGGTACGTGTGATGCACACCTGTGATCCCAGCAACTTGGGAGGCTGAGGCAGGAGTTGAGCAGTTGAGCAAGACTCTGTCTCAAAATAAAAAAAAAAAAAAGGGCCAGGGATGTAGCTCATTGACAAAGCTACACTCCTAGTACCAAGTACCATAAATTAATAATTATTAAAAAATAAGAAATTGAGTTTAAAAAGAGCTATAGTGTTCCTGCCAATATAGCCACCTACTGGATAGAGCATCCATATAACCCCCCAGAAGTCCCTTTCCTCCTTTCTCCCTTTCCTCTCCTTTCCTTTTTTTTTTTTTTTTTCCTTCAGCATGTCCTCTCTTCCCATTTTTCTATTTCTCAGGTCAAGTGGAAGTTCATGGAAAGTGTATGTTTTCACTGGGGTAGTTGTGCTAACAATTATTTTGCCTGGCCTTTAAATTCAGAATTCTGACACCTAAAGTGGGAGATATTGTTCATTCATTTAATAGACATATCCAATTCCCAGGGATAATGGAATACATAGAAATGATTTTAAAACTCTGCCAGGCATGGTGGCACATGCCTGTAATCCCAGCAACTCAAGAGGCTGAGGTAGGAGAATCATGAGTTCAAAGCCAGCCTCAGCAACTCAGGCCCTAAGCAACTCAGCAAGACCCTGTCTCTAAATAAAATATTAAAATAGGGCTGAGGATGTGGCTCAGTGGTTAAGCACCCCTGGGTTTCATCCCCAGTACCCCCCCCCCAAAAAAAAAAGATTTAAAAATCCCTTGGTCTTTATTTTCAATAAGAATTAGCACCAAGTCTTTAGCTATCAATATTAATATGTAACAGCATGTTCTTTTCACAGGTAAAATTGATCTCTCTCCTTCTCTGTCCTCAAAGCTCTTTGAATTTCCTGTGGTTGGCACTGATTCCATATCAGAAATAGATGAAGTTCTGTTGAGATACCTTCAAAATTCTCTTAAAAGACAACTCTTTGACCTTGCCTTGTAAAAGTTGAGCCCACTCCTTTGAGTGTGGCCTGAATCTGTATCCTCTTGCCTGGGACAATTTAAGTTTAATGGCCACCTCTGCACATATTCAGATTACTATTCTACCTTCTCTTTCTCCTTTCTGGATCCCAGCTCACTATTGAGAGGCTGGAGGTGACATAGGACACCTCTCATGACACCCCCAACGGGGGCTGGGTGCTCGTTATACACTCACCACTGGTAGCTTCAACAGGAAGAAGCCATGTCCTCTTGATTTTAACTAAATTTCCAGCCTGGGCAAAAGGAAGAGCATCCATACTTCCTGCCATGTTGACTGCAGTAGTGAAAAGGAGACTGGGTGACTTCAGGATGAGAGGAAAGGACCTCAACCCAGAGGGCAAAAGTCACATGAGAGTTAAGAGTACCCTCTGAACTCATTGGATAAGGTTCCACTGGTTCTAAAAGGAATGCTTCTATAGAAGAGTTGACAGGTCTTTGCTACTTAGAATACTTCCTGCAAACATTGTTCTGACTCTGCCATTTTACCTTCCCACAGGCAATGTGAAGCATCCAGCCAGCCAGCTGACATTTCCTGACTTACAGTATTGCCCTTTTCTGCAAATGCCAATTCCAAGTTCCATTTAATCTGAAGCTCCATGGCTCCTTGACATGTGCTGTTCAGTGCTGACTGTGTGTTCTACTGAGGGAGTAAAACACTTGACTATCCAAAGAGAAAAGGATATTTTGTTTTTATAATAACCATATATTATTGTTTTCTTCTTCCCTTTCTATGCAACTGTAAATTAATGAACAGAGAGATATTTGGAAATGGTCATACACTTGTCACTGATTTGTATAATGTATACAGCATTGGGAAAGTGGGTGGGGGCTTTCTAATATGATACTGTCTTTTTAATAACCATGACAAAGATTATGTAAGAATTAGAAGACCATTTTACATTTTTACATTCCTTTTGCAGTCCATATTAACCTTGTACAATGACTTCATTTATTTCTTTGACTCTATTACATTATGTTTTGGTTATTTATAATTCATCTGCCATATGACCAAATAGATTCTGTGTATTATTTTATATAATTTGGCCAAATTAGTAAGTTCATAGATTTAAATAAAATATTTTACATATATATACATATATAAGTATATATACATATACATATATATGTGTGTGTATATATATATGGATTAGGAGACAACTCTGAGTATACTATTGAACTTTATTTGACATCAGACACCTACTTCTTCAGTGACCACTTGGATAACCACAGTAAAAATCCTGTGAGCCTAAATGGCGTATTGATTGGGATTTTTTCCCCCTGCTTTTGATTCCTTTGTGAAAGTAGGTCTTGATTTCTTTATTTATTTCATGTCCCAATCTATACAGTAGGGAAGACAGCATTATAATAATCTCAAAGATCATTTTACCAAAGGTTATCCATTGAAGCATATTTTCATTTTGATACAGAAGCAAACGTTGGTATAACCTTTCCTAGTCCTGGAGTCTTGATTTTCATCATTGGGTACACAGCCAGCCATTAGCTGTTGTGAGACCAGGGCACATCATTGTTGTTAGTTCCCCTTGAAGAGAATTTTGTTGTTGTTTTTCCATTTTCCAATTCTTTATCATTCTTAAAATTCATTTCTAAACGCAGACCCATGTTCAGTGCATGTCTTCATTGACCTTTTGGGGGAATGAGCAGAAGTGTTACTACCCTTCACTTAATCAATACATTTGGGAAGGGTGCTTATCAAAAGCCTATGTCACAACTTCCACAGAAGAATGAATGAAAGGCTTAGATGGTTGTACCCCTGCCTCTGCCTATGAGTGCATTCAATTAGGTATTTGGTTCCTTTTTATTTGTTTGTTTTTAACATTCAATTAGATATTGGGTTCCTTTTTTAAAAACATTTAATCGATTCATTGTAATTACCAAATGTAGAGAAACCAAAAATAAAAGTGAGAATAATGTGTTTTGATTCAAGCATATGTGCTTTTAAAACATCAGGACATTTTAACTTTGGGTTCTCTTTAACTGGGATCTGGCCAGGAGGAGGCTTAAAGTTAGAAATTGCTATTCTTTTAGGATAGGTTGGGTGGGTTGGGGGGCAAGGGTTTATTTGCAGCATAGATATTTTGAGAAGAAGAAAAATGTTTTATATAAGAGGAAAGCCATGACCACCTTTCTACCTCAGATCCATTTTCCTCCATTGTGTTGGAAATAGCTTTATGCTGTGCAGTCTGCAAAGTCTAGAGCTTTTATCAGGCCATATCATACCCAAGAAAGCATCTACTTAAATAAAAATTAAATCCCCTGAACTCAGAACTCCAAGTTGTAGATTTGGTGTTTTCCTTGTTCTTGGAGAAGTCATATGTTAATTTTTTTGCCTGTATTGGTATGCAAAATGTTCTCTATCTGCTGCAGAAAAGCTACATAAAACACTACATTGTAACCTTCTAAGTAATAATAAAAAAATATATTGCAGTAACAACAATGGGAAATAAGTATATCATTCTTTTGAAATATGTGGTAAAGAATTACTCATAGATTATCATCTAATCTGGTTATATGTTGTATTTTTCATCCTGAATAAAAGTAATTTTAACACAAAATGACTTGATATTCACTTGTGTTCACTAATAGACTCTGACCCTTGAATGTACATTGATGAAAATTAACTGTAGAGTGAGCCTATATGCTGATAAATCTACATATTTTCTGGCAATTTCTCTCATACACTCTAGTTCACTCTCCTTTTTTTGTTTTTGTTTTTAAATCTACTCTTTTCCCTCTTAAATATATGCATAATTATGGCATTCTCAATTTCCTTTGTAGATCAAAAGTTTATCAATAGGGAAAAATAATGTTGGATATAAAAATATATCACAAATTTCTCTTGAGCCTTCATTTTTATAAATAGATGCTCTTAGCATTTAGTTGGCTACTCTCTCAAATCCTTAAAATCATCTTTGCACTGGATCTTAACCAGTCTGGTAGCAGATATAATCAATTTCTGAAGTCTTCCAGTAGGAAAAAGTGTCAAGAATCATGTTACTTGATTCTAAAATTTTAAGTCCTCTATGAATTAGAAAAAATTTCCCAAATATATGTTAAAATAAAGTATGTGTTATGATAAACTAACATTTTAAACATTTTATCTACCACAAAGTAATATTCACTTTAAGAATTTCTAGGTAACAATTGGCTTCTAATAACTTAGGAAATAGGTAGTTGGAAGTGAAAGTAAGAACAAATGCAAAAGTTTTGTTTTATTAGCTTGTACATCTCTGAAATTTACACACACAACACACAAATATATACATGAATGCGGTTTGCTCTTGGATATCCCCCTACTCTAAACACATCCCCTGTTCAGTAGACCAACTCTACCAGAGGCCTTTCTTACTGAGAACTTAATGAAAATATAATAAACACCTCTTAAACCTGTAAGCAGGGTCCAAAACCTCATTGAAAAATTAATGTCAGTTTGTGTTTTTGTGATGTTAATTAAGTGACCAGAATGTGCCTGCTGTGGAGACCGTCATAATCACAGTATATCCAATACCTGAAGTATCACTTATCTATCATGATGATAATGCTGTGAAGCAGCCATAAAACCTCAGTAATTAGCACTGACTTCGTCATGGGATGTGGGGTTCAGTGAATCCAAGAAGGCTCTCGTGACCTCAGCTGGACTTGCCCACACATGGATGGTGAGCCTTGGATTCCCCCAAGGGTTCCACAGATGGTGGCTGGTTTGTTTCCATGTCCAGAGGTTGATTGTCTGTCAACTGATGTGGGATGGTTAGATTGGCATGAATGTGGAAAGAGCTGCATCTTTAATGAACTAGCAGGCTAACTGAGGTGTGTCATGCAGTGGTGGGAGTGTGGGCATGCAGATAGAGGCCTTGGCTGAGAATGTGTTAGTCCACTTTTTTACCATTGTGACCAAAAGACCTGACGAGATCAATTTTAGAGGAAGAAAAAAGTTTATTTAGGGGCACAATTTCAGAGGTCTCACTTTTGGATGACTGACTCCATTCCTCTGTGTCTTAATGAGGCAGAACAGCATGGTGGAAAGTTGTGGCAGAAGAAAGAAGCTCAGGTCATAGCACCTGGAAGCAGAGAGAGTGCTCTGCTTATCAGGGACAAAATGTAAATCCCAAAGATATGCCCCTGGTGAGTTACTCACCTTCTTAATATTATGGAGCAGAATATTCAGAAAACAAACCAAGTCCCAGTGATGTCCAAATTGGAGAGTCTTTATTAGCCAGCCAGTCCCAGTGATGTCTTCAATAGCTGGTGGCCGACTGCTCCCTATAGGACCTAAATAGTCTTCACAGGGAATAGCATCAAGCCTGAGCAGTCAGGGTATCTGAAGGCAAAAACCACATCCTGGTTGGCATAGCTGCAAGCAAGCAGGGTTCCAGAAGCTGAATTGAGCCATTAGCGAAACAATGCCTACGAGGCAAGGCATGCATTCTGCGCACATAGGGTACTTTCTGTAAAGACTAGATGACCAGAAGGAGATGAATTAAAGCCACTCGGCAAGGCTTTACTGGAAATACACGCTCTCAGGCCGAATTCTCCTGTCCATCAGAGTGTGTTCGGGAGAAATGGCGCTGGGGCTCCGGTGTAGAGAGAATTTCAAAAGGCCAGGTCAGGAAGGGGAGGGCTTGGGGGCAGGAGAAGAAGGCCAGAGTCCTTCCTGGATAGTTCAGGAAAAAACCGCTGATTGACAGGAGGCGTGTCTACTGGTGACATCAGCGTCTGGCTGGCAGCTCCGTTTTGTAGCTGCCCTGATCCTGGACCCTGATCTGACCTAACACTTTCCATGATCATTTATAATTGACAAAGCTCTGGACTCAGCACAGGATCATAAGGAATTAAAATGGAGGCCTTAGCTAATATGGAGTCACTCGTGTTAACCTAGTTTACAACATTCCCCACTAGTTTTATGGGACTAATCAAATCATTGATTTATCACCAGTACACAGTTGAGCATGGAGGACCATTATTTTTACAGATTGTATCCTTTGTTTTATGTATTTAATCAGATAATTTAGATTGCAGAGTCCAGTTAAAAATCCCAAGAGGATTAACAGCAATGGACTGGCTACAGTTGATATAAGAGTAGTTGTTAGCTAAGGGGACCAGGAGAATAAGTTCTGATACCAGTTTCCCTCATGTTATCTTGTTTCTTTCCTTTCCTTTAATCATTTCCTGATCAGAGATAAACTGTCTCTTACCACTCCTAAATTAGTATAGAAGCAACATGGTTCCACTAATGCCATATATAGGCCTCCTTGTTTTAAGAATAAAAGATCTAAATCTCTCCTGTTTTATAATACTATTTCTGTCAGAGGATCAAAATAAGTTTCAAGTCTACTTACTGATCTAGTTCTCCTAGATCTAAATCTATCTGTTTACTCAGGGTTCTGAAATGTTCATTTCCAGTTAAAAGTGCTGCTGTACCCAGAGCTGAAGATCTTGCAATCCCCGGGCCTACCAGTAGGGGGACTAGGATGGGGACTTCTCTCCTAGGATGATGTATGAGCCCCAGGTGCTCTCATCCAGCCTCTCCACTATAGTAGTACACTTGGGGAATAATGTGAACAGTTACACAAAATTCAGTTCATCCTGATGTGCCAAAAAGCTGTAGGGACAAGCAGGTTGTTATTCCTGGTAAACAGGCAAACCAAATGCCCTCTGGAGCTATGTAGAAATTAACCAGCCATCCTAACATTAGGTTCTGTGTGATTTAGAAAGAAGAAGACTGAGTCTAATAGATCTAGGAGAGGTTTATTGGGACCCAAGGTTAGAGGTGGATTTGACTGACAAAATATGTTGTTTTAGCAGCTCAGACCTTATAGCATTTTTTGGACCCAAATCAGCCTCCATTTTGTGATTTGACCTGATTACCTATAGGGACTTCCTACCACTGTAAGGAAAGGGGAGTGGGGCAAGCAGTTTGGAGTCCCTTTTTGGGGTCAATCAAGGAGTCCATGATTAAAGTCTGGTTCAAGAAGAACAGATTGTAAATTCACCTGGAGGTGGGTGCTTCTATGAGAGAAGAAATCAATAATCTCTCACCAGTAGGTGCAAGAACAAAGAAGTTGTCCCCATAACAAGGCCTAACTAAGCTTAATAAGGCCTTTATTGGGGAATGTAAATCTTTAATATTTCCAGAGTTATCAGGAATGTAAACAACACTTAAGTTACTTAATGTCATCTGATTTTTGTAAAATATCTTTCTATTGGTTTGCCCTTTGTGTTTAGTAGAGAACTTTTTATCTTTGTGACTTAGAGACTCATATTAGCAAACATTGAATAAGCCTACCTGTATAGGAGGTTAGGAAGATCTATAGGCCTTAAACTGACTAAAAATTTCTGACTCTGGAAGTTTCTCTTGATTGTTATCAGGCATTCTTGCCTAAAAATTTCTCTTTTGTTGCCTCCAGTCTTACTTATTTCTGGGAGGATAACACAACATTAAAATAACTATGTTTTTTTCTTTTAAATACCCAGGAATGGCTGTGTTTTTGTTTTAACTGTTTTTGCTAGGTGTTCAAGATCAAGATGGTCAAATGGACTTTGCTCCTATCTATTGTTAAGAGTCAGCTGAGTTCTGTTGGGGGACACTCTTGGGGTACTTGTGAGCAGCCTCTTAACTCTGTTAGTGCCATCTGCGCTAGGATGGGTTGAGGTCTCACCGACCATGTGGCTTCCCTTGGAAGCATCAGGGATGTCTCCCCTTTGCAGCATGCACACTGATTGGCTTTCTGTTTTCTAGTGGTCTCATTGATCTCCCTGATTAGGAGGTTATGTGCTCCAGAGTTGTAAAGCTCTTCCCCTTTTCCCTGGATTCAGGCTGACTCAGAGGGCTAGAGTCTCGGCTCCTTTATTTTAATCTTAATCTTTAAGCCTTGGCCTTAAACATCTAGCAAGTCAGTCTTACCAGTCTTAAAGTAAGAATATGAATGTTAGCTAACACAATATAATATTATATTTAAAACATGAATCAAAGAATGGCTGAGAGCTTTTAATTTTCCTTTTGTGTGGAAAAGTGGCAAAATATTTTATAATATTAACCTTTAAACAGATCAGGCTCTCATTATCTTTTAAAAATACCTTAAAATTTGTATATGCCATGGAAAAGGTAACATAAGGTTTAGGTTTGGTTACAAAGCATCAAATGATATAAATAAATCCCCAATAAAATTTGTCATCCTTATAAGTCTAAAATTACTATTACAGACAACTTTACTTTGGAAAACACCAGCTTGATAAAATGTTTCTTTAAATCTTTTTAAAGACTTTCATACCTGAAAGATATGAACACATTTAATATGTAAAGAGAGTAATGGTATCACAATTACATTGATGTTTTTATATTAATCAAGTTTATCTTTTAAAGAAAAATCTAGATTCTGTAATGTAGTACAATACTGTAAAATAACAGTTGCTGTTTAAACAGAGTGTACAAACCTTAATTCCTCCAAGACTAGTTGCTCTAGAGAATAAAACTTAACAAACATAATGTTAGGAGTGAATTAATGTTTTAAGAAATCCTTGTCATTTTAACAGATTAAACTTTGGTTTACACCAATACGTTAATATTTGACCTTAGGGAAAAACCTTGAATAGCTTTAACTATTTGTATTACGTACACATAGCCAACTTAGTTACACACAAACTTTTTAAAATTTACCCTTTATTTATTTAGACCTTTATATCACTTAGACCCCTTTGTTGTTTACTTAGATGTATTACAACTTTACCACATAAAGATATTTTTCACCCAGAAATGTTTTTTCTTTTACTAAATATATTTTTATTTTTAGAACTTTTAATTTTTTTATCTGTTGATCCCTCTTTTTGTTTGCACTCTGAAATAACCCTTGTGAAATCTTTGAATTTAGACAATTACTCTATTTTAATGAGATGAAATACTTTTTTATTTATAGTACTCTGAAATGTATTAGAAAACTTTAGACCCCTTATTAACTCTAAGTAACCTTGTTTTTAGTAGTGACACAAAGTAATTTTAAACTCTTTTTTAAAAATTTACCAATTTATGAAAATACCAATAATATTTAAGTATATTACCTTAAGGAATTTAAGGAGTTAAGAGTACTTGATTTATATTTAACAGTTAGCATTTTAAATTCGTAAACCAATAAGATGTCTCTAACAAACACATCCATGATCAATCTCATACATATCAGATCTAATTTACTCATTTTTAAAAAACCAAGCTATCAGAGAAGTGCATTGAACAGCATCAGTCATTTTTTTTCTGTTGAAGAAAAATCCTAGAAACAATAGATAGTTAGATATTTTATAGACATTAACATTTTATTAACAACTAACCATCTAGAGAAGCTTGTGAGTTAGTAACTTTTAAAGACATTTTTTCTTTTATTTATTTACCCAATTTAAATTGAACTCTTTGAATCACATGAACCAAGGTATTTGGATCCATTTTTTTCATTTTTTAAATTTTAATTTATGAGCTCATATGTCAGTTTTGGTACCAAACATATGTAGATATGGCAATACATGTAGACTAGACAATACAGTGTACCTGCACAAAACAAAGGTCTTGTAGCTTATTTTTTAAAACCTATTAGGTTGAGAGCTAACCCTTGTAAATTGGCCTCTGAATGAAAAAGAGTGTAAAAAGAACCTTTGTAGTTGGATAAAATAGGTCTGATCAGAAAAACATATTATCCTAGGAGCACCAGATCAAAATCATAAACTCAACAAAGTAGAATTTTAAAAGACTTCCTGGTCTCTGTCCTGATGTGGTCCCACTTATCAGAGATGAAAAGCATTAAGGGAATATTGACAAACGGGGCCCCATCCCTCCCTGAAGGAATCTCCTGAAGAAGCAGCAAGAGAGTCTGCATCCACTGGTCTCCTTTGGAGAGCCCCCTCAGGTTGGGATCTCATTCCACACTGGTTTTTCTGATCTCTTGGATAGTGGCCACCAAAATCTTAGTTTGTGTTTTAAAAAACATTTATCAGCTGGCATATCATGGTTAAAAATCTTTTGGGTCACCTCCAGTAGTTGGAAGTTATTCTGCAAACCCTTTACATTTTTGGAGTTTTCTGTGAATATCTCAGGCTGACTGAGACAAAAGCCAAATTTCCTAGAAAAATGATGCTTTCCCATGTCTTAGAAATGATAATCCTATAAAACTTTCTAGTTCTAATCTTCCTTCTATAGGAACTGATATTGTCTACTCTGCTGCCACCTGGCCCAGCTCCTAAATGAAGACAATCTCGAAAATGCTTTTCTACCTTTAGCTTTTACTTTTGACACTGTTTTTTCTTTAGTCCTATTGGCAGCAGTATATATTTTAATGCAAAATTTAGTGAGCACAGTGAAAATTCTTTTTAACCTTTTTTTTTCTTTCTTTTCTTTTCTTTTTGGTTGGTAATCCAGCCAGGTTTGGAATGAATATCTGGGTGGCCAAGCCCCCAAATAATGTTTTGTACCTGGTAGGTGGTAGGGAGGTTGGTGGTCCCCTCTGGAGGCCATCTGACCTCAAATGTAGGCATGTCACTTTACAAAATTTCCTGAGGGAGAAAGCATCATAGGAAGTGCCATAATCTGCAGCCTTTTCCTGGAATTCCTGAAACTGGGACAGGAAACATTGAAGGAGTGTTCAGGACGAATGGAAGGTGGACTGACTTTGACCCATAATAACCAGACAAAGAGACAACAAACCACACAAGTAAGGCACCCA
>CM053406.1:18000241-18045421 GCA_028644305.1 Xerus rutilus | reverse complement strand
GGGGTGTTGGCGGGGGGGGGGGGCAGTGGAGAGATGACCCAGGGGCTGAGGAACGTCTCTCAGAGACCTTCCCCTAGGCAATCTCACTTCCACCGCCCCTCCCTTGGTGGTCTCGAGCAATCTCCTGACTGCGAGAAAAAGTAGATCTTGCTGGGACCTCCAAATGTTATGGGGCAGACTGCTCAGAAAATACAAGTCCTGGTGATGTCCAAATTGGAGAGTCTTTATTAGCCAGCCAGTCCCAGTGATGTCTTTATTAGCCAGCCAGCGACTGCTCCCTATAGGGCTTAGTCGTCTCCGCAGGAACAGCACCACACCTGAGCATTTTAGGGTATTTAAAGGTAAAAAACCACATGCTGGTTGGCATGGCTGCAAGCAAGCAGGGCTCCAGAAGCTGCATTGAGCTACTAGCAAAACAATGTGTATGAGGCAACACAAGCATTCTGCACACATTCGGGACTTTCATAATCATTTATAATTGGTGTAAATATCACACGACCAGGAGAAGATAAATTAAGCCACTCGGCAAGGCTTTATTGGAATGCGCCCTCAGACCAAATCCCCCGTCCATCAGAGCGGGTCAGGAGAAATGGCGTCGGAGATTCCGTGCATAGAGAATTTCAAGAAAACCCGGTCAGGAAGGGGAGGGCTTGGGAACAGGAAGAGAAGGCCAGAGTCCTTCCTGATGGGTCAGGAAAACTCGCTGATTGACAGGAGGCGTGTCTACTAGTGACGTCACATCTGGCTTGCAGCTCAGCTGACCAGCTTCCTTATTTGGGCATCTTGGACCCTGACCAAACCTGACAATGGGCAAAGCTCTGGGTTCAGCACAGGGTCATAAGGAACTAAAATGGATGCCTTAGCTAAGATGGAGTCACGCATGTTAACCTGGTCTACAACACTGAACCACACCCTACCTGCCTGCAGTTACCACCCAGGTAGGTAATCCATCAGTATAGTAATACACTGATTACGTTACAACCCCCATAACCCAATCATTTTACCTCTGAATGTTCTTGCATTGTCTCACCCATGAGCTTTTGAGGGACACTTCATCTAAACCAGAACAGGGCACGTTATCACTTTAGGCAAATCTTGTTTGTCCAAGAAAATTACAAGAGTAGATATGAAGAGTAGATTCCACCTGTTTAAGTGAGAGAAACTGCAGTCACAGGACAAAAGATATAGCTAGATAGAGGCTAATGAATTGAGGCTTTTGGGTTTCCCCACATGAACTTTATTTAAGGTAGGCAAATAGAGGACTTGAGGACAGTACTAAGTATCCATTTCCTTATCAAGTCCAGCACCTCAATGAAATGGCAAGGAAGCCCCTTTACATGATCATCTTTTAAAACAAAAGTCAAAAATATCTGCCTCTCTTCTCCAGGCTAACAATCCAATTTTGGAAACACACACACACACACAGGAAAACTTAGCATATCTACACTCAAAATCTTAAAAGAAGATCTTAGGACTGAGATAAAATCAGAGAAAAAAGAAAAGAAAGGCAAAGAACCTAGATGAAAAAAGTAAAGGATTCTTTTAAACTTGGAAGACAGTTTATTCAGACTGAATTGTTAATAATTTTTAGCTTAAAAAAAAACACACACAAGAAAGCCAGGTGCGGTGGCACATGCATATAATCCCAGCACTTGGGAAGGCTGAGACAGGAGAATCGCGAGTTCAAAGCCAGCCTCAGCAATGGCGAGGCGCTAAGCAACTCAGTGAGACCCTGTCTCTACATAAAACACAAAATAGGGCTGAGGATGTGGCTCAGCAGTTGAGTGCCCCTGAGTTCAATCCCTGGTATCAAAAAACAAACAAACAAACCCAAACTCACAAGACATAGGAGTTTATGTACCAAACGTGATATTGAGCTTCTTCCAAACATTTGTTCAGAAACATGCAATTGATTTGTTATTTGAAGAGACTTATCAACTTGGCACTACTGAGAGCATTTTGAAGGCCGTCAAATTGTGACATTTTAGAATCTTTGCAGTGGACACATATTCTTGGTTTCACATGCTCTTTTATAGACAGTCTCTGTTGCTACCATTTTAAATTTCGCATGTGGAGAATCAGGAGAAATAAACTGACAATTTGCCATCCCCATAACTTTGTCCTCAGTTAAAAAAATCACAATTATTGAATATGTATTAGTGTTCTCTGAGAAATAGAGGCAAAATATATATAGAGAGAAAGATGTATAAAGTGATTTATTATGAAAGATTGGCTTACAAAATTATGGAGGCTAAGAAACCCCACCATCTGCTGTCTGAAAGTAGAGGAAAGTAGCTCAGGACATGGCACCTGGAAGCAGAGAGACAGTGCTCTGCTCGACAAAGACAAAATGTAAGGTCCAAAGGCATGTCCTCACTGACATCCGCTTCCTCCCGCCACAATCTACCTGCCTACAGCTATCACCCAGTTAATCTGTGTTACAGTTAATGCACTGATTAGGTTAATGCTCTCATAATCTAATAATTTCACCTCTGAACTTTCTTGTACCAACTCACACACTCATTTTGGGGGATCCCTCATATCTAAACCATAACAGATTCTCTGATTAAGAAATGTTCTGATGCTCTAGTGCCCTTTGGAGATTCACAATACACATGAACATATTAAAAGCTTTAGAAATCTGAAGAAAAGAAACTGTCTAAATACATATCATTTTGTATTTCTAAAACTTTCAACCACCGAATGCATAGGTAATGTCTTACCTATTAGCATCCTTCAGTATACTTTTTGGATGCTGAATTACTGTTATGTTTTTATGTTGAAAATATATATAGTTAGTGATCTATGAAATCTATAAAAATAACAAATGAATGATATAACAATCATCAACATTAATTCAGGATTTTAGAAAGTAGAGTACCCTTAGATGGCAACAATACATTGTTAGCATTAAAAGTCATGAAATAAGGATCCAGAAAAACAACACAAATGACCATCTTTCCTTAGCTTGGCTTTGTACTTAGTTCAGAAAATACTTATATTTCTAGAGAAACATGATATATGTTTCTAAAAACCATGTCTTCTAGATGGGCCATGTGTGGCAGGCACTGCTAAACCAGACATGAATTACAAAAATAATAAGAGACAGAAATGTCTGTGGCATCCCAAAATTACTTCCTGAGATCCTTTTTGTATGTTTGTTTCTTTGCTTCATTAATAACTGGAATTTCTGGGTTTTTCTAAAACTGGCCAAACCACTAACTAATCAGAATGTGACTGCCATGTAATGGAACTATAAATACCATTAACTTTCTTGTCTTCCAACAGCTCTTTTTGTCTGAGAGTCTGGCTCTTTTCCACAGAGGCAAAAAACTCTCATCTTTCTCTTTTAGAAAGCAGTAATATGTTCTAGATGTTCACAACTTGTTTGAAATATTTTTATGTCTATTCCTTTAATGTATTGAGTAAACACGAACTGATTATTACATTGACTTCTTACATTCTATTGATAGATAACAAAAAGAGGAGTCTTATGGAGTAGACACTAAATTTCTCTGTGAATGTGAACAGATCCTCCTGAGATTAGTTACCTAGTATCAGTTCTCTTCAGGTTTCTCACATATGGATCCATTTTTTTTTAAGTGGAGTTTCTACAGTAGAGCACTTACAAGAAAATCCATGAATAAGAGTACCAAAATACAAGCTGCAATTGGCTCACCCTCAAAAACTATTTAGCTAATTCATGTAATTTCAATATGTTTTTGTAAGAGTTAATACAGTTAAATGTTAGAGTAGTAAGTTACCGTCTTTACATCTCTTTCCTTGGTAGCACTGGAAATCAGATTGAGCTCCTCTAGGGCACGCTGAATATGAATTGATACAAACCATGCTATGACTAACATGTGTGCTTGCTGGTATCCCAACACACCACTACAGTAATTTACTGATAAAACAAAACTGAGTTTATCATTTAAAGTAGTAAAAGAGAACACTATTTGGCAGGGTTGTTTTTTGTTTGTTTATTTTTTTATTTTCTCAGTGGAGAAAGGACTTGGTTAGGTTGCAAAAGGAAGATGATACAATGATTTAGGGTGAGTAGACACAGCAAGCTAAAGATTTTGACACAAGGGTTTTGATGAATCTTAGAGGAACACAGTTGTCGGATGCTATGTGTTAAAGAATTAATGTTTATATAAATGGGGTTTTCAGAAAGTTTCTGAAATGGACAGTAAGGTTGTAATCAAGTCACGAAGAGGAACACAGAGGAAACCAAAGCTGTGTTGGTAAAGGCAAAGGACTTGTGAAGTCATGTCAATGCAGACAAAATGGCGTCTATGCTTTTGTTTCTCAGCTGCTTCAGCCCCAGCGGCTGGGTAGACCATTAACATTTGGAATGATCATGCCACATCATGATTGGGTGGCATGTTTCAAGGGGGTCATTTCTACTCCCACAGTGCTTCCCTATTCTTTCTGTGGGATGATCATGTGTTGGATCATTATAGGGGGAGCAGCTACACACAGTGTGCACAACCTTGGGCTCATAGATCTGAGTGTTGCAACCCAGAGAAATATCAGGAAAAGGACAATGACTAGAGTCAGCCAGGAACCACCCAAACTAAACCAGATGAATTGACTTGGGCTTAGAAGGGATGGGGTTATTAAGCAAAAGCTCAGAATTAACTATCTTTCTTTGAATCCTGAATCTCATTAGTAATATACATGCCAGAATTGTTGGGAAGAATGTCATCAAAACATTCTTCCTGGAAAACAGCACCCTTTCCCCTTGAAATGTCCATTATTTTATTTAAGGCAGTCTTATTCAGAACCAGTTCTGGCCCAGTTTCACGAACCTCTTAGGCCAGTGATTCTATACTCCGGGTGGTATCTTCTAATTCTTCTGTTAATTTGTGACATGTAGTATGAATGATTCTCGTTACTTTTTAGATTTCTTGTAAAGTCTGAAATAGAGAATCGTAAGGAGAGAGGAAAGTAATCAAGAACTCCCCTTCAACATTTAGGGTTCTCAATTCAAGGCCCAATTTTTATACTTCTTGAAATATTACCTAACAATCTCTTTATCAAGGAAAGTAAACTCATCAACCAAAATCTATTCTCTGCCCACATAGTAGCAAAAATAAAATATTCATCATTGGAAGAATACCCAATGATTTGTTTTTGTCAAAACACTGCTATGAGACAGTGTCAAACAATTGTCAGACAAGTCTGAAGCACTTTTGTACCTGTCATCAAGAGTAATATGGCACCAGACAATGAAAACTATAGAATTAATATGGGATAGATCAAAAGCAAAGAAGTTGTCTGTCTTACTTTTAAGATCTGTGAACATGAGAAAGCCTCTAAATATAGACTTCTGTTCCTAAATTCTATTTCTGTGGAAATTCTGGTACAAAAACTGCTCCCATGAAATGCCCTTGAATGTTGTCTCAGTAGACAGATGCAGGAACCCACTTTTCTAGAGACAATGTGACGAGGATATAAGATTTCTAATGGCCTATCCTATTGTGGACAGACCTAATTATTGAGTTTTCTTAATTATTTCTTAGTTACTGAATCTGAGCAAGTCTGGAAAAGCAGTCTGTTAAGAAAGAAATTTACCACCTTAGGATAACTCATGTTCTGGGTAATGAACTTTGACAAAATTGTAGCTTCTCTTTGGAAACCTTATGTCCTTTCTGAGCTAAAATAGTAAGCAGGTAGATGAAATCAATATTGGAGCTAATCTTGTCCTTAGAACACAGCAAAAGGTCATCCACACCTTGGATAAGAATAGAATCACAGGGAAATTTAAGGTTTTTGAAGTCATGGTTGAGGACTTCTGAAAAGTAAGAGGGCGACTCAATAATCCCCTTGGCCATAACATCTCAGTATATTGTTGATTTTTCCAGGAGAAAGCAAATAAATACTGTATCAACCTAAAGGGACAATAAAACAAATAGAGCACAGATTTACTCTTTTAAAATTGAAGCTTCGGGAGTCACCTAAAAAAAAGTAGTACTTGAGTTTGGTACCACAGAGAAGCAGGGAATAACTATACTGATGTCTTGAAAATATACACACCTTGTCATCTGGATTTTTCCCCTCTGCATTTTTAACAGGGATGATCTGAGCATTGTAAGGAGCAGTATGAGGTATCATGAGCCATTTCTTTGTTAGATTTTTGACTATTGGTTATAATCCCTCTCTAACCTCTGGTTAAGAGCACCTTGTAGGGCTGGGGTTGTAACTCAGTGACAGAGCGCTTGCCTAGCATGTGTGAGGCACTGGGTTCGATCCTCAGCACCACATAAAAATAAACAAATCAAAAAAAGATATTTTAAAAAAGAGCACATTGTACAAATCTTAGTTGAGGATTAGACAGAAAAATTTATCTTTAATAGCTTCAGCTCCCCCAAATGCAACCTCCGTCAACAGAATATTTGCCTACGGAAGTCTGGCACCTCTTTGGGATCTGCAGTGTGTGCTTGATTGAGATACAGACATTGGTGAGTTGATGTCCAAATTAGCTATGCCATTATTACGAATAGGAAGGCCTTTAGGAGTTTCAAGAAAGGCACTATGATAATGTTTGATCTGACAATTCAATTTGCACCACAAACAACTCCCTGTGAATTTAGTAAGTGTGTGTGTTCATTAAGGGAGAGAACATTTATCTTGACCAAAGACCCTAGGGTGACCATTTTGCACTGGGACATTAAGAATTATTAGAGATACCCACTACCGGAGTGGTGATTCACTCTAAAAGCGAGGTTGCATAAAGAGAGATTTGGGATGATGGCATAGCACCTGTATTAATAATAAAGAAAACTTGTAAGCTTTCCTTTTAATGTTTAGAAGGATTTCTTTTTGCCACTTTAAGAGCAAAATGGGAAATTGGGTACTTGATTCCCCTTCACTGATCATTCACTTCACTTTTTCCCCCTGTAGAATTTTGGCTAACATGAGACGATTATTTTTCAAATGTCTTTCTGTTTACAGTTAAATTCTCATGTCTTCATTAAAGGACTCTCCTCTCCTGAATCAAATGATTGTGACATGAGCATCTAGATGGTTTTGGGGGTTTTGTTTTTTCTGTAAAGTCATAAATTTATCCTGAGTCTTATTCTGGTTTTGTTTTTTCAAAGTGGAGGGTTATTAAAAAGGATCACTTCTCATTCTCACTTTTTGCTTTCATATTAATTTCTGTGTTTCTAGCTTAAGACTATTGATAGACAGTGGGTATCAGGAGGAAGGAAAAATTTTCCCTCTATACTTAGTTCTCATCTGAGGTCTCAGATACACACACACACACACACACACACACACACACAGACTTGTGTTAGCTTTTCATCACTGTCATCAAAATACCTAAGAAATACCTAAGAAAACTTGGAGGAGTGAGTTTATTTTGGCTCATGGCTTCAGAGGTTCAGTTTATGGTTGGCTAACTCAATTGCTCTAGGTTCAAGGTGAAGTGGAGCAATTACCACCCAGTAATTAGTTCAAGTTATTAATTCACCAAAAGGATTAATTCACTGATTAGATTACAGATCTCATAATCTGATCATTTCACCTCCTGCATTAATGCAGGAGCTTTTGCGGAATACCTCATATCCAAACCATAACACATACATAATGGAGAAATTAGGGAAGAGTAAATTTAAGAACTGGAACTTAAGCTTAAATATCATCTTCAAGGAAAATCAATGAGACAGGTATAAGGGAAGTAAGTTTTTGGAAAGTGACCAGCAAAATTACTGTAAATAAGAGAAAGGTTTATTGTGCAGATTCAAGTTCATGCCTTGTGAATTAATGAGAGTCACTTGGAATTTAGAGTCATACTTCTCTGCCTGATACAAAAAGGGAGACATGCTTACAAATGGAGAATTAATTTACAAATGCAAATTTCCCTTATGAAAGGATAACTGACATTCTGTTTTCAGAGCTTCTCCTGTGTTTGCTGTTTCTCAAAATAACCATCTCAAAATAACCCGTATGCTAAAGAGGCATATTCGGGGTGGCATATTCTAGGCTCTAATAGTTATGTTCTTTTGATGGCACAGTCTTGTCTGTTCTACAGCCATGCAAGCTGGGAGTGTTATCTGCCTCAGGATCTTCTGCATTTGCTAGAAAGGTAGTAGAGAGCCTTCCCTTGCAGTATCAATGAACTCAAACTTTCCTCCTTTTTTTTTCTTTTCTTTCTTTCTTTTTTTTAAAATTTTCATGCAAGACTACTATTTATTTATTAATTTATTTATGGAACCCAGGGGCACTTTACCGCTGAGCCACATCCCTGGTCCTTTTTGATTTTTAAATTTGAGACAGGGCCTCACTGTCCTCTAAAGTTCCTGAGGCTGATTTTGAACCTGCGATCCTCCTACCTCAGCCTCCTGAGCCACTGGAGTTACAAGCATGCATCACTGTGCCCGGCTACTTACAAATGTTTTTAGGAATCTTTGAGAGCACACAGAGTTAAAACACTGCTGTTATGTTTTTAAAAAGATAAAATGACTTGCACATAGAATGAAAACATTTACATTTTTAATTTAATTTCTTAAATTAATGGAAGAACAAATAAGAACTTGTAGACTGAGAAAAGACATGAAAATTAATTAGAAGGTGACTAGAAACATTCAAAAGCATTTTTTTATTGTTTTAGAAAATATAACATCACCGTTACCATTTTAATCATTTCTAAATACAGAATTCAGTGGCATTTAACACATTCACCCTGTCTTATGACCATTACCATGGTAGATTTCTGAGGCTTTTCGTCACCCCCAACTGAAACTCCAAAACTCTGTACCCATTAAACACCAATGTACCATCTTCCCTTCCTGTAAGCTCACAGATACTACTGTTTTACTTTCCAACTCTGTGAATTTGTGTATTCCAGTTATCTCCTAGAAGTGGAATCATGCAATATTTATCCCATACAGTGTCCCCAAAGCTCATCCATGTTGCAACATGTGTAAGAGTTTCTTTCCTTTTCGAGGGTGGAGAGCATCCCATTTTAAGCATATGCCACAGCTTACTTATCCCTTCATTCCTTGATGGATGTGGGTAGTTTCCACCTTCCACCTTCTACAGCAGTCTTCAGTGGAGAACTGGGGGGTGGATACAAATCACAGGAAGCTAATTGAATGAAGGATTTATGAGAAAAGATCTGTGTACATTTGAAAAGTGTGCTTGTGAAAAAGAAAGGAAACATGATGTGGACCAGAAAGTAGAAGTGGGAACATACAACTTTCCCCTGAGATGGAGCAGTCCTTATCACAGAAGGTTCTGGTCTGCAAGCTGCAAGTGACAAGATAAAGAAAAAAAAAGCGAGAAATACTATACCTGGAACCTTAACATTCTCTTTCCTTCAGTTTACATAATATCCAGGAAAAACATAGACTTTAAGAAAATTCAGTGTTTTCTTGCTTGACAGTTAAGAATGGAGGATGCAGTTCCGAAGCTTCACTTTAGGAGCCCAAATCTTCTCAGTAACAATCAGTTGACCCGTTTCCCTAGTAGTTCTTTCTCTCTATCTTGCTGTGAGTCTCTCTGTCTTGCTGTGACTCTGTCTCTTACACATACACACTGAAAGTTAAAGGAAAGTTGGATCAGATTCTCTAATTGAAAAAAAAAAAACCACATAAAAATTTAGCAACCACACCCATGTGGCCCCCATTTACCTCTAAGTCTCATGGAAGGCAGGAGGAAAACAAAACAATGATTTCTAGTGTCAAGGAAAAATTTTGTTTTAAATATACGAAGGAAGTTTTTCACTGTCAACAATTCAAGGCATTGACATTCCTTGAATAAGTGACATGAGTAAAACACCACAGAGCAGTACAGGACCACAATATCCACCTGCTCCTCAGTCTCTGCTCACATTGTCTAAGTGAATTTTAGGAACTAGATGTATTTGGCGGTTCATGGAACAATTCCTTTGATAACGTAATTTCTGACATTGTTGAGAAAGCACATGCACTGTTCTTGAATTGAATTCCTACAAATAAGTTGGATTATGGTTGATATTTAACAACCATAGAACTTCTTGCCTTCATACTTTCATATATGGGTACCCCAGATAAAATCTGCCCCTAACTCTGGTCACTTATTAATTGCTCTTGACTCTGTAGACATTGGGAGGACACATTCAGTCACCTCTGGATTTCTCTATTAATACTTCCCCAGCACTTCACTACAAATTCTTATAATAATCCTGCCTTTGTTCAACATCTATGATGTCAGACATCTGTACTGGGCAAACAGTAGCCACTGCTCCAGTCCTCATAGAACCCTGCAAGATGGCTATTATGGTTCCATTTCAGAGATGAGAGACCTGCTCAGCAAGGACATGTTCTCAGCAGACAATAGGCAGGCCTGGGTTCTGAACCTGCATGTGCCTCATTCCACATCTACATTCTCAACTCAAAACTCAGCCCTTTCAAAGGGGAAGAGATACACAGATAATGTAACCCCAGGCCAGTCAGGTTAAAACTCCAGTGCAGCAAGAATGTACGAAAGTGAAAACTCTTTCTAGCAGAGCTCCAAATTTCCTCCCTGCTCATTACAGACCAATGGCTTGGATAGCCCAGAATGGGTGTTCCTGGTGCTGTCCCCAACTCCCACATCAAGACATTCTGGGCATCAAGCCATTTCTTTCTTTTTGACAGGTGCAGAGGGTAGAGTTAATCATAGTTTCTGGTCCATGTCGTGCTATCGCCCAGCTTGGGAGCAGACTCTGTTTTTGATCTGTCTTGTGTTTATCTGTCTGATTATTCTTTTTCACCACCGTTATCCATTCTGTTCCTTCTTGCCCTACCACTGAGGCAAACATTTTAATGAGGCTGGTGCTATGCTATTTTCTGCATTCTTGAAAACCATTATTGTGTTTCTGTGCAAGAATTTGGATGCTGAGGACTCACCATGAGGCATAAGCCATGCACTGGAACCCTGAGAGACTAACATATGGCTCCTGTCCCAGCTCTGCCCCTCACCAGCCAAAGATATTTCGGAAGCCAGCTACTCTCTGCAAGCCTGTCCCTTCGACTCAAAATGAGGATCATACCACCTGCCTTTCCTCTCTAAAGGGCTAGTAAACAACCAAATGAGATGATGTAAAAGACATTGCTAAGCTCAAAAACATTTAAAGCTATAAACCACTTAAAGCAATAAAGATCACATGTATGGTTTTATCTCAGAACTCATCTATGCTAAATGAAAAGAGGGGGCTATTTTGTCAGGTCTACTTTTTGAAGTTTCCCCATGTAGGAATGTCTGATTCAAGACTCTTATGGGCTGATTTGTGTCCCCTTTAAATTCATGTTGATGCTCTAATTCCCAGTGTGACTGTATTTGGACATAGGGCCAATAAAAAAGTGATAAAAGATAAATGAGCTCATAATGGTAGGGCTCTAATCCAATTGGATTGATGTCTTTATAAGAGGAGAAAGAGACACCAGAAATTTCTCTTAGCATATGCATACAGAGAAGAAGCCATGTGAGGACATAGATGGTAGCCATCTTTGTCTGCTTTCGACTGCTATAATCGAACACCACAGATTAGGTCATTTATAAAGAAAATAAATTTATTTTGTATAGTTCTAGAGGCTGGGAAGTCCAATATCAAGGTGCTGGTGTCTGACGTTCATGTCGCATTACACCATTGCATGGGTGGAAGGACAAATGCACATTTGTGCAGGAGAGAGAAGAGAGAGGGACAGAGAGAGAGACATGGGGGATGAACTTACTTTTTCACCAATAATCCACTCTCTAGATAATTAACAAAGCCATTCTCTTAATAAGGGCAAAAATGCCCTCATAACCTAGTCACCTTTTTTTTTCTATTTTTTTTAGTTGTAGATGAACACAATACCTTTATTTATTTTATGTAGTGCTGAGGATTGAACCCAGTGCCTCACACAAGTGAGGCAAACGCTCAACCGCTTAACCACAACCTCAGCCCCCTAGTCACCTTTTAAACTTCCTAATATTATCAAAATGGCAAGCAAATTTCAATGGGAGTCTTGATGGGAACATTCAAATCACAGCAGAGGCCGTCCACAAGCCAGGAAGAGAGGCTCCACAGAAGACCAACCATGATGGCATCTTGGTCTTGGGCCCCCAACCCCAGAACTGCAAGAAGCTCCCCAGGCTGTGATACTTTGTTTTGGTGGTTCAGAAGACTAAAACACAGATACTTCTCAGCCATAAATGGTTTATACCGAAAGAGAACAGCTTTAAACGTATGAATTCTAACCTTTGGATGTTTCTGACAAAGAATGATAAAATACTCTCTGTATGAAGTTAATTTGCATTTTATTTAACTTCCCATGTGCTGGGAGGCACTCCTGGAAGGGAGTCAGAAATCAGGATGGCCACTACTGCTCCATGTCATAGCAGAATGGGGAGGTATCCACAATGGAACATTTCTTTTTTTTTTTTTTTTTTTAAATTTTTTTTTTAGTTGTTGATGTACACAATGTCTTTATTTTATTGCTTTATATGTGGTGCTGAGGATCGAACCCAGGGCCTCATGCATGCGAGGCAAGCGCTCTACCGCTGAGCTACAATCCCAGCCCCACAATGGAACATTTCTTATAAGACCCATTGACTCTGGAGTTTTTTCCCCTCGAAAATGTTCCCCACAACAATAACACACATTTCCGGAGAATCCACTCCAGTGCTACTAAGGGCAATACAAATTTCATATCTGGGATTGCCCACTTAATTGGTAAAGAGTAGCTAACATTATTAGATAAACATCTGGCACTGGAATTTCTCTTAAGAACTGTTTTTGTGTTTGGAAAGATACCACAGTAGAACTTGGAGAAAGCCAATGACATGCCATAGGCTCCAGGAAGGAGACAGAGGGACAATTGTCTCCATTATCCTGAAAAGGAAATGAAGAGGAAGGAGATACAGAAAAGTATTAGGGTTTGGTATAAGAACCCTTTCCTTGGGGTTCTCATATCTCTAGTAAAGTTAATGTATCTGTGCATGAGGTCAGCACATTTATTATGAACTCAAGAGAAAGGGGAGACTTGTGACCTGGGAGTAACTAAGGCCACTCACCTGGACACAATGGTGGAGAAGGCGTTCTGGGCAAGCTAAGCATTAAGATTTGGGAGAATTCATGGTGAGGCTTCTTGGTGCCCATAGGTCTTTAACAAAGTAAATATTTGAGTCAAATTGACCAATGAGGAACCTGGAACACATTCAGATTGCATGACTAGAAGGAAAGAACCAAGTGGCCCCCAATTTCTTAAACATCTGGATGGACTTTGGAGGAATGTTTGGGTTAAAATATCTCCATTACAGCTGAAGTCACTCACTGTCACCCTCACACTTCCACCTGGTTTGGCTTCCCAGGAACCAAGTCTGGGAGAGGTGAGGTGAGGAACAAGAACTATGCCAGACTGTGGAACAAGAAGCCAAGAATATCACGGAGATGTGAGAAACAAGGACACGTGAATTGCAGGTGTCGGCCGTTGAGTTGGACTGGGGTGCCCATTAGCGTTCAAGTCAAATACATTCTCAAAGCCCCAACTGGCATATAGGTGCAGAGTTAAGGAATTCTCCATTCTGTTCCATGGTCGCAAGTAGACACACAAAATTTTCAAACATTTTTAGATGTATGGGAAGCCAACTGGCCACAGGTGTGACTCTGAGATGAAGCAACACATTCCCTTCCTTCATTCTTTGCTGGCAGCAATTTTCTGAAGCTTCCACATCAGTGGAAAACAGTGTCTAAAATGGCCTGTTTTCAATATGGCTGCATCGTTCTTGACTTTGGAAAAATAGAAATAGAAAGAATTGAGAGTGCATGGAATGATCATTTTTACACTGAACTACCAACAAGGGCAGAGACAATCTCTCTGATTACTGACTACATTATTTTTTCATGCTTTATCTGGTGCCTAGTGTTGACCCGTTTTTAATCAATAAGATGAGGTCAGAGAGGCAAGGAATGTCTTGGTTAAGAGATCTCTCCTTTGCCTCTAATCTCTATAGTCTTTGCTGCAAGGAAAAAAAAAAGTTCTGATCTATTTCTTTCCAACAGTAATTATAGCCCCTATCAATTTTCTAAAAAAAAAAAAAGGAAAAAAAAAATTGTGAGAACTTGACAGAGCAAGACCTGGGGTTGAATAAGAAAGAATGTCACTTCCCCTCCCCTGCTTCACGTTTCCCTTAACTGTAATGAACACATTCCCTTGGAGGCAGAAACCTAAGGCTGGTTGTGACAGGAATGGAGATCAAACAATTTAGGTTCATTGCCACAGAAGTGTTGTGATTCCACATCAGTAGACAGGAGATGCCCAGGGAGTCTTCTCATTTGGTTACATTCTCATTTCCACCCTCTGCTAAATTTGATGAATTGGAAATTAGAATGTCCATTGTGGGGATAAGGATGTTCTTCTTCCTCTCTAGGCCCCTCGCCTGGTACATCCTTCCCATAGTTTTCATTATTGGCAAGATGGAGGCACTGGGGGGAGACAACGCTTCCCAGGGGGTGAATTGACATGTGTGTCCTACACCCGTGTGCACCGGGAATATACTCAGAAACCTCTGGAGGCATTGATGTGGAAGGAGCCAGAAAGAAACATTCTGGAAACTGATCCCTTCCTATTGAAATCGTGGGTACTATTGAAAGATAAGTTTCTGAGTAAAGTGGGTAACTAGGCTCTGGAACGTATCCTAATGGCAGAAAAGACAGAAGGGAGAAAGAGCCTGGGGGTTGTGTGTCTCCCTGGGGGTTGTGTGTCTCCCAGCACAATGCTGAAGGACCCACCCAGTGTTGGGTGAGGCAGAGTCCAGATAAGAGCAGGACACACAGGAGGTAGCCCATGAGTGGCCTGCCTGTCCTGATTCCTGATGCTCTGGAGATCTCTACTCTACCACCTGAGACTGATAAGACCAGAGATGTCCAGATGTGTGAAGGCCCAATCGTGCTGGCAAGAGAGCACTTTGTTGAAAACATGAAGAAAAATACAGCATAGCAAAGATCATTCGGATGAAACCAAATTAAGCATTCAAAAGTAGAAAAATAATCCATAAAAATACAGCTCACCCCTACCCGCTGCCTTCACTGTTTTCCTACAAGATCAAAAACCAGTTCTCCCAAATACAGATGGCATGAGACAGCACCAGGAGTCGCAGTGTGACAGACAGTGACAATTTTTAGAAATGTTTACTCTGGTTTGCCAACAAGAAACACCCCGCTGCTTTCCTGAAATGCATGTAGTTCAAGGTCAGCCTGTTGTGCTTGGAAGAATCATTGGTAGAAATCCCTGCTTGTTAGCTGACACAAAAGACAGAAACCTTCAAACGAGGAGACACACAGTTGGGCATTGTGCATGTGCTTTGATAGATTTTCAGGAAAACAGCACTGCCCAGGGTGTGGAATAAAGCCTGCTTGACTTTGACCATGGGACTCCTCAGAGCCTGACATTTCAGCATTCCAGCTAGAGTTAGAGAATAAACCCATGGCTTTTATATGTGTAGAAATTTGGCAAGGCTGTGAGTGGCTATTTTTAAAAATGAGTTTAAAAATAACTCAAGTGGTTCTCAGCAAATGGGCTGTCTCTGCTGCCAAGGAGAGCCAAGAAGTGAAAGAAGTCCTTCTGAAAGCAGCCGGTGGAGGCTGGGCTGGACCTCAGGGACAGCAAGCCAAGATATCCCTAAAGCTCATGGAGTGACCATGATTGTGTGGGAGGCCACAGGTCAGCCTTCTGGGGGGCCAGTGGAGCTGTTCCAGGGCAAGCTGTGAGGATGGTGGGGCTGCTAGGGGCCTAGCCTCAGCAGGGTGACCCCTCTGCCATCCTTGGGTGTGTCCTGCTGGTTCTCACCTACCAAACATGCCTGGATTTCCAAAATGCTGTAGGGACCCAGTGACCAGCCCAGCGATCCACAAAGGATTTTTGCATGAGTGCCACAAAGCCTCTCCTTCTCTGCTGGGAGCTGAGTTTTGTCTCTTCCCCAGATCTACACACTGAAGTCCTAATACCCCCTGGTATCTCAGGATGTGACTGTATTTGGAGAAAGGCCTTTTAAAAAATGGTCAAGGTAACACACGTCTGTTTGGGGGACTAATTCAGTCTGGCAGGTGCCCTTGTAAGAACCTCTTAGATATGTGAGAAGGCATAGAGGTGTGTTTGTGCACAAAGGAAAAGCTATGTGAAGGGCAGCCACCTGCAAGCCAAGGAGAGAGGCCCCAGAGGATACCCGCCGATCCTGCTGTCCTCTTGCTCTTCCAACATCTTGAATTACGAGAAAATAAATTCCTGTTGTCGAAGTCTCTGGCCTGTGGTCCTTCGTTATGGCAATCCTGAAAAATGAATTTATTCCCTTTTAAAGGCCTTTATTTCCTTCTCTTTCTCCTTTCTGTTTATTCTCTTCTGTAGGAAAATTCAATTTAAAGAAAACCTCTCAAACTTGTTTACACCAAAGTATAACTGATAAACAGACCTTGAAATGTCCCTTTCCCTCAGCAGTCATGCCATGAGAATTTAACCCAATCCCTGCCGTGAATACCAGGAGCAAAGATGTAAGTGGATGGTCACACTCCAGGGAGAAGTGGGTGGTCAGTGGTCCCTGAACGCCAGCCCCATCTCAGGATTCATCCTGGGAAACTGTCCTTGGTTTCCTAACACACTAGGGACAAATTATAAGGCCTGGATATGGGATGGCAGGGTTCCCTCTTTGAAATCTTCCCTTTATCATGAGAAATGCCAGTGGTTCCATTAAGGTTTGGATGTGAGATGTCTCCCAGAAGCTCACGAGTGAGACAATGCAAGAAGGTTCAGAGGAGAAATGATTGGGTGTTAAGAGTCTTAATCAGTGAATTAATCCTGATAGGCATTAATTGAGTGGTAACTGAAGTGGTAGGGTGTGGCTGGAGGAGGTGGGACTTGGGGCGTGGTTTGGGGGTATATATTTGTATCTGGCAAGTGGACACCTTTCTCTGCTTCCTGATCATCATATGAGCTTTTCCCTTCTACCACATTCTTTCACCATGATGTTCAGCCTCACCTTGAACCCCAAAGAATGGAGTCTGCTGTCTATGGACTAAGACCTCTGAAACCATGAGCTCCTAAATAAACCTTTCCTCCTCTACAGTTGTTCTGGTGGGGTCTTTAAGTTACAACAGTGAAAAAGCTTATTAAAATATCCTCCCACTTCCCCATCATCTCCATTATAAGGAATTTCTTTTTTAGAAGAAAGAAAGGAAAATGCCCACTCTAAGGTAATGGGAACCTAGTTCAAAGAGGTTCAAACACAAGTGAGTCTGTCTTGTGGTGCTGGGGACTGACCCAAGGCCTCCTGCTGAGAACATGCTCTCTCACTGAGCTACAACCCTTGGCCCACCCCTTTTTTTTAAAATTGTGAATGATGGTGAGTCCAGAGGTGAATTAGCTTCAGGTAAACTAGATAGTTCTGGCTGTGCTCTCCCTCTTTCCTTTCCTTGGGGTCAGCTTCCTTCTCAGACACACCAGCAACCAGAATAAAAGGAAGATGTCTTCTTATAAGTTTTTCTGAGGAATGAGAAACTTCTCAGAAGAACCCTGGGGGATTTCCTTCATTTTGGGTTTCTGTAGGTAAACAAGGCTGCAGGTGAGAACAGACACCATGTAGCAACCAACAGTATCCACTGCATTGGGGTCAGCTCTAGGTTATTGCCATTTTTGAGAATCAATCAATCATGAGTGACAACAGGAAGTGGTGCATTAATTTAGGCCCTTGGGTGGTGAGGAGTTTACAGCTACCTTCAACTATGGGGCCAATGGCATGAAGACAGACAACTGTCAGATGAATGCAGGGCTGTGCCTACAGAACTCAAGGCAGCTCCATAACCCAGCTAACCTAAGGGCTTTCACCTTAGTGACTACACTGCTTTTTTGGTCTCCCTCTTCTTATCTTTATTTTATTTTTATTCCTCTCACTATCTACCCACTGGCTAGTTCTTGTTTACTTTCCCATCTGTATTAGTCTTCTTGTGCTGCTATCATAAAATAGCTGAGACTGGGTAATTTATAAACTATATAAAATTTATCTTCTTTATTGTGGAGGCTAAGAAGTCAAGACCAAGGCATTGGTAGATTTTGTGTCTGACAAAGTCCTATTTCTCATACATAATGCTGTCTGGGTGTCCCCATGTGGTGGCATGGATGGAAAGTCACAAAAAGGAATGAATGCTTTATCTTCATATGGTAGAGAAATAAAAGAGAAATAACCCACTCTCTCAAGTCCATTTTTAAGAGCACTATGTGAATTAGCTTCATGTGATTATGACAAAATACCTGATGCAATTAACTTATAAAGAGAAAAGGTTTACTTACTCATGGTTGTGGAAGTTATAGCTCATGATAAGGTAGCTCCATGCTTAGGGCCTCTGGTAAAGGTAGCACATCATGGCAGGAGATCTTGTAAGGAAATCATTTGCATCTCCAGTAAGGGGAGGGGGGACACAAGAGAGAGAATCAATCAACCATGAGTGACAATGAAACAGAGTGACAATGAAGAGTGACAATGAAAGAGAAAGAGAATGACATAGTGGTTCCATAATCCTCTTTGGGGATACATCCTCAATGACCTAAGGAACCCCCTTAGGGTCCCACTCCTAAAAATCCACAGCATCTCCCAGTAGCTCCATCATGGGGACCAAGCCTTTAGCGCATGGGCCTTTGGGGGACATTCAGCATCCAAAAATTTCAGATACTAATCCCATCCCCAAGGGGCTGTGCCTTCATGACTCAATCACCTCCTAAAGTCCTAACCTTTTAAAATGATAACCCTGGGATTAAATTCCAGCGTATGAACCTTGCAGTTCATGTGATTGCTATAATTTTAAGTTCAATAGCATGTTGAGACCATAGCACTCTTCAGGTTCCACACAGTCTGCACAACCTGCCTGGGCAGCATCTTCTGCTCTGTCACTACAGTGGGCCTGCCAAGCCTTCAGCTGGTTACCCTTACTTAGGTCAGAGGCCCAAGTCCAGCCCCATCAACGTTCCACTCCTCCTCATCGGCAAGGCTTAAAACAGAGCAGAGATAATATTAACTCTCTCTCACACCAAGAGCATGTTGGGGTTTAAATTTCCTTAACTGTAGCCACACACACACACACACACACACACACACACACACACACACACGAAAAGAGTGTTTAAGTCCAAATAAAAACTAAAGTCTGACATCATCATCTTCTTAAGTAACGTGCACGTTCTCTTTAGCTAAGAAGGGAGAAACATGACAGGAAAGTACAAAAAGAAATAACCGTGTTTCTGTTTTACTTATTAGACTCACCAGAGTTTCAGGCATTGCAATACTAAGCCATATTGAGATATTGAGGGATAGTAACTACTACTCTAAGCTCAACATATCTACTGTTACCTAAGCGCTGTTCTTTTGGATACCACCATAGAATACAGAAGAGAGGAATAATCACACAGAAATTTACAAAATCCTCATCCATGTGTGTTCCAAAGAGTAATCAGATGGACTTACACTCTGCTCAGAGCCAGGTTGAGGAACTGAGGCTCCTCTCTCTCTCTCTCTCCCTCCGTCTGCCTCTTGGCAAAATACAAACAGGCAATGGAAACTGAAAATACAACACCATCATTGTACATCTGGTCTTTCCCAAGGTATTTACTGTGAGTTTGTTGCTGTATAGACAAGATCTTTGACAAGATTCCCTATCTTGCCTAATTACACAGATGAGATACCAGCACGGGAGTTTGCATATAAGCGAATGGAGAAAAACTCTCATATATTGGAGAAAAACAGGCTGTAGGAATTCAGGAGCAGGTGTGAGTGAAGGCAGCAGTGGGAGATTTTTCAAAGAGAAAAACTGTAGTAAACGCAGCACATTTTATTGTTTTGTAGCCTTCCTGATCGTTTCATATCTCTTCTGTCCTGGCTGGATTATAGGCAGAGACAGGAATTATACATGCTGGTTCTCTACAATGAATAGTAATATTTTGAAAATATTACCATTTCTAAATAGTAACAGGAAATCAAGGGATCTTTGTCAAGTTCACCAACAAAGGAATAGATGGGAACCAACGTGAGCCAAATTATAAGAATGATTGCTGTAATTTTAAGTTCAATAGCAGTTATTAAGATTGATTGTTGCAGCAATAAGCTAAGGTTTAAGTTGATTTGTCAGGGAAAGATTGTAACGAAGGCTGGGGAAGCCTGAATCTGAATGAGTGAAAGAAAGGTAAAGGGATGTGTTTGTGTGTGTTTGTAAATGCAAGTGGACACAGACAATGGAAATTTAGACAATAAAAAATGCCATGGGAGAATACTAATCATATTATAATTGCATCAGAGCTGCAGCAGAATGAAACAGGATTCACAGAGTGGAACTTGGAATAGTCTTATAAATATACACTATTGAGACCTCTTCTATTAATGTTGGAACAAAAGAGAGACAAAGAGACATCAAAATGTATGGATCACCTAGAACTGTGCTTTGTAATATAGGAAGAGCCTAATGTTATTGTCAATATTGCACAAAATTGTCAGCATTCCAGTAATTGTCATAGTTTCAGACTAGAAAATTTTTACAAACATATACCCAGGTACTTGGGTAGCTATTTCTTTTCCTGTTGGGTCCTGCAAAGATCTATGCAAATTCTTCTGTACTGCAAACCTGCCTATACCAACTGTTGTGCATGCCCTGGGAAGTCTTGATTAATAAAAAGCCACCCCCACTCTGTATTGATGCACCAGAAGGGGTTATATGTGAATTTCTATGTTGATCATCAAATTCTTTCCTGTCCCTGCTTGCTTACTAGCAGCAGTGGCTAGGTTAATTGACTAGTATAGGTAATACCTTTCTTTATAATAGTTTTATGCTCTCTTGTGAATGCATTACATATGCAGAAAAACTCTTGAAAAATTCTTGGATTTTTGTATTTAAAAAGCAAATATAGATTCCTTTAGAGCATCACAACAAAACTAAGCATAGTTGCATCTGCTTCTCCCTGATGATAGCTGGGCAATCTGAATGGATTGTGATATCTGCACTTTGCCTGTGTTTCTCTCTTTCTTTATTCCTCAGCAGATATTAAAGAAATCCCTTGGGAAATTGGATTTCTGCATCCACTCATGATCCACCCCCACCCTGAGCTTTTATCTTTCACATCTCCCAGATAAATAGTATTATTTAGGAAACTTTTCAAGAGACTCATGGAATAAAAAAAAAAGAAATTAACATATTTTCAATTAGAGGTTCAGATTTCACCTAACCAGATTGTATTCATCTTGTCATCTATTTTAAGTTGAGCACAGAGTTGTATAGTTTCCCTTTAAAAAAAACTCCATTAAAACAATAGTAAAGGGATTTCAAATAGCCATGAACACACACAAGTAAAAACAATGAGAAGGAAACTACCAGCAGAGGACATATTTCAACAAATGTATGGTTTGTTAATCAGGGCTCTCCAGATAAACTGAACCAATCATATAAACATGCATATGTTATAAAATTTATTTTAAAGAATTGGCTCATGCAAGTGAGCACTGGCAAGTCTGAACTCCATTATGACAGGCCGGTAGGTTGAAAGCTACAGACTTGAGGCAGAATTTCTTTTTTTCAGGGGTGAGGGAGGGTCCCCTTAGGTTTTGTTTTGTTTTGTTTTGTTTTGTTTTGATACCAGCAATTGAACTCAAGCTGCTTAACCACTGAGCCACATCTCCTCCTACCATTTATTTATTAATTTTTTATTTTTGAGACAGGGTCTCATTAAGCTGTTTGAGGCCTCACTCAGTTACTGAAGCTGGCTTTTGAACTTGTGATCCTCCTGCCTCAGCCTCTCGAGTCATTGGGATTACAAGCATGTGCCATCCCATGCCCTATTGAGTTTTTGCTTTTAAGACCTTCAATTTGAGCCACATTGTCAAGGCTAATCTCCTTTATTTAAAGATAACTAATTATAAATATTGACCACATGTTAGAAATACCTTCACAGCAACACCCAGACCAGTATTTGATTAAGTAACTAGGTACTGTCACTTAACCCAGTTGACACCTAAGACTAACAATTATACATAGTGGCTAAAAATGTGAGGAGATGAAAATTGTAAATGAAAGAGCCTCAAGGGACTGATTATTTTCCCACTGCTTAAGAAACTGCACACACACACACACACACACACACACACACACACACACTCCTATTCATAAGCACAAAACACTTAAGCAAGGATGCTTTCCCCCTGTCTGTGTGGACAGACACTAAATCCCAATGATCATGTTTTAGCATCCATATCCTTGTATAATCCTCTCCTTTTGAGTGTGGCAAGACCCGTGACCTCTAACTCCTGACTATGGCCCAGTTGCAGAATGTCACTCTTGTGATTTTATTACATTTTATCATATAAAGCTTTGTTTTGCAAGATGATTTGCTCTAGAGATTCTCCTTTGTGAGATACGTGGCTGTGTTGAGGAGGCCCACAAAGTGAGACATTGAAGCAGGGAATTGGAGTTAAGGCTGACCTCTAGATGAATTCTATCAATAACATAATTGAGTTTGAAAGTAGATTCTTCCCCAGTTAAACCTCCAGATAAGAACTCTCTCTCTCTTTTTTTTTTTGTTGTTGTTTTTCAGTGCTGGGGATGAAATCAAGGGCCTCATGCATGCTAAGCAAGTGCCCCACCACCGAGCTACATTCCCAGCCCCATGAGAACTGTCTTTATTCACAGAATGTAACGAAGAAGATCAACACTCAAAAGTCAATTGTATATCTATAAACAAGTAACAAACCATTGAGAAAAAAGTTGAAACAAATCTGAAACAATTTAAAAAACAATGCCATTCAACATTGCATAACAAATACAAAATGCTTAGAGAGCAAACTGACAAAACTGTCAGAAACTGTATGCAAAAGTAGACATCACTGAGAAACTAAAGTAGACCTAAACAATTCAAGACACATAACATGTTAATGAATCCAAAGACTAACATTTTTCCAGATGTTCATTGTCCCCAAATTAATCTATAAATTCAATGCCACTCCACTCAAAATACCAGCACAGTATTTTTTTCTGTAGAAATTAATAATCTGATTCTAAAATTAATGAGGAAACACAATGTGAAAATATAGAATTGTTTTAGAACAAGAAAAATCAAGTCAGAGGACTCCTGTCTGATATCAAATCTTACAATTAAACCTATAACAATCAAGAGAGTGTGGTATTGGCATAATGATAGACCAATAAATTGATAGAACTGGATAGAGTCAAGAAATAGATTCAAACATGTGGTTAATCAATTTTTGACAAAGTTGCAAAAACAACTTCATGGAGAAAGGACAGCCTTTTCAACAACTGATGCTGGAAAATTTGGATATGAGTATGCAAAAAATGAATTAAGTATCTTATCAAAATTTAATGAGATAAGCTTTGAATATGACACCATAATTTATAAAATTTATATAGAAAAGTATGCAAGAAATATTTATGATCTTGGATCAAGCAATGCTTTCTTTAGACATAACACCTGTAACACAACTCAAAAAGAAAACCTGAAAGTTTAAACTTCATAAAATTTTATTTAAATTGCATAAAAGTAAGATAAATAAAGAAATTATTAAGAGGATAAAAACTAGTGACAAAGTGGAAGAAAATATTTACTAATCACATATTTGATAAAGCACTTACACTAGAAAGTATAAAGAACCCTAAGAGGATCCCACCCACTCCCGGAGCATAAAACGGAAAATCACTTGTCAAGAATTTTACATTGAAGGCCTAAAAAGTTGTTACCCAAGATGATGAATGTTGACATGGATGCAATTGATGTGGAAAATCAGGTGGAACTGGAAGAAAAAATGCAACTTATTAATCAAGTGTTGGAACTTCAACACACACTTAAAGATCTTTCTGCAAGAGTCGATGCAGTTAAAGAAGAAAATTTAAAGATAAAATCAGAAAACCAAGTTCTTGGACAACATATAAAAAACCTCATGTATGCTTCTAGTGTTTTACAAACAATTGACACAAAAAGCAAAAGAAAGTAAGGGATTGGTTTCCCTTCTGTTTTATGGAATTGCTGCTGACCTTTTTTTTTTTCTTTAAAACTTGGATAGATTCCAAAAGTTATAGTACCTTTGTTGTGGCTTCATTGAATATTTATGAAGATAATGGCAGATCTAGGCAAAATTAACTGCATAACAAAAGACTTCCATGAGTTTGTGTGTTATATTAGTCTATGAAAATGTGCAAATGTATTGTAGAGATTTTATAATTAGAACTGCATGTATTTATGAGACTTGAAGATAAATGTTTTATCAAATTTGCTTTGATATGTAGGTTTAGCACTGTCTTTTATTATATAGGCTTAGTAAAATATATAAGAAAATAACAAACATGTTGTGAAAAAATGACCAAAATCTTGTACTGAATGCACAGCTTTATGTACCTGTCCACCATCTTGCGCCTCTTTTTCCATTTGTGTCTTCCAATCCATTTCTCTTTCCCTAAGGAAAGAAAAAGATTTCACATTTGCAAAAGTAATTTTTATAGTTAATCACTTATGAGAGTAACCTGATTCTAATTGTTGAAACTTAACCAAAATACGATACTGTCTTAGCTAGGACTTGTCCTTCGTGATATTTAATAATAAGATAGGATTGCTGGTTTCTCTTTAAGCAATTGAAGATGAGCTGAGACTATAAAAATGGTCTCATACTGGGAAAATTTGTTAAAAATTTCCTTTTGCACAAAATAACCTCCTTGATACCTGAAAAGATAGGAGTTCTGGTTACGTGTGCATTCAAGATAAAAAAATCTTGAGGAAAAATAGAAATGGAGCAGGAAAAAACTTGGTAAATACTAGTAACCAACTCCACATGCTTTTACTCCAGATCGTGTTCTCTCTGACAGAATAGATTTTTGGTGGACAAAAGGTAGATAGGAATGCAGATTAAGTTTGAATAACTTTATGTAAGCCACGTGTTAGGAAGACCAGTTACCATTTGGTCTCCAGGACATTTACCCAGTAGATCAACTCTTACAAAATTCCTTAAGAGAGTTTATTAGTAACAGAATCATGAGTACATGGTAGAATTTACATGTATAATAGTTGGTAATTTTAATCTTAGTATTTTAACTCACTTTTTCTCCTAGACTTTTCTGTAAATTCAACCATTTAGTTGGCAGAGGTTTAGTCATTCTTTAACAATATTTAAAAATTTAGTTTATAGTTTCCATTTCCTAAGGGAATCAGTGTTTGAATATTAAGATAATAGGAAAAGAGATCCACTAATATATTTATGGTTATTAGATTTGGACTACTTTTAATCATGAGATAATCTTATGTATGTATTAGTGTAAATTTGATATGTGACTTTAGCTGTATGAATATAGAGTAACTGCAAGCATTTTGTATTCCTTTTGTGACCTAATTAATAAATATTTAAAATTATGTTATAGTTCTGCTTTGCTATTTAATAAAAGTTATTTCAGAGAAATAAAAAAGAACCCTAAGAACATAGTAGTAAGAAAAAAAATCCAATAAAAATGAGTGAAATATTTGAAACAGCCCTTCACCAAATAGGCATATGGCTGAAAAACAAGGCCTTAAGAAGATTCTCAGCATCATCAGTGGTTAAGGCAATAGAAATTAAAACCCAAACGATACAATTAAAAATCTATTCAAATGGCTAAAATTAAAAAGAGTGACCATACCTAGTGTCATTGGGGATATGAAACAAACTGAAACAAGTACTTTACAAAGCAGCTCAAAAATTTCTTAGAATATTCAAATGTACACTTGCTATGTCATCCAACCATTCCATGCTTAGGTATTTTCCTGAACAGATATGAAGCCATATGTAACTGCATATAAAAATTGGACATGATGTTTAGCAGATTTAATTGTAACAGCCTCTGTATTACTTTCCTAGGACTGCTGCAACAAATGGCCACACATTTAGTGACTGAAAACAACAGAAACATATACTTTCACAGTTCTGGAGGCCAGAATCTGAAATCAAATGGTACCAATCAGAGTCCCAAAGCATACAATCTCAAACACCAAGACCTCAAATATTGAAATCTCAAAAAATCAAAATCCCCCAAAGTCTAAAATTCCTAGTTTAAAATCCTCCAAATCACAATTTTGAAAAATTAAAAGCCTGAGTTGTGAAATCCTGTATATTGAATTTTTTTCCTCTTTCTCCTTCTTTCTTTCTTTTTTCATTTCTCTCTTCTTCCTCCCTTCCTCCTTCTCTTCCTTTCTCTCTATCCTCCTCTCCTTTTAAAATTTTTGCCTTTTTAATGTTTTTCCACCATTGTAAGCTGTCAACATTATTTTTTATACTTTGCCATGCTATGTAGTTTTATCCCCCATCATTTCCAATACTGGAAATAGAAGTTGTGGGAAGATTTTTAGAGCATTCTAATTCATGTGCATATTTTCAAATTTGACTCCACATAGGTGCATTATCCAAACATTGACTCTACCTGTAAGTATTGTGTGTATGCATAAAAATATTGAAATTTCATCAGTAAATGAAGAGATATCCTTTTAGTGTATCAGCATTTGTGAAAGATAAAATTTCCTGAAATATTGACTGGGAGACTGGATATGTGACTTGGAGTTATGACTTGGACGTGTATTTTGGGAGGGATACAATTTAATCTACTATGTTCCTAAAGTGGAAACAACCCAAATTTCCATCAACAGAGAACAGATAAACAAATTGTGCTACATACTCATAATGGAATATATTTAGTAATGAAAATGAATAAACTATTGATACATCAACAGTGTGGATGAATTTCAAGATAATTATGCAGAGTGAGAAGACATATAATTGCATGATTCAATTTGCCTAAGATTTTGGAATTGCAAACTAAGGTATAATGACAGAAAGCTGTGTGTTGCCTATGGAAAGGCAGAGGGGGAAGTGGTGAAAGGTAAACAGCAGATTACACATACAGGATAAAACTTCTGAAGGGAAAGAATATGAATTTTTTTTTTTTGTATCAGGGATTGAACCCAGGGGCACTTACCCACTGGGCCACATCCCCAGCCCTTTTTTGTATTTCACTTAGGGTCTTCCTGAGTTGTTAAGTGCCTTACTGAGTTGCTGAGGCTGGCTTTGGACTCACGAGCCTCCCAAGTCACTGGGATTACAGGTGTGAGCCACTGTGCCCAGCTTCAAGAATATGGTCAAATTTTGTGGTAATGGTTTTGTGGCATATGTATTTGTCAATATGTATGACTCTCAGTGTTTGCTCTGCTGCTGACTGCTTCCCCTGGTAAAGTTCTCCTTTCTCCATTCCATGTGATTCTGATTGTGATTCAAAGGGGCACTCTCATCTCCTCTGCCAAGGGAGGCTTAATAGAGATACTTTTGGAAACGGATTTGAATGCCAGCAAGAAGAGGCCCTAGCTCCTAGGAGGTAAGATGTTGAGGGCCATTTTTGCCACACAGGGAGAAAATGTTGGTTTGAATAAAATCCTGTTCATTTCCAGAAGGAAGCAGAGAGAAATGGAGGGGAAAGAGAAAATAAACCCTGGTGACATACATGAGCTGAATCCCTAGACTCAGTCATTCATCCCTAAGCCAGCCATCATGTTGGGCTTCCAAAATAAATGAGCCCTGAAGTTTCTCTTATAGGCATAAGAGAATGTGAGTTGCATTTCTACTACAACTTCTGAAAAGAAGACTTACACAATGGTGAATCCAAATTTGTATCACTCAGAATTGGAGATTCTACCATGGCCTTACAGAATATATTAGTAGTAAGAATCAGTCTAAGGCAAACGTCACCCTGGAAGTTAATATGCAATAATTAAACCAAGTATATGGCAGACACACAAAGGATGAGACCAATATTGTCGTCACTGTTGGATTTTTTCAGGGGGAGGGGGTACTGGGGATTGAACTCAGGGGCACTCGACCACTGAGCCACATCCCCAGCCCTATTTTGTGTTTTATGTAGAGACAGGGTCTCACTGAGTTGCTTAGTGCCTCTCCATTGCTAATGCTGGCTTTGAACTGGGGATTCTCCTGTGTCAGCCTCCCAAAGTGCTGGGAGTTGTTGTTTTATAATACAGGAAAGCACAGACCTCAAGTAATTTAAAAATTACTGAAGAATGACACTATATTGTCCTTCAGAGACAACAGAAGAACACAGAGTGAAATTCTCGAGAGTGGGTTCCGTCTGACTGACCTAGCTTCCATTTCTGAATAAAATGCCTGCCAGATAGATTAATGAGGAGTTTTAACTGTAACAGAACATTAAGTTCCAGGCAGCCCACCCTCACAGTTTAACTTGGGTAGAGCTGTGTCTTCCCTGGGGCACTCAGCTTCCTTGTCTGTGAATGAGGCCATTTCGACAATTGTGCTCTTCAATTCCATGATTTATTTTTTTAAAAAATCCTCCCCTCTGAAGGGAGCTACCAGGGCCCCTCAAAACTGAGTCTTCCCTTAGAACAGCACCCTTTAGCTTCAGCACTGTGAAATTTTGGGCTAATTCTTTGCTATGCTGGACACTGTAGGCTATTTAGTAGCATCTCTGGTCTCTACCTATTTGGTACTAGTAACACCCCTTCCCCAATGATAACAATCAAAAATACCTCCAAAGAAAGCCAAGTGTCTCCTGGCTGGGGGGTGAAGAGGGGACCAGCCCTGGTTAAAGACGTCTAGATTTGTGACGGAGTAGAGTGCCCACCTTGGGGAGGATGTCAGGGAGGTAATGAACAAGTATCACTGGCCTCACAAAGGTCTTAGAGACTTAGAGGAAGTGGTCAGAAGCAAGCAGTGTGGTGTTCAATAAGATCTGGTAGAAGACAGGGCACCTAGGAAGACTGGAATATTCCCTAGGAACAGGGAAAACACAGTGTGAAAGTATAGCACAAGAGTGTTTGGATGTCAGTAAACAGACTCAATTGTATTAAACCAAGGCAAAGAGGCAAGTAATGATCCAGGGTATAGAAGGAACAATTGTTTATGAAAATCTGGAAGACCAGTGTTATCCTTGGGTCCAGTCTGGTTACAACATTGTCATGATTCTATGCTGAAGAGGATCTGCTACCACATCTGCTATAGTTTGGGTGTGAGATGTCCTCTCAGAAGCTCATGCTAGACAATGCAGGGATGTTCCGAGTAGAACAATTAAATTACGAGAGCTGTAACCTGATCAGTGGATTAGTTCATTTGATGGATTAATCATTTGAATGAACTACTGTACTGGGAGATAACCAAAGGCAGGTAGGGCCTGGCAGAAGGAAGCAGGTCACTGGGAGGTGCCCTTGAGGATTTTGTATCTTGTCCCTGACTGCTCCTGCACTCTGTTTCCCTGTTACCCTGAGTGATCAGCTTTCCTCTGCCTTGCCCTTCCACCATGATGCTCTGCCTCACCTGGAGCACTGAGTGATGGAGTCAGCCAACTATGGACTGAAACTTTGAAACCAAGAGTGCAAAATTAAACCTTTCCTCCTCTAAATTCTTCTGGCCAGGTATTTTAGCTATAGTGATGAAAATCTCAAGATACCTTAAAAAGTGACTGGAGAATGGTTACAGAAGACTTGTGAGGAAGGGCTCTTTGGCATAGAGAAAAGGGGTCTGTAGGGTCCTGATATAGATGGATTGCTGAGCTCAACTCAGAGAGGACAGAGCTCACCTACTGTGAGGATTTCTGGTGTCCTCTATTTCTACTGGACCTTCCAAGGGGCCTTATTTTATTTCTTCCATTTATGATGGTTATTATGATTATATATATGTTAAGAATTCAAATAAAATCATTCTTTTCTCCTAATCATTTACTTACTTTAAGGGGCTGACTTACTTCCTATGGGAGCTGTTGGACCCCTTTTGTTTAATTTGCTCAATCTCTTTCTTTGGACTCCTGCCTTTTGCTTACTGAATGCTGTGGGTAATTTAGAATTTAGTTAAAGGTTACCAGGGATGTTGAGTAAGAACTATGCCCTTCATGGAATATATGCAAAAGTTACAAAGAAAACAATTGTTCAATCGGCTCCTCCTTCAAGACATTATAAATCCATATCTCAATAAGGAGACCTGTTAAAGGGTGGGAAAGATAAACAAGGACCAAATATACGAGCAGGTCTGGCCTATGGGAAGTTTAGAATTCCAGGCTAATTTGTTTAGGAGAGACAAAAGGTGTGGCGAGCCAACCAAGAGCAGGGGGTCTGGGGTCCAGGTGTGGCTGTGGGGGCTGGGACTTAGAAGGTGGTTGCAAACTTTATCACCCTAAGCTGAGGCTTTGGGGAGAAATTAACTTTTATTCTTCTTATGTTACTGATCATTTTTATAGCTTCCATGCACTAAATAGTAGGAGAGATAGGGTGTGTGTGTGTGTGTGTGTGTGTGTGTGTGTGTGTGAATAATTGATCTAGTCTAATCTAGTTATCTTAGTTTGATAAACACAGCATACTTTTTGGATTACATAAAAATTCAAGCTCATGGGAGAAAATCCAGACAAGGCATAAAAGTGAAGAAGTAAGTAAAAATTGCTCGACATTCCATCACTCTTAGGAAACCACAATGGATCTGCTGGTGACTATGTTTTTGCTGATTCGATAACTTGAGCAGTCTCTCTGGGTTGGATGCTTAGACTCTGAGATCTCTTCCCCTTCTCCCCCCTTGTTTTTTCCCACGGGGATGCCATCTGGACGCACAAAGAGGCCTCCTGTGACTTCCTGCCCCACAGAACTAAAGGATCCGTGGATGTGGCTCTTCTAGTCTCCATGGCACTGGTTCTAGTCCTTACTTTCTGCTTACATTCTTAGTTGATGTTGGCAGTGGGAACAATTCATGGTGACATCTTCCTTGCTTTGGCCAGTGCCTTTGGTTAAATGGTCTCCTCTCACTGCCGCTGGGACTACAGAACTTTCTTCATCGCTGGCACATGCTTTGTTTGGTTTCCTTGTCTCTACCCAGGCAGGCCAATGGCAGGCCCATTGATGTCCACCAGATCTGTTTTCCCAGGCCACTTGAGAGTAGCAGGAATTTTTGCTACCTGTCCGCAAAGCAAGGGCAACCTCGATAGGACCTTTTCCAGAATCCAGATTTAATTCCGCTGCTCACGTTACTCCCCTTTACTTACCTGTACCACTTTTCTCTTAGCCCCAATCTGGACCTGTTCATATCATCACTGTCACTCTGCCCCTCCACTTCTGCTCTGTCCCGTCTGCACTGTCTCTCAGGGCTAGAAAGGGTGAATCTCCCCCTTTCCCCTCCCAACACCATCTCCCTTTGCGTTTCCCAGAAGCTGTTATGGTGGAAGTGATAGAGAGATGAGCTAGCTGGCTTCCTGATTGGGGAAAGACGATATCTGTCACAAGGCACAAATAACAGAGTGCTTTGGAATCTGAGTTGGTCCACTGAATGCAAAAAGGGAAATGGATTACTCTCCCCAGATGATCAGGCTTCTAGAGTATTCTTAAAGATTATATGATTTATCCCTTTCTTGTCATTTTAAAATTAGATCTCTCAGATTTCATGAATTGGCCTCACTCTAATTCCCAGCAAGAAAAGATACTCCTTCTTTGTCCTTCTGACCCTCTGGTCATCAGATCTATTGCTTGTTTCTTAGGTACCTCATGGGGAACAGCTGAAATTACTCAAGCTTGAGTCCTTGGCATGTAACTCAGTGCTTGGCACATAGTCGGCTTTCCACAAAAGCTTCTGGAGGGAAGAATGGAAAAAAAATGATGATGGATATATGCTGTTCTGCATAGCTGAAGTTTATTGAAGCTGAGGAACAAAGGAGATGCCCCCCCTTGCAAGGTCATGCATGATTCTGTGAGCCCGTGGACACACTCCCATGGCTAGACAGCAAGATATTAAAATCTGTCAATGTTTTTCTGCTGCCCACCTAGCCGACTGCTCTGCTTGGTTATGACATTTGTAAACAGGTCATTTGTATTCTTCTGTCACCTGCATTACTCTGAAGGAACATCCCTCAGGTTCACAGAAATTAGTTATCCTGCAGGCTAGACAGATGACGGATAGGTGGCTTTTTCACTGTTCCAGCTCCATTCGCAAAAGGCCAGATGCCTTCACTATCCTGACTGTGCGCTCATGCGCATGATTAGACAGCCAGGGACACACTCAGAGCACCAACACAAGAAGCAGACGTTTCTCAAGCGACCAAGGACTGTTGTTCTACAGGGACAACCTGTGACATTCTTTCCACTGCCGTCCTCCCTGGAGTGCAACCTGGCGGGGCTGCCACGTTGGCACCATGAGGCTGCCAGCCTGTTTTCTCTGCAGGGTCTTTTTCTGCCTAATTGTTCCATCACCTCTTCCTGTTTCCTTTTAAAAGCCAAGCAGTTAAAGCAGAAATAATGCTGTTTTAGAATGTTGCCAGGGACCAATACTAAAACCACCGGCTTTGGAAATCCAAAATTCCTTTTTAAAATTTCTTTCTCTAAATAAAAGCAGAGCATTTGTTGGTTTGGTTCTTTGGGTGTCTCCCTCCTTTTTATTGGTTTTTTGGACAGAACTCTGTTTTACACTTCCACTCCGAAGGATACAAAACACATTCCTTCATAGCTCTGTAGCTGGCCTGATGCTATCCAGCAGGTCTCTCTCTGGGCTACTGGACAAGCCTGGTCACAGCTCTGGGCTTGTGGGTCCACTGGGACATAGAGATAGGATCAAGGGTGCCTTGACCCTTTCTAGAGAGTTCTAAGACATCATGAGTATATCATAAAACACATCTGGATTTCATTTTCTGTTCTTATCTTTTGTGCCTTAGACTTGTCTCCAGAAGATAAACTTAAGTGTATTACTTGTAAACACTGTAAGAACTGTGTTATTTCCTATGTCTTTGAATATATCTTTGATAGGAACACCAGTGGATGAGCTTGTTCTTGTTTGCTGTCTCCAAATCCACAATGCCTGTGAGAGGGTAGCTTTTCCACTGCCTCACATTTCTTCTGAACACTTCCCACTGCTTGAACCTCAAGGTCGACTGCTCAGATCAACTGTGAGTGAACACCCTATTCATTTCACTAGGGCTGTCACAACAGAATGCCACAGACTGGGCCGATTAAGCCACAGAGATTCATCTCTCACATTTGTAGAAGCTGGAAGGAAGCGATCGAGGTGGACTTCCAAGGCTTTTCTCCTCCGCCGACCTCTTGGGAGCCTCACGTTTTTCCTGTGTGTGTGTGCAGCCCTGATGTGTCCATGAGTCTTCTTAGGAGGACACCTGTCACAGGGGCTTACCACTGAGCTACAATCCCAGACGTTCTCGTGATCTTGAGTAGTATTGTTGCTTGTCTATCTGGTCTGATGCTTTAAGCCAGCTCAACCCACCCATAGATCACCCACAAGGTTGTCTCTGGACCTTTCTTGGCACTAGAATTCATTTCTGAGCTAACCCTGTATTTTACCCCTCTAGCACTGCAGCCTGATCTTTCATTCCTCCTCCATAGAGTCCAGCCCAGTAAGAGTTAATGTGCAGATGAGTAAAACAAATGTGGTCAAGCGACTTTCTCAAGGTTACACTCCAACAAGGGACAGAGACATGATTCTGACCTCTGTTTTAAATGCAGCCATCCCTTCTTTTCTCATGTAGTCCAGGGATTGGAAACAATTGGAATGAATAAAACCTCTGCTGAGACTCTTCGAGGCTCACATCAGACTTTTAAAAACAAAAAGAAGGGCTGGGGCTGTAGATCAGTGGTAGAGCGCTTGCCTAGCATGTGTGAGGCACTGGGTTCGATCCTCAGCACCACATATAAATAATAAATGAATAAAATAAAGATCCATCGACAACTAAAAAAAAAGTAGGCTTATCTGTCCTGTGTCTACTAAATCAACTCATTTGTTAATGATTTCTTCTGTTTCTGGTGACAAAAATTCCTCACTTCCTTTAGGAATGGAATAGAGGAGGGATATTTTTGCACTTTTATGTACTATGGTTATTATTCAGTTGATCAAATCATGTGTGTAAAGTTCTTAGGGTTCAGTTATTGACATTTCTGACCTCGGTGAAGGTCAGAGTCCTTTGTGGTCAGCGTTTCTTATTTCCATGGGTTATTCAAAGGTTTTCCTTGAGTTGCCATATCTTTACCTTTGATTTTTAGTGTTCAAAAAGACCCACCTACTGTCTCTAATTTTTAAAGTCATGATTCAAGGCCCTGTACATTATTTCTTGTCATTGTCAAACTGATTTCCTGAGGTTTTCTTTCATGGTGAATTAGAATTTCTCTTGGATCTGACTCTGATCTCTGCTCTTGGGGTTCCTGGAAGTTCCTTCTAATTGAGTTAGCTGAGAGTCAGGTGACACAGACTTTTGTGATAAGAAAAACTTCCCTTCTCTTCTGCCCTGGTGTGTCTACCAGGAAGAAATTGTCCAGGGTTCCATGAAGTGACAAAGATCCTACATGGAAAAAATCTCTCCCTATATGCTACATTCTTGGGAGCCCTGGCACGTAAGTAGCATTAAATATATGTGTCCTGCTGCTTTTCTTATTTTTAAAGCAATTTTATGACGATATAATTTATATAAGAAAAAATGCACAAGTTTTTATTGAGACATTATATTTGTACATCTTTATGGGGTATAGTACTATAATTTGATACATATATACATGTGTAATGATCAAATTAGGATAATAAGCACTTCCATTGCCTCATACATGAATCATTTCTATGTGCTGAGAACTTCATACTTTTCTAGTTATTTTGAAATATAGTGTAGACTGTTGCAACCGATATTTACTCTTCTATGTTACAGAGAAATAGGACTAATTCCTCCTATGTTTGGTGTCCCTCATCCAACTTCTTTCTGTCCCCCTTGTCCCTGACCTTCCCAGTCTCTAGTGACCACTATTCTAGTTCGTTCTTTCATGAGATTGATATTTCCAGTTTTCACAAATGAGTGAGGAAAAAGTACTATTTGTCTAGCACATTTCATTTAATGTAATTACCTCCAGTTCCATCCATGTTGCTGCACATGATGGGGTTCCATTCTTTTATCGCTGAATAATATTCCATTGTACATATATGCCACATTTTTCTTATTCATTTGTCTGTTGATAAATACTCTGGTTGATTCCATATCTTAGCTTTTGTTAATAGTGATGCAGCAAGCATGGGAAAATGCATAATTTACCATCATCCCTAAATTTCTTCTCCTTTGTAATCAATACACAGTCTTAGGCAAGAAAGAAAGAAACTGGTTTTTTTTGTTGTTGTTTTTTGTAATTAGAGCTTTTCCTGTTTAGAATTTCATATAAATGAAATTAAACAATATATACTCTGATGCTGAGGTTAGAAATTTTTAAACTTTTATTTTGTGATTCATTCATGTTGTGTGTATAATCGAAATTTACTTCTTTTATCACCGAATGTCACATTGTGCCATCCTTTGTTAGTGCGTGAACACATAGCTAAAAGCCTAGATTATTTATAGGTCTTGGCAATTTGAAATAACTTAGATACCAAGTAATTACTAACATTATATACCAAGTGTTTTTTTCTCCTGAGTTACTCTGTCAGAGTGGGGTTGCGGGGTTGTATGGGAAGAGTAATTTAGCTTTATAAGAAATTACTAAATTGTTTTCCAAAGTGATTGTGCTATTTTACATTTTATTTAGCATGTGAGTTCCAGCTGTTACACATCCATGGCACGGTCAGTCACTGTGGTGCGTTTGTGTCCTTACCTTGTTCTAGTTTTAATTTTGATTTTCCCGGTGATTAATGATGTCAAACACCTTTTCTAGTGCTTTTTCAGTCATTTTGAAGTGTCCAAATATTTCATCATTTCCATTAGATTGTCTGTCTTCTAACTGTTATCTAAATTTGCTGAATTTCCTTATAAATTCTGGGCGTGAGTCCTTTGTCAACAGTATATATTGTGAATCTTTTCTGCTAATGTGTAGCTTCTCTCTTTTTTTCCCTTAGTGTTGTCTTTCAAAGAGAAAAAGGTTTTAATTTTGATAAAGTCTGAATTACGAGGTTTTCTTTTACACTTTGTAGTTCTTGTCTTCTAATTTTATTTTTGGTCTAACCAAGGTTGCAAAAACATTTTCCTAACTTAGCTTTTATGTTTGGGTCAATGATTCAAAGTAATTTTGTGTGTGATATGAAGTAGGGATGAAGTTCTTTTTAAAACATATTTAAAACTGTTCACTTGTGCAAGCACCATTTATTGAAAAGGCTTTTTTTTTCCTATTGGCATTTTTTAAAAAATCAGTTGACTAGCTGGGCATGGCGGTGCACATCTGCAATCCCAGCAACTCGAGAAGCTAAGCAATTTAATAAGACCCTGTCTCAAAATAAAGTATAAAAAAGGCCTGGTAGTATAGCTTAGTCATAATGTGCCCCAGGGTTCAATCCCCAGTACCAAAAAATCAATTGACTATATCTGTATATATGCTTACTTCTAGACTCTCTGTTCTGTTTCTATGATTGATCTTTATGCTATCACTGCATAAACCTTCTCATTTCTAGAAGAAATTTTAGAATACAATTATCAACTTATTTCGAGTAAAAATCCTGTTGAGATTTTGAGCATAGTTATGGGTCACTTTGGGGAGAACAGATATCTTAACAATATTGAGTCTTTTGATTTATAACCATGGTATAATTCTCTACTTGTTTATGTTTGTGATAATTCTTCAGCAATGTTTTTATTATAAAGCTATTGATCTTACACATTTTGTTAAATTTTTCCATAAAATTGCTATTATGATACTTCTCTGACATAAAATTAAAATGTTTTTAAAAATTTTACTTTTCAATTATTTATTTTTTGATAATATTAGAAAAACAACTGATTTTTTTAAAAATCTCTTTTTTTTAGTTGTAGATGGATGCAATACCTTTATTGTATTCATTTATTTTTATGTGGTGCTGAGGATTGAACCCATTGCCTCACAGGTGCTAGACGAATGCTCTACCACTGAGCCACCACCCCAGCCCTAATTTTTGATGTGTATTTATCTTGATTCCTGAGACCTTGATAAATATACTAATTAGTTCTTTTTAAAAATACAGTTTCTGTAGCATTTCTATATACATTATTACATTTTCTGCAAATAAAGATCACTTTACTCTGTACTTTCCAATGTGTATGCTTTTTATTTCTTTTTCTTGTCTTATTGCATTCACTAGTTCTTCAGCACTATGCTGAGTTGGAAGAGGCAAAAACAAATCCTTGCTCTTTTAGATTAAAAGATTTTAGTTTCTCTCTCTCAAGTCTGAAGGTAGCTGTGAGTTTCTTTCACAGACACATACACACAATTTTTGTTGGGTTAAGCAGGTTTTTCTTCCTTTACTAGTTTACTGATAATTTTTATAATGGTATCAATTATCTCAGTTTTTTAATTGCTAAAAAGTCTATTTTGCCTTCTTCTGGAAATTGAGGAAAATCAGATTTATATGGTTATGTGTTCTTGAGATAAAATTCATATAATATATAATTAATCATATTAAAGTGCACAGTGCAGTGGTGGTTAGTACATCCACAGTGTTGTCCAATTGTCACCTGTATATAGATCCAAAACATTTTCATCATCGCCTGTGAAGAGACAGTAACTATTAGGCATTCACCCCCAGTTCTTCCCTTCCTTTGCCCACTGGCAGCCACTACAGTGTCTCTATGGTCTTAACTATTCTAGATATTCCTATAAATGGAATTGTACATTATATGACATTTTATATTTGGCTTCTCTTACTTAACATAATATTTTTAAGGTTGATATAGCATATATCACTACTTCATTCTTTTTATGGCAAAGTAATATTCCATTCTATGGATATACCACAATTTGTTTATTCATTTATCAATTGGTGGAAATTTGGGTTGGTCTCCCTATTGGCTATTGTACATAGAGCTGCAACAAATATTTGTGTACCTCTGAATACCTGTGTTCAATTCTTTTAGAAATGAGTTGCCAGATTGTATGGAATATTGTATGTTTAACTTTTTGAGGAATCATTAAACTATTTTCAACAGTGGGTGTACAATTTTACATTCCTAACAGGAATGTATGAGGATTCTATTTTTTCCACATCTTTGCCAATGCTAGTTATTTTTCAGGATTTCAAAATTATTTTTGTAGAATTAAATTCAGTATATTTTAGCTATACTTACAAGTCTATAACAGCACAATTTAGAATAGCCAAGTTAAGGGACCATTTGTAATGGATAAAGAGAACCTTGTATATATAAAATGGAATTTTATTCAGCCAGAAAGAATATAATTATATAATTTTCAGGAAAAGAGATGGAGCTGGAAAGCATTGTGTTAAATGAAATAAGTCAGAAGATCAAAGGTCCTATGTTTTAAAGATGTCTCATGAAACTAGAGGGGAGATCAGTAGAGGAAGGGAATTGGGGGAGAAGGGTTGGGAGGAAAGTGGAGAGTACTGGACAATGAAATTGACCAAATTATGTTATACACTTGTATGACTCTGTCACAATAAATCCCATTATTATATATAATTATGATCCTCCAATTAAAAAACTATTGTTTTATTATAGTCGTCTTAGTGGATATAAGTGATATAAGTTGTACATCATTATGTATTTGATTTGCATTTCCCTCATAACTAAAAAAGTTGTCATTTCGGTAGTCATTGGATTTAATCTGTAGATTGTTAAGAGGAATGAAGATTATTGCATCTTAATAAAATGTTTCGACCTATGAACAGAGTTCTTTCCATTTACTTAATTATTCTTTAATTTCTCTAAGCAATTGTTGTTTTATAGGTTTCAGTGTACTTGTACTCCTTGATTAAATTTATTCTTAAGTATTTTATTCTTTTTGATGATATTGTCAATGTAATTTTTTTCTTAATTTTATCTTCAGATTGTTCATTACTAATGTATATACATATATCTGATATCTGTCTTTTGATCTTGTATCTTGCAATTTTACTTGAGCATTTATTTGTTAAATCTAATAATTTTAGTATTTTGTTATTTTTCTTTACTCTTTCCTACATGCAAAATCATGGCATTGGTGAATAAAGATAGTTTTAATTCTTCCTTTCAATGAATGCCTTTCATTTATTTTACTTGTCTCATTGCTCTGGCTTGAACTTCCAATATAATATTGTAAACAAGGGTAAAAATGAGCAATTTTATCTTCTTCCCCATTGAGTATAATGTTGGCTGTTTTTATTTGTTTGTTTGTTTTGGTGGCACTGCACTCAGGGCCTCTAGCATTCTTGGCAAGCACTCTACCACTGAGCTCCATCCCCAGCTCTTTTTGTTTTTTGTTTTTGAGATATGGCCTAAGATGCTGAGGCTGGCTTGGAAATTGGGATTCTCCTGCCTCAGCCTCCAGAGTCTCTCTGATTGCAGGTGTGTGCCACTACACCCAGCTACATGAGCTTTTTATAGATGTCCTTTATCATGTTGAAGACTTCCATTTCAAATTTGTTGCACAGTTTTATCATGTGTCAAATGCCTTTGTGCATCAATTGTGATGAAGATGTATTTTATCTCATTTTTCATTTTATTAATATAGTATATCACACTAATTGATCTTGTATATTGAACCATCCTTGCTTTCTTGGGATAAATCTCAAATGATTCAAATTTAGTTTTGAAGAGTGTATTCACTAGCTATAGAATTCTAAGTTGGCAGTGTTTTCTTTCAGAAACTGAGATAATTTACTGTCATTTTTATATTTACATTGTTTTTCTGACATGAATTGTCATCATGATCTTTTTCCTTATAGTTATTTAATGATATCCCCTTTGTCACTGGATTTGAGTAGTTTATTGTGATGTGACATAGACTGATTTTTCTCTCCTTCTCTACTCAAAGTTTGATGCTCATTTTCTTGGGTTTGTGGAATTATAACTCCATTTCATTTGGAATTTATTTTTCAATAAACCAAATGCTTATTCAAATATTTTCCTGTACCCATTCCCTTCCTCTGAGATTTTAATTGTGTGTGGACTAAATTATAACATTGTCTCACAAGTCACTAAGGAGCTATTATATCTTGAAAACAATATTTTGTCCTTTTTCTATGTGTTCTTCAGTTTGTGTAGTCTGTTTTCTAAGTTTTTTTCAAGTTACTGATATTTTTTTTCTAAAGCTTTTAATCTTTTAAATGCAGCAAGGCCTCTGTGTTCTTTGTTTTCTCTCTGTGTTTCAATCCAGAAAATCCCTCCAAGCAAAAATTCAGAGCAATTACAGCCCTCACCATGTTTGATTCCCCTTCCCAGAGACCACAGTCTCCTAGTGCTTGTGTCTAGAGCCTGAAGCTAGAAGGCTCATATGCTTATCCATTTCTCAAGTTGTTTAAGAAGGTGCAAAGATTTGATGCTCTTTGTTCTATCGTGGCCAGAAGCACAGGTTTCCTGCTGCTTTTCATCACTTAGTGCCTGATTGACAACTTAGTTTCAGCTCTTTAACTGATTAGTATAGATGTGTCTAAATGGTTACTTAACTCTAAAATTGATCAATAAATCAGGAGCTCTGTTTCTATGACTTTGGACATTTCCAGCAGGAAGTAGAGGATGTTTGAGCTAAAGAATTGCATTGAACAAGTACAAAAATCAAAAGACCTGCTGGGTGCAAAGGTACATACCAGTAATTCTAGCGATCCAGCAAGATCAGGCAGGAAGATCACAAGTTCAAGGCCAGCCTGGGCAGCATAGCAAGACTTATCTCAAAATAAAATAAAAAGATCATGGATGTATCTCGGTGGAAAAGTGCTCCAGAGTTCACTTTTTTTTTTTCCAAAAATAATCAATGAGTATTGTAGTCCCCCAAAATGAAAGAGGGAATGTAATTATGTCACTGCTATAGTTTAAATGTCCTTATCAGCACTCATGTTAAATTTCATCCTCATTATTAGCTATTAACAGGTGGGACCGGGTAGGATTACGAGGTGATTGGGTCATAGGTCATGAGGGATCTGCCTTCATGGATAGATTAATCTACACATGGATTAATGCTAGTGGGTTAATGAGTTATTGTGGAAGTGGCTTTATTATAAAAGGGAATGGTATTTGTTCATCTTGTACTATTACAATGAAGTGACTTATAAAGACAAAAAGATTTATTTAGCTCACAATTTTGAAGGTTCAAACACATGGCTCCTGCATTGCCTCAGCTCTTGTGGAGGGGGATGGATGATGGCCCATTATAGCCAGAGCATGTGGGAAAAAAGTGCTCATATCTCAAGTAATGGCAGAGAGACAAAGATATAAAGACCAGCATTCCCCAGTCCCATTCAAGGGCACATCCCCAGAGACTAAATGACCTTCCCTACCTCCTAAAGGTCTGGAGTACTATCCACTGGGGGAACTGATTCTTTTTAAAATGAACATCTGGGAGACACCACTTTATACAAACCATGGCAGGAGCTCTCTGTGATGTGTTTACCCTGTCCTGCCATGTGATACCTTTTGGCAAATCAGGACCCAGCAGGAAGGTCCTCACTGGAATCATGAGCTAAATAAACTTCTTGTCTTTACAAATTACCCAATCTATCAGCATTCAGTTATAGTAACATCAAATGGACTAAGATGCTTACACTCAAGTCAATTCTCTTGAGAACACATTCATTTTCATGCCACCTGCTCACAAGAGGAAGATGCTGGCTCCAAGTATTCTAAAAGATACCATCGCTACCAACAGGTAAACCTAGATGATATTGTCTCATTGCTTTTACTCATATTCCACTTATATCTCTTTAGGGAGCACTGTATATAATTTGGTACAAATACTATAGAATAAAATAAGAACTATAGTAATCCCAGCACTTAGGGAGGCTGAGACAGGAGAATCGTGAGTTCAAAGCCAGCCTCAGCAATGGCGAGGCGCTAAGCAACTCAGTGAGACCCTGTCTCTACATAAAACACAAAATAGGGCTGGGGATGTGGCTCAGTGGTCAAGTGAGTACCCCTGAGTTCAATCTCCAGTACCAAAAAAAAAAAAAAAAAGAACTATAATTTCAGAAGGAATAAAAAGACATTATCAACAAAAATTCATTATCATATATTGTGTCTCTGCTATGTGGTAGGTCCTATATATATTTCTAATTCTCTTGACCATGCTAAAAGGGAGAGTCTATTTCCATTTTACTGAGCTGCAACAGTGAGATAAAGTACTTAGAAGGCTAAGTGATAGACAGAGCCAGAATTTAAATTTCTATCGTAAGTGTTGTTTTTTCCACTATCTCATTGATATCAGTGGATACTGGAAAAGGAACAGAACCACAAGCTCCTGTTTATCTCCCATGTAACATTTTGTGAAGGGATCAGTGCCATTCTTTAGCAAGTCCCCACTGCACAGATCCACTAATTGATTCTGTTACTGAAGGCTCTGATAGCATTCTCACCCCAAGATCCTCACATCATAGTGCAGTTCCTTTTATACTTTTGAGGTGCTATCCTGTTCCGGTCCCAGTTCTTCCTCTGAGGACTTCATTTTCATGCTTCCTCTCCTCATCAGTGACTTAGAAGAACAATGCAGATTCCGCATGGAAAACCAGCAGGGATTCCAGCTTCAGCATGGGTAGCGTTTATATCACTCATCTGGTTAGACTCAAATTTTAAAATATTCAGGTCAATAATCATACTCAGCAAATTTGTATTTAATATAAAAATTGTGTCTTTTGTTGATAATAAAATTAAATAAACTGCATAAACCTATATACATGTGGCTATATTAAGGGTTAATCAAATTTGTTATTTTCCTTTCCCTATTATTTGAAATATGATGTGAAAATTGTAAGGCATAGTTTGAAAACACTTTCACTAGTCTGAGATTGAAAGAAAGCATTCCAGGTACAGAAAACAAATTGAGTCTGCCTACAAATCACTTGCAATATGGGATTTGGAGATCCTATTTTAAAAAATGCATTTTTCTTGCTATTTTTCCAATTGACAGTCATATTAGCTCCTGGCTTTTTGTCAATGGTTCATTCGCAGTTATCTCAGAAATGTACCTGAAAGCAAAGCGATGCTATTTTCCTTACGATAACAAAGGCACACTGAGTTATTGCTAGCAGTCCCTGAATGGCAAGATTGCTTCATTTTAATTATTTATCACCACTTTTCTGATGCTAACATGTTATATTTTGGCCAGAGGTAATGAGTCAAATTTTATAATCATAAATGTGAATATGTCTAACAATAAATTAGGGATGGACAAAGAACACAAATAATCATGGTCCCTTTCCTCTTCCTTTTACCCACCTGGTTTTGTCTTCATCAGTCATTTAAAATTATAAGTGTAAAATGATAGTTATCTCTGTGATACCTCTATCTCCCTAATGTATTTTAAGCTCCTTGGGTCAAGACTTTGACACTAATTACCTTTTCTTCTCCTGCAGGGCCTGGCAGCATTCTGACAAAGAGCAGACATTTGTCATTTGCATATAATTAAAAGAAGCTCAAAATATTTCATTTCCTAAAATATGAAAAAAAGTCAGCTTTACTGTGAGAATCCTGTGAGAGTTTATTGAATATTCTTCACTTTCATATATGTACACATTTTTATTTTGCCAAATAAACTCTAAAACTTACAATAATATAAAATATACAACAAATACCTATATTCCTGCCAACCAGCATTAACAAAAGTTAGTATTTGAACTTATTTGTTTTCCTTAAATAGGAAAAAAAGAGCATTTCAAGGGCTCTTGGCCTTCCCCCCCTCTCCCCCCCCCCGTCCCTTCCTCCCTCCCTTCCTTCCTTCCTTCCTTCTTTCTTTCTTTCATACATCCTTATGTGAGGTCTATTAAAGTATTCTTTTAGATTATGTCAATATGATTTTTTTAAACTTCTCCTTAGTTTTATGTTGGTTAGTGTATAATCTTAAGTGTATAATAATTTTCGGAAGATGCTACTTCTTTTTTACTTTCAACTGTTGTTATTGATACATCTTTGACTAGTCTAATTCATTCTATGTTAGCTAATAATATTTTTTGCCTGTTTAAGATTTTGATATTCCACATATTTGTTATGCTAGTTGTAAATTTTTAACTTTTTTCTTCTTTTAACAAGTCCAAAGCTTCTTTATTCTGGTAGTTTGTACATCTTTCATCAATTCTGGAAAATTCTCAGTTGTATCTTAAAATAGTACCTGTTCCCAATCTTTCTGTTCTCTGTCTGAAATAATGTTTAAATGAAAGAGATGTAGGTTGCATTTTCTCATTGCGTTCTCACTGTCTCATTATTTCTCTTATTAATATTTTCTAACTAATCAAGTGTGTTGATGAATTGGGTTAATTTCTTGAGTTTGGTCTTCCGTTTTACTAATTATTCCTTTAGCTGTGCCTAATTATTCTTTAGCTTGTCAATGGAGGTTTTAATTTTATAGTCAAGATGAAATTAAATTCTTTCTATAAGTATTTAATCATCTTAAATTTTCTTGTTCCATATATGAAGTGTTCCTTAAAAAGCTCATATGTTGGAAACATAATATCCAATGTAGCAATGTTCAGAGATAAAATGGTTAGATTATGAGACCTGTAATCTAATTAGTTGATTAATCTACTTGATAGATTAATAACTTGAGTGGATTATTGGGTGGTGACTGTAAGCAGTGGGGTGTGGCTAGAGGAAGTATGTCATTGGATGCCTGACCTTGGGGATTATATTTTGTCTCTGGCTTCTCACTCACTCTCTGCTTTCTGGCTGCTGTGACACAGCTTTCCTCCACCTTGCCCTTTCACCATGATGTTCTGCCTTGTGTCAGGCCCAGAACTATTAAGTGGACTGAACCCAGGACTGACTTTCTGAAACCATGGGCCAAAATAAACTTTTCCTTCTCTAAGCTGATTTTGTCCAGTTTCTTGATCACAGTAATGCCAGCGCCCGCGCCAGCACAAAGGGAAACCGAGTCAGGCGAGGGAGCCGTGGATGAAAAATCACTCACACACACACACACACAGAACAAGGCAAGAGACTTCCTTTATTGAGCTCACACACACTCACAGGGCAAGAGAGAGTTTCCAGACTCCTCCTATTGAGCTCAGGTCCCTCTTTATATATGTTAAGAGGCCCTTTGTCCTCAAAGGGCTATGGGGTGCATAGGGTGTGACTATTCTGTTAGCATCCGCTACAGGGTGCATAGGATGTGCCTATTCTATTAGCATCCGGTGACTATGCTATTAGCATCCTGTGGCTACTCACAGGAATGTGGAACTTGTTACAAGATGGAACTATGGCCAAAGCTATATGATTGACAAACCTGATATTTGTTGCATATTATGTACTGTGGATGCGCCCAGGCCAGCTCTCTCTCACAC
>CM053406.1:17858641-17999741 GCA_028644305.1 Xerus rutilus | reverse complement strand
TAGCATCCGCTACAGGGTGCATAGGATGTGCCTATTCTATTAGCATCCGGTGACTATGCTATTAGCATCCTGTGGCTACTCACAGGAATGTGGAACTTGTTACAAGATGGAACTATGGCCAAAGCTATATGATTGACAAACCTGATATTTGTTGCATATTATGTACTGTGGATGCGCCCAGGCCAGCTCTCTCTCACACAGTAACATAAAGCTGACTAACATAGAAAGTGATCCGTAGAATGAAGATGTTGCAGTGACAAATTTGACCATGTGGTTCAGAAACTTTTGGAACCGGTTTATGGGAGGAGTTTGAAAAAATTTGAAAATGCAGGATAGAGAAGCTTTACAAAGCTGTAAGCAGAGTTTGATAGATGATTCTGTTGAGAGCTCAGAAGAGCATAATGCTTATAGGAATGCAGACAGTAAACACTGTGTTCATGAGCAGTCAGAGGGGAACAAGACTTCCACTGGGAATTGAAGTGGAGACCATTTGTGTTATATTCTGGCAAAGAATTTGGCTACATTTTGCCCACGTCCTCAGACTTTGTGTGAGGCTGGATTAAAAGGTGATGGACTGATTAATCTAGCATAAGAAATTTGAAGGCAGCACAGCATTCAGGCAGTGGCATGGGAATTGCTGGAGGCTTTTAGCCAGGTTTATTGGGAGCAAAAATCAGAGAGGAAAGGTGCTTACAACTTGTAGTTTGGCTAGAATAGCACATGTAAAATTGGGGCCAAGGAAGATGTGGTTTTTGAAAAGATTATCTCTGCTAAAGAGAAGGTAAGTACTTCTCAGAGAAACAATAGGAAACATGACTTGAAGGCATCTCGGAAATCATCAAGACCACACTCATGGTAGACTCAAGGGTATAAAAGTAAAAATTGCTTTGAGAAGAGACCATGAGGGCACACTGATCACATAGGGATGCCTAGGAAATTGTTTTCCTAGGATTCAATTCACCATGCTCCCACACAAAAACTTACAGACTGCTGCAGCCATCACCCAAGGAGACCTGTCTTCTGTTTCAGCTGGCAGCAGACCTTGGCATCTTCCACATGGTGCTGGTTCTGCAGGAGTCCAGGATGCTGGAATGAGTCATGGAGACTTCCCCAAAGATTCCAAAGGAAGGCCTGAGCAGTGCAGCAAAATGGCACAGGGCATCTCATGAAGAGGGTAATTCATGAAACTGTGCTAGTGAAACTGAAGCTGCAGTAGAAACTCCCCCAGGAATTAGGAGATGCCAGAAATGTAGACCATCTACTGAGGAAATCTGCAGCCTGTGGACGGAGCCAGTCTGAGAGAGGTCACCTTGGTTACAACCAGTAAGGCCATAGTTGTGGTGCTGCCCAAGCTCTTTGGAGCTCACATTTGACCTCCTTGTGCCCTGTACTAGACATGGAACTACAGGACTTTGTTTGCCCAGCTAGATTTCTGTCTTGTTTTGTTCCCATCTTTTCCTTCTATGCCCCTATTCTTCCCTCTTGGAATAGAAATGTTTACTCTATGCCATTTTATATTAGAGGCATGTAACCTGCTTTTAATTTTTACAAATGCTCACAGACAAGAGTTTGCCTTGAGTCTCAGAGGAGACTGGACTTGGACTTTTGGGTAATGCTGGAACTGTTAATACTATCAGGAATCTTGGAGAAAGACTAAATACATTTTGCGTAGTGAGATGGACATGATATTTTGGTGGCCAGAGGCAGGAAGTTATGGTTGGGCTATGAGGAGTTTCTCAAAAAATTTATGTGTAATGCAGGACCATTAAGAGCTAAAATGATTAAATTATGAGAGCTGAAACCTAATCAGTGGATTAATCCATTTGATGGATTAATAATCTGAATTGATTACTGGCTGGTAATTGATTACTGTAGGCAGGTAGTGCATGACTGGAGGAAATAGTCACTGAGTGTGTCTGCTTAAGGAATATATCTTGTCCCTGGCTCTTGTGTGTGTGTGCGTGCGCATGTGCGCGTGTGTGTGCATGTATGTGTGTGTGTGTCTGTCTGTCTCTGTCTCTCTCACTCTTTGCTTCCTGGCTGGTGTGAACCGAGCAGCTTTCTTCAACCATGCTTTTCAACATGATGTTTTGCCTCACCTCAGGCCCTAGTCAGCTGACCATGGACTGAATTTCTGAAACTATAAACTTCAAGTAGACTTTTCCTCCTCTAACTTCTTGTTAGGTATTTTGTTGGCAGTGAAGTAAAAATGATCAGCACAACTTTTCATCTAGCTTTTGATAATTTTATAATCTCAAATTCTTAGGGCATTACATTTGCTTTTGATTGTGTCTTCTTGATTCTGCTTGTGGAGAGTCATTTTCTTGTATGCTTCGTAAGTCAGGACTGTGAACTTTACTGGGGCATAATTTGTAGAACTTTGTATATTTGATGATGACGCATTCTTTCAAAGAATACATACATTTCTTTATGTAGGGATCATCATCATCTTGGGACAATTTTTATGTTGATTTCTTACCCCGGGGGGTTCTCAGATGACATAGATAGTACAAATTCAGCTCTAAACTATTGTGAATATCATCAGCATGAGCAATTTGGAAAGAATTTTGGAGCAAATTTAAAAAAAATACTAATCCTAGGAAGATAGGAGACCTTCTCATTTTCCTAGAATGATGGATGATATTTCTCTACCTACATTTTATGGGGCCTTTAGCCCATCAAGAGTCCTGGCTTCATGAGAAGGCATTTGGTTCTAATTCATTGCCTATATGTATCCAAGGCCTTTTTTCTTAGGAGGTTTTTAGAGCCCAAGTCTCTTGGTCACCAGGATATGTGCCTTCATTCCACATAGCCACAGCATCAACTTCTGCTTGCTGTTTCTTTTTAAGTATTGGCTTCATTTGGACTTTGGGAATTCATAGTTCTGGGACATATTATATTTTCCAGAATTTCTGGTGCTTTTTAAGGGGAGAGAAGGTTTCCAGTTATTGGTAGCATATTGCATTGCCAGAAATGGATGTGTCTATTGAGTTTTCTATGTAGATGATCTTATTTTTTGCATCAGATGACATTTTTATTTTTTCCTTTCAAAAATATGTATATAATTTTTTCCTTATTTAATTGGCCAGGAGCCTCATAATTCAGAATTATGTTGGCTAAAGATTTTGAGTAGATTTCCTAATCAAATGAACAAAAGGTTCTCTTCTAATCTGTTTCCTAAGTTTTTAGAAAAATAATAAATAGATTTGAATTTAGTGCACACTTTTCCTGCATATGTTAAAATCATTTTTCTCTACATTAAGCTCTAAATTTTCTAAAGCTGAGAGTTTCTCCAAACTATCAAAACATTGTTTGTTTTTCAAAAGTTGTACTATATTTTCACTTCTGGAATGGATTCAAATTGATCATGATGCAATTTACCCCTCAACTTTTTACTTAGAAAAATTTCAAACATATTAAACAAAGTAAAAAGGAATAATACAGTGAGAAACCATATACTTTTCATCCAGATTTGTTAACTTTTTGCCATTTTTACATCTCTCTCTTTATTCACATACACACTCACACACATAGACATACACAGTATATTTTTACTAAACCATTTGAAAGTAGTTTTTATTGTTAGAGTTCTAAATACTTTAACATGTATCTCTGAAGGATATTCTCCAATATAACTATAATACTTCAACTGCATTTCAAAAATATTAAAAAGAAAATTTTGGAAATAATTCATTAAATTTTAAATTGTGCACCATTCTGTTGTCCTGTTTCATCTTTCCCAAGACTTCAATCACTCTTGTCCAGTGTATCCATGCTGTATATGCTCTTAGGTCTGTATTATTGGATCGACTGTTGTGATGTCAGAATGCTTATGCTTGAGTGACCTTATTGTACTTAATAATGGCTCCCAAGTGCAAGAAAAGTGATACTAGACACACCAAAAAGAAACCATAAAGTGCTTCCTTTAAGTGAAAAAGCAAAAGTTTTATACTTTATCATAGCATGTATATACAGGAAATAGATGGTATATATAGGCTTTGGTAATATTTGCACTTTCAGGAATCCACTCTTGGAATATATCTCCTGCAGAAAAGGGATGACTACTATATGCAGTCTTTCACAATAACACAGTGACAAAGAATGGCCATGAATTGTATCATTGAGGTATGGCTGAAAGAAGAATAATTAGAGATAAAAACTTAAGTGCCTAAGAAGTGTGGCTAGTGGATGTTGGAATCATCATCAATTATGCCAGGACAGTGCTGGAGGCTTAGGCAGCAAAGTCGGTGCTGAAGCAAGATCAGAATACTATATATGAAGAAAATGGGAATGATCAGGGGAGTTGAAGTAGGTTGGTATGCAGTTCAAAGGAGCAAGTAGAATTTTTGTTGCTCTTTGTTTTCAAGAAGGAAAAAGGACTTTTTGTCAACAATATCTGGGCACATTGATTGTGATGACTGAATGCTTCCAGGATTTAGATATTCTAAAAGAAATGCTTTTTTCCAGGTCTAGTTTTCTTTTATACTCTTCTCTCATTGATTACATTCCTTCAGTGTCAAATTCTTTTTAACTGTCTGACACGAAGAAGTTTTCTTGTTAAATCCCTTAAAAGCTCACCTATAGTAGTTAAGAACTCCCTATTCTTCATGAAACTCAAAATAAATCACATGAAGCAATTTGGTTGCCTATCTGCATTTTTTGGTAAAATGTGTAACTTTTCCTTTAGCTTGCATCATGCCAGTCAATACTAAACATTGCATAGGCATCACACAGAAGTGTGTAACAAAGTCTCACACTGCTTCTTTTGGTAGTTGAATATTAAAAATCTCTGTGAGGACGTTCTTCCATTAAAGTAACAAATCTCAGAACAACAGTTGGGTTATACAGTATTCACTGAGAAGTGTGAAACACATCATCGTGGTCAAATTATCCTTGGGGGCAATAAACATAGGCTGGTTCATATTTGGTTCATATTGGTCCCATGCTAGAAGGGAATTGCACTGAGTAGTTGCCAATGTTCAACATTTGCTAAATGTTTGGAGCAAAATATTAAAACAGGAGTCACATTTACTATGGGCAGGAGAAAAAACAGTGTTTTTGAAAAAAATTAAAAACTTTGATGAAATGAACATTCTTAAAGGGACTGATAAATTATCATAAATAACTTACAAGAAACAAAGTGAAAACCTGCAAAGAAAAATAACCACAAGAGAATAAAATTTAAATCAAAATCATCCCACATCTATTCATCCACTACCCAAAATACATGAGGCTAGGTTAATAGACACATTTTTGTAAATGTCAGAGAAAAGTCAAGATATTTCTTATAGAAAATGTATCTATAAAAAATCTGAAACGAGTTGAAGCTCTCTGACTCATTTTTGTTATCTTGTTATAAAAACCAAAGAAAAAGTACAAAAAAATACTATTATGGGCTAGGAAATTGAAACTAATAGCACCTTAAAATAATTATCATAACCAGGTTGTTTTATTACAGAATGAATAGGTCAACTTCAGAATATCTGTCAATGTAATCCTCTACATCATTTGGAGCTTAAAAAGGAAGAACCATATGCAGAAAACAATTGATAAAATTCAATGTCAATGTATGATAAAGCTGTTAACAATAAATCTTTTAGCAAAATAAGAGGAGAATGGAACTTTCTCAATTCAGCAAGGGATGCCAAGTATCAAAAGTAAACATAATATTGAATGGTCAAATGTTAGAACATATTCCTGTAAAATTCAGGACAAGACAAGTTGCTTGCTGGTTCTACTATTGTTTACCTTCAAAGTGTAGGTCCTCATCATTCCAATAAAAAAAAAGAAATAAAACGACATGTATTGGAGAGAAAAAGATAAAACTGTCACTGCTTACAAATATCCTCTCTGAAGAAGCAAGCTTAAGAAAATAAGTGGGCAAATGTTTTGGGTTAAAAGAGAGCTCAATACTATACAAACTTCAATAACATTTCTTTGTACCTTTAATAATGAATAAAAAAATATAATGACCCAAATCTTTACAATGTCAAATTAGGCCCCTACTTCCTTAACAAGATTCCTAAAGCACAAGAAATAAAGTCAAGAATCAATAAATGGGATAGATTCAAACTAAAAACCTTCTTCTCAGCAAAAGAAACAATCAATGAGGTAAAGAGAGAGCCTACATTTTGGGAGCAAATTTTTGCCACATGCACATCAGATAGAGCACTGATCGCCAGGATATATAAAGAAATCAAAAAACTTAACACCAAAAAACCAAACAACCCAATCAATAAATGGGCTAAGGAGCTGAACAGACACTTCTCAGAAGAAGATACATAATCTATCAACAAATATATGAAAGAATGTTCAACATCTCTAGTAATTAGAGAAATGCAAATCAAAACTATTATAAGATTTTATCTCACTCCAGTCAGAGTGGCAGTTATCAAGAAAACAAGCAACAATAAGTGTTGTAGAGGATGTGGGGGGAGGGGAAGGCACACTCATACATTGCTGGTAGGACTGCAAATTGGTGTAGCCCATCTGGAAAGCAGTATGGAGATTCCTTAGAAAACTTGGAATGGAACCACCATTTGACCCAGCTATTCCATTCCTTGGTCTATACCCAAAGGACTCAAAAACAGCATACTACAGTGACACAGCCACATCAATGTTTGTAGCAGCACAATTCACAATAGCCAAACTATGGAACCAACCCACATGCCCTTCAATAGATGAATGGATAAAGAAACTGTGGTATATATACACAATGGAATATTACTCAGCAATAAAAGAGAATAAAATTATGCCATTTGCAGGTAAATGGATGGATGGAGTTAGAGAATATCATGCCAAGCGATGTAAGCCAATCTGGAAAAACCAAAGGCCAAATGTTTTCTCTGAGAAGTGGATGCTGATCCATAAGTGAGGGGTGTATGGGATGAGTATAGGAACTTTGGATTGGCCACTGGGGAGGGAGAAGAGGGGAGGAGGCATGGGGATAAGAAATTGGTGGAATGAGATGGTCATTATTACCCTAGGTAAATGTATGATTGCACGAATGGTGTGACCCTACTTTGTGTACATCCAGAGATGTTAACAATTGTGCTCCATTTGTGTACAATCAATCAAAGAGTATTCTGCTCTCATGTATAACTGATTAGAACTATTTAATTAATTAATTAAAAATATAATGGGAAAAATAACACTATAAAAATATGTAATTCCTTTTTGAGAGCTAGTCTGAAGTATAGTTAATAGAGGGTTTAAAAAGATCAACTTTATCACAAAAGGGATAAATGAAACCAGAAGTGAGCTTAGTTGAATATTTAGAACATTTTAAATTTCTTATTCTTCAGTATTCTGGGAGGAAAAAGCTTAGTAGGTTTGATCCTAATAATACCAGCTGATCCTGGAGATTAGAATGCCTTTCCTAGTCATCTGCCTGGTTATCTCCCCAAAGACAGTTCCTTGAAAGTCACACCGTCTCTTTGACCTCTGTCTCCCAGGCCTATCACAGTATTTGGAATTTGGGAGAGGGCACTTAGTGTCTTTCTTTGTTGAGTGGATGGAAGAGGAAGAGTCTTCTTGACTCATCTTTTTATGTACTTGGTCACCTGAATGTGTTTTGTGAAGTGCTATACTCATGTGGAGGGTCGATGTTGCAACTATGTACTGCACAATGATACTGAGTCAAAAAATAAGATGATTTATAATACTCAGAAGGGACTACTTCTCTGTCAATGCTTTCATCCAAGGATACTGGGTTTGTGATGAAATATGCTTTCTCCAGGAAAAAGCTGAGTAGGGTTGTACTTCAAAATACTAAAACGAGACCTACAGATAACGGAAAATATGCCTATTCAAAGATGCTGCATAGGCCTTTAATACTGAATGTGAGTCGCATACTTAGTCATTCATTTGGAGACTTCTCTCAAGCTTTTGTTCTGTAGTAATCAAAGCAAGAATTGCATTTTCTTTTTTTTTTTTTACTTTATTTTTTTTCCCCAAAAGTTGCATTTTAATACATGTTATTGAACTTAACAGAAAAAAACAAATTTTCAGAAGCTGTACACTCTATTCACTGAAAACATTTGTTGAGGCAAATAGAAAAAAAATTGTTACAATCATAATTTTTCTAACTTTGCACAAAATTATAAGCAGATTACATTCTTCATATTAAACATCTTTATATGCACTTTCAATGAACAGTATATAACGTCTCTAGCCATTAGAGAAATGCAAATCAAAACTACCCTCAGATTTCATCTCACCCCAGTCAGAATGGCAGCTATCCAAAATACCAGCAACAATAAGTGCTGGCGAGGATGTGGAGAAAAAGGGTACACTTAAACATTGCTGGTGGGATTGCAAACTGGTGCAACCAATCTGGAAAGCAGTATGGAGACTGCTTAAAAAACTTGGAATGGAACCAGGAATTGCATTTTTTACTCCTGTTTTCATCCTCAAATGATCGCTCTCAGTTGCTTCTGACAGAAGATTGCTTTTTATAAAATGCCTCAATCCCAGGAAAGGAGGTAAATTCTGTCATACCACTTGTCCTATCCCTGAAGCACCTGCAGTGTTGCTGGCCCCCTAATTGGTTGCCCCTTTGCTTTGTGATTCCTTCTATATCTTAATTGGTAAGAAAACAATATATATTATTTATGCATTGTTATATAATTTATAATTTCCCAGACCTTTTTTTTTTTTCAAATAAAAAAACAAAAACAACACACTGCTTCCATCTTTAAATAAAATCTTTTTTGGAAACTTAAAATAAATAACCAGATTAAGGGGCTGAATGCTCTGGTTAATGTGTGTATGATAGATGGTAAGAAAGAGTCTGAGGGTCTCTGCCTTTCAAAGCTGCACACATCAAGTTTTAGAATCGCTGACAGCTGTTGTTACCACAACTCTTGAAACCAGATTGGACAGTGATTTTTAATTCAAAATTTCCAGGCACCTGAATTTAAGCAATTTACCCAAAGTCTGGAGCCTACTATGTAATAAAACCAAGACTGGGGTCAACATTTCATTGAACTAACCCAGTACTCTTTATACCTACATGATAGGTAACTACAGCCTGGGAAAAATGAACCTTACCTGTGAACTGAGTGACCCTATATACGTTTTCATTAAAGCCATCATACTCATACACATTTTTCTTCAATAAAGAAATGTGTCCAAGTGGTGAAATAAATTATAGTACATCCTTTCAATGGATGAGTTTTGTAGTCATTAAAAAGAATAAGACACTTTATATGTACTGATATAAAAAAAATTTGAAGACATATTTTTCCATTTGAAAAAGAAGACAGTACAGTTCCATTTATATGGTACATAATCTACTATTACTTGTGTAAAAATGCATGTGTATTTGAATATATTTATGCATATGTTTATGCCTACAATATAATGGAAGAGTATACCAGAACTTGGTGGCACTAGTTCATTTCAGGAAAGGCACAGGCGTCTGAGGATTAGGAATGAAGGGAGAATTCCTTTCACTGTATATTACTTGGTACCTTTGGAATTTTGTACCTTCTGTGTTTAATCACAATTAAAAATTATTCCATATAAACAATATGTTTTGCTAAGAGCTGTTTTCTGACCTCAACCATCCCAGGTTTCCCATGGTGCATCCTCATGTCATGGTACACCATATCTTTATTCATCAGTTTGCAATTATTCAATCATTTTTTGTGGTTATTCAATTGCTATCAATCTCTTTCACAAGACTATATGTTGTATATAAGTAGGACCATGTCTCTTTTTTGTTCGTTTTTCCTATCAGGGAAACTATTGAAGACAGGTAAAGGCAAAACAAGCTACTGGATGTCCTTTCACTGGAGTATCGACCCTTCAGAAATTATCTGACTGTCTAGGAGTCTGTTAGATTATTGTTCTACTGACTGAGAAATTTTACAGCTTTGTATATATGGAAGTTAAGTTATAGAAAACTGAGAGTGATGACAATGATTCTTGTTTATAAGAACACACAGAACTTGCTTGGTAGCTTCTGTCTACTTGAAAAGACAACACTTGAAACGCTGCATTTTGTTAGCTTTGCATTTGTTCAATTTGAGCCTTCCTGATTCTATGTATCTTTCATCTACCCTTCAAATTCTCCTTTGAATGACTTTTTAATATTTTAACATTCGTTTTACTTTATTGTATGTTACTCAAAATGTAAATAAATCATCTGTTCAAGGAGAAGGCCTGTATGCTACAAGGTGAACATTTGGCTCATGAGAGATTAAAAAGATGTTATTCATTTTCAAATGAGAGCAGGTGTCTCTACCATAAGGTACACAAACAACTCTGTGTGGAATACCCTTAAAATATGAAGAGCAAATGGGTTTTTGGGGAAAAGGGATATATTCCTTACTATTACAGTATATATGCAGTATAATTTCAATACTCAGGAGACCTTTACTGTGTAGAAAGACTGAATCATTGAGAAAAATTATGATTGCCTTCCAACAATTTTTTCGAATGAAATTTCTGACATGTATGCACTTTGTAGTTTAAGTTCATAATTTTAGGTTTTTGAAAGTTTTTGAAAGAAATTATTTTGTCTTTCTTTGCACCCAGCACATTAAAAATGTTCAATAAATATTCATTAAGTAAATAATAAACAAAGAAAAAAGTAATAATTAAATTTATTTATTTTATTTTAAAAAAAGATCTTGGAATTTTAATGACTTGAATAATATTATAGAAAATGCTACCCTTGCCTTTTTCTACTTTTTGTTGTGGGATTTGAAAAGTAGGCATTATTGAAATATCTTATTCTAAAAACCAGCGTAACCCATACTGAGTGTTATGTCTCGTGTTCTTTCATTTATTTTCAAGAGATGAGACCTTGGCCAGAACACACCTTGTACCAGCAAGCAGCAAACAAGGGTTTGACAATACTGTGGTACTTTGAGAAAGAGAAAAATTCTAAATAGGCAACTTCCAAATTCCCTTGATTACAATTAATATTGATTAGGATGGTTGTTTGCAAATAACAGAAAATCAATTTAAACTACTCTAAGCAAAGAAGAAACTTTATTGGAGGAAAAATAGACTATGTGGTTAAATTTGAAGACAACAAAGTGAGCAGCACGCTTGTAATCCCAGCACTTAGGGAGGCTGAGACAGGAGAATGGCGAGTTCAAAGCCAGCCTCAGCAACGGCGAGGCGCTAAGCAACTCAGTGAGACCCTGTCTCTACATAAAAACACAAAATAGGGCTGGGGATGTGGCTCAGTGGTCGAGTGCCCCTGAGTTCAATCTCTAGTACCAAAAAAAAAAAAAAAAAAAAGTGAGCAGACCTTGGGAATCCAATTAATGACACAATATTGCAGGGCACCCAGATGGACCTGGTTCCACGTCTTCTTTCTGCCTGTCACTTTGCCCATCTCTTTCTTTGTGCTCACTGTTTTCTTATCAGCTGTGTGGCTTCAGATAAAATGGCGAGTACCTCCTGTTCCCAAGTAGCAGTTACTTATGGTAGACCAGTGACCCAGTGAGCAGCAGATTGCTTGCTCTTGCAGTTAAAGAATTGTCTTTTCGATTCCCAGGAAAGGAACTTATTGCCCGTGGGTGGCAGGTACCCAATCAATCAGACCACTAGGCATGGGAGTGTGGCCAGTGCACTGTAGCAATGTGTCAGCTTCTGGGTAACCTTGGATAGCAGCAAAAGGCCATTTCTAAGAAAGTATAATTAGATGATTCAATAAGTGTTCACTAGAGTGATTTTTAAAGCCTATTTGTTGAAAAAAAAGAGACCCATCAACCCAGCAAACTAGGAAAGCATAAAACAGGGCAAAGGCACCGCCTGCTAATTAAGAAAGGGAACGAAGAAGGTGAAGTTGTGGGAAAACGCAATAAATGAGACTCAGAGGGGAAATGGAGAAGGTAGCAATTTTCAAATGGGATCATAAAAGTGTTTGCATTTTCCTAAAGGTGTTTAGAAGTCTAATGAGCAAAGTTTTAAAAGCATTTTGTCATCTCTCGTGTACTGCTCGATAGAACTTTCTGCCATGTGAGAAATTTCCCATATCTGCACTATCAAATTGGGTAGTCCACCAGCCACATGAGGCTACTAATGCTTGGGAGGTGGCTAAAGCGACAGAGATTCTGCATTTTTAATTTTATTTAATTTTAATGCACATATGGCCACCAGTTTCGATAGTGTAACCTCATACCTGAAGGATTGATATGCAAACTAACAATAGCCCCTCTGTTTATATAAATAGAGCTCTGAGTACCTGCAGCAATAAGCCCAGGAAACCAATCTCAGGAAGCCAGTCTGCTGCAAGTCAGGCTTACAGATAGTCAGACCATTATCTCTAGCAACAGTCCAGTAAATCAACAATGGCAATGGTCAGGACTTGAATAATAGGGCATACCTCAAACCCTCTCTTTTTTCTACTAGAAGTGTACCCACTTTTCTGCCTGCTGTTGATTTTTTTTTTTCCAAAACACAAGTGACTCCTTTGCTATAGTAAGCTCAGAATAAATAGCTTTGCTTATTCTCCTGTGGTTGGTATTTATTTACTTCCACATAGCATAGGTTTAGTTAGTGACTCTTATTTGTTCCTGTGTTTATCACTTACTTGGTTTGGCATGTGATTATCAGTGCTGGACTTTCACAGTATCTAAATGGACTGCTATGATTTCATGGGGATTTATATTTTAAAAAAAAACAACAACTGACAAGAGCCCTAATAAAGGAGGATATGCATTCAGTTATCCCTTATATTTGTTAAATGTGCCCACTGTTAAATGTATGGATTAGGATTGACAGATTTAGTAAATTAAAATACAGAATCCCCAGTTAAATTCAGATTTAAGATAAACAACGAATTTGTTTTAATATAAATAATATATATATATTATATATTATTTAACGAATTTGTTTTAATATAAATAATATAAATAAGATATATTTATATAATATAAATATATCTCATGGATTACTTGTTGTGCAAAAATAGGTTCATTATTTACCTGAAAATTCAATGAGCTTGGCATCCCTCACGTTGCCTGGCAGCCCTAGCGTGGCAGCTTCTCTTGAAGTGTGGTGACATCTCTAGGGACAGCCATGGCTCTGAGTGTGCCACACACCTGATTCTTACGCAGTCACCTCTGGTTTGATTTTCTAAAGTGCACAAAGGTCAGGAAGAAGAGCAGACAGAACCGTAAATGTTCCCAGATGTCTTACTTTGCCATGTTCGCCTGTCTCAAGGAGGTAGGAGAGGAAAGCAGAGCAGAGCACTGGTGAGCTTGGCATTTGCTTAGATGGGGTAGGGGTACAAGGGTGGACAGAACTCCCTGAGAGCAGCCTTGTGGCTCCCATGACATCTGTGCCCTTATGGTGCAGGTCTTGGGTAAGATTCTACAACCTCTGAATCCTTCCTGTGACTAGAATGCTTCATCTCACTGAGTGTTAATGAACTTCAGAATCTGCCTCATCTTTTTGACCCTGGCTTAAGAGAACTACACAACTCACTGGTTTTAATTTTAATGGGATGCTACTACATGCCAGGCACTGTTCTAGTTGCTAGGAATTTTGCTGAGAATAAGACAATAAGATGCCTATCATTATAGATTTTGTATTCTATTCCAAGAGAAAGACAATAAATGAGTAATTAATAAAGGATTATAGATGAGCTTGTAAGTAATGAGACTTGAATACAAATTAAGAAGAAGTAGGAAGAGCATAGAGTCAAATGCCAACTCTTTCCCAAAATCATCAAAATGATCTGCTGAATAAGCAAATTGAGTTGACCAGAACTGCAGAAATGTTACCACTACCTTGACAAAGTTTAAGAAGTGTCTCAGAGCTGGAGAGAAAGACAGGGATTGATGAGGTATGGCTTAAGGTAGGTCCTTCAGTATTGGGCCTGATTAGAATGGTGGGACTTAGAGAGACTTAGGTTTGAAAGAGTTTTGAAGAATGAACTGTTTGATGGACCCAGATGAGCAATCCCTTGTTCTGAGACAAGGGGCTTTACTCAAATGATGGCTGGCATCATTTGGATAAATGGATATTAGGAAGTCCCTGAAATAAGCAACAACCATTATCTTCAACTTGGTCTTTCTGGCAGTTTCCTAGGATGGTGACAGCCTGTTGCTGCAGTGAGCTGTGCAGTTGACCTCAACTGAGAGCTGGGCTATTTTTCGGTGGGATTTGGGAAGCCTGCCTACTTGGTAAAACAGAAAAGAGACTTGGTTTAGGTGAAGGGTGAGCCATGGGCAGTTCTGGGAATCCAGAATTCCATCCAGAAAGAGCAAGGACCAAGCTCCTAGGTGCTGGGTCCCTAGATATTAGTAACTCCATTTTGATTCTGGGACTCCATCTTGACTCAAAACTGAAACTTATAAACTGCCAAGAAAAAGAAACTTAGAATACCCTGTTCCCATAACCCCCACATGCCAAAGTCCCTAAACACACACACACACACACACACACACACACACAGAGAAACTGTTGTTACTCAACCACCTACACCCAAAGTCAATTCTAGCTTGTTCTTGTTCCTTGTTCAAAAGATATATAAGCTCCCATTCAAGTGACACTGGCTGCTGCTCCTTGCAGAAGGGCAGCCTGGCAGATATTCGCTGTCAATAAACTCAGAGCTGTGTCCCTCCTGGATATTTGCACCAGCTACCCTAATACTAAGGTAAGAAGGATTCAGAGTGTCTATGCAGCAGCTAGAGGACGTGTGGCTGGGGAATCTCATGAATAAGGGGAAAATGACTTGGAGATTAGGCAGGAGCCAGCTTATTCAGAATTTTCCCCAACGCGATGGAGGAATTTGAATTGAATTCTAAGTAATAGGGGAAGTCATTGATGGTATATTAAAGAAGAGTGATTTGATTTTCAGGATTAAAGAACTTTTGTTTGTATTTTTTAATTTGTTCTTTTTACATATACATGACAGTATATTTTGACATATTATACACACATGGAGTATAACTTGCTCTAATTGGCAAGGAAGCTGGATAGGATGCTATTTCAGTGACCCATTTAAGAGAACAAGTGGTTTGGTCTTTGGTCCTTGCTGTGAAGGTGATAAGAAATCATCTGTGGGGCTGGGGTTATGGCTCAGTGGTAGTGTGCTCGCCTAGCACGCTTGAGGCACTGGGTTCGATCCTCAGTACCACATAAAAATAAAATAAAGATATTCTGTCCACCTACAACTAAAAAATAAATATTTTTTAAAAAAAGAAATCATCTGTGTACACGTAGAGTTTGAAGGTAGATGGACAGGATGTGTGATGTCAGGAAAAAAGAGGATTCAAGGGTAACTACTACTATTTCCACCTGAACAATTGGGTGAAAGGCCATGCCACGTTATCGTGGACAAAATTGTGTTCTCCCCAAATTCATATGTTAAAGTACTAGCATCCTTTGTGACTACATTTGGAGACAGGGTCTCCAGGGAAATAATTAGGCTAAATGAGGCCATAGGGTAGTATCCTATCTGATGGAGCTGATATCCTTATAAGAGGAGGCACCAATGATCTCTCTCCCCACAGGAGAGACATGGAGGGAAGGCAGCTCTCCTCCTACAAGACAGTTCTTGCTGGAATCTACCCTGATGGCAACTTGATCTCGATTTCCAGCCTCTAGACCTGTGAGAAAACAAATTTGTTGTGTAAGCCACCCAGTCTGTGGACTTTTGTTATGGCAGCCCTCCAAAATTAATACACAATATAAAGATGTACAGAAAACAGGAAGGAAGAGCATTGGGCAGGGTAGAAGATCAGGGTAAAAAATCACCAATTCTCTTTGTGGAGGTGGTGATTGGGTACATAAGTCTTAAGCCCAGGATAAAGGCTGTTGAGATACAAAGGTGGGAGTAGGAATGTGTGGCTTAGGGCCTTTGACTTTCCTTTTCTTCTTTAAAGCATCTGACTCCTCCCTTACCAACATCCCCTATTTTTGCCTTTCTGGTATTTACCATTCTTATGTAATTTTTCTTCTTATTATTGAGAACCATTTTCTGAAAATTATGTGGCACGGTGTGGTGTAAAACTATCTAAACTTGGTGTTAAATATTCTGTGTTCAGATCCCATCTTTCATGTTTATTGTTTCTAGCCAGGGAGCCTTTGGTAACCAATTCACTTAACCTCACAAGGTATCAAGCTCCCTACCTTAAATAAGAATAAGGTAAGGAGAAGGTATTTGTCATACAGGGTTACTGTGGGACAGCAACAATCCATGAAAAAAACTGAATGCAAAACATTTTATGAGCTGAAAATTGAAATAAAATGTACAGGCTTATTGGTATTATTCAATGATATCTTAGTGTGGTGAGTTAATTTTCTAGAGGTGATTGCATATAAACTGTAGAAGAAATACCTGACTCATGAACGATGTGCCCAGCATTACTGATGGAAGAGAACTTCTTTTCACTCTGTTTTCCCCGAATATCTTCATTTAAAAGAGAGTTTACCTACCAGTGAAACCAGTTTTGTCCTAAATTCTTGATGTAGTAAGTCCTCTTCTGTTCATAAGCTATGCTGCCCAATTCTAGAAGACACACTATAGAAAATAATATAGACTTAGAGAATAAAGTATGTTAACAGGTACTTGGATTCATTGTCTGAGATGTCCAAATTGTAACTTAAGCCACCACTTGTCAATTGTTTGACTGAAAGATGTTGCTAACTGTCACAAGTGGCATGCGTAATTAATAATTACTCGGAGGTGGATTGTCTTTAAATGCAAGTCTATGTTCAATCACAATAATCATCCAATATAATTAATTAATGCATAAAGTATTGGGTGTGCTGGAGCACCCCAACTAGCATTTGATGCATACTAATCAAGCACTATAGGTAAGTTACACTATTCTAGGGCAGTTAAGTACTGCTTGCAATTCACACAATCCTAGGGCAACTAAACATTGCAATTAATTCACACAATCCTAGGGCAACCACGAACCCCAAAGTACCTCCAATGCCAGGTGACTTCTCTTAGCCAAAGAGCAGACATTGTTCTTGTCTGGTGGTTCTCTTCAGCCAATGGCTGGATATCAGAGAATGGTGGAGCTGACCCAGGGACAAACAGCAAGGTGGCCGGTCTCACTGATGTCCTTGGAAAAAGCCCAAGACTGTAGCAGGGCCAGCAGTTTAAAAGCAGTTCCAAGTTGGTGGTGTGGACCAAGTTGGTTGTGTGGGCTTGTGATTGGTTACACCCAGTAAAAGTCAACATCCATTGGTTATGTCCAGTGAGATAGTATAATTGCCACTGGGCCCTCCTTTTGTGCATGTGCAGGGGTTGATCCCCCCTATCAATCGTAACCAGTAGGCCTGCTGTTAGGTGCCCCTTGTTGCTCCTTTGTCAATTGCATGGGCTGGGCCCCTTTGCAGCCCTCAATTGCATGGGCTGGACTCCTTTTCGGGCCCCATCATTGCAAGCAGGCATGACTAAGCAAGTCAGTGGCTGCTGTTCCTTATGGCCAGCAACCCAGTGAGTCCCTGGCATGTCCAGGCATACCCATGGCATATGCTCCTTACACTAACCCATCAGAGTACACTTTTCTACCAAGCCATTCTAGAGCCTTGAAATCCTTTTGTTTGTGAAACTTAAGTAGTCACTGCCATCCAGTTTTCGTGGAAAAATTTCATTTCCTAACTGTGATTTAGTTAAATCCTCTTATTATATAGATGAAGAAACTGAGACCCTGAAAAATAATTTGTCTAACAGCATGTTTAATGTTTTCAGTGGGTCCCAAAAAAGTCTAAGTAGACGGCTGAATTCTTCAGTATGTAAAATAAATGTGCTTGTAAATGGGCGTACTATCTTCCCCACCCCCAACCCCAGCAGACACATATATACGTCATTACTCAATTAACATCTCTCTTTTTTTTTCCTCCCTGATTGAAAAATCTCCCTAGGGAAGATAGAGATGCCAACAGATCTTTCTTGCCCAATACTGGCAATTTCGAAGCACTATCTTCCAAGACATGTGACCTTTGTCTTTTTCCCACTTAGTTAATTGTTAAAGGAATAAAATAAAAGTTTAAACAACAAGGACCAGACTGCTGTAATCTCCTGTTACTCACTGCATTCCAATCAACTGCTTCCATTCTTCGATCTATTTTAAGTTCTGAAAAAGGTGGGCAGAGGAGTTTCTTCTCCTTTGATCTTCTTAGGGACATCGAAACATTAAGTGATGCTATCACATCTCAGCCTGCCAAAATGTAACACTAATAACACCGTGTACTCTCTGAACATAAAATTCTTCCTATAATATCCTCACTTGACAGGCATAATTGCTCCAATCATCCACAGAGGCCTCTTAATGAAACTTGCTTAGTTAGTGGTAACTTGTGTTTCATTTAATTAACTGTCTGCCTGAGCCGCACATGAAGGTACTTGTTTCTTTTCACAAGGAAAGAAGAATGTCAATTCATTTCTAAGGATGGACTCCATTGAAGGTACCTAAACTAAGAATCACTTCCCATTTGGCCAAGTAAGACTTCAACATACAAGCCTCCATGTTATAATATTTTGTCGCCATTTAATAACCTGTGAATTTCTAAATCTTTCATTAGATTATTCTTGTAATAGCATGTTAAAATTCAAACTCATCTGATAACACACAAATTACTTTTTTTATTTTTTTGGTACCAGGGATTGAACTTAGGGGTACTTGGCCACTGAACCATATCTCCAGCCCTATTTTGTGTTTTATTTAGAGACAGGGTCTCACTGAGTTGCTTAGTGCCTCGCCTTTGCTGAAGCTGGCTTTGAACTCATGATTCTCCTGTCTCAGCCTCTCAAAGTGCTGGATTACAGGAGTGCGCCACTGTGCCCGGCACAAATTTTGTCAAAGACTATAGATGCCACCTTCTAAAGTGGATTCTAAGTGGTTTGAGTTGACTCCTAAACACACTGAAGGCCTAAATAATATCCAGTTAGCATAAAGGGAAGAATTTAGAGAGGGTTTCTTTGGGGAGAGCTATCCTATTGAGTTCAACCTACCAAAGGACAAGGTGTAGGTACAGGAGAAATTACCTCCTAATCCCATTTGGAGAGAAGATCTCTATGTTGATCACTTGAGAACTTGGTATGGAAGCTCTGTAAGTGGCTGACACACAAGAGTGGAGTTTGATCCATGCTGAAGACATCCAACCAGCTTGTGGCTGGAAGTGGGCCATGCCTGTGAAAGCACTTCTTCCTTCTCCCTGAAGCCCAGAGGGTGTGCCTTCAGATGACCACATATGGGACCAACATTAATCATATGTAATTTTATTATATTTTATTTATTTTTTTGGTACCAGGGATTGAACTCAGGGGTGATTAACCACTAAGCCACATCACCAGCCTTTTAAAAAATTTTCAAAAAAATTTTTTCTTTTTATTTATCCATGACAGTAGAATGTATTTTGACAAATTACACATACATGGAGAATAACTTCCCATTTTTGTGGTTGTACATGATGTGAAGTTACACTGGTAGTGTATTACCAGCCTTTTTAATATTTCATTTAGAGACAGGGTCTCGCTGAGTTGTTTAGGTAGGGCATTGCTAAGTTGCTGAGGCTGGCTTTGAACTGGTGATCCTCCTGCCTAGATCTCCCAAAATACTGGGATTACAGGTGAATCATGTGTAATTTTAAAAGAGGCTGTCCTTGAAGAAACTCCAGTTATGATGGCATGAATAAATTGGTGAATCCTCCCAACTAAACTGGGAAAAATTATAAAAAGAAAAAAAATTATGGCTCTGAATGATCAAGTCTATATTCTTAAATCACTGGAGTGTTTGGGGTAAGAGAAGCAGGATTCAAGGAACTTTTTACCTGAGGTGCTCCCATCTTCTCTCTGAACTCAGAACAGTTGGCAAGAAGTGTAATTTTACTGGTGTGGACTAGCCACAAAATCCAGCAGCTTTATTGCCAGAGTGGACAGAATCGATTTGGTGAAGGAGGCAAAAGCCCATCGTTGTGTTAGCTAGAAGTGAAGATCTTGGTAGGAAATAAATAGAGAAGACTTGTAGCTTTGATTGCCTGAGTTTATGGTCCTGGTGAGGGTGAGCAAGTGGACCATCAAAAATTTTACAAGATGATGATTCTGGAAAAAAAGAAGGTAGAGAAGGGCTGAGATAAGCTCTCCATACATCCCTGAATGAACATTTACCTCAACTTTACGGTAGCATGATGTGTAAGTCCAGGGGCGCTTGAGTGCCTGTTGCAACTTGAAATGTCCTTCCCAGCCAATATGCAGATCAGCAGGCAGGGGATGGACGTCTTATGGGCTCCAGATATGTGAGCAAAACTGTGGCCCACATTATGGACTGACCTCTAAGCCATGAAGCCATAGAGATGACTCATAGGAAGTCAGGCTAACATACTAATTACTTAGCATAAGAAAACATGTGTAAATAAGAAAAAAATCTGAAGAGTGACATCCTAGTGCACATTGTTGGGAAGATAGACATTGCAGTATATCTGGGCAAATTACTAAAAATGTAACACTGAGAGAAATAAAACAGAATCCATAGTTGCTACAATAAATCAACTAAAATGTTCATTTTCAACCAAAAATTATGAGGCATGCACAGAAATAGGAAAGCATTATATATACTTAAGAAACAAAACAAAACAAAACATAGTTAATAGACCTAGGGTAAGTCTAGGTTTTAGTACCAAAAGACTTCTAAGCAGCTATTACAAATATGCTCAAAGAATTAAAGAAAAATATTATTATAATGGCTCAAAATTGTGGGAATTTCAAGAGATAAATAGAGACACTAGAAAAGAAAGCTAAGTAAAAGTTTTAGAATTTTGGTTTTTAATTTTACAAAAATTAATTTTTGCTAAATTACAATAATTAGAACAAGAAATTCACTAAAAGGGCTTGAGATAAGATTTGAAATGTCAAAAGAAATAATCAGTAATATTGAATTTGGATAAATCTGAAGAAAAGAGAGAAAAGAGAAGAAAAATGATCAGAAGCTTAGACTTGTGGAACAATATCAAGAATACCCAGATACATGATCTCACAGAAGGAGACAAAAGAGAGAGAAGGGAAGGAACACTATTGGAAGAAATAATGGCTGAACATTTCTCAAATTTGATGCAAACCTTAATTTACAAATCCAAGAAGGTCAATCAAATACCAAGTAACAGAAATACTAAAGACTCACTTCTAGACATCATAAGGAAACAGGTAAAAGTCAAAAACAAAAGAAGATACTGAAAGCTGCAAGAAAAAAGTGACTCATTCCCTTCAGGGGAATGACAAACAATGAATGATTGACATTTCTTCCCCAAAAATGGAGTCTAGAGATCAGCAGAATGTTGTGCTCAAAGTGCTGAGAGAAGAAAAACTGCTTATCAAGAATCCTACATCCAGTGAAACTCCCTTTCCAAATGGAAGGTGAAACAAAGATGTTCCCAGATAAATGAAATCTGAGGGAATTTGTTGCTAGCAGATCTGTCCCGCAAGAAATACTAAAGGAACACCTTCAGGCTGAAAGAGAGGACATTGTACAGCGACTCAAATCCACGGGAAGACATGAAGATGAATGTGTCTACATAAGGCTGTTATATATGTCTTGTTTATATATATACTGTCATGTGCCACATAATGATGTTTCAGTTAAGAATGGATCGTACATGCTGTGGTGGTTGTGTTAGCATTTTATCACTGTGACAAAATACCTAAGAAAATCAACTTAAAGGAGGGAAGATTTATTTTGGCTCACATTTCAAAGGTTTTCATCCATGATCAGCTGGCTCCTTTGCTTTGGGCCTGCAGTGAGGTAGAGCACCATGGCAGAGACAGGTGGTGGAGTAAAGCTGCTCATGTCATGGAGCCTGGAAAGCAGATAGACAGCAAAGAAGGGGCTGTGATGAGATACACCCTTCTAGAGCAGGCCTCCAGTGAACTAATTCTTACAAATAGGCCCCACCTCCTGCAACTTTCACAACCTCCCAGGAGTCCATGCAATGATGAACCTATCTGTTTTAGTCAGCTGTTTCACTGATGTGACTCAAGACTAGACAAGAGCAATTTTAGAGGAGGAAAAGTTGATTTGGGGCTCATGGTTTCAGAGGTCTCAGTCCATAGATGGCAGACTCCATTATTCTGTTCCCGAGGTGAGGCAACACCCTGGGAACCATTCATGGTGGAAGGGTGTGGAGGAGGAAAACAGCTCAGGAAAGGACAATCAGGAAGCAGAGAGATGGTGTGTGTACAGGGGTGGGGGAGGGTGGATAGTGTTCCACCAACCAGGGACAAAATAAATATTTCAAAGGCATGCCTCCAATGCCCCAACTCCTCCAGCCACTCACTAACTGCTTTCTGTTACCACCCAGTTAATCCTTATCAGCAGATTAATGCACTGATAGGTTAAAGCTTTCATAACCCAATCACTTCACCTCTAAACTTTCTTGTGTTGTGTTACATATGTGCATTTTTTTTTTGTACCGGAGATTGAACCCAAGGACTTAACCACTGAGCCACATCTCCAGCCCTTTTTATATTTTAGTTAGAAACAGGGTCTTGCTAAGTTGCTCAGAGCCTCACTAAGTTGCTGAGGCTGGCTTTGAACTTGTAATCCTCCTGCATTAGCCTCTTGTGCCACTTGGATTACAGATATGCACCACCACACCCTGCTCACACATGAGCTGTAGGGAGACAGCTCATACCTAAACCATAACACCATCAATGTGTTAATCCACTGATGAGATCAGAGCCCTCATGTTAGAATCACTTCCCCAAATCCCCACCTCAGAGCATTGCTGCATTGAGGACCAGGCCTTTCACACATGAGTTTTGGCAGGTTATTCCAGATGCAGACTGTAATAGTGGCTATATACCATGTGGCTCATGTGTGATGCACACTATGCTGTGTAGGTCTGTGTGAGTACACTCTATGACATTCACACAATGATGACATCGCCTAACGATGCATTTGTCAGTATGTTTCCTGCTGTTCAGCAACATGACTGTGATATATTTATTTTTATACATATAAATGTATATTTTTCCCTATTTTTTTAAACAGATTCTGTCCTGCTAGGTGAGTGACCAAGCAGCAAAGAGCAAGGCCAGAAACTTAGGTGAGGGCCTGGTTAGTACTTGGATGGGAAAAACTCCAGAGAAGTTAGCTGGAAGAAGGGACCCTGTGCATTATTCAGAGGGCCCAGAAGGGAAGTTTGTGACAGAGGCACAAAAATGCCCCTGGAAAAAATGAATCAGCCTTCAATATTTGCCAGATTCACAGAACCTGAAGCCAACTGAAGGCAGGAATAGTGAAATAAGAACTTTCCGACCTTCCTTACCTCCCCTCCTGCCCTCTGCTTCCATCCTGGCAAAATCTGAAATAGTGGGAGAAGAAACTGCACTCCCTCCCAAGTGGCAGGCAGCAACCCCCCACCCTGGAATGAGCCCTCATTTAGGATGAAGAGGGGAATGAGCTTATTTTTCAATGAAGATTGAATTGTGGGCTAATATTGAGCTGGACATTTTAGATTACTGTGGTTTTTTGTGAATGAAATAATCTGTAGAATTTTTTGCTACCTGAGAAAGGCCATAAGAATTGAGACCCCTCTGTCCAGGAGCAGAGAACACCTTACCCTGGGCTCCTACACAATTAAAGAATTAAATGGTAAGTGGGAACCAAAAGTAAAGTCCCCTGTCTGAATGAATACAGTCCTTCTCCAGTATGCCTGTTGGTTCTTCAGCATCATTGACCTTTCTGATCCCCAATTCTTTTTACTTTTTTCTTTCTGTTCATGCTTATAGTTTAATGCTTGTCCCTATTTTGAGCAGATTTATTACTTCAACCAAATGCTTCTATATGTGTAATATGATCAACTCTATTTTTCCACCACATAAATCTTATAATCAATTGAATCCAATGGTTATCTTCCCTGCTTATCCACATTAGTTACTGAACAAGAGAGAAAATTACATGCTTGAGTTTTCAGAACCAGGATCGTTTAATGGTCTTCAGCCTTGGACCATTTACCCTACTCAGCAAGACCTTTGCCCTCCGCTGCTCAGTATCCCCTGCCATTACCTTAAGAGTGCCACACACTCTAACTACTTTGTCCAAGTTCCTCCTTCCACATCTGCCTTTTCCTCCCTTAGCTGGTGAAGCTGCTGTCTATAGCCCACAGATTATTGAAGTTGGAGTGGGACAAACTTCAGGCTTGCTCACATCTTTACTTCTCCCTCCAGCCTTAGGGAAAGAAGCATCTATTTACAGCTGATCCTGAGCTCACACATTCTCTCTCATCTCTTCTATATTTACTCCCCTTCTGTATTTTTATGCGTTTCCTCTTCACGGGCTTCTCAATACCTTGTGAACATGCTAACATTCTTCTCACTTTAAATGAATTCCTCTGTCAGCCCTTTGCATTTCTTCAGCCACACCCTGTATGAGGGTCTCTCTGGCAAAACATCGAAAACTAGTCTCAACTTTCTTCACATTTTCAGACTCCTTGAAATTGATACTTATTCCTACTAATTGGCAAACATGATGGTATTTTCTCATCTGCTCTGTCAGACTGGATACTGTCAATGACCCCTTCCTCAGGGAGGCCCTGGGCTTTCTCTTTTCCTCCCTGATAATACATTCTCTCTGCCCCTTATTCTCCATTTCTATGAGTTCTGTCCTAAGATTTAGATTCTTTTCCTCTATATTTTCTCCCTGAATGATGGCATCCAGTGTCAAAGTTTTAACAGCAGAGTTGTGATAAACTGGGCCCTGCACCAGAGCTCTGCATATTCAAGAACATGACCATCTGTGCTTGGAATTCCATTCCCTAAACACCACAAACTCAACGTGTCCAACATTCCTCTTATCATCTCAATGCATGTGGGTAGACAAAGGTCTAGCCTACCTTGATGCATGGTGTCTCTATCATTTAGACATCCGAGATGAAGTCTCACCTACTTAATTTACTTCTCTATCTACCTATATTCAATTGATTATCAAATCATGTTAATTTTAATGCCTTAATATCGAGGCCATACTTTCTAACCTCTTCTGTTACAGTCTCAGTCCAGGCCCTCAAAACTGTCATGAGCCATTGCTATACTTTGCTTTCATAACTCTGTCCGATCATTTCATAACTCATGTCAGATCAAAAAATTGCATTTTAAAATGCAGTTTCCTGCTTAAATATCTTTAATCTCTATAACCTTTCAGATTGAGGCTTAAATTTCTTTTTTTCTTGTGCTGGGGACCTATCCCAGGGCCTTGTGTATGCAAGGCAAGTACTCTACCAACTGAGCTATATTCCCAGCCATGAGGCTTAAGTTTCTTATCAGACTTACAAGGCCATTTGTCAAATGGCCTCTCCATACCTCTGCAACATTAGCTCTTCAGACTCTGCCGTGCTTCCTTCCTTCTCAGTACCACCCTGATTTTTATCTTCACTCAACTATTTGCTCTTCTTCAAATCCATATCGTGTTCCACGCCCCCTCCCAATGCGCATGCTATCTCCACTCCTTCCATGTCCTTTCCCTACCCAGGGCTGACATTTCAAGTCTCAGATATTGTCTTCTTTTGCAGAACTGATTCTTTTTACTACTTCCCTCATCTATTCTACCTGCACCTTTGTGCCCACTTGGGATTCAGCTGGGCTTTCTGTGAGGTTCCTGGGGGCAGATCCTCATTCTCTTCACTACTGCATACACAGCACAGAGGATAGGGCCTGCCACGTAGTAGGCACTCAATTAATGTTTCTTCAGTGTAATTGAATTAATAGTAATAAATTGCTTCAGTGTAATTGAATTAATAGTAATAAATAGTAATAAAAAGAGAGGAAGCTTCCTTCTCTTATCAACCTTATTCTCTTGATTTCTGTGTGTGTGTGTGCGTGTGTGTATGTGTGAGTGAGGGGTCAGGATTCACAACCCATATTTAAACTAGCCCTGAATTTCCTGTGTTGAGGAAACAGAGGAAGGAACCAGGTTATAGGTGGACTTCTGCATCTTTCTCTGGAGTGTTGTACCAGAGATGCTTTTTCTTGAATCAAGCTTTGGTTCAAGTGGGAGAGGATTCACTCTGTGATTCTTTTATTTATCTATTTTAAAAATAAATAATAAGGATTTTTTTCTATTTTAAAGATAAATAATCAAGAAGTTTGAAATGCATGCCCCATAATTCCAGTCAATATACTAATATTCTTAAACTAATTGGGAAAGATAGCTGGATGTGCAATGTTTCTCTCTCTCTTTCTCATTACCTTTTTTTTCCCCAAAAAAGCAAAGCATGTGAGGTTAAATAACTGGCCAAAAAATATTTCTAAATTATCAGTGAATCAAAAGAAATGATTGCTTCTCTTCTATCCAGTCCTGGATCCCATCCCATCCCATGTACTTTTAAGGGAAACTAGAACATGAGGTTGAAGGTTATGGAAAAAGTTCTTTTCAAATTGCCAGTGTTTCAGAATTTTAAAATTGATTTTATTTTATCCACTCTCTTATTACCCAGTCCATCAAGGTCGAGTGCACCTTACAGGAAACATGGTGTTCCACTGGGGACTTGCAGTACTCTAAACCCTGTCTTAAATCTTACCCAGCCACTTGGTGGCTGTGTTATGTTGGACTGGTAACTTCCTGATGGTCCAGTGTCTCAACAGGAAAATGCATTTGGAGGGAGTATAAAAGACAGATTGGTTCTGACTCTAAAGATTTGTTCTTTGAACACATAAGCATAATAATCCAAAGACTAACAAGTGTCACTGCAGTATAAAGCAATAGTTCCCAGACTACAGTTCCATGAGAAATATCATTAGAGGGCAGGAGCAGATCAGCCAGATGGTTGACTAGGCTTCAAACTGGAAGCTCAGCTGAAGCCTAAAAGATGTGTAACTTTTGATTAAGAAGCCATTGATTTTTTTTTTTATTTAATAGACAATGTGTTCTCTCAGCTCTGCAATGGTAGAAGAAATTGCCATCTTCAACTAAATCTCTTCCATCCTCTCCTGTTTTCCCCTATGGCTTCTCCTCTGTCCTCCTGCAACCCAAGTCATTGGTCTGGTCCTAATTTTTCACAACTATTCACCTGTCCCTCTGACTGATTTTCTACCTGCTCCTTCTATAACACCTGGAAAGCTCATTGATCTACCTGATAAATCCATGGCCAAAAGCTTCGGAATTCAAGAGATCTAATTCTGGGACAGAAAATCCCTGGCTGACTCTGTGAAACAAGCCATTTGTTCTTATTTTGTTCCATCTCACAAGCTTCGTAGATTTGGCATAAATGTAACCTAAGAAGGGCTGTCAGATACTCTAAGCATTGACAATTCAAGACAGTTTATGTCTTTGCTCCATATCAAAAGAACCCCATCCTTTTTGTGTGTTCAATTTTTTCTTGCTTGTCCTATCATGCCTGTGAAATCTGTCAATCATGTATCCTCTAACCACCACACAAGTAATGGTGATGAGACCAGCCAGCTCAGCAATAGGAGCTTCCCTTATACGGTCTGTTCTCTGGCTCTGGCAGCTATCCCAAACCTCAAAAGCCAACTTAAAGACTCACTTCTGGAATCAAATATTTAACTGTACATAAGGTGCATCTGAGGTATGACAAAGCCCTGTGCTATTTCCTTCTAGCATCAGGAAAACCAGGTTAGTGGAAAAGGCTACCCAGAACACTAACTCTTCTGCCAGGTAAGAGGTAAGTCAAGGCCAAGTGTAACAAATGGCAACTGACAAATGGCCAAGTGTGATGAACTGTTCACACTTTATATTTTGGAGTTGCTGACTGGGAGACATGGAATTCTAAGCAAGAAAACTAACTTTCTAACTACCACCATTTTCTAGCATCAGAAATAAATAAGCAGGTGTAAACTTTAGCTAATCCACTTGGGAGAAAGTACAGTAGTAGAACTTGTTGACCTTCAGGCCAACTGATTGTTTTGCCTTCTGAATTATGACCATGAAAAATTTATGGGATTCAGTAGATGATGATTATCAGAAATTTCTCTTCCAATGCCCAATTATTCCTTTTGGATTTGGTCCATTGACCTTTGAGCTGGTAATGGGCTTTTTGAAATATTTTTGTAAACTATTGTGCTAAAGGCCTTAAGAATGGCCAGTTATGACAGTCATTTTATGTGAATGGTTTAGGATTATGTACTGTAGATTCCAGGAATATAAAAATAATAAAGCAGAAATCATGAGATTTAAGAAAAAAAAAAGAGGTGAAAGGATGATCTTCCAATAAATAAATAATGTGAAACGAGAGACAAGTTTTCCAGATTTCAAGACTCCTTTTACGGCCAAGGGCAAGTTATAAAGGAAATATTGATTGAAGTAGTCACTGGCTAGCTGTGGGACGTTTTTCAAGTATGTTCACTTCTGTGATTCAATGCCATTGGAAATACAAAGGACACCAAGATATATCTGTGAATCATTCATGGGATAACTTTAAAATGTTCTCTTTAATTGGTGATGACAGCTGAGGGGCTAGTTTAGGGGTCTCAGTGGATTGGATTGGATCAAGTTCACCAGAGATAGTGTTCAATAACCCAGCACTTGGGAAAAAAGCCTTCCCATCTCATCTGAATGGCAGCATGTGTAAACTCTCTGAGCTGGCTGAAAAACACCCTTTTGACTTTTAGAAGAGATATTTTTAAAGTGCAGATGATTGAATCAATGTGTTTTCTAGAGAAAAAGACATAAAGAAAATTGACTCCACAGAGAGCAAAAGTCTTTACCATATTAAAGAAAAGGAAATGAAAAATGATGTGCTTGACTCTCCCAGGGAGTCAGAGAATGCACTTTTTTAGACAGTACAATAAGGTGCTGCATTTTTCAAATCATATGTTTTCTCCCAGAATGCCAGGTCCCGTGTGGGGGAATTTTAGGCCCAAACTCAAAGCACCCACGTTGTATCTCTATCCTTGCCTTGTCTCTCAATTGCATAGTGGTAGTCAGTTTTCTGTTACTATAACAAAGGACCCAAGAGAAGCAACTTAAAAAGTGGAAAGGTTTCTTTTACCTCATAGTTTTAGAGATTTCGATCCAAGGTCAGTGGTCCATATTGCCCTTGTCCTATGATAACACAGAATGCCATGGCAGAGAATGTGTGGTGGAGCAAACTTTTTATCTCATGGCAATAGGGAAACAAGGAGAGGAAGGGAAGACTGGGGTCCCACAACTCTGTTCTAGGACACAACTAAGATTCCTCATGAGACCTTCCCCACCTCCAAAATGATTCATCACATCTGAATAGTGCCATGGTCTAGGATCTAGTGTGACCCTTTCACATATGAGTTTGGGGGACATTTTTTATCTAAACTACAGCATGTACATAGAACAATAACTTTGCGAAGACCTAGAAGAGTGTCCAGTGACCCAAAATGACAGTCAGAGGAAAATGGCAATCTGGACTTGCACCATAGCCTCAATAGAGATTTCCATACTCTCTGTCTGCCTGTCTTCTCTCCTTGTTGCCCTGTGGCCAAACCCAAACTCCCAACTACAGAGGTCAGAGAGTCTAGCAGGTAAGTCATATTGCTGAGTTTGGAAGGTAGCTGTGACTGTCATCCAGAAGTAGCACATCATGGCCTGAGTCACTCAGCAAACTTTTAGTCCATTCATTTGCTCATTTACTTATTTTATTAGTTGCTAGTGCAAAGTGGTAGCTACACCAGAATGGTGAGCACAGAATGAAAAATATTTAACCACCTCTCATTATCATTACAGCTATCTCTCCATTCCAAATCACTATCAATTCTCACTTGGATTATTTTGATTGTCCCTAGTTGGTTCTCTCCTCTGTCCTTTATCCCCTTTCAATATATTCTCCACAAGGGGTCAATCTTGTGAGAACAGTACTGACCACATCACACATCTAGAGCCTGCGATGGCTTCTTATTTCATTCTGAGTGGAAGGCAAAATCTTCACAATGACCTCCAAGGGTCTGGATGATCTGGCTCCTGGCTCAATCTCTCACATCTCCTACTGTTCTTCTCCTTGTTTATTTTGCTTCAGCCCTAGTGGTCTTCCTGCTGGTGGCTGACATGCCGGGCCTTTACGCTTCCTCATTCTCTGCATGCAATGGGCTTGCTTTCATCTTTCTTAGAAAGGACTTCCTGAAATTTCACCTTACCTCCAATGTATCATGTACTTGTCCTGCTTAGTTTTCTTGTTGTTATTTATCACTGTAATGTCTGCTTTATTTCTTATCGTCTCTTTCACCTGCTGGAATATAAGTTCCATGAAAGGAAATGTCTCTTCTACAACATCACCAAAGCTTAGCACATTACTTGGTACATAAAAAGCTTGTTGAGTTAATGAAGGCTTTGTTCAGACTCTTCTAACTTTTAAGGTATAACTATCTTCCTTCCTGTTACTTTCTTGAGGAATTATACTATTGCTCCTTTATGCTCATTGTGTACTCCTTTTCAATATGTATTCAAAAATGAAGTCCTGGAAGTTATAGGCCCCTGGGAACACTATTGTACTATAACTATTAGTTAATATAGGAATTAGGATTGGCATACCAAGAAGGCTCACTACACCTGTTCAGTTAACCTTGCCTGGGATTACCTTAAATAGCCATGTGTGGGATTAAACTTGACATAGGCTTTTCATGGAGGCACTGTGTTCTATACAAATAAAAGACAAGTGACAAATTGGAAGAAATATTTGTAAATCCATTCTGATAAAGGGATGATATGTATAATATGCAAAGAATCCATTAAAACTCAATAACAAGAAAGCCACAACTCCATTGAAACATAAAGATATGAAAAGACTTCTCACCAAAACAGATACACAGATGGAAAATATGTATATGCAAACATGCTCAACATCATATGTCATTAGAGAATTGCAAATTAAAAATCAGACACCATCACAAACCTAATTAGAGTGGCTAAAATCCAAATGCTGACTACAACTGCAGATGAGGAGGTAGAACAACAGGAATTCTCATTGGTTACTGGCGTGAAAAACTGGTGTGGCCACTTGGGAGTCAGTTTGTCAGTTTCTTACAAACATAATTCATTCTTATTATATGATCCAATATTCATGATATTAATTGCTCCACAAAATCATTGAAAACACAGGTACACACAAAAATCTGCACACCAATGTCTGCAGCAACTTTATTCAGTTGCTAAACTTGGGAGCAACCAAGATGTCCTTCAATGGGTGAAGTGTGTAAACCAACTGTGGTACATCCAGACGATGGGATAGTATCCAGCAGTAAAAGGAAATGAGCTATCAAATCACAAGAAGAAATACAAGAAACTTGAATGCATATTACTAAGTGATCAAAGTCAATCTGAAAATACTATAAACTGTACAATTCAAATCATATGCTATTCTGGAAAACATAAAACTATGCAGATGATAAAAGACATCAGTGGTCACTCAGGGTTCAGAAAGATGAAGGGAGAGATGAAAAACTGGAGAACAGGGACTTTTAGAGCAGTGAAACTGTTTTATATCATAACATAATAGTGGAAACCTGACATTTATGCATTTGCCAAATTCTATGGAACTATACAACCAAAAGGGAATCTTAATGCAATCTATGAATTTGAATTAAGAACAGTGTATCAATATTGGTTCATCAATAGTAACAAATATACCATACTAATGCCAGATGCTAAGTATGGGGGAAATTGGTGTGGCTAGCCCAGGGATTACATGGGAACTCTGTTTTCTTGGTTCAGATTTTCTGGAAATGTAAAATTGATATAAAAAATATTTTTAAATAAAAAACTAAGTGAAGGTCTTTCTAATATAGGTCACTGGTGGTGAAGAGGAAGTGTGGGATGCAGATGCCAGTTTGGGAGTGGCTCCTGCCTGTCCCACAAGTCTTCATTTATTTCACAGCCCTGGCTGTTGGCCTACTGAGGAGAAGTTGATTCCAGAGTTGATTTCCCATTCATCTGAAAGAGTGAGCTCCCTTGAAGACCTGTGTGAAAAGTATGGTGTCCCTAAAAATATCCAAAGTTTTCTCTGATCTGATAAAAAAAAAATGACTAAGATGGGAGACTGGCCAAGGTGACACTACATCCTGGAGTTTAGCCTTGATCAGCCCGGGATACTGCAGCAGCAGGCTCCTTCATGGAGGACTCAGCCAGCCTTTGTGTAATCACCCATATGTGGAGCTCCACAGAAATGTGGAAATTGAGCCTAGCATGCATTGTTCTAGGTCATTTAAGTCTGAAGACAAAGCTTAGTCCTTTTTGCCTGAGGCTTCTGAAAGATGACTGGTCTGCTGTAGACAGAATGCAATTGCTTTGAATCTAGCAAACACAGATTGAGCCACAAATTGGAGATTGTTGACTGAATGTGGATGTAGTTGTCAAATCTGCAATGGCCCGAGGCCCTCTGGTGGCCTGCTTAATCTAGGAGTCAGGGTGAGAGGATACTGGAGTTAATGGGAGGAAAATTATATTACCTCTTAGTACAGTAACCAGAGCCCAATGTGGTCTTCCTAAACGTGCTCCCTTATTCATGCTAGAACCAAATGTCAACCAGCTTTGATTGAAAGAAATCAGCAGCCCCAAATTGGATTATAAAAAAGATGACTTGCTTTTCTTGGATAAAATATTAAAGCGAAAGTATTTGCAGTAAGTAGACTTCATAACACTGGAAATTGGCCCCTTGAGCAGAGTCATTATCAGAAAAACAATTATAGGAAGACTATAAATTATTCTTCAAGAATATGAGACTGTACAAATGCCACTCTAGCTGTAACTATTCCCTCAAACAGTAAGTATTTTCCTAAGATGGAAGACAAGAGGAAAGAAGAACCCAAGTATCTAATCAGAAGTTGTAACCTCAGAGTATGTAACTCCAGAGAGTTAGATCTTATAATAAAGTCATTAATACAGCTTAATGAAACAGACTTCTTAGAGCCTCAGACCCTGATGAGCTGAGGAACCTACATGAAAAAGACATTTGCCTTTTTGTTCTTACTGGGATTAACAACAACCACCGAAACAAAACAAAACAAAAAACAACAACAACAAAAATTGAGGCAAAGGAAAACAATCTCTTTGGTGGTACATTGGTGCCTGATTTTTGATGGAAAGTTATGTGCAAGACAGGCCATGACCTGAACTATAGCACAGTCCATTAAAACGTCTGAGGGGAATTTTATTATATCCACAGTGTGGGTCAATGTCAATGAAGGGCAAGTAAGATTTCTGATCTTGTGAGAAAGTGTGCCAGACCTTGACTCTGTGAAATCAGAAGAATGTATGTTTAGAAGCTGTTTTCCTGAGTGTGAAGATGGGTTGCCCCATGACAACACCCTACGCTTGCCCAAAGCATCCTGCGCAGTCTGGGGTTAGCCTTCCTTTTTAAAGTAGTAAAATCTAGTCATATAATTATCTTGCTTAAAACCTTCAAAGCCTCATGAGGCTTTTACAGTAATGTTCAAGAGCTTCCATAGGTCTCTGAGGCCATGCACCTGCTTCCGGCTCCACTCTGCAGCTTTGTACTCTGCCCCCACATTTTGCTCCCTGCTGCAGTCTCAAGACCTCTCTGCTGCTTGAACTGCACAAACAGCTCGTCTTTCAGTCTGGAGTATCTTTCCCTGACCCAGCTCTCCCCACTGCACACTTAGATGACCAATTCTACTCATTATTCAGGTGTCTGGTTTAATGATACTTTGAGAGGAACTTCCTTACCTCACATTCCCAAAGGTAGGGTACCTGAAGTTTTGTTATTACATTGTATATTTACTTTCCATCACCATCCTAATTGTAATTATTGGTTGATTTCTTCCTTTTTCTACTGACAATTCCATAGGATTATGAATTGCTTCTGCCCTAGACACTACTTCCCACTACTGGCACAGAGTAGATGGTAAAGAAACACATTCTGAAGACTGAACGACTCATAAACTTGATCCTTATCATTTTAGTTTCATACTGGGATGGTATGATGAAGTTGCATGCTGAAAGTTTCTTCTAAAGCAAATATTTTAAGCATAATAAAGGATCTCACTTTTTTTTTCTTTCTTCATGTAGAAAGGCATAGAACTCACAGAGAAAAAATTGGGAGATTTCAGTCCTCTTGGATATGAGGTGTCCTCCAAATGCTCCTGCTTTAGTACAGGAATATTCAGAGGTGGAAGGATTAGGTTGTGGGAGCTGTAACCTAATAAGTCCATTCTAGTTTGAGTGGACTGACTGGGTGGTAACTGTGGGCAGGTGGGGTGTTGCTGGAGGAGGGAGATTTTCTTGGAAGGGTTCATCTTCCCTGTATCCCTTCTCTCTCCCTGCTTCCTAGCTGCTGCAGGCAGAGCAGTTTCCCTCTGCTGTACCCTTCTGATATGATGTTCTGCCTCATCTTGGGCCCAGAGCAATGGAGTCAGTGACCATGGACTAAACCTCTGAAACAAAACAAGCCAAAAATAAACTTTTACTCTTATAATTTGTTCTTGTCAGGTATTTTGGTCACTGTGATGAAAAGCTGACTAACACACAGATAAGTGGAACCATGTTTCCCTCTTGCCTAATCCATCAATGTGTCCTAGTCAGCAGACTGCTTCATCAATTTTTTTCTCTTCTTCTGAATAAGCTTATGGCCTGGTGCAATTCTTGGTGCTACCGTTGGAATATGGTTGGTCTCTTCCGAAACTCATGGTGGAATTCAATCCATATTATGAGACATTAAGAGGTGCACACTTTAAGAGGAATTAGGGCTCTACCCTCATAAATGGATTAATCCATTCATGGTTAATGGTTAATGGGTTATCTCCAGATTGAATTTGCTAGCCAGTTTGGCTAAGTCTCTGGGGGCACTCCCTGTCTTTCCACATGAGATGTTCTATGATATGCCCAGACTCTGCTAGCAAGAAAGTCATCACCAGTTGTAACCCCTCTATTTTGGACCCAAATCACCTAAGCTGTTATATTATTGGCAATGGGAAAAAGACTCAGACACTTGGTAACACTACAAAGAATGGCACATCAAAATATTCCAAAAGCAGGGCTATTTTGTGTCCACAATTTAGTGAGAAAGACAAGTGTCCAAAATATAACACTTTTCCCAAGAAGATTTTGGGTCAAATACTCTTGATATCTCAACACTGCTTGGCAAGGCTAATTCATTTAGGTTCATATATCTTAGTGCTTTGGTTTCTAAGACTTTTTGAGTTTTGGAAAGAAGAGTTTCTATTCTAAATTCAGCAAAGGCAAAACTCTTCTAGCTGCTAAAGGAGTCTGTGAGATGTTCCTCATCCCATCACTCACAGACTCAAGGCTCAATTTGTGAAAAGAAGACTCTCTTGCTTTCTTAGAAATTAACACCTTTGTGCTATGAATAGAATGTTTGTGTCCATCAAAAAGTCAGATGCTGAAATTCTAATCCCAACATTATAGTGCTAGGAGGTGGGAGCTTTGGGGGGTAATTGAGTCACAAGGGTGAGGCCTTCATAATGTAAATGTTCTTTTAAGAGAAAGGAGTGAGATGATCTTTCTCTCCAGCAGGTAGAGATAGAGCAAGAAGACAGCCTCTGTAAACCAAGAAGAGAACCCAACAATGCTTGCACTCTGATCTTGGACCTCCAGATTCCAGCACCAAATGAAGTAAGTTTCTGATGTTTAAGTCACCCAGTCTATTATCATATTGACTAAGACACTTGGCAATGTATGTAGTTAGCTCTTGAGTTTGAATTAAGAGACATAATATAGATTATGATATTTTATATACTTATACCAAGTACTAATAAGTATTTGTAAATGTATTAATATTAGTTTCTTCTAAAATTAACATTATATGCTCCTTATTCAGGAAATGAAATACTATGAAGAAAATTCATGTTTTCTTAAACATTGGAGATTTTCTCCCACCTCCATGCTCTGATTGAGTATTAATTTTTATTTTCTAGAATTATGATTGCAAATGCAAAAACTGTAAGAGACTGGAATTAAACAACAACAACAACAAGAGACCCAAGGGCATAATCTAAAAGTGTTCTTACCTTTTAAATTACTAATATGATTTATTTTCCTTTCACTTTTTCTTCCCTTTAAAATTAAAGCAAAACATTCCAACTGAGTAAATTATCCAATTTGAGAAGGTCATCTTGGGAGAAGTTTAGTCATAAATTTAAGAGATATAAGAACAATAAAATCTTTAACTGTGTCTCATCTTGTAATCTACTAGTTGAGTTTTTCCTGGTCTAAGCATAGGTTAGAGAGAAAAAAAAATCTCAAAATAAAATTTACCTTATCTATTGATGTCTGGGATGCAGGAGTTTTTATAGAGTTTGAGAAATAAATTTATAAATGGTGTGTGTCTGATTTTCTGATCCCAAGCAATTCCCTATAGAAGAATAACTTCTATTTTATTAATACTTTATTTTTATTATCTGCCAGCTCTGATGCAGGAATTATATTTCTAGGAAGATAAAGTTGGTCTGTTATAGCCAATAGCCAGGGAATTGCAAGCAAAAGCAAGTTACGTGAATAAAGATGGGAAATGAAAAAAGAGACCAAAATTGTGTTGCCTATTTGCTAACCAGCAAAGGAAGATTTACTTGCAGGTGAAATAGGCAAAAATAGTGACAGGTGCAAAACATGAGCACTTTATACATAAGGAAGCTAACATCCTGGGTCTACTAGATGACTGATATGAGACACACACACAGGTGTGTGCACACATGCACACTTCAATCTGTGAAGTATGGTTGTGAGGCAAATCTTATTATAGATGTTAGGCTGTTTGCCATATAGTCAGTAAAGAATTCAAATCAAGCCTTTCTTATTTCAAAACTATGGCCTTTGTATAATGCTCATCTCTCTATCACATAAAAATAATTAGATTTTGAGCATAAATCTAATTATTTTTAGGAATGATTTTAGGAATGAAATAGTGAGGAAGTATGACTGTCTAGATGAATCTGGGTGAAAAAAACTCCTAAGAATTCAAAATAACAACACTTCCTACAGGTGGGTTTGAAAACCTTAAATTAAAAATTGTATTAGTCTCATATTTATCCCTTAGGCCAATCAAGCAAGCACATAAACATATAAAAACCCACAAAATACACATGAAGCAAAGCACCATGAATGAGAACTATGGCAATTAACAATCTATGGAATCAGACCTGCAAAACCTCAGGTATTGACATTGTCAGAGAATATAAAATATATTCAGAATGACTTAAAACAGAAAAAATACTCTTTAACATTTGAGAACAGATCAAGAGAGTATGAAATGACTAAACAGTTTTGTCAAAGAAACAACTGGAATTTCTATAATTGAGAAACATTTTAACTGAAATTAGATCCTCTATTAAGAGGATCAGAAGTGCCAAAGAAAAATTCAAGAAAATAGAACATGAGTATGAATACACAATCAGTGTATTCATATGTATACACAATTAGTATCTATATAATGTACAACCACAAAAATGGGAAGTTATACTCCATGTATATATGATATATCAAGATATATTGTACTGTGATGCAGAACTAAAAATAACAAATAAAAAAATAGAACATGGCTCTGAGGAAGTTTTCCATAATGTGATCCAGAGAGAAAAAGAAAGTAATTAATAAATTTGGGTCATAGAGTGAGAATTTCTTTTTATACTTTTTACATTTTAAGGTATACAATATGAATGATAATAAATACATACATAGTGAAATAAATACTAGCCAAGCAAATGAACATGTCCTTGTCCTCACATAGCCATTTTTGTGTGTGGTAAGAGTTCCTGTAATGTACTCTCTTGGCAAATGTACAATACACAATACAATACTATTAACTGTTATCATCATCTGTACATGAGATCTCTAGATTTATTCATCTTGCATAACTGCAACTTGGTACTCTTTATCTAACAATCCTCTCCCCTTCCCTCTACTCTCCATTTCTAGGTATTTGACTTTTTAAGATACTACCTGAAGTCATGCAGTGTTTGTCCTTCTGTGTCTGGCTTGTATCCCTTAGAATAATGTCCTGAGAACTTATAGTGTAGTCTAATTTCAGAAGAAGATAACAGAGTATGGGGAAAAAAACAATATTTGAGGAGATAATGGCAGAAGATTTTAAGAGTTATTAAAAGACATCAAACCTCAAATCCATTATTACAGCAGGACAAACAAACAGACATATCATATTGGAGAACACCGATGACAAAGAGCGCATATTAAATGTGTAGAGTGAAAGGGTATTAATCTAAAGGAAAAGTAATTAGAGGGTTCTCTTCACAACACTACCAAAAATAGAAAAATACAGTTGGTATTCTCTATTCATAGGTACTGTACCTTTGGATTGAACCAACAGGGGATCAAAAACAATAGATAAAAATGTGTATCTGTACTGCATACATAAAACCTTTTCTTCTTGTCATTCTCTAAATATAGTACCACAACTACTTATATAGCACTTACATTGTCTTAGGTGTTATAAGTAATGTAGAAATGATTGAAAGTATTCAGGCAGATGTGTGTAGGTTACACAAATACTATAACATCCTATATGAAGGATTTGCTATTCATGGAGGTTCATGGAACCAGTCCTCAATAGATATGGAGGGACAATTGCAGTAAGGTATTATCTTCTTTATGCTGAGAAATAAAAACCCATTAAGCTCAGAATTCTCTAAGAAATTCCTTAAATATTAAAAAAAAATAGCTTTCAACAATGAAGGAGCAATGTAAAAATTTTCAATCAAGTTAAAAATGGGAAGAGCTGGTGCCAGAGCCCCTGCCAACTGGTGTGACCACTTCTAGGGACCTCCAAGGAAGCCTAGCCAAGGTGAGGTCCAAGACTGCTACTCGCCAAGACGCCAACCCACAGGGGAACCAAGACTCAGGCCCAGTACTGCCTCTGGGGATCTCTGCTGGAGACTGGGCCTAAGTGAGGCCTAGGACTGCCCCCAGTTTCATGTCAGAGCCCCTGCCTACCAGCCAAGGCCTAGGACAACCTCCAGGGACCTCTATAGGAGCCCAGCCAAGGTCAGGCCCAAGATTGCTGCCTGCCGATCCACCAACCCATGGGGGAACACAGATCCAGTCCTAGGACTATCTCTGGGGTCCCTTACAGGAGCCTGAGCCTCAGTCAGCCCCAAGACCATCTCTGAAAGTGTTTACATCCATCTTGGGTCACCTCCACTGCCATCTTGAGTTACCTCCACTACTGCTCCCACCATCTTTAGTGGCAGTAGTTCCACTTAAGGACACATGCTGGTGACTGGAAGTGAACTCAAAGATGAGATACAGGTAATCTGTAAGGTCACTACAAGATTATTGGATAGAAACCACAATGCCTAAGATTGGCATTGCAAAAAAGGAAGATACATAATCAACATGAAAAAACAAAGGAAGAAAGTGCCCCAAACAAACCAAGATACTACAATAATAGAATCCATTGACAGCACAGTTGATGAAATGTCAGAGAAAGAATTCAGAATGTATGTAATTAAAATGATCTATGAATTAAAGAATGACTTAAGTGAACAAATACAGGCAAAAATTGATCACCCCAACAAAGAAATAAGAGAGAAAATAAAGGCAATGATTGATCACCCCAACAAAGAGATAAGAGAGAAAATAAAGACAACCATTGTTCACCCCAACAGAGAGATAAGAAAGCAAATAAAGACAACCATTGTTCACACCAACAAAGAGATAAGGGAGCAAATACAGATAGCAAAAGATTACTTTAAGAAAGAGCTGCAGATTGTGAAAAAAAAATCAGAAATTCTTGAAATGAAGGAAACAATAAACCAAATAAAAAACTCAATAGAAAGCATCACCAGCAGACAAGATCACTTGGAAGACAGAACCTCAGATAATGAAGACAAAATATACAATCATGAAAATAAAGTGGACCACATAGTGAAGATGGTAAGAAACCATGAACAGGACATACAAAAATTAGAGGATAGCATCAAAAGACCAAATCTAAGATTTATCGGGATAGAAGAAGGCACAGAATTTCAAACTAAAGGAATGCACAATCTCTTCAATGAAATAATATCAGAAAATTTTCCAAACACAAAGAATGAATTGGAAAATCAAATACAAGAGGCTTACAGGACACCAAATATACAAAATTGCAACAGATCTACACCAAGGCACATTATAATGAAAATGCCCAGCATATAGAATAAGAATATCATTTTAAAGGCCACAAGAGAGAGGAATTAGATTACATATAGGAGGAGACAAATTCAGATTTCGGCAGATTTTCAACCCAGACCCTAAAAGCCAGGAGATCATGGAACAACATATACCAAGCTCTGAAGGAAAATGGATGCCAACCAAGAGTCTTATATCCAGCAGAATTAAGCTTTAGATTTGATGATGAAATAAAAACCTTCCATGATAAACAAAAGTTAAAAGAATTTACAGTGAGAGAGCATTCTTTGCAAAGTATTCCATGAGGATGAAATGATAACCAACAATGAAAATCTACAGAGAGGAACTACACTAAAGGTAAGACCAATCAAAGGAGAAACCAAGTGAAAGTAAAAACTAAAATAAAACAAAATGACCAGGATTACAAATCATATTTCAATAACAACCTTGAATGTGAATGATCTAAACTCATCAATTAAAAGACATAGACTGACAGACAGGATAAAAAAAAAAAAAAAGACCCAAAAATATGCTGCCTTCAAGAGACTCATCTCACAGGAAAAGACATCCAGAGACTGAAAGTAAAAGGGTGGGAAAAAACGTTACTCACATGGACTGTGTAAACAAGCAGGAGTTTCCATCCTCATATCAGATGAAGTGGACTTTAAGCCAAAGTTAGTGGCTTAAAGTCTTTATTCCTATAAAGAAGGACATTTCATACTTCTTAAGGGAATTATACATCAACAAGACATAACAATCAAAAATATCTATGCCCCAAACAATGGGGCATCTATATATATCAAAGAAACCCTTAACTACAAGAATCAAGTAGACCATAACACAATAATACTTGGTGACTTTAACACAGCTCTCTCACCACTGGATAGATCTTTCAAACAAAAACTAAACAAAGAAACCACAGAACTCAATAAAACAACCAATAATTTAGATTTAACAGACATATATAGAGTATTCCATCCATCAACAAGCAAATACACTTTTTTCTCAGCAGCACATGGATCCTTATCCAAAATAGATCATATGTTATGCCACAAAGCAAGTCTTAGCAAATACAAAAAAATAGAGATATTACCCTGCATCCTATCAGACCATAATGAAATAAAATTATAAATCAATGACAGATTAAAAAATAGAAATTAATCCAACACCTGAAGACCAAATAATACACCACTGAATGACATATGGATAACAGAAGACATCAGAGAAGAGATAAAAAAAATTCTCAGAGGTAAATGAAAACTCCGATACAACATATCAAAATTTTTGGGACACTATGAAGATAATGCTAAGAGGAAAGTTCATTGCATTAAGTTCATTAATTAAAAGAAGAAAGAGTCAACAAATAAATGACCTGACACTACATCTCAAAGCCCTAGAAAAAGATGAACTGCTGGGGATATAGCTCAGTTTGTAGAGTGCTTTCCTAGCATGCACAACGCCCTGGGTTCAATCCCCAGCACCACCAAAAAAAAAAAAAAAAAAAAAAGATGAACAAACCAACACCAAAAGTAGTAGAAGACAGGAAATAATTAAAATCAGGGTTGAAATCAATGAAGTTGAAAAAAGAAACAGTTCAAAAAATTGACAAAACAAAAGGCTGGCTCTTTGAAAAAAAAATCAACAAACTCTTAGCCACCCTAACAAAAAGAAGAGGAGAGAAAACCCAAATTATTAAAATTTTTAATGAAAAAAGAAACACATAACAGACACTACTGACATACAGAAGATAATTAGAAACTATTTTGAAAATTTATACTCCAATAAAATAGAAAACCCTGAAGACACCAATAAATTTCTAGAAGCATATGACCTACCCAAACTGAACCAGGAGGTCATACACAAGTTAAACAGATCAATTTCAAGCAAGGAAATAGAAGATGCCATCAAAAGTCTGCCAACAAAGAAAAGCCTGGGACCAGATGGATTCTCAGCCGAGTTCTACAAGATCTACAAAGAAGAATTAATACCAATACTCCTCAAACTATTTCATGAAATAGAAAAGGAGGGAACCCTTCCAAACTCATATTATGAGGCAAGTATCACCCTGATACCAAAATCAGACAGAGACACATCAAAGAAAGAAAATTTCAGACCATTGATTTCAGCCTTGATTTTAATTATTTCCTGTTTTCTATTTCACTATCACTGATGAAAATAGATGCAAAAATACTCAATAAAATTTTAGCAAATCACAATACAAAAACATTTAAAAGATAGTGCACCATGATCAAGTGGGGTTCATTGAAGGGATGCAAGGTTGGTTCAACATATGGAAATCAATTAACATAATACATCATATCAATAGACTTAAAGATAAGAATCATATGATTTTATCAATTGATGCAGAGAAGGCATTTGACAAAATACAACACCCTTTTATGCTCAAAACAACAGAAAACTTGGGATAGTAGGAACATACCTCAACTTTGTAAAAGCTATCTATGCTAAACCCAAGGCCAACATCATCCTAGAGAAAAATTGGAAGTATTCCCTCTAAAAATGGGAACAAGACAGGATGCCCTCTTTCACCACTGCTATTCAACAAAGTTCTTTAAACCCTAGCCAGAGCAATTAGACAGATGAAAGAAATTAAAGGGATACCAATAGGAAAAGAAGAACTCAAACTATCATTATTTGCAGACAATGTGATTCTATGCTTAGAAGATCCAAAAAATTCTACCAGAAAACTACTAGAATTAATAAATGAATTAAGCAAGGTAGCAGGATATAAAATCAACACCCATAAATCAATTGCATTTCTATACATCAGTGATGAATCCTCTGAAAGAGAAATTAGGAAAACAACTTCATTCACAATAGTCTCAAAAAAAAAAAACTTGAGAATCAATTTGACAAAAGAGGTGAAAGATCTCTATAATGAAAACTACAGGACACTAAAGAAAGAAATTGAAGGAGATCTTAGAAGATGGAAAGATCTCCCATGCTCTTGGATAGGCAGAATCAATATTGTCAAAACGGCCATACTACCAAAAGCACTATACAGATTCAATGCGATTCCAATTAAAATCCCAATGCCATTCCTTATATAAATAGAAAAGGCAATCATAAAATTCATTTGGAAGAATAAGAGACCCAGAATAGCCAAAGCAATCCTTAGCAAGAAGCGTGAAGCAGGAGGCATCACAATACCAGACCTTATATTAAACTACAAAACTATAACAACAAAAATAGCATGGTATTAGCACCAAAACAGACATGTAGAGCAATGGTATAGAATAGAAGACTTGGACACAAACCCACATAAATACAGTTATCTTATACTAGACAAAGGTGCCAAAAACATACATTGGAGAAAAGATAGCCTCTTCAACAAATGGTGCTGGGAAAACTGGAAATCCATATGCAGCAAAATGAAACTAAACCCCTATCTCTCACCATGCACAAAATTCAACTTAAAGTGGATCAAGGACCTAGGAATTAGACCAGAGACCCTATACCTAATAGAAGAAAAAATAGGCCCAAATCTTCATCATGTTGGTTTAGGACCTTACTTCCTTAACAAGACTCCTATAGCACAAGAAGTAAAATCAAGAATCAATAAATGAGATGGATTCAAACTAAAAAGCTTCTTCTCAGCAAAAAAAAAACAAAAAACAATCAATGAAGTGAATAGAAAGTCTATATTCTGGGAGTAAATTTTTGCCACAGGCACATCAGAGAGAGCTCTAATCTCCTGGATATATAAAGAACTCAAAAAAAATTAACACCAACCAAACAACCAAATCAATAAATAGGCTAAGGAGCTGAACAGACACTTCTCAGAAGAAGATACACAATCCATCAACACATATATGAAAGAATGTTCCACATCTCTAGCCATTAGAGAAATGGAGAAATGCAAATCAAAACTACTCTAAGATTTTAATCTCACTCCAGTCAGAATGGCAGTTATCAAGAATACAAACACCAATAAGTGTTGGCGAGGTTGTGGGGGAAAAGGCACACTCATACATGGAAGGACTGTAAATTGGCACAACCAATCTGGAAAGCAGTATAGAGATTCCTTAGAAAACTTGGAATGGAACCACCATTTGACCCAGCTATCCCACTCCTCAGTCTATACCCAAAGGACTTAAAAACAGCATAGTACAGTGACACAGCCACTTCAATGTTTATTGTAGCTCAATTCACAATAGCTAAACTGTGGAACCAACCTAGATGCCCTTCAATAGATGAATGGATAAAGAAACTGTGTTATATATACACAATGGAATATTACTCAGCAATAAAAGAGAATAAAATTATGGCATTTGCAGGTAAATGAATGGAGTTGGTGAATATTATGTTAAGCGAAGTAAGCCAATCCCCAAAAAACCAAAGGCTGAATGTTCTCTCTGATAAGTGGATGCTGATCCATAATGGGGGGGGGGGAGTACGGGAAGAATGAAGGATCCCCACTAAGGAAGTTCTAAAGAATGTACTTCAGGTAGAAAGAGTATAATCTCACATGGAAGGTCTGAAATCTATGAGTGAGTGACAAGTAAATAAAGTGGTGAATATGGAATAATTCCAACAAATACAACTGTAAAACAACAATAACTTCGTATGTATAGAGTTCTACAACAAGATAAAACTAAAATACTGGACAAGGGCAACATAGAAATTAGGATATGTTTTGAGTCAAAGTGTTCAAAGAGTATTATATTCATTGGGAAATGTGAAAAAAATTGGTTGGATCTGCATATTCCCTAGGAATGGGGCATACCACATGCAAACTTGTAGAGAAGACAAAATGAAGTGAGAAGATGAAAAAATAAATAACAACTGACTTGAAAGAAAGAAAGTGAAGAGAAAAAAGAAATGATACAAGTAGAAATATAAATTAAGCAATGAAAACAATATATATATCTACTGTGGATCATGGGAAGTTTAAATGGAACAGATTCCATTAAAAAAAAAAACAACTATATTACCATACTGGATGAAAAAGCAAAGGTAGCAATATGTCATTTATAACAGAAATATTTAAATCAGAAGAAGAGAGTTCTCACCGAGGAGTGATTTTGGCACAGTTTGGAGACATTTTGATTGTTATTTCTGGGGAGTGGGAAGATGCCATGGATACTATAGGACCATTGTCTGGGATAAAGACTAAAAGTGATAGAATTTAAAATGCTCCTGGTGTATGAGTCATGATTAGCTTCTGTGGTACCAAATAACCCCAGAATCTCATTGACTTACAATGGAAACATATTTCTCAGTCAGTCCATGATGGGTCACTGAAGTCTCTGGCCTTTGCCCTGCTTCCAAACCCAGGATGATGAATTAGCCATTCCTTTGAATAAGGCTGTTCCTGGTATCTGTAGGAGGGTCTCATGCTGGCAAGTGCATTCTCCTTCTTTGTTTCCACCTACAGATCATTTGTTCAAAATAATTCCATCAGCCCATTGAACCACAGGGGTCCAGGAAGAAGGAAAACAGAAGCATTTGGCAAATGGGATTAATGACTACCACAACTGGCAAGTATCACAGAAAGAAAGCTACTGTAGCCATATTAGCATCAAATGGAATAGACTTGAGACAAACGCATTAGTAGATAAACAGAGTCCCTTCCCAAAGGTGATATTAAATTCACTCAAAGATGTAACAATTCTAAATTTATAATCACCTAATAACATGATCTCTAGATAAACAGAACAAAACTTCACCTAGCTACAAGAAGAGATAGAAGAATCTACCAGAAGGGCTTCTGAGAAGGGGTTTACCTAGTTGTTATGGTTTAAAGGATTCCACCAAAATTGTAGCTGAAATTTAATCCCATCTTGAGGCACTAAAAGAGTGGAAAAAAAATCTAAGGAATTTGGAATGACACACTGGTAATTAAGGTTAAATGAGACCATAAGATTGGGGCCCAAATCCAACATGGCTTTATCACAACAGGAGAAGAGACCCCCACTAGGACATTCTGTCATGGCATATGACACCCTGTGGCACCTTAGGATTCTGCAGACAATCCTCACTGGCAAGAAGGGCCTCACCAGCTACATGGCACTGAGTTTGAACTTCCCGGCCTTCAGAACCACAAGCCAAATAAACCTTTATTCTTAAATAAGTCAGTGGCATTTAATTATAGCAACAAAAAACAGATTAAGCCTAGTGAAAACAAAATTCTCAGATCTTGCAGCAAAAACAGATTAGATACAAATCTTTCCTTAGACTTTTTAATACATAAAAAGTATGTATGACTACTTGGCATTGTCATTTATATGGTTTTTCTACCTCTTTCAAAATACTTGTTCACCTCTAAATAATCAACTGTTAAAATGTTAAGATCATTCTATTTTTTTTGCTCAAAACTTTCTAATGACTTCCTATGTTATTCAGAGTACAGGAAATAGCTTTACAATGACCTCCAGGGTGCTGTATAACCTGACTTCTCTTCCATTTATCTTTCTGATCATTATTAATTATCTTTCCTATTACCCTCTCACTTTACTGTAGTCACATTGGCCTCTACTGATCTTTGACAATACCAGTTGTACTGTGTTGTGAACTGAATTTGGTCCTCTCTAATTCATATGTGAGAGCCCCCGAGGACTCAGAATATAAATGTCTTTAGAGAGAGGGCCTTTACAGAAGTAAATGAGTTAAAAAAAAGCTATTGGAGTAGGTCACAATCCAATTTGACTGGTGTCTTTTTAAGAAGAGGTTAGGACACACAAAGAAATATCAGTGGTAGGCATGCACAGAGAAAAAACTCACAGGGAGAGGCAGCAGGAGGGAGGCCATCTATAAACCAAGGAAAGAAGTCTCAGGAGAAACTAGACTTGCCACACCTTGATCTTGGACTTCCAGCCTCCAGGACTGTCAGAAAATAAATTTCTATTTTTTGAGTCACCCAGCTGTGGTATTTTGTTATAGCAGCATTAGCAGACTAATACACACAGTCACTCACAGCCCTTGTACTTACTATTCTCTTGGCCCAGGGTACTCTTTTCACAAACATATGTTTTTTATTTTCTTCTTGATCAACTTCAGGTAGGCTTTTATACAAATATTTTCAGTGAGGCCTTCCCTGGGCACCCTATGTAGACTTACACCTTTTCCCTCTCACTTTCCTTCTCTCTCCTATATTACTAATTAAAAAAAAAAATTTGAGTCCTATCACTAGAAGGTAAATTCCATAGGATACATATTTTTGTCTGTTTCTTCCACTGCTTTGTTGGCATTCCATATAGAGGGAACGGAGCTCATAGTCAAAGGGACCTGAATGTTTGTTGAGGTGAGTGGTCTTGGCAGGCAAGTGCAAGTTCAGCTGGAACCTTATCCAGAAGATTCAATAAATTTGCCATTTTTAGAACTTCCTTGAGATTTCAAAATTATGGTCAATAATTCTGGAAGTTAGAGACCGATTATGTTTTCCTTTATCTGAGCAGCATTAGTAGATGCATATTCTGAAAATGGGTAGTTTCTTTTTTTCCTTTTATTTTTTTAAAGAAAATAGAAATTCCATTATTTAGATGGAGAAATAGAAAGTGAATAATAGCCAGCCTAGTAAGAGAGAGGAATATTCTGCCCATTTGTGTGTGTGTGTGTGCACGTGTGTACATGTGTATTTGAAGCCAGCTAAATTTGAAGGTTGTACTGAAATACTTTACCAGCAAGAAAGCTCTTGGCTCTCCTAATTTACATTTCATTCTATAATAAATGGCTTTGTTGTCCTGGGGCTGGCTCCACTGATTTGAATTTAAAGATACATTTCCTTTTATTTTGCATCCATGCATGAAACAAAAATTCAATTGTGTGTGAAACATATTACTTTAAACAAATGAGCAGAATCAAAATATTTCAGATAACTTGACTTATGCCAATAAGGTGAAATATGGCTAGGAATGGTTTGGACAGGTTTTATCTCATGGAAATTGAGAATAGTTATGAATCTTCATTTTGGAGTTAGTACGAGCTGGTTTGAATCCCACAGGACCACTTCTAAATTATTGTGGTCAAACCCTGAAACACTTTATGTCTCATTTTTTTTTATATTTCTAAAGCTCATAATTCAGAAATCTACAAATGAGGATAAAAACATTTACCTCATCGAATTCTTGTAAGTGTTTGATGAGATAATGGGTGTAAAACACTAAGACCAGTGCTTGTAAATTTTCAATAAATGTTAATGCTTGTTAACGTCATCGTCTCATGGCTACTTGTATGGCTGTTTTCACCGTGCTTCTCCAAGTTTTCACTCTGGAAGGAAAATTCATTAAAAAATATATCAGCAGACAACTCATAATGTTTAAAAATACACTTACTTTTAGAAGCAACTAACAGTCAAACATTATTGAATGTCAGGTCTTCTCTTTCTCTGTGTAACTAACAGTCAAATGTTATTGAATTTCAGGTCTTTTCTTCTCAGGAGATCTAAAAGATTGGGCTGTAGGGGAATTGAACTAGGAACCCAAAGACTCCTTATCACACTATAGAGACAAAGAAAATTCCTTTCTAGCGGCTTTGAACACAGTAGAACACAAATAAAAGTTTACCAATAAACCAATATTTCCTTAAGTATTCATTTATTTATTAGGTTAAATACATAGAATTTCAAGATAAGAAAATTGAATTCAGACAAAACAGTAATTTAGTTCTTTATTTTTTGGATTTACTAGTGTAGGCTAGGGAGTTACAGGCAACCCTTCTTAGACATAGATAAAGAGGGCCCTGTTTTGTCCTCCTCTGGCCAAAACCATTTCTGACAAATGATGACTTTGTGGAACCAAGAAGATATGCCTGTATGGAGCCCTGATGAACCCCTTTTTAGATCATACACCAAGTACTTAGGACTCCCAAATTTCCTGCCCAAGTGACTCCAAATCAGTTCCCAAGTCCGTCTTCCCTAATCTAACTGTGGACTTGCGAGCACCCATAGGCTCAAGGGATGGTTAAGGAGCAGTGGTTTCAAGAATGGGGTATGTGAATGGAATTGCATGTGTGAATTGTGGTGTGCATAGGGCCTCTCCTTGTGCAGGACAGAACCTGGGCTGAGGAGTGAAGGGGAACAGTCTTGAGCTAGTAGGTGTGGGTGGAGAGAGGCAAGCTTTCCTATTGCTGCCCCATTCTAGCACTCCAAGGATTGCAGGAATTCTAAATTCAAATCCAGTCTCTCAGTTCTTTAAACATATGTTATCAAAATAGAGGGATCAAACATACTTCATTAGTTGTTTTTTTCCTTTGGTTTATATAATCTTTGTGCTATGTTATGTTTGGTGGGATTCCACAAATGTTTGATGTAGCCTGCAACATTGGACATAGATTACATGGAGTCATAGATTACAGAAAGTCTGAGCTTTCAGGATCAATGTAGTTCAATCACCTCATTTTACAGAGAGGGAAAATTAGATTGTTTAGGCACCAGCAAAATGTACAGCTTCATAAACTCTTTGATGAAAGAGGACGCAGGTGCTACTAATTCAAGAAATATGATGGTAAAGGACTTCTATCATGTTAATTACTGCATTTGAAACTTCTCAGAAGATACTGATATTTTATTGTGTGTTCTGTGCACTTCAAAGAGTATTTGATTAGCTTTCCCTGACAAGTGGTGGTTGGAAGTACCTTAGTAAACAAGGGTTCAGGCTTCACGATCTGTGAAGTGGTCACTGTTCTTTTTTAGGAGGTTCTGGCCCAAGCTCTTCAATAAGAAGCTAGACCTAGGTGGGTCCTTATCTCTAAGACTATTTGTTTGTAGATCTGTTCTGTTTCTTTGTCCTTAAAGTAGGAATCACTTCATATTCTTACCTAGAACACAGGCTGGGCCAACCCACAGTAGGAATACAATTATTTAATTCTGTTAGTCAATATGAAGAAAGATTACATTTGAAAATGGATTCACAAATGATGCAAAAAAGGAGATGCACAGTAGATATACACATAGGTGCAAATAGGTACCAAGGTGACCATTCTGTTTTCTACACAATGACATCACAGTAGCCATGACATATTATACCAGGAGCAGATGCTCAACTCAACAGGATTTAATTGGCTTGCCAAACAGAACTGTTTTGCTTGGATGGCATGTACATGGCTGAGGGGAGTCCCTCTTAGGAAATCTGAATGTAAATTATAGAGAAAACAGGGTAGGGGTCAGTATTCAAGGTGGAAATTAGGTGCCACACACAGAGAAAGCATGAGGCTATCATGAGTAAGCAGAAGCTGGAAAGTCAGAAGAAATGAAGTCAAGGAAAGAAGACTTATGATACTTGAAAAGGGAACAGCAACATCAAACATCATGTCCCTGAGATCCTGCTTTCCGTTCAGAAGACTAGCTCAGTCAAGGAGACAATGAAAGCGGGCCCAGGTCATAAGGTCCACATGTACACTGGGAACTAGAGCAAACTAGGGTTATGTGTAGAAGCTGCTTTCATGAGCATATGACAAAGCAGCTGCTCCTTGGAATGCTGGTTATACAATAGGACCCAGCAGGGTAATGATGTTACCTTTATGTAGACTAGTCTATAAAACCTGTTTCTGTAGTAACTGGAGCAGAACAGAGCACTGTATAAAAGATAAGTGCCGCTTATCAAGCCAGCTGCCCCTGGACTTTCTGGCAAAGCACTGTGAAGGACAGAGGTGCTACTTGTCTAGCCTGTCACCACTGGATTTTCTGGTGAAGCACCATAAGGGTTGGAGGTACTACTTTTTAGCTTATTGCCACTGGACCTTGACCTGTAAGCAAGTTCCTATAAACTTAGTCGTGCACACTGACTCCAGGTGTCTTCCATGGTCTCTCAGCAACCTACTCCATTGCCCTAGTGCAGCTAGGCTGTGAACTTCACAAAGAAAGACACAGAATAAGGGAGAAATGCTGAGTCATAGTAGTGATGGAGGCTAAGTGAAAGTGAATAGATCTGTAGCAGAGGAAGTGTTGGGGTTTGAGAGGGTGGAAAAAACCTTGGTCATCAGCATTACTCAGATTCTCAGTGACTTATCAGTTTGTGATAGTCCAAACTTCATGAGGTATGCCTAACTGAGTCGGTTTTCCTTCCCAGGAATTCCTGCCATTTCACTTTGCCTGGAACCTACAAACATAACACTCATGATGAATAACATTTACTGAGACTTCACTTTTTTTCAGAATTGCTTTAAGAGTTCTTCAAGGATATTCCCTTTAATCCTAAAAATAATTTTTGAGCTAGATATTTTCATTGACCCCACTTTCTAAATTAGAAACAAAGGCAAGAAAAGTTAAAGAACTTGACCAAGATTGTGGAGTGGGGAAAAAAAAACATGGAATTCAAATAGGTAGTATGATTTAGAGCCCAGACTCTAACCAACCATTGAATACCCATCTCTGTATGGTGGAGATTTGTTCTTTGTATTTCTGTTTATTATTATTCTACTGCTCACCCTCTGTCTCCACAGTCAGTATATTCTAGAATGCATTTATGTTCCTTGGAACCCACAGTTCCCAACAACTCTCAGTCTTGGTAACAACAGATCTGCCAGTCTTGATGACTAGGCAATCAGTTTTAACTCCCTTACTGTAGGCATATTTTCACATATATTCAGAGGTCTTGTGCAGACCCTGTAGTCCACACAGCAGGCTGACTTCTTGCAATATAATGTTTTCTGTTTTTAATTTGTGCCTAAGAAAAGTAATGTTCCCATCACAGTACATCCTGTCCTAAATTCAACTGAGTTGTCATTTGTATCTTCCCTTAGAGTGAGATGTTCTGAGAGTACAACCTGTTCTTTATTGTTTGTCTATAATACCTTTTATACTGTCTGGGACAAAGTAGATGCTCCAAAATCATTCAGTGAGTGAATGTAGTTCCTTTTTATTTATACTCTGGGCCACAGACGTCTATTCACACTCTGTCCTAGTCTACCTTGGGAACCAGCCAATTGGTTGATTGAGAGTTCATACGTAATCTTAAGTGGCTTTCAACAAAGAATGGTAACACAGTAGGCATTTAAAAAATTACTTTGGCATTAGAGATGGAAGACCAGAACAATAACTTAGGGTTAAGATGTATGTAACTGAGTTATTAGTATAAAATTAAAAATAATGTCTTTATTTGTATAGCACTTTATAGATTGAGAAGTGTTTTTATTTAAATGATTTTATTTGATGTTCAGTGTACCTTTAAAGAATTTCTGGTCATAAAATCTTCTCCTTTCTGCATTATGGTGGGAGTTGTGTAGGCAAGTGAAGCCTTTTCTTCTGTTACAGGCCTGTGTATGTGTACATGCAGGGTCCCTGGTGGCTCTGCCTAGGAATCTCCAGGATTAAGGTGGGGTAGGAGTCGGGATGGAGGAGTTCCCCCTTGATTCCATCTGTCATCAAACCTGTGCAGAGTGACAGGGTATTATCTTTTCTTCTGCTCCCCAAACTGCCAGTCTTCTCCATCCCATCACATCCACCCAACTAGAATGGAGGCTAAAGAGAGTTAAGGACTCAGACTTTAGAAGAGATTGTTATCTCATGATTTGACCAGAAAAGGAGTTTGGTCCATGCACCACTCCTCTCCTCTGCTCTCCTCCATATTGGTCCTCTCTAGTTTCCATGTGTTTTTTCCCTTCAATATCCTTTCTCTAGCCTCCTAACGCTTTCCCTGTCTCTATTCCTCTCTGCCAGGAAATGTTTCTATAACCCTTTCTATCTTCCTAAACTTCACTCCAGTATTAATTCAGTTGGATCTTCTCTGCTTGGTTAGTATTCTGAAGGGAGATGATGGGCCATAGTCTTGCAAGAGATGGTAGACATAGGACCTCCCAATCTGCTTTAGTCTCTCAATCAGACATAGGTCCAATAAAATTCTTCACAAGTTTTCATGCAATACTGACATACATTGTCATAGCCAAAATTATTCTCTTGTTGATAATATAATCACATCTCATGTGGAGGAATAACAGTCACCCTGTCCCTCATGTACAATAAACTCTGGCATTATTATAAGGGGCTTTGATTCCTTCATGAACTTGAATCAAGTTAAAAAATCCTATGCTAGGTGGAAAATGATTTCTTTTTACCATTCAGGAAAGATGGCCTGATTATATTTTTTAAAATTTAAAATCCTCCTTTCCCCCATATCAAACCCTGTCTTCCTCACTCAAATTGAGTGGCGTCAATTTATTCTACCATAGCACTAAGAAAATGGAACCACAGAGAAGTTAAATGAATTACCAAGCAGTGGCTGATGAAGTACCTATATGCCTCACTCATAAATATTAATTTTGTACTTTGCAAGGGATTTACTGGCAGCTCTGAGGGAGACTTCTGATGGTAAATTATTGAATCTATTTGTTGATCTCATTTCTACATTTCCTTTCCAGCTCCTTTTTTTCACTTAAAAAAAAAACACAGTCTTAGATATATTAAAAAATCTCTTGATTTAGAATGATCAGGAGGTAAAATTTCATCTCCTGATTGCAAACTGGAAATTTCTAAAGACAACAAGGCAAAGGTTAAATGTTCCTTATGTAATAATTTCTAAGGTTATTATAGGCTGTTGTTCATAACATAAAATTTATTTAGTTATCTCCCCCTCTGATACTGTGTCTTGCACATGGTAGGAATTCAGTATGTTCCATGAGAATGTGTAACAACCTGAATGATCAGAAATAAATCTAATCTATATTTCCAGTTAGTTGACCCAATCATATACTGTTTGCTATCATGAAAAATACAAACCAGGAAAGTACAAATTTCTGTTGTTGTGAAAGCAATATCCTCAGGAAAACTATGATCACAGCTCTGGTAAATCTATAAGATAAAGTTATTGTTTCGATGTCAACCTATATATTTACACAATCTTTTGGCATAGAATCGTAGTAAATATTCCCCTGTAAAGCATCATTCATTTTGACAGTTCATTGTTATAATTTTCCTCATGTAATGTAATATTTCATCTATTATTTATTACTCAGTAGAAAGAACATCTTATTTACTTTATAAGATAAAATATGAATTACTATTTTTCTAAAATATTTTCTGTGATTAAGGACAAAGTTTTTCTTTCTTTGCATCAAAAGTTGTTGGGCAGCTGAGGTGGACACAAGACCTTTGTACAATCACTCACAACCATGTCTCCTCTTATACCTAAGGCTTAAGTCAGACATGATCTCAGATCAGATGCAATCCGCAGGGCTCCATGCCCCTCTATGATGGGGCAAGAGGAGCAGCTCCTATCACTGGGTCTGACCTGAAGCAGCCGTGAGAGGTGTAGAGACAAGCAGAGCCAGTTCTTCTGTCCTAGGGCATCCTGCAGGGGACCTCTGCTGTCTTCTGCTATTGTTTCACCAACAACTGAGCAGAATGGGGAATACTGAGGATCTGATGCTTCCTGAGGCTTTGGTTGTGCCCTAAATCCAGGATTAATTAATCAAAAGCTGAGGTCTGTAATTAGATTAGCTTAATTACATCATTGTCATGCTTTAAGGAAAAGATGTTATCACAAGTTTCTCTCATTAGAATGTGTTACCCTAAAATTCAGGTGTGGAAAACTTCATCTCCAAATTCAGATGTTAATTCAGTACTTGGAGGTTGGACCTTTGGAGGTATTTGGGATTAGATGAGGTCATTAGGGTGGGGCTCCCTGATGGCATCAGTCTTGCCATGTGATGCCCTTCAAAAGGGACCACGCAGTCCCTTTTGAGGGGCCAGTGTTGCACTCTGGACTTACCAACCTTCGGACGCATAAAACAAACATATCTGAATTCTTTAAAGATTACTCAGTCTGCGGTATTCAGTTACAGTAATAGAAAATATCCTAGGACACAAGTATTTGAAGAAGCAAAGATCAATGCTTTGGGATTTCTGGAAACCCCCACACTTGGCATTTGAAAATACATTCAAATTCTCTAAACCTATCTATGAGGAAACAGTCATAATACCAATGGAGTGCTAATAAATGTGTCACAACAGGCTTTTCGAAGAGTAGTATGAAAGTTATAAATATATGGAAGTTCATTATAAATGTTACTAATATCAATAATGAGCAGGACACATTGACAAAGAATGATAAAACATACAATACTCTTTATTATAAATTTCATATAGCCACTTGATTCTCATATGACACTGTGGTTGATTTTTGCTAAACTCTTTATCCTTATGAGGCTAACCCATGGTTGCCGTTGATGAATCCTGGTAGGTCTGACATGACTGTTGGTCAATGTATTTTATTAACTTAAAAAAATTTTATTGGTGAATTATACTTGTACATAGTAATAGATGCACTGTTACATACTTGTACACACACACAACATAACAATATAATTTGATCAATTTCATTCCCCAGCACCTCCCCTTTACTTCCTTCCCCTCTCTAGTACTCTCCTTACTCTATTTTACTGGCCTCCCTTCTATTTTCATGATTCTCATCTCACCTCTTTTTTTCTTTTCCCCTTTTTTCTCTGTATCTTTCACATACGAGAGAAAACATATAACCTTCTACTTTCTGAATTTGGCTTCTTTTCCTTAACTTAATGCTCTCAAGTCCTATACATCTATCTGAAAATGACATAATTTAATCATGTATGGCTGAATCAGACTTTGTTTTGTATATTCTTTATCTGTTCATCAATTGATGGATACCTAAGCTGGTTCAATAATTTGGCTATTGTGAATTTGATGATAAAAATATGAGTATGCATGAATCTCTATATAAGTTAGTCTAAAAGACCTGACAAGAACTTAGAGGAGGAAAAGTTTATTTTGGTTCACAGTTTCAAAGGTTCAGTCAGTGACTGTCTTGACTTCATAACTTTGGGCCCAAGGTGAGGCAGAACATCATGGCAGAAAGGCGTGATAGAGGAGAGCTATTCATTTCATGACAGCCAGGAAGCAGAGAGAGCTTGGGTGCAAGGAACCAGACATTATGGAATCCTCAAAGGCACACCCCCAGTGACATATTTCCTCCTGCCACACACTACCTGCCTACAGTTATCACCCATTAATAAATTCACATTAGCAATCCATCAAATGGATTATGCCACTGATTAGGTTACAGCTCTCATAATCTAATCATCTCACCTTTGAACATTCTTGCATTGTCTCATATACATGAGCTTTCGGGGGACACCTCATATCCAAATCATAACACTATAGTATGCTGACCTTAATTCTTTAGGATAAGTACTGAGGTGTAGTATAGCTGAGCTTACGGCGATTTCGTTTCTAGTGTTTTGAGGAACTCTATGCCGATTTTCATAGTGGTTGTACTAATTTACAATCCCACCAACTGTAACAGTGTTCCTTTTACCCACATCTTCTCCTGCACTTATTATTGTTTGTATTCTCCATGGCTGCCATTCTAACTGGAATGATATGAAATCTCATTATTGTTTTGTTTTGCATCCTGATTGTTAAGGACATTGTTTTAGCCAGCATTGTGTCACTATGACCAAAAGAACAAGAACAACTTAGAGGAGTGAAGTTTATCCACTGACTATTAAAGCTCTCATAACCTAATAATTTCACCTCTGACCATTACTGCTTTGTCTCACCTATGAGCTTTTTGGGGGACATCTAATATCTACACCATGACAGATGTTGAACATTTTCTCATGTTTATTTGTCATTTGTACTTCTTCTTTTGAGAAGTGTTTATTTAATTCATTTGCCCACTTAGTGCCCATTATATTTGGCTTTGAGGTGGCAAGTTTTTGAGTGGTTGATTTTTTTGTGTATATTAATGAATGAGACCAGAGGGAAGTGAAACAATAAATCCATGTCAGAACCTAAGTAATGCATCAATGATGTGAGCAACTCCTTCACATCAAATCCTGAGAGGATAGTTCTCAATTTTTTGTGCTATTCACATAGTAATGGCAACAGCCATTTGTAAATTTAATCTGCATTATTAATATGCTTTAATATAAATTTAATCTGCATTATTAATATCACTTTCTCATGTCTAGACCATCAAAAAATGTATAAATCTAGCCCTGATTGCTAGCCACCATGGCCAACTTAAGGCTACCAATGTAATGTCACCAACTGCAGTGTTGTGAAGAGATGTATAGTATCACATCATCATATATTATTCCTATCATAGAGATTTAATAGGCTTAAAAACCTCAAGGCATATATAATAGAAGAGTGTAGTAAAAGAATTAGGATGTGATGAGTGTTGGGTTATTTGTAATCTTTTCTTTTAGATTTTTTATGTATTTAATTGTAAGTTTACATAATTAATTTTTAATAATGGTTTTGTGTAAAAACTGATTCACAAAATTCCTGAAAAGTTAATAAGCAGTTCTTATAAGCCAGTACAAGTGGGCTCCAGACAACCACTGGACACAGTTCATAAATATTAAAACATTATAATTATGGGAAATTAGAGCTGGAATGGCTCTGAGGAATCAACTTGCCCATTACCAGCCCCCCTCTCACTCTGAAAGTGTGGGCTATGCTCTGTTGCAGTTTGAATAGGAGACTGTATCAGCAGCGTAAGTTCTCATCTGGTTCCCAGATTGCTGTGGTGTGAATCACTGAGAAGACATCTCTAGCATACGTGGGCCCTTTTGAGGAGATTGTGACAGGATAATGGCAGCTTGCAGACTTTTAAATGCCAGGCCAACTTCTGTTCCTGTGTCATGCTCCATGTTAAATGTATGTGTGTGGGGGGTGGTAGGACAGAGAAAAGGGAGATATGGGGAAGTTGCATGCTGCAACTTCAGACTTTAAGACCTTCAGGCAATTTTGGAATTTTGGGGATATGGGGTACCCTTCAGAGAAAGATGGTCTTTGTAAATTCAGAAGCAATTTGCCAAGAGTTAGCATGGAAATGATAAAGGTTAGAGGAAGAAATGAAGTTTCAAAATTGTAATTATGCAGAATGAGAGAGGGAAAGTTAAAATCATCAACTCCAGCTGGGACTGGAATTATAATAGCTAAGAACAGTTAACATTTACTGATTTACTCCATATTTATAATATGCTAAACACTTTACATGCATAATTTCACTTAAATTTATAGCCATCATATAAAATGGATACTTTTCTCACTGTTTTTCAGATAGGGAAACTGGTTGAGATGGTTGAACAAGGTAACATACATAGAAAAGTGCAGAGGTGAATTCATAGAAATCTTTTTTCTTTTTGGTGCTAGGGATTGAACCCAGGGGCACTTAATCACTGAGCCACTTCCCCAGCTCTTTTTATGTTTTATTTTCAAGACACGGACTCCCTAAGCTGCTTGAGGCCTTGCTAAGTTTCTGAGGCTGGATTAGGACTTGCAATCCTCCTGCCTCAGTCTCCCAAGCCGCTGGAATTATAAGTGTGTGTCACAACACCCTGCAGAATTCTTGGGAATCCTGAAGCTTTGAATCATGAATATACAGAGCTTCCCATGTATTGGGACCAACAAGAACATGGTTGGGTTTACTGGTTAGAGGAGTTAGAAAGAAAAGAAGTAGAGATATGTTCTTAGTTCAACTTTGGAGTATGTATCTATGAACAACAGGAAAAACAAGACAAACCCATCCTTCTCTACCACCATTAAAATCCTGGTTCTAATACCAGCATTACCATAGTTATGGAAATAGCATTTGTGTGCCCACCTCCAATTAATATGTTGAAATCTTAACATCAAGGTGATGGTACTTGGAAGTGGGGCCAGTAAGTAAGTATGGTTGATTTGATCATGAGGTTGGACCTCATGTTGGAGTTTACATCTGCCCTTACAAAAAGAGAAGATGTGGTACCTCTCTGTCTGCTCTCCATCATGTGAGGACACAAGGGGCAGGTGGCCCTCTGCACATCAGAAAGAGTGTCCTCATCAGACACCTTTGGTGCCTTGATCTTGGACTTCTGAGCCTCCAGAACTTTAAGAAATAAATATGTGTTGTTTAAGCCACTCAGTCTATGGCAATTTGTTATAGCAGCCTGAACTAAGGCAAGCACTGCCAGCATAACCAAGTGCTGCAAATAACAGAAGTAATATCAGACTCCAGGGACCCCAACACCAACACTGAAGACTATAATGATAATTCAATTCAAGTTTCTACAACTACTTAGCCATTTGTCTTCATAGAGCCTATTTTTTACTCTAAAATTAGCCTGAGAAGAACAAAGGAAAACCGCTATAGGCCGTAATTGAAGATGGGGTAAAGAATTTGTGGTATATCCATAACTGGGTATGGACTATGTCTGAGAAGTCTATACTGCAACAGCCCAGAGCTCTAAAACTAATGGGAATGAAATGAGAAAGGTGATAAACCACTGGTAGGACAATGGGCCACTGTGTGCCCTGCATGGATTTGCCTAGAGTGTTGCCTTGAGTTGGTGATTTGGATTTAGTATTTTCTGTACTCCTTGTACTGTCAGCCCCCATTATAACACTGCAGGTAGCAAAACTACTGGCAACAGTAGTCTTTTTATTACACAAATCATCTATTAGCTTATTTGGTATTTTAAAAGTAAAGCTTATAATGGCTGTTACTGTGGTGGTTTAAATGGCTAGACTCAAATGCAATTATGATGTGGAGGATGAAGGAAAAAGAAACACACTTGATAATACTATATATGGCTGTTTTAAAACATGGATTTGCAATTCTTGTCCACTCTTCCTTTTAGGAGGTGAGATCGACATCTCTCCCTTGTGCATCTAGTTAGATTTGGAACAGCTTTGGCTAATGGACAGGTGGTGATCTCTGTAGCTTCTGCCTGTCCTCTTGGAACTATCTTTATAGATCACTCCTTCTCAATGGTCTCCATGTTGCAAGAAACTCAAAGCTGCATGGAGAAATAGCATGGTTATATAGCTCAGGTGTAAAACAACTGAGTAAAGATGAAGTGTTGGAAGTGGCTATCCTTCCCCTGGCTCTTCCATTTCTCAGCTGTGCAAGTGTTTTTGGTCATTGCAAGGGCAGAGAAAATCTGTTCCCAAATCCTAACCAACAAAATCTGTGAGTACAATAAAATGGTCATAGTTTTATGTTGCTATATTTTGATGGTTTATTTCAACACAAAGATAACTAGAACACATGCCAAACAAGCAGATTTCCAAACATTAGCATTGCAGTGCATCTGGCATATGTACAATCACAAACACATTATTGCTCTGTGTATTCAGAAGGAAGAATAGCTTGGGATTTTGGCTCCAGGAGAAGTGGAGAGTCCGTAAGTGAGAATCCCCCCATCAACCACAAACAAGCAAACCAACAAACCAGCAATGGCCTAACATTTTGAATTAGTTTATGGAAGAAATATCAACACAACCAAGAAATGAGGATGGACCCAATTACTATTACAGTTGCTATAATAATGATATTAAGCACCTATTTTCACTGTGGTCGATTTAGGAATACTTCTATGTCTTATTTTATGTGCAGTTGAGTTTGAGTGCTTTGGGTGCTGAGTGTGGTAGGGTTATTTTTATATCTTCTTATTATATTTGCATTTCAGTCATTGGTATTTGTGGTCTGCATTGTTTGCAACCATTCAGAGCAGCATTTATGTGTGTTCAATGGCAACATGAAACACAGTGATCATACCCTGACCCAAATCAAATATGGAACCAAATGGCTCACCTCTTTTGTTGCTCCTCAGAGGCTACTAGGAATGTAATTGGTGAAACCCAAAGGACCCTTTGTTCCTGCTCATGAAGAGATCAGATCTAGGCAAGCATGTCAAGACAGCTGTGGTTGAAAATTGTTCTGAGGGTAGGGATTTTTCTGTTTTTAGATTTCTAAGACTGTATAACCAAAGTAAATCATGTATTGAGAAATATGTGCAAAAGATGCTCAGTCTATACAGTTGTACCAAATCAAAATTAATTTTTTTGATATGCATTTCCCTGTTGATATTTTATTGCATGGATTCTGGATAAAATTTCACTTTTTCTCTTAAAGATCTGGAAGACTTAAGGAGTAAGTGAGAAAGTGTGGATTTGGGCTTGCTTAATGCAAGGAATTTGGATTAACCTTGGGTTAATGGAGCCTGCTTGTTCAATCCAACAATTGGTCATCACCCTCAATTTGTGGTTACTTATTTCTAAAAAATTATTAAGCAGTATTAATGAATGAAGTGTAACATTGTTATAGTCTAGGGTATACATATTTTTATAATTATAAGGAAACAAACTAAATCATACATAAATTAAACATTTTATTATTGATAATCAAAAACATTTCTAGGAGTTATGATTGCTTTACTATCTAGAATTTTTCCTATAATTACCAAAAATCAGAAATGTTTGTGGACAATATGCTAAATTAATTAAACAAAATAATGCATCTTCTGGGAAAACCTTTGTTAACTGCAACTTTCTTCTGAAAGGAAAGGGAATCTTGTGAACCAGACATAAGTCTTGGTTTTCTCTCTATTTAGATCTGTCATGGCTGAACAAGGAAGAAAATCCTTCCTTTTCCCTTTTGAGGAGTGACTGGACATCCCAGTTTGCCCTAGGCCATAAATTTATACTTCTCCCAAGGGAGTTACTAGTAAAACCACCTTCCACTCTCAGACATGTTTTGGTGTGGATAATGAAATATAAGTGTCACTCTATTCACAGTTCAAGGGAAAACTCTCTACCACACTGACATAATCTGGGTAGCAGATTCCCGTTGTTCACACAAATCACTGGCCACAGCATGGAGGCCTGTGTCCAATTTCTTTCCTTGGGTATAAAATGGAATTGGTTAAACCTATATTTCCTTTGTTTTCACTAGAAAACTAAATTACCTGCAATTAAAGTTCAGTTTGTCTCATTGGTATGTATTAAACACCTGTGACTTTTACTGAACATCTTCTAGTATTTAAACTCTGTAAGCACATTATTTGTGATCATTAAAAGTTTATTTTAAACATTGTACTCTAAAATAGTATAATAGTCCATTTATTTGTTGGTGTAATGAAATACTTGAGGCAGTCTACTTATGAAGAAAAAGACATTAATTTATCTTTCAGTTCTGGCAGCCCTAGAGCATGGAATCTGATCAGTTCAGCTACAGTGAGGGCCCTCTTGGCTATCTCACAACATCCTGGATGGTAATGGTGTGATTGCATAGGGGCAGAGGATCACTTGATGAGGCAGGAAGCCAGAGTCTGAGTGAGGTCAAGTTCAGCATTTACAATGATTTTCTCACAAGAACTTACTAGGGTCTCATGAGAAATACACTAATGGCTTTTCACAGGCATGCATCTCATTGGCCTAAGGACCTCACACTAGCACCATCCCTTTGTCCTTAGGGTTCCTACCTCCCAATATTGACACATTGAGGATCAAGCTCCCCAAATATGGACCCTTAGGCACAAATCAGATCGACATCACAATAGATGGACTGTGTGCACAGGCATTTCCACAGGCATTTCTTAGTTTCTTCTGGACAAAAATGGGACCAGATCAGTGTAGAAAAATAAGCATCAAATATGTGAACTAGAGCTCTATGTGTAAGTTCAGATTCTGTTCTCCATGGGACAATACATCTCAGTTTGCTCAGGACTATCCGAATTTATTCAGTGTAGTTATGAAGAATGACCCCTTTCATTTTAAAAAATGTTTTGGTTTAGATGGTGAAGGCTATGGTGACCCTAATTATCAGCACATAGAATCAGACAATTCCTCAATCCTGTGTATCTCTGTCTCTTGGGTGACATGAATTACCCATTGCAGAAAGTTGCTTTAAAGAGTAAATGAGGGGCTGGGATGTGGCTCAGTGGTAGAGCACTTGCCTAGCATGTGTGAGGCACTGGGTTCGATTCTCAGCACCACATCTAAATAAATAAAATAAAGGTCCATTGACAACTAAAAAAAAAAAGAGTAAATGAGAGGGGCCTCTGATGACCTGCTGACCTTTACTGGAGCCCAGGCCCAGATCCATGCCCAGAAACCACCCCTATCACTCACAAGGGAGCCCAGGTTAGGCCCAGGACTGCCCCCTACTGACCTGTGTGAGAGCCCAGGCCCAGGACCACCCCTGTGCAGAGCAGAGGACCATGTTGAGGCTTTCATTTACCAACACATTGCTCTCCCAGCTTGTCTCCATTTTGGGTCACTGCAGTCATCAAATAGCCCTCCCCATGTAATATTGATCTTCCCCTTAAAGGAAAGGTATTGGAAACTTTCAGGGAAACTATAAGTCTATATGGTAGAAACTGAATTACCTGAGATCCACACTGCTAGAAGAGAAGACACACAAACAACATGAAAAAACAGAGAAAGAAAGTACCTCACACAAGCCAGATACTACATTATTAGAATCCATGGCTAGCACAGCAGAAAAAGTGTCAGAGAAGGAGTTCAGGTTATACATGATTAAAATGTTTTGCAATCTAAAGAATGATATAAAAAACAAACACAGGAAACAAAAGATCACTCCGATAAAGAGCTATATGAACAAATACAGGAAGCAAAAAATTACTTCAATAAAGAGATAGAGATTCTGAAAGAAAAAATAAAACAAGCAGAAATCCTTGAAATGAAGAAAACAATGAATCATATTAAAATCTCAATAGAAATATCATCAACAGACTAGACCACTTGGAAGAGGGAACCTCAGACAATGATGATAAAATACATGATCTTGAAAATAAAGTTGACCAAACTATAAAAATGGTAAGCAATCATGAGCAGAACATCCAAGAATTATGGGATAACATCAAAAGACCAAATTTTAAAATTATTGGAATAGAAGAAGGCATAGAGATGCAAACCAAAGGAATGAACAATCTATTCAATGAAATAATATCAGAAAACTTCCCAACCTGAAGAATAAATTGGAAAACCAAATACAAGAGGCACCAAATGTACAAAATCACAACAGATCTGCACCAAGGCACATTATAATGTAAATGCCTAGCATACCGAATAAAGATAGAATTTTAAAGGCTATGAGAGAAAGAAATCATACAGAGACCAGTTCAGATATCAGAAGATTTTCCAAAGCTAGGAGGGCCTGGAACAACATACACCAAGCTCTGAAAGAAAATGGATGACAAACTAGAACCTTATATCCAGCAAAATTAAGGTTTAGATTTGATGACAAAATAAAAACCTTTCATGACAAACAAAAGTTAAAAAGAATTCACAACTAGAAAGATTGCATCACAGAACATCCTCAGCAAAATATTCCATGAAGAGGAAATAAAAAACAACAGTGAAAATCAGCAAAGGGAACAACTACACTAAAGGAAAAGCCATTCAAAGGAAAAACCAAGTTAAGTCAAAAACAAAGAATAAAACAAAATGACCAGGAATATAAGCCATGTTTCAATAATAACTTTGACTGTTAATGGCCTAAACTCAATCAAAAGATATAGACTAGCAGATTGGATTCAAAAAAAGACCTAACAATATACTGCCTACAAGAGACTCATCTCATAGGAAAAGACATCCACAGATTGAAGGTAAAAGTTTGGGGAAAAAAACATACCATTCACATGGACTGTGTAAAGAAGCAGAGATTTCCATCCTCATATGAGATAAAGTGGACTTCAAATCAAAGTTAGTCAGAAGGGATAAAGAAGGACATTTTATACTGCTTAAGGGAACCATACATCAGCAAGACATAACAAATGTAAATATATATGTCCCAAACAATGGAGCATATACGTATATCAAACAAACTCTTCTCAATTTCAAGAATCAAATAGACAACAACACAATAATATTGGATGACTTTAACACACCCCTTTCACCACTGGAAAGATCTTCTAAACAAAAACTAAGCAAAGTAACTATAGAACTCAATAATACAATAAATAATTTGGACTTAACAAACATATAGAATATTTCATCCATCAATGAGTGAATAAACTTTCTTCTCAGCAGCACATGGATCCTTCTCTAAAATAGACCATATGCCACAAATCTACTCTCAGCAAATACAAAAAAATAGACATACTACCCTGTCCCTGCCTTCAATCAGATCATAATGGAATAAAATTAGAAATTAATGATAAAATAAATAATAGAAGCTACTTCAACACCTGGAGACTAAATAACGTTCTATTGAATGAACAATGGATAGCAGAAGACATCAGAATGGAGATTAAAAATTCTTAGAAGTAAATTAGAACACTGATACAACATATTAAAATCTGTGGGACACTATGAAGGCAGAGCTAAGAGGAAAATTCATTGCATTGAGTTCATTCCTTAACAGATTAAGAAATAAACACATAAATGATCTAACATTACATCTAAAAGCCCTAGAAAAAGAAGAATGAATCAACACCAAGTAGCAGAAGGCAGGAAATAATTAAAATCAGAGCTGAAATCAACAACATTGAAACAAAAGAACCAATTTAAAAATTGAAAAAATGAAAAGTGAGTTCTTTGAAAAAATAAATAAAATTGATAATTGATAGTGTGGCTAAGAGCCACAGTGAAGAAGAGGAGAGAAAAAAACTCAAATTACTAAAATTTATGATGAAAAAGGAAATATCACAACAGATACTATTGAAATACATAAAATACTCAGAAACTATTTTGAAAATTTATATTCCAATAAAATAGAAAATCTAGAAGACATCAACAAATTTCTAGAGTCATATGATCTACCCAAATTGAACAAGGTGGATATACACAATTTAAACAGGGTGATTTTAAGTGATGAAATAGAAGATGCCATCAAACCTGCCAACAAAGAAAAGCCCAGAACCAGATGGATTCACAGCTGAGTTCTACAAGACCTTAAAAGAAGAACTAATACCAATACTCCTCAAATTATTCCATGAAATAGAAAAAGAGGGAACCCTTCCAAACTCATTCTATTAGACCAACATCACCCTAATACCAAAAAAAGACAAAGACACATCAAGGAAAAAGAACTTCAGATCAATATCCCTGATGAACATGGATGCAAAAATTCTCAATAAAATTCTGGCAATTCAAATACAAAAACGTATTAAAAAGATAGTGCATCACGATCAAGTGAGGTTCATTTCAGGGATGCAAGGCTGGTTCAACATATGGAAACCAATAAATGTAATTCATCTATTGGATTTAAAGATAAGAATCACATGATCATTTCAATACATGCAGAAAAAGCATTTGACAAAATACAGCACTGCTTCATATTTAAAACACTAGAAAAACTAGGAATAAAGGAACATATATCAACATTGTAAAAGCTATCCATGCTAAGCCCAATGCCAATATCATTCTAAATGGAGAAAAATTGAAAGCATTCTCCCTAAAAGCTAGAACAAGACAGTTATGCCTTCCTTCACCACTTCTATTCAACATAGTCCTTGAAACTCCAGTCAGAGCAATTAGATGAAAGAAATTAAAGGGATACGAATAGGAAAAGAAGAACTCAAATTACCTTTATTTTCTGATGACATGATTCTATACTTAGAGGATCCAAAAAATTCTACCAGAAAACTTCTAGAACTAATAAATGAATTAAGCAAAATAGCAGGGTAAAAAATCAAACACATAAATCAAATGCATTTCTGTACATTAGAAACAAATCTTCTGAAAGAGAAATAAGGAAAACTATCCCATTTAAAATAGTCTCAAAATAATAAAATACTTGAGAATCAACCAAGTGAAAAAGTGAAAAACCCTTACAATGAAAACTACAGAACACTAAAGAAAGAAATTAAAGAAGACCTTAAAAAATGGAAAGATCTCCCTTGTTCTTGGATAGGCAGAATAAATATTGTCAAAATGACCATACTACCAAAAGCATTATACAGAATAATGCAACTCTAATCAAAATCCCAATGACATTCCTCATAGAACTAGAAAAAGCAATCATGAAATTCATTTGGAAAGATAAGAGACCCAGAATAGCCAAAGCAATCCTTAGCAAGAAAAGTGAAGCAGAATGCATCACAATACCATACTTTAAACTATATTACAGAGCTATAGTAACAAAAATGGCATGGTATTGGCACCAAAACAGACATGTAGACCAATGGTACAGAATAGAGGACATGGAGACAAACCACATAAATACAGTTATCTCATACTAGACAAAGGTGCCAAAACATACATTGGAGCAAAGATAGCCTCTTAAACAAATATGCTGGGAAAACCAGAAATCCATAAGCAGTAATATGAAATTGAATCTCTATCTCTCACCCTGCACAAAAATCAACTCAAAGCGGATCAAGGACCTAGGAATTAGGCTGGAGATTCTGCACCTAACAGAAGAAAAAGTAGGCCCAAGTCTTCATAATGTTGGCTTAGGACCTGGCTGCCTTAACAAGACTCCTAAAGTGCAAGAAATAAAATCAAGAATCAATGGAATGGATTCAAATCGAAAAGCTTCTTTTCAGCAAAAGAAATAATCGATGAAGTAAACAGATAGCCTACATTCTGGGAGAAATTTCTGGTAAAGAAAGAGCTTACAGAATGGGAGCAAATTCTTACCACACACACATCAAATAGAGCACTAATTTCCAGGATATATAAAGAACTCAAAAAACTCAACCCAATCAATAAATGCGTTAAGGAGCTGAACAGACACTTCTTAGAAGGTATACAATCAATCAACAGACATAGGAAAAAATGTTCAACATCTCTAGCCATTAGAGAAATGCAAATCAAAGCTACTCTAAGATTTCATCTCACACCAGTCAGAATGGCAGTTATCAAGAATACAAACACCAATAAGTATTGGCGAGGTTGTGGGGGAAAAGATACACTCATACATTGCTGGTGGAACCGCAAATTGGTGCAACCAGTCTGGAAAGCAGTATGGAGATTCCTTAGAAAACTTGGAATGGAACCACCATTTAAGCCATCTATTCCACTCCTCGGTCTATACCCAAAGGACTTAAAACAGCATATAGTACAGTGACGCAGCCACTTCAATGTTTATAGCAGCTCAATTCACAATAGCCAAACTGTAGAACTAACCTAGATGCCCTTTGAAAGATGAATTGATAAAGAAACGGTGGTATATATACACAATGGAATATTACTCAGCAATAACGGGGAATAAAATTATGGCAATTGCAGGTAAATGGATGGAGTTGGAGAACATCATGCTAAGTGAAGTAAGCCAATCTCAAAAAACCAAAGGCTGAATGTTCTCTCTGATAAGTGGATGCTGATCCATAATGGGAGTGGGGCAAGGGAAGAATGGAAGAACTTTGGATTGAGCAGAGGGGATGGAGGGGATAGGAGGGCTGTGGGGGGGAGGGGTAGAATGAGATGGACATTATTGCTCCTATATATGGGTATGATTGCATGAATGTGACTCTACATCATGTACAATCAGAGAAATGCAAAGTTGTGTTCCTCTGTGTAAAAACTAAAATTAATTAATAAAGAGTAAATGAGACAGCAGACATTAAAGAGCTCTAAAACTCAATATACTAGGATATGTATCCTAGTAGGTGAGCTTCCTAATTTTCATGCTTCTGCCCTGGAATCAGTAAGGCCAAGTCTCCATGGGTTACCACTGCAGATCCTGACTTTGACTCTCAATAGCAGTTACTACACTTTCTATCAAGGGCTCAGCCCAGACAGGAGGTGAGGCTCCCTTACTTTTCATTCTGGCCAAGCTCTCCACTTCATCCCATGTATACCACATGGATTTCTGCATCCTCATCTTTTTTGTGGTCCAGCCATCTTCTGGAATATCTTTCTTCTCTTTGCTGCTCTTACTATCTACATTCTCAGCTAAAGTACAATTTCAAATCATATTTTTTGAAGGAAGACTTCTGTGAGTATGGTTAGGGATCTGAATTTGCCATCTACACCTCCTACGTGTTATAATTCTGGCCAATTAAGAGTAGGTCCCAAACTGTAAATCTGAAAGAAGTACATAGCTTTCTCAGCTTGGGAAAGCACATTATGTTGCAACCTAGAGCTCTGATACTGGCTGGAGTATCCCTGGGCAGGAGTGGGGAATCCTGTTTTTTTATTTGGGGTCTAGCTCTTACAACCTACATGTTTGGGTTTGCCAGGAGAGGGAGAGAGAGAAGAAAGAAGAGAGAGCTCACCTGCAGTGCTGAGTCACAGCTCACTGCCTGGAAAATGACCTCAAGCCTTCCCACACTGGAAAAATGGAGGGGAGACAAATTATTTCATCCTACATTAAGCACTCCCTTCTTTAAACACCATTTCGACTTAGAGGCAACAGTGCACAGTTTAATGAACTGTTTGTTCTCTGATTGTTCTGGTTTTTAAACTGTGGTCATATTGTTAGCTCCTGGACATCACTGATAGGTTCTATACTTCTTTAGTATCTTTGAGAGAATCTAGGATACACTGGCTTCTTTCTAGACCATTGATTAATAGTTATTGGTTGAATAATCGCCTTCCACATTTAGGTGAAGTTTTGTAGGGGAAAAACATGACCATTTGTGATTTGGTAAGCTCACATAGGTAGCTTGTTGCCTGGATATCGAAACTACTCTGGCTACTCTATTGCTCTGAAACACTGATACTTCTCCACTCCTTACAAAAGAGATAGAGAACGTAGATATGATATTGGAAACTCTTTACCAACTGCTTCATATGATTGAAAATATCAGAGGAGGCAAAGCTTGGAGAAGTATTCTAAATGCAGATAGAAAAGACCGGTTATTTGGTCAACAGACTTATCTCCTTTCTTCCTTACCTACAGCAAAACCCTATTTCCCAGCCTCCCTTGAAGGTGGGTGTGGCTGTGTGGCTGCCTGGATGTTGACAGATGTGTGTCACTTCCAGCCTTGCCTATGGAAATATCCCACATATGGTTCTCCCCAGGCTCTCCTCTCTGCCTGGCCAAAATGGAAATGACCCACAAGGAAACTCTGAAAGTTCCAGAATGGACAATCTTCATTGTGAGTCTAGTTCCAGAAGTAGTGCTTGGAGGAGAGCTACCCAAAAAGGATCAGTTGCACTGGACTGAGAGAAACAGACTCATTATTTGAGGTTTACTTATTGTAGTCAGTGCTAGTGCCTTCTTGCTTTTACTGGAATAAGCAAGGGATATTTTTTCCTCAAAATATGACAGTTATTGAAAGAATTTTTGATTATAAGATGCATCTTGACTTTCGAAAGATTAAAAGGGTAAAAAAAATGTTCATGTTAACTGATAAAATAAGACAATCGGCTATTCCAGAACATCGTCTGTTCCCAGAGCCAGCTCCCTGAAGGATAGAAAAAATTCTCTCTGATAATCAGAATGTAAGCTCATAGGAGACTTAAACTTTATTTATTCAATCTCCTGTCTTCAAAAGTTACAATATCACATGGTACATCTTGGGCACTCAGTAAAATTATTTGATTGAGGCAATGATGTCTGACATTTGAGAAACAAAATGGTAATTTATTAACTTGTGTTGGGAAATTCAATTTGACCAAGTGCCTGCAGCATTCACATCTACATGAGGAGTGAGTTCTCCATCTGTAGTTATTTCTCATGAGAAAGTGAACAACAGTGAGGTGTATAGATTCAGAATCCAGAGAGCTGTTTGGATGAAGTGGGTGTTTAATGGCATTATGGTAGGACGAAGGTTAGCAGGGCTAAGGAGGCAGGGGCCTCCTTACATTACAAGTAATGCAGATTCCCGAGGAAACCCCACAAGACTGTAAAATATGTTTATTTATTTGAATTATAGTCTTTGATGTATATAAAGTCTACAGAGCTGCTTATTTAGTTCCAAATAGTTTTAAGCAAAATTATATCTCACTTTGTGAAGAGTGATGATCGCTTTGTTTTTGATGATTGTCATTTAGGCTCCCTTGAGGTAGTTTCTGTAACAGAGAGGGTGGCAGGGGGAAGAAAGACTGAGAACTTGCCCTGCTCAGACTTGCCTTGAATTGGCACGTTGAAGCAGAATAGAAAACAGAACTGTGTCTTGCCTATTGTTGCACCTCCAGTGCCCATTCTAACACTGGGCACAGAGTTGGTATTCAATGCACGTTTGATGAATAAGTTGTAACTATTCTTTAGAATGCCTGGATGGATGACTCAAAACTTAGAGCTGTAGCAAGTCCCATTTGGAGTTGTAATACAATACTAGTCTTAATTTTTTTTGAGAGTCTATTATGAGCCAGGCATTTTACATATATTATCTTGCCTAATATAAGACAAAAGTAATAAATAAAAGCATTAAGTCCATTAAAAAGAGGATGAAGTTGAGACTGAGATGTTATGTTTGTGATGTTATTTGTACAACATCACAAAGTGACAGAGCTTGGGTCATGTGCAGACTAAGCTGTTCTTAGCTATCCCGCCTCCTCCTTGAGAAGCCGCACACTTTGAGTGATGGAAGACCATCACTGCTTCCAGATGCTCCAGCTCCGGCTTTGGACATGGCTACTTTCTTGTGGAGGAGCTTCACTCAAATCACAGAGTCTGAAACAGAAGTGAGTACAAAAAAAAAAAAAAGAAGTGAGTACAACTAGTTTTGGAGACACATCATTCCAGTTGTGCAGTCCTCTTTCAGCCAGAGGCATCTCTGATACGTGGTGAGAAAAAGCGCAGAGATCCACCATGCACCACCTCTTACCTCTGCTGTTGAGCATGGTGTTCATTTCAAATCCCAGTTTGTGCAGCATCATATTAGCTCAGTGATCACAAGCCTTTTAAGGACATAGACCTCTTAGAGGTGCTAGAGAGAGGTCTCCCTGGGACATGAAAAGATTGCAATGCCATTGTCCTTTGAATTATAGCAGAGCGCTCATAGCTTTTCTTTTAATCTGAATGAAAAATTGACACATATTTACCCTATGGCAGAATAAAACTGGGACTTAGGTTTCAGAATAGTTATTACTAACATCTTGTTTTCTGTACCGTTTATTTTCATTTGGACACTTAGAATTTGTTTTTCTCCAGGAAATGAATGACAGTGAACAACACATTACCACCCCCACCCCTTGCCTTTTCCTTCCCTCAGTTGGCAGCCAGTGTTACACTGATTGACAGCAACATACTAGTCACGGGTTGAAATCATTTCACATGTGCTGGAATAATTCAAAATACAACATGTTTCAGATCAGCCAGTAAATAAAATATGATCTGTATTTTATTCAGCACTAGAAGCTCAACTCAATGAGAGCATTTTCAGGGAACTGATTATTTGTCGGGCAGTAGTTTATGTAACAATATTTTACAGTGTTCTTTGCAGAAGCCATGAATGCAGTATTCACTGTTCTATGAGTGCTGGCTGGAAACCAGGGCACATTGTAAACATGATGATGCTATCCAGAAATGTCCATGGAGGTACAACATCAATCATGGGTCTCTAATCATTGTGCAGCAGCAGGACTTGGAAAAACCCAAGTGCAAGGCAGTACAACTGTGCTTTTTCAATAAAGTGTTTCCATCCTGTTTCGGTATAAACAATGAAGAAAACAAGAAGGAACTATAGAGCTGCAAGCAAGTCACTTTTTAAAGTGTCAATGGAAGCCGGGCGCGGTGGCGCAATCCTGTAATCCCAGCAATTAGGGAGGCTGAGACACGAGAACTGTGAGTTCAAAGCCAGTCTCAGCAATGGCGAGGCGCTAAGCAACTCAGGGAGATCCTGTCTCTACATAAAACACAAAATGGGGCTGGGGATGTGGCTCAGTGGTCCAGTGCCCCTGAGTTCAATCTCCAGTACCAAAAAAAAAAAGTGTCCATGGAAAGGAAAAGATTAATAAATACCTCCGGGGTGTCATGGACTATGCTTTGAAATTAGTCTCAATGAAAATAGTGTCCTTAGTATCTTCATTAGCTAGTGTCATGTCTTTATTTATAATGATGTGCTTATTGAGGTGGTATTTGGATATAACAGAACACAGAACATTGAGACTATTGTGCACATGGTTTGCAATCATGGACTTAAGCCTGGAAGGCAAGATACATTGGATTCCCTTATTGTCCAATAGTCTACCCTGAGTACCTTTCGTGTCAGGCAAGTGATACACTGGTCATTTCTGGGGAGAAGGAAGCTTCTAGTTCATCAGAAAGTATTAATAGTAATAGTAATGACAAAAAAAAAAACTTGATTTCAAGACAGCCCCTTGAGTTTGCGGTCTTTGTTAACTGTTCAAGATTTTGAAGTCTTTAAAAGTCAGTGTCTATGTGGTGTCTATGTCTCATGGGGAGAGGGGATATTTTGATGCCCCGGCCTCAGCCTGCTTGGGTACTCCTGTTAGCTGTTCTCCTCTGTGGTGCTTGCTAGGCATGGCATGTTCCCTTTGCTTTCTGAAATTGATTTTTTTTTTCACATTCCTTTGACTAGAAGTGGATTCACTATAAAGCTAACAAAAGTGACACAAGTCACCTTGCTTGCAAAGGACCCTTTGTCAGATCATTGAAGAGTCCACGGAGATGTGTTTACATAGTGGTACTTTTATATGACTCTTCACAGTAAAATAGTTTACCCACGATTAGTTGAGACCACGGTCTCCATTTTGATTTCTTCTCATGTCAGCGTAGTTGAGAGTGTTTGTAGGCATTTTGGAAATCATATCAAGTGGAAGTTGAATTGAGGAAATATTAGTTTGTGGCGGTCATGGTCAGAGCCTTCTGAATATGAATACATTATTACCAGCTGTCTGAGAATAGGAGTGGCTTCCAAGAATCCTTCCACAACTCATTCAGCATTGTTAACAATGGTGTGGAACCAGAGGTAGATTGGGATGTGAACATATCCTAGGGCACCCGAAATATATGGGTACTAGAGAAGAAATGAAGTGTGAAAAGTTTAGAGCCAGAAGCTAGTCTCTGGGAAATACCTTCAGTCACTAGAGATTTGGTGTTGAAGCAGTCCCTATTGGTGCTTAGTCAAGACAGTCTCTATAAGGAGAACACTTGTTAATGCATTGTGTACTGTTATTTAAATATCATGTGCATTTTTCTTTTTAAAGTAAAAAGTCATAAAATATCATTTATCAGAATTTCTGGATTTATAAAGCACTATACCCACTCTCCGTTTATCAGTACTATCCATACTAAATACTTTTGAGTGTGAAATCACATGTTTTGCGCATCCTAACATATTACCTCACATCTGAGTGTGCATGTGAGTCATGTTGTCTTGAGATCATTTGGGTGTTCTGGCTGAACATGTGTGCAGAATTAACAGCAATACACAAAGCACCCTGAAGAAACAAGTGGTCTGGTGATAGAGTTGCCACAGTCTTCATTTATGGGCTAATGTATTTAATATTAGAAAATCATTATTCTATGACTATAGAGCTCACTGCAACGTGACAGCAGACTAAAAATAATTTGGTTAATTTATTTTCAGATAAGTTCTTCATTTCAGATTAATTCTGTACATTTTTATCTAGACGTACTAATTATATAAAATTCTAAACACTATGAGAAGGGAAGATTCTAATGAAACCCAGACATAAAAGAAAATTTTGGTAAAAGAAAATGTGACACTAAAAAAAGATAAAATTTGGCAGAAAAAACAATTGCAGCTGAAACTAAAAGTTCATTAATTATAAAAAGAAAATAACCAGGGCTGTAGCTCAGTGGTAGCGTACTTGCCTAGCATCGCTGAAGCCCTGAGTTCTATCTCCAGTATCTAAAAACAAAACACAAAACAAAACAGAAAACCATGAAAGAAAGACAAAACAAAAATATGAACAAATAATAAAGATATCAACAAAAACAATAAAGAAGTTAATAGTTTCCCAGAGCAGAAAGAAAAGAGGAAGGAGAAAGGAAATAGTAAAGAGAAACACAATTTAAAGGTCATCTGTGTGTGTAAAAATTTAAAAAACAGCTTTATTGAGAAATTAGCTGACACTGATGAGTACTGTGTTTGTCCTGATGAATTTCCTTCAGCACTGTTTAATAAACTTTGTCCCTCCAAATTATGCAAGTAATATTTACAGAGAAATTCACAGAATATACTAGCTAGTGAGTCCAAGACAAGATGTTGCCTATGCTGTATACTTAAGTGCTCTAATAAGCAGATATAACTGCTTAAAAGCCAGAGGGACTCCACAGATCGGTGGCTCAAGCCTGTAATCCCAGCACTCAGGGAGGCTGAGACAGGAGAATCGCGAGTTCAAAGCCAGCCTCAGCAAGGGTGAGGCACTAAGTAACTCAGTGAGACCCTGTCTCTACATAAAACACAAAAAAGGGCTGGGGATGTGGCTCAGTGGTTGACTGCCCCTGAGTTCAGTCTCCAGTACCAAAAAAAAAAAAAAAAGGTATGGAATCACATATCTATCAGTATAAATGTACTAGATGAATACCTCAAATAACAGAGAAAAGAAATCAGTTTTATAACTGATGTTTAGGATTGTTTTTAAGGATTTATAAGATCAGTTCTGCATATCAAATTTTTAGGTGAAAGAGATTTGTCATTCAGAGGTCCCAGTGAAAAATGATCTTCTTTAAATAATGACAATTATTTAAATCATGAGAATTACCAAATAAATCATTACATTTGATTAACTTCTGTATGTACACTTAGAAAAATGTCCAAATAAAAAAAAAACAATTTGGAATAATTTAATTATCCCAAACTATTTATCAGAATTAAATAATGTGAAGAAGTGTTAAATTAGGTAAATAAATAGACATGAAATATCACCACTTTATTGTAGTGTCTACGCTAAACATGATTAGTTGGTCATTGTGTGCTGCTATTCTCACAAACCCCATGAATGACTTTTAATTATTTTGTGAGCCAAAAATTCTTTCTGTGTAAAAGTGATAAACAGAAGTAATGAATATCCTTGGATGGTTTAATAATCCAATTAATGAAAATAAGTGACTCATGAACACATTGAAAAAGACTTAAAAATTTCTTGCCATTTTGACATAATAGTGACTTCAGTGATCATATTATAAATGTATATTCATTGCAATGAAACATCATTGACAACCTGGTCAATGGGTGTCATCAGTTTAGAGTGTATTTAAAATTGGTCATAACAAAAGAAATGACCTGCAATTTTATAGCTCATACAAAACTGATAGAGGGTTTTTATGAATTTGAGAGTTTGAAAACTTAACATAATTTTACCAAAAGGAATTGTAATGCTGAAAGAAACCTTCCTAAACTTTCAATAATAGCTAGACAATAATACATCACAATTCTATTGACCATTATGGAAGAAGGCTAACTTATCTACCTCTCTGTAGACAATACACAATTGTCATATGAAGAAACATATAAAGAATATGCAACTGAAAAAAAATACGTGAAATCCACGCAATATTGGTGTATAGGGCAGTTCATAAATAAAATACTGTTACATTTATGAATTTGTAATATTTTCTATTTTTGAAGACTTTCAAAATTTATCATTTGGTATGGTTTCTTTTCTCTTTATAAATTAATTATTTCCTTACCTAATTGTGCATTCACAACTTTGGATTATTTTTTTTAGACCCTTTGATTGTTTAATCTTTAGACCCATGAAACCTATGGTCTGTCTCTGCCTCTGATCTTAACCTTCCCTCTGGTTTGGAGAGGGGCTTTCCTTCTCCCTCTTTGGACTTCCTCCTTTTCACCAAGAACCAGTTCTGGTTTATACTTCGACTGAACAGGACACGGGACAACTTCTGCTTGGAGACCCCAGTAGTGTCTCTTCATCTGCAGGCAGTACTTTCCAGGGCCCCCAGTGGGTGCCTGCAACCGGACACGACTGAACTATACATGTTATTTTTTCTCGTATCCCCTGCAGCTTTGCCACACGGTACCAGTGTTAAGCTGTCCGTCCATGTTTTGTAGCCTGGTGTCTCTTTTGCAACACTACTTTGAGCTTTGGGGTCATTATTAGGTAAAATAGGGTTTACCTGAACTCAAGCCCTGCAATACTACCCCAATTGAAATGTACCCTGGACAGCTGCTATGAGTGATCAGCTCATGAAGCACAGATATGTCAGAGCAAGGGGGGAGTCACATTGGGGGTAGGACTGTACAGGACATTGCAGGATTACATCATGCCCCTCAGAACAGTGTGCAATTGAAAACTTACAAATTATTTCTTCCTGGAATTTTTTCTTTAATATTTTTGACCTGTGGTTGACCATGGGTAACTGAAACCACAGAAAATAAGACCATGGATAAGGAGGGACTGGCATAATTTCATATTTTGTTCCTGAATTCCAGGAAACCAAAAGAGTGTGTTTGGGACAGCGTGAGGGAGGGAACGGAAAATATTCTAAGACCACAGCAACAAGAACATTTCCATCTGTCACCCTGACACGCTGCTTGCTAATCAACATGGCTGCCCCTTGCTGTGCTCTTCATTTGCCAATACAGTCAAAAACAAAAATTAAAGTAACAAATAAAAGCCTCACTGTTCATATGACTCACTGATCTATTTATTGGGTCTCTGCTCTGCCTGAATAATTCTGCACTGTCCACAGATTTTGTTTCCAAAGGTCTTGGAGCTCAAAAGGGGCCTGTAGGCAGTGTGCAGAGGTTACAGCTGGGGGTTCTGGTGGCCCCCTGAAAAGCTATGTTTCTTTGTCCTTCCTATGCTGGACTTTGAGATAAGCTTTTCTGAAAGAAACTGTGTGTTTCTTAGGATTTTGAGAATCATGAATCTGCAAGGAGTTTTAAAATCATGACTTGCAAGCTCCTCAGGGTCTAGCTTGCCACTTTTCTGGGCTCATTGCTGTGCCTCCAAAATCTGCATTCTTGATTTTAGCCCCAGAGAGGCTCTCCTCTTCTTCAAACACACCCAGTGCTCTTACCTGGCATGTGCTCTTTCCTCTCTCCTCTTCCTTCCTTGCTGGAGAGACAAATTCCCTTCACCTGAAGAAGTCCCAGTTTGAAAGCTGCTTGTGCCCAGCACCCCCTTTGCCTTTCCTCTTTCACTTTGCCAAGCCCCTGCAGTGGTTTATTAATTCGGATCAGTTTTGGCACAGGCCTGATAGTGTCTCATAGTTATTTGTCCTGTTTCTTCATTATGAGTTTTACAATAGCGCTTGTCTTGTTAATCGTGTATCTTTGGGACCTAACTCAGGACTTGGTACACAGCAGGGCTCCAAAAGACAAAATTAGATGAACAAAGAAAAGACATAAAATAAGCTAAGCTACATCAATTAAAAAAAAAAAAAGCTAAACTAAACTAAATTTTATCAAGTCCAAGCAATACTTCCCTCAAACTGCATTTCCTGAGGTAAATTGTGTTTGCACTAAACAAATGAATTGCTGGCTATGTTTCACCTTTATTCCTCCTGTCCTTCCTCTACCAGTCCTGCATATCCACATGACATCCTTTCTGGTCACTTCAAGGAACTGCCTTATGCTTCCCCGCCAATTCCTTCACCCCTGGACATAAGAGCATGTAGAAAATGCTTTTGCCCATTTGTTTTGACTCTTCCAACATTTCCTTCGTTGCATTTCTGAGACAACATCCTCAAACCACTATGTAGTTTAAGAATCATGAAAATATTACATTTTTTTCAAGGAAAAAAGAAAATCAATTTTAGAATAATTTATACAATAAGTATGGAATACCACAGGTGGTGGTAGGTAATGGAAACATAGAAGTGACCAGGACAAGCAGTGACTCTGTCATTATGGAGTTTGCGGTCTGTTTGGGGAGACAAATTAAAGAGATGCAAAGGATCCCTGAATTATGGTGGGTTGACTTAGGATTTTTCGACCTTACATTGGAACAAAGTGATGTGCATTCAGTGGAAACTATACAGTGAATTTTGATCTTTTCCTGGCCTAGAACTATGCAGTATGAACCTCTTGGTGCTGGGCAGTGGCAGTGATCCACAGCCTCTATTCATCCCTGTGATAAGGAGGAGAAACAGCCAGTCCTTTATGGTGAGCTATGTCGCTAAGCAATGATGATGGGTAGCCTAGATGGACTTAATGCATTTTACACTTACTGTATTTTCAACCTACAGTGGGTTTCTTGGGATGTAATATTCACATGATTCTTCAACTATGCAGTGATTTGGGAATACTGTCTCAGAAATGTCTCAGTTGAGCAGTTGCACTCTGATAATAACAATACTATCTACTAATAATTATGGCTGAGATAAATGCCCAGTCCAGGGTGTTGTACTGCTTGATGAGGAGGGCTGGGCCCCCTCTTTATGGCCCCTGCTGAGATGTGATGATGAATAGGGGTAGCTTTGATGCAATGGGGAAGCTGGGTGGAAGAGAGGGGTTTTCAAAACACAAGGAGCAGCATGTCCAGAGATCCTGGGCTCAGAGGAACCCAGAAAGGTTGAAAAAAGAGAAAATATGTGTGAAGCAGAACAGAGAGAGCTACACAGCAGGTGGCTGGGAGATGAAAGTTCTGCAGCAGAGCAAAGCCAGGTAACTAAGCAGTGTGGTTGGCCCAGGAGCCCTGCACACCAGAGGATATTTCTCACTTCCATTGCTTGATTTTGAATCTAGGCACAGTACTTTCTCCCTCACCACCAAATGCAGTGCATTTGACATGTAATGATATGTAGGTTCCTTAGGCATCTGTGGGTGAGTGGTGATCTCCAACATCATTTATGTTTTTGCTCATGAGGATAATTCCTTCTGAAATTCAAACACTTTCCATAGTCTTCTGGTGCACCCCATTTCAAGGTGGGGAATACCTGCATCTCTAGACAGGTACCTTGTCTGTGGTGACTGCTGAGAGGTAAATATTAAGCTCATTCTGGGTAGTCAGTAGGGCTTCTTTTGTCTGCCAGGAAAACTGTGGTTTGATAACTTTATGGCTGAAGATGTAAATAACGTCATGGCAATAATTTATATAACTTTGAATAGCCACTGGGTAAGTACTGCTAATATTGTGCTTTCAGTGCACCAAGAAAGCGCTACCTAATGAGGATTTTGCCCAATGCTTCGTCAGAGGTGGTGCATTTCGCTGATTTTCCTGACATAATTGATTGAGCCTCGAGTGATTTCTATGCCTATTTACTTTCAGCCCTCAAGACGCTCTTGGATGTCACGAATTGTCCCCCTGCTTAGCCATGTGCTCAATTACTTCCGTTGTGTGGGTTGGCAGTATGAACCTGTGAGATTCAGATCTCAGCAACTCCAAAATAATTGCCTTGAAGCCACACGTGTTTTTGAGTGCCTAGCGTGAACAGAACACAGTGCTAGGCCTGCAGAGGGCTGACCAGACACTGAAGCACATGCCTAGAAAAATACAGCAGCCTCAAATTTGAAAATAAACACAAACTTTGTTTGATGTCACTCCTTTCTGGTTTATTTTCTTACCATTTGCCTTGTTAAAAAAAAAGAGGCAGTGCAAAAAAGAAAAGAAATCTGGGACTCCTCCACTGAAACGCATTGCTATTGTTCTCTGGGACTCAGTTGCCTCTTTGTAAAATGAGGTTACAAAACTATTTTCTTTAGAAATTAATGTTGAGTTCTAAATAAATTAGCATATGCAGAGTGCTGAGAGCTGGGATAGTATAGGTTAACAATAACAAGAACATTATTGTTGTTGTTGTTATTATTGTTGTTATTATGGGACTGTTCCATTCAGGCAAGGCACATCTTGGTTTCCTGGGTGAGTCCCACTTTGGGTCTTTCTGATCAGTAAATTGGCTCAGAGATAGGGACTCATCTATCCATCCACCCAGTAATTTTTTATTGAGTAAGCATAAGTTGTGAGCCAGGGTCTTAGGTGGTGGATCTATAGTGAGGAACAAATAGTCTGGAGAGGCGGCAAGATAAGTGACGTGGCCTTGTGGGATTTCATGGAGCAGCAAAATTGCAAAAATTTTGGGGGCTGGCGTCAGGCTGCCAAGATTTTATTTTGCTGAGTAAGGATGATAGCAAGATTCAACTACCATTTTGTATCATCATTTTTAATGCCCCAAACAGTAAGAAGACCATGACATCAGAATAAATTAGTCTTCAAAGTTAAATACATTTGTGTCCAGCAGGGGATAACTGGTAACCTGGCATAGGTGCTTATAATAATTTGTTGAATGAGCATTTCTTTTTGAGTGAACATCTCCATTTCCTTGTTTTACTCAGGCTTCTGCAGACCAGTATTTAGTAATTTTCAGATCAGTATTTAGGAGTGTGGGAGAAAGTGAGCTTCTAGTTGTGCAAGTGGATTAGAATCTACAGACACATTTATTCCATGGATCTGCAAGGAAAAAGCTACACACAAAAGTGTAATTTATTGTGATAACAGAAGGGAATGAATGATGTCCAAATAAAAAATACCATGGGGGTTAGGCTGAGAGCGTTCTTTTACAAATTATGGGAATGAATTTTATTTCATAAATCAAAAGTTTTATGAGCTTTGTGATCCTTCTATGCTTTGTGGCTGAGAGCTATATTTCTGAGAGTTTAAACAGAAGCTTTATGGCTGATGGTTAAATATCTCAGGAGCACACAGCTTGCTCTCAGTTAAGATGACAAGACAGGATCATAGAAGAATAAATTGACTTTATTCACCGCGATCATCTTTAATCAGGGCTCTTTGCTCCGTATGATCTGTTTCCAAGGAATGTTATGATTTTCTCATTCTGTATCTTGTATCTTTCCAGCACACAACTGTAACAGATCAGCAGGATGCTTCTTCCCGAGGCTTATCAGATACCGTCAAGTGCTACTTTTTCTCTTAATTAAAAAAAAAAAAGCTAGACAATTTAAAAAAAATAGTTTTGCTTCACTGAAATCACTCACTCAAAAGTGACTATAATCTGATGGGTTTGTTAGATTGAAAGTAACAACATTTCTTTATATAGAATATAAATACATTGATCTAAAATGAGGATGATCATGCTTTTGAAAATGACGGGCATTTGAAGGACAACAAATTTGACCTCAGGTTGAAAGGGTGCCTCTCTCTGCTTGGAATGAACCTTGTCACTTTGGACTCTTTGGGGTCAGGAAAGGCTGACTGATGAGTGGAGTTGAATCTGCTGGGAAGATGTCAACTGAGATGGCAGAAATGAAGAATCACATTTCCTGGGAGACAGAACACTTCTTCTTAAGGTCTGTCTTATGTGAGCAGTGACAGACAAATGACAGCACTATCTGAAGTCTACCTGTCTGACAACCTCAGCTTCTTTCGATATAGAAATCAAATTAGCATTAATCAAATAGCATTGTGCTCATTTAGATTTTCTTTCTTTTCAATTTTCTATGATAAGTTATCAAAAATTTTAGTATGCTTTTAAAAATAAAAGTCAAGCTCAGGAATACATGTCTAAGACTTGAAGTTCATCATGAGCAATTCATATTTTCACTCAAAGTCTATTTTCCCTTAGTCTGCACATAATTCTAACACATTCATTGATTTATTTTGTGAATTCATATCAGTACACTAAAGGAATAAATAGCAGAGAGAAGATCTATAGTTGTAAAGGCAAAGACTCCTTATATAAAGTAAGAAGAAAAGAGAGTCTGCCTGCAAGAAAAGTGGCAAAATAGTCTGAATTGCAAACATAGAAAACAAAATAAAACAAAGCACCACTGAATGCATTTTGTTGAATCTAGGAGTATAGACTCCAGTGTTCCTGGATTCTTTTTCCCCCACCAAAGTAATATATTTAGCACCTTTTGACTGAGAAGATATGAAGGTATATAACGTGCCAAAAAAAGCTTTCAAAAGCATGTTTAAAAAGAGGAAGCTGGTCATAGTAGTGCAGGCCGTTCAGCTCTTCCGCTATTGAGTGAAAGATGTTTGCAAAAGATACAGAATAGTCAATAAATTTATTCTACCTCTATCTCAAAAACTTTTCCTTCCTTCTTCAATAATTGTGCCTCTACTTAGCAGTCAAGGAAAGACAGTCAAAGAAAAAAGTTCCAAGGTCCAAGATGCCAGCATATTTAGCATTTTCCAAAGAAGCAGTCTAGAACAGTCATTGTTCTTTTCAAGGTGATGTCCTTTAGAATCTAAAAGAAAGATGAGATATATGTGCTATGGGTGGTGACCAAGTAGACATCTAGCATTCATTTTCAAAACTACCCTAGGCAGGAGTTGACTCAAGATGTATTTTGAGGCACTTTCCTAGTTAGTAGTGTTTCTAGATCTCAGTTTCTTTGTGCTACTATTGCAATTCCTCAAATCAGGTCATCTTAGTCATATGGATGGTTAGGACCAACTCAAAACCTCCTTTTGCATACCTTGATCATTTCAGATCTTATAGAACTCTGTTTTCTGACCTTTTGGAATATTTGAGTTTTTGTTCATAGCTATAATTGAATCAGATTATGAACAATATAAGTGTGTCTCATTTTGTTTCTGTATTGTTCGCAGACTTCTCAGGTCTATACACATAGTTTTCATTCAGTAAACATAAGAGAACCAGTTAATGTGTTAAAATCTATGTTTAAGATTGAACCAAAAAAGGAAATGTATTGGAACTAAGAATATGTGTTCATATCATCATATTTTTCATATGCTTATATACTAGACATCCTCGTGAATAAAATAATTAATGTAGCTAAATATAACTGTTCACGTTTTTAAAAAATCTAAACTGTTTTCTTGAAGTTTCCCTAAGTGATTATTGAACAGGTGTCAGGAAACACATTGATGCTCATACTAATATGGTTAAAATGTTGTGACATCAAAAAATGTTTCTGTAAAGTCTCTATAGTTCTGCATACCTTTAAAAACTAGGCAAAAATCATGAATATTATATGTACATTCCTGCATTTTTATGTCTTGGGAGTAATTATATTGGTTATGGTCTCATCTTATCCTTTCCCTGATAATAAGGTTTCAATTTTTGATTCAAGAGTATGAAAAACTGCAGTTTCATTTATACTTAATCTTGAGCCCGGAGTTTTCAAAACTATGGCAAAGGAATTATTAAAGTGGGTTTTTCTTGTTTTTATTTTTTCTTTTGGGCATTTTTTGATTGTCAATCTTTTGTGAACCTGTATTTTGAAAAAATAAAATAAACATGGAAAATGAACTTAAATGTTGTAGTAGTGCTAATTTCTTCCTTTAAAATTTAGTTGCAAATTGACAATTTATATTTATATATGTTTACGAGTACAAAGTAATGTTATGCTTTATGAATAAAATGAATAATAATTAAGTTATTCACATTATCATCTCCATCAATTCATCACCTTAAATTGTTTGTAGTGAGAACATTTGAAATTTCCTTTTAACAATTTTGAAATGTACAATGCAGTATTAATAACTATGTTTGACATACTGTGCAAGGATGGTAATGACTTGCTCACCTTCATCTAGGCCTTACTTCTTAAAGTTTTCACCACCTCTCAACGTCACCATACTGGAGACCAGGCTCTAACACATGAACCCCTGGGGGACCAGCCACTTCCAAATCACAGCAGTATTGTTTCAATTTTGGTCCTTATCTCATTGCACACCTGCAAGAATTCTGAGACTTTTCTCCAGCTAGAGGTATCTTCAGCCTGTCCTTTGTTACTAGATTCTTCTTGATGGTGAAAATTTGAGAGGAGGCGGGAAACCTACTGTAAGAAACAATTTGCAAACTGGTGTGGGTCTACAGATCACGCAAAGTAGTAGTGGTTTAGAAGACATCCTAAAGGCTTTACCTGTGATTGCCTTATTAAACTACTGAATGTTTCTGGGATGTCCAGGTCTGGGAGAACAGGTTTTGGAGTCAGACAGAATTGGGGTACCAGTTTTCTAAAATGAGGATGTAAACTCTTTCAATCAGTCAGGGTACACCTTGGAGAGAGAAATTATATGGGAATATAAAAAGAAATTTAGTGTAAAAATGATAAACTCTAGCAGGGGATTGATATAGTGAGGGATTGGTTTAGAGGAAATGAGGATAACTCTAAAGAATACAGGAATAGCAGATTTAAAGAGCAGATAAGGAAAGGATCCTGCTAGGGCTGAGTCCCAGACAACACTGTAAAGGACCCTCCAGAGCTGTGGCTCTCCTAATGGCACAGAAGTCACTGCAGCACAAGGTTGTAGAACTTGCTGAAAACTCACTTTCTGGGGTCCTAGGGGGATTTTCTATGAAGCTGTCTGAGGAGGAGTCAGGGGAAGCTTCTGGGGACTTGAACAGGGGTCTCTTTAGCCCTATTGTCTAGGTCCTGTTTTATCTTCTGCTAAAATTCCCTAACTGCAACTGCACTTTGGTATGAAGGGTCAAGTCTGAGTAGAATGTGATAAATTCTTAAATCTCCTGAAATTTGTTTTTAGAATATGAGGGAAGTAAGGAAGGTAATATATCTATTGGAAACCTTGAGACTTCTCCAGGAGGATTTAGGGCTTATTTTCAGCAATGTGCTAAAAATATAATTAACCTGGTGATTAAACTCTATGCTAAAGAAAATACTAATTTATTTTCTTTAGGTTGCAAGAAACAGAAACCAATCCTTCCTAGCCTAAATAAAATTCACTGGAAAGATATTTGGGCAGCTGGTGACATTAAAGGAAGTGTTGACCAGCCTTGAATTTGGAAGGACATATCCTATAGCAACTATGGGGTCTTAGTAGCAGAAATGAAACTCTTGCCATGAACTCAGCTCAGCTGCAGGGAATATGACTTCCCAGCCCTCATCATTTTTAGCATAGGAGACTGACAATTCTGTCTTGGGAGAGATTGAAGGCCAAATGTAAGAGGTCACATAGTGTGATTGTGACCAACAGAAGCTTGAATTGTTTATCAAGGGTAGAACCAGAAATACTATCCATCACACTGAATCAGGTTGCTCATGAGAGAAGACTGCATGAAGGAGAAGCTTTACCTGTTGCCCGATGTTACTAATAAAATGTTTGAGGAACTTTCTAGGAGCAGGCAGTCCTATTTCCTCAAGTGATAGCTTGTTCTCATTTGGGAATCTTCAATTTGACTAGCAAGAAATTCATTTCTATCAGATAAAGCCCAGCAATAATGAACGTCTTCCTGATAATTCTTGTCACTCTTTTTCCAAGGGGCTGAAAATGATAATTAATGCAGAAGCTGTGTTTATTGATTCATGAAATTGAGTGTGTGCACTCCTTTGATACAGAATTCTTCTTGATGGTGAAAGTTTGGGAGAGGGCGGGAAATCTGCACATTAAAGACTCAATTTATTTGACAAGATATTACAACAAAGACAACCTCATGTATATGAAAATCTTGGGCTTTTGTTCGCTTTGCCAAAGTAGAGACGACAGAGCAAAGAGCAGGTGTTTCCATATCCCCCCCCCCTTCACTTTCGCATTTTTCACCTTCTTAATCAGGCACCCATGGGGTTGGAATGACATTGTCTGTGGCATGCAAGGACACAGCTCAGAATTTGGCCCTGAAAACTCCTCTCATTCAGAGTTCTTGGGGAGAGACCAGTGTGAGAAATTATGTCTGAAAAACTTCTTAAAGCCCTAAGGAGGGACCAGGGCATGGGGACCAGAAGGAGCCCCCTGCAACAGAAGAAAATAGGAAACTATATTTAAACTTACAAAGATTCTGGGGGCTACGAGCTCCATAGCTGGAAACTATGTTCCTCTTCTCAGTTTTTCTAAGTTCTGAGTTTTGGCTGTTGCTAAGTCTGGATTTTGCCAGGTTTTGGATTAAGTATTAGTCACGATGGGAGTTAAAGAAATGCTGAGCTGAGGCTTTGAGGAATCTTGCACACACACACAGAGTACATATACATATGTGTACAAGTCCACAAAAAACCATGCACATGATACATACATACATGTACACATATGAACACGTATATATATATATATATATATATATGTAACATATATATAAACAGGTACCATGCACAGGTCTTGCAAACATTACTATAAAATCATAGTACCACAAACACACAAAGCACTTATAACCTCACAATTCACACATGTACAAACACCCTCACATATTACACAATATCACAAATGCACACATCGCTTAAGTCATAGTTACACCACACATATCCAACAAGTCACATCACAGACATACACATAATACTGATGTACATCCTTCTATGTAACACTCAATTACACCACAAACATACACAACCGTATATTGCATGCTGTCAGGTATATACACATGCCCAAACACACATACCACACAAAACATACAACCAAAAATATACATACTACCCCCAAACCACAAATACAGTTATTTCCTACACACCCCATAGAACATAAGTTCCATAATATTCATTTCATGCATACACATGTACACAACCCCCCATACTTCCCTCATCAGATGTGATGAATGGCCTGCTACCCTAATGTCAGGAGGATGAATAACAGCCCCCCAAATCTCAAGTTTTAATTCCTGAGACCTGTAAATGTTACCTGATTTGAAGAAAGCTTGCATATGTATTTAAGTCCAGGATCTTGAGATTGAAAGATTATCTTGTATTATTTGTGTGGGCTCTAAGTACATCTATCTTTATAAGGAGAAGGCACAGGGAGTTCTCTCTCTCACACACATAAGTGTGCATGTATACCCACATACCCACACACACAGAAGGGGAGGCCATGTGTCTACAAAGATATACTGGAGTGATGAATCAGAGCCAAAGTATGCTGGCAGCTACCAGATACTGGAGTAAGAGTTGAATACTCTGAGCAGAAGTTTCAAAGTTTAGGCAAGTTTAGACAAGACCTTGGGTAAGAGCTAGAGACTTGAACAGAAAGAACAGGGAAGAGACTTGAGTCCTTAGATTTGGGGTCTTTCAGGATTGGAAAAAATCAATGCCTTTGGACTCCAGACAATAAGTAATAAGAATGGGAAAGAAATTGAAAAACAAAAACCCACTGGGACTTTTCAGTTAAACCAGAATTTTACTCCGGCTTCAAAGAGCATATTAAGGATGTTTCTTTCACATTCATGTCTAAATTTTAGATGGTTGGCCTCAAAGGAACTGTTATAAAGGCTAAAAAGAATCATAGAGCTATGAATGCCATGCAATCAGGCTGTGCTTAACAGTGTGGGTCAGAAGTCCACTGAAGTTGTGTGTAGTACTAGGAATTGAACCCAGGAGTGGTCTACCACTGAATTACCACAGATTTTTACTTTTTACAGGGTCTTACTAAGTTGCCAAGGCTGGCCTTGAACTTGTGATCCTCCTGCCTCAGCCTCTCATATCACTGGAATTTCAGGCATGCACCACCATGGCCAGCTCCATTGCTTTTGAAGGAATCATGTTGGCAAAGTCAACATATTCCAGGATTTAAAAAACTTCATGATTATAAATCAGCCTGAGGGCTTCTAAATTGCACCCACCAGACATGGGTTGAAGATCTATGTAGTCCTCCAGGAGGCACATTTCCCAATGCTCATTTCAAATGTGGGCCACAGAAGATAAGAGACAAGAGGTTCCTGGTAAATAGAAGCAGGGGCTGTGGAGAGCTTTGGATGAGGAGTTCCTTGGCATAAGCAGAAGCAGAGTCAAAGCAAGAACAGCTTCCACTGCTACGATGAGAGGTCTTTATTCTTGCTCCCTGTAAGGATTTCTAATTGCTGTGGACCAGGGATGCTAAGATGCTCACATTCTTCTCTTGCCACAAATGAAATTTTAATTGGACTTCATAGGTCACTGGTCTTGGAGGAGACACATCTGCCCCTAGTGGAGAACAGTGTATACAAGCAGGACATCCTGGATTTTGTCCCGGGCATAGCCACTGGGCAGGATTTGAGATTGACATCCTTGAGGTGGTAGTGAGTGTGTTTTGTATGTGGGAAGAAGAGTGCATCAGAGAGACAGACCATGACAGAGATGGCTGACTGTCTTTATTTATTTATTTTTATTATTACTTTTTTGGTACTGGGCATTGAACTCGGGGGCATTCGACCACTGAACCACATCTCCAGCCCTATTTTTGTGTTTTATGTAGAGACAGGGTCTCACTGTTGCTTAGCACCTCGTTGTTGCAGAGGTTGGCTTTGAACTCGCGATTCTCCTGTCTCAGCCTCCCTAAGTGCTGGGATTACAGGCTTGAGCCACTGTGCCCGGCCTGACTGTCTTTAAACACTGATGCTTCTAGCCAGGCACAGTGGTGCATGCCTGTAATCCCAGCACTTTGGGAGGCTGAGACAGGAGAATTGCGAGTTCAAAGCCAGCCTCAGCAACTGCGAGGCGCTAACCACCTCAGTGAGACCAAAACACAAAATAGGGCTGGGGATGTGGCTCAGTGGTCGAGTACCCCTGAGTTTAATCCCTGGTACCCCCAAATACTGATGCTTCCCCTTCCAAGGCAGGGAAAAATGGCACCTCTTCATAGGGTCGCTGTTACCAGCTTCACCTGGTTCAAGATGGGATCATGTGATTGATACTCACCAAGGAAATGGGGGAAAAAAGTGATGTGTATTATTTCTAGCTGGGAAAGCAGAAACACAGGATGGTAGGAGTGAAGTTCCCTGAATTATTGTACAAGGGGAAAACTTCCACCAACTGGGAACACCATGATATATGGGTGGAAGGAGTGTCACACCAGTGCATGCCTCATAAACACGGCACACACACATACAGACACCACATGTCACTCATATTACACACACACATAGAAACACATACTTTCTTACAGTCCATTGGGAGCCCCCGGGACTTCTATGCTGTTTCAGTGCTTGCACCAGAAGGTCCCAGCATCACTGACCACTCTGGATCATGGAGGAGATAGTTACAGTTATGAGGGCACGTTCTTCACTAGCAGAGACCAAAGTTCTAGTTGATGGGGATTTATCCAAAATGCTTTGCTCTCTTGAGTCTTCTTTCTTTTCAATGGTCAGGGTAGTCATGAGTGAAGAGGTAAAATAGAGGGAGGTGTCCTGAGCATAGAACTGGAGTGAACAAGTGGAGGATTACAAAGAAGGAGAAGCGAAGCAGTTTTCAGGTGACGACTCCAGTGGTTGAACTAGGAGAGGTGAGATCTGCTAATGCCCTGTTTAGTGATCATTCAATTTGACTAATCTTCTTCCCAGTATAAGAAGTCACTTAAATCACACATTCGGGACAAATAAGTTGCTTTAATAAGTTTATCATCCTTTTACCATGGATACTCCTCAGAGGTCTCTTTTCCCTAGGCCCTTTCCCATGATGCACAGTCTCTTTCCACAAGGTTGGAGACTCTGGGCCTCAAGTCTGCACCTGCATTTTTCTACAACTTCTGAGTCTTGTGGACAATGACTGCGGAGACAAACTGTACAGGAAATAAAGTAAAAAAAGAAAAAGAAAAATATTCCTAGAAGAAATTAAAACTATTGATAACAACATCTCAGATTCCTTGTAAACAACCATCATCTTGCTATATATAGCTTCATGAATGATTAAACAGAAGGTGACTAGGGCCAAGAATAAGTACTCACCCTTTACTCATTATGGAATTTATTATTTTCTAAAAAAGTGTTTCCCAATTTCCCTCTTTAATATTTAATTTTTTAACCTCATTATTTTTGTAAGCTTGAATAAATATTTTAAGTGTACCCTCTGCTTCATCCTCTTAGAATTCTCAGCAGATGGCCCTGATATTTTAACAAGGTTACTTGAGAATATCAGACATGAACTTTTTAAAATCTCCAAAATTTTCTGTATTCCTCCTTTTCTCACATAATTTCAGAAGAATAGAAATTATTTTTCTTCCTAATTCTAAATTCTACATCTGTGCACATAGTTCCATTTCTGTCTAGCTTTTCCTACATACTGTACCATCACATAATCTTAAATAGTCTCTTAATTTTTTTATGTTTAAATTCTCATCCTAGTATGTAAACAGGCATTTGTCTCTTTAAAAAATAATCAAAGAGGACACATCAAAAAATGGAAAGACAACCTGTGATCATGGTTTGGATGAATCAATATTGTCAAAGTGTTTACACTACTCAAAGTGATCTACAGATTCAGTGCAATCTCTATCAAAATGATAGAGATTCATGGAATTAGGAGAAAAATGCTGAAAAGTTTTATGGAACAACAACAACAAAAATTCCCCAATGGCCAAAGCAACCTTGAGCAAAAAGAAAAAAGAAGACTTTACATTTCCTGGCTTCAACATGTTCTTCAAAGATGCAATAATCAAAACAGTGTGGTATTGGTGTAAAAACCAGTAAACACATAAACCAATGGGACAGAATAGAGAGCCTAGAAGTGACTCCATATACCTACTGCAAACTGATTTTCAACAGAGTCACTAAGAACATACTATGAAGAAAGGATATTGTTTCCAATAAATTTGGTGCTGGGGAAATTGGATATCCACATGCAGAAGAAGGAAACTAGACCCTTATTTCTCTCCAGTTTCAAAAATCAACTCAAAATGGATTAAAAACTTAAATGTAAGATGTGAGAGTATGAAAATACTAGGATAAAACTCATTGGAATGTTTCAGGACATAGGAATGGGCTTCCAAAAGCATAGGAAGCAAAGCAAGAATCGCCAAACTGGAAACATTAAATTTCATTAAAAGCTTCTACACAGGGGCTGGGGGTGTGGCTCAGTGGTAGAGCGCCTGCCTTGAACGCATGAGGCACTGGGTTCGATCCTCAGCACCACATTCAAAATACATAAATAAATAAAATAAAAGTTTGGAAAAAATATTTAAAAAAAAAAAAAAAAAAAAGCTTCTACACAGCCAAGAAAACAATCAACAGTGTGAAGAGACACCAGAATATGTACAGAAATCAAAAAATTGAAGAAGGGAGAAAAAGAGAAGCCAAACCAACCAACCAACCAATAACCCAATTTAAAAAGTGGGCAATGGACCAAGATAGACAGTTCTCAGAAGAAAACCTGCAAAGGACCAACAGGTATATGAAAAATACTCAATATCACCAGTCTTCTGGGAAATGCAAATCAAAACCACAATGAACTATCACCACACTCCAGTAAGAAAGGCTATCATCAAAAAGACCAAATATAACAAGTGCTGGCAAGGATGCAGAGAAAATGGAACCTACACTTTTGATGAGAAATACCAAAAATAGAACTATCTTATGATCCAATACTTCCACTACTGGCTATATAACCAAAGGAAATGAAATCAGTATGTCAAAGAGACATCTTGCACTCTCATTTTCATTGCAGCACTCTTTGCAGTAGCCAAGAAATAGAAACAACCTTAGTGTCTATTATGTTGAAGGGATATAGATCATTGTGGTATATATACACAATAGAATATTATTCAACTATAAAGTGAAAGAAGTCCTGTGATTTGTGATAGCATGGGTGGAACTGGAGATCATTATGTTAAGTGGAATAAGCCAGGCACGGAAAGACGTTTGCTGCATAATCTCACGCACATGTGGAATATGAAAAATTTGATCTCACAGTGTTGGCCAGAGACTGGGGAGAATAGGGTAGGGTGGGTTGAGTAAAAGTTGATCAGTACTAAGTTACCGATAGGAGAAAGAAGTTGAGGTCATTATAGAAAATAATGTGCTGTACATTTCAAAGAGCTGGAAGGAAGGATTTTGAAAGTTTTACTCTAAAGAAATGATGAATGTTTGAGGAGACAGATATGTTTTAATAGATTTGCATATTACTCAGTTCATACATATATGAAAACATCCATTAATAGGTACATTTTTCGTTTTCATGTATCAGAAAGAAATTTAATTTAAAAACATTTAGAGCTTAATTCTTAGATTAAGTGCAATACAAATTAGCTTAATTGAGTCACAGTACTGATGGTTTTCATGGGAATGTCATGCTGATTACATTTGTGTTCATAAATTTTTGACTTACTTATGGTAGACATTTTTAAATCATGCTCATGTCACACTTTATTTGTCAATAAAGCATTATATTCAAACAATCAGACAAACAAAAATTCCCCAAATTAAGCCTTTCAACCTTAGGCCCTCTTTCAGCTAAGAATTTACCTTTCTTCTTCCTTCCAAGTTCATATTCCATCTTTACCCTCTCCACGTTCTGAAAGCTCCTATACTCTTTCCCTCTCTGTAATATGGATGGTTTTCTCAAAGTTACCAGTAGCTTTCTGATTGCAGAGTAGTACAATCTTTTTACTCACACTTCTTTTGATTTCTCTGTAGCACTCCATATTGAGTATCGATCCCTCTTCTTGGCTCTCAAGTTTCTCCTTCTAACTCTCCCACTTCACTCTTTCAATTTCCTTTACCACTTCTTGTTCTCCTTGGATTCTAAACCAGGGATACAAATAATATATAGCCCTCAGGGTTATTATGTAAGTGTAATGACATAATTCATGTAAAAGGCATGAGAAGCACTGAGGACAGAATTTCTTTAAAAAAAAAATGCAGTTACTGCTAATGAGTTCGTTTTAGACTAGCCAAATTGAAATGCATATGAAATCCCAAAGGCAGATAAAATAAGTGTCTGGATTCCAGGAGTGAGAACTGGAGTTGTAGATCTTGATTCATCAGTATGTGAATGCCAGCTGAAGATGAGGGGGTTTGTGAAGTTACCCAGGAAATATATATCTGTTGGGATAGGCTAGGATATTCTGAGATAACTTTCTAAATCTTGGGGACTTTGAACCACAGAAGTTTAGTTCTCACTCATAATACATATTTATATTTATCCAATTTTTGTTACTAATAGCACAATGCCACAGACTGGGTAAGTCATAAAGAAAAAAAAAGGTTTATCTTGGCTTATAGCTCAGTTCTCAGATTTATACATTGCATAAGGTATTAGCCTTCTTGCTGGTCAGAGTTCTGCTGGACACACAGCATCACATGGTAAGAGACAGGAAGTGCTTCTGTGTGTCTCTTCTGGTCTGTCTCCCTCTTCTTACAAAGACATGAGAATTCCATCATGAGGATTTCACCCTGATGACAATGTCTAATCCTAATTACTTCCCCAAAGGCTCTGCCTCTAAACATCATAGCCAGATTGAGTTCCTGCCCTCTTAATGGGAATAAAATTTTCAACTTGAGTTTTTAGAGAAGAAAAATTACATCCAAACTACAGCAGTGTCCATTGTGGTCCAAGCAGAATTTTGCTGACTGTTATGATTTAGGAACTCCAGTGGCCTGTCCAGTCACCAACTCAAATGTGGACAGTTGCAGGGTCTCAGGGAAGATAGCCCTAGAGGGGCTATTAAATGGGGTACAGGATGCCTGTGAAACATTATTTTTGTCTTTTTTTTTTTTAATCATGCTGGGGATTGAACCCAGGGCCTTGTGCATGCAAGGCAAGCACTCTTCCAATTGAGCTATATCCCCAGCCCGGAAACATTATTTTTAAATGCATCTGTGAGGATGTTTCTCTAAGAAATTAGCATTCAGATCAGTAGAACAAAGAAAGAAGATTGCCACATTCAATATGGTAGGCCATGGTCAAATATGTTGAACAAAACAGGACAAAAAAGAAGAGAAAGAGGGAATTCTCTTTCTCTTGAAGAGCTTTGATATTCATCCTCTCCTGCCTTTAGTCCTTAGAGCTAACTCTTAGTTCTCCAATATTTGGACTTGGACTAAATTATACCACACTGGCTTTCCTGGTTCTCCTGTCTTATGGACTTCTTGGCCTTAATAAATTGGATGAGCCAATTTCCATAATGAATTTTCTCTTATAGGTCTCTGTATGCCCCATTGGTTCTGTTTCTCTGTAGAATAATAAATAATGTACCTTCTTGAATCCAATGCCTACACTGTTTTGGACCACATAGTTAGTTCCAGTATTTACCTAGATTCTTAAGTTTGTTATCTCTGACTTTTCCGGGACTATTTCCTTGTTCATTTGTAATGTGAATATAAAATTCTTTAAATTCAATAAGCAACATACTTCCTGATTTTTCCCCTTCTCTCTATATCTCTGGGGCTATTATTAAAGTCTTCAAACTTCTTTCAGTCAAATGACTTTCTAAAACAGAAGTTTTATCATCTCACATGGTTTTAAAAATAGACTTTTCTTAATATTAAAATAATATTTAGGAAAGAATCTATTCAGGCCCTCATCACTGCAATAGAAACTCTTTGAGTGCCTCCCTCTCTCCCTCTTCTCCCCCAACCCCTGAACCCTAAACCCACTAACACATTGAAGGCTTGGTACCTGGTACAGGAAAATTCAGAGATGGGTCTTTGAGGAGGTGATCCAATCACAAGGGCTCTGACTTCATCAGTGCAATCATCCACTGATAACTGAATGGCTACTTAAAGGTGGTGGAAACTGTAGGCTGTGGGTGTGGTTGGAAGAAGTAGGCCCTGAATGAATATTTCTGTCCCTGGCCCCTTCCTCACTTTCTCTCTCTGTTTTGTGGCTGCCACCAGGTGAGAAGCTTTCCATTGCCCTGCCCTTCCACCATGATTGTTCTTCCTTGGAAACAGCAAACCATGGCTTGAATCCTTGAAACTATGAGCTGAAATAAGCATTTCCTCCTTTGTTTTTCTCAGGTAATTTGTCACAGCAATGAAAAGCTAACTAACACAACATTCAACTACTTATACCATACTAGACATAAATAAGTACTATAGAAAGGTTACCTGATGTTATCTAATTTGAAATATTCTGTATATTTCAAAATACTACTCAATGTAAGGATTTATTTTGGTGCTTAATGTAATAAAGTAGAATATATGACACGTTACTATTTTAACAGTGACTCTGCAATGTAAAAACATGGAGAATCAGGCACTAATTTTATGTGAACATCCTTCTTTGATTGTTACTCTAATTTTCTTATTTTTTCAAGATTGTTCTTAACAATTATAAGAAATTATACCATATTATCTTAAGGAGAATGGAAAGGGTAAGGAGAATATAAGAACAGAGGAAAGAAAAGGAAAGAATAAAGGGAAAGGAAAGTATAAACAGATATAGGAAGGAAAGTTTACATATATATAGCTTTCTCTGATATCTTCCAAAAATAAAGAAAATTTGTAAAAATGTTAATTATTCTAGTGTTCCATTTCATGAGAAAGATTTTAAGGTATACTTAAAGATTTTAAGGTATATCTTTGAAACACATCTAAATATTTATGCATTTGAAAGGATTGATCAATGAGTGCATTAGATCTAACACCATTACTTAAAAATTTAACACTTTTTAGAGGAAATAAATGTGTTTTATTCCCCCATTGATTAACATCACCCTTTGTTATATGCCACAGTGAAGGAACACTGTAATGCTGGAGTAAAAGAAACATTAGTGTTTCCAGAACATCTTAAATGCATATTGACAGTAGATGAGAATAACAAGTAATTTTTAAGTGTTTTTAAGTAATTTTTAAGTGTTTTTCTCATCTGTTTCATTTTTAATTTTAACAAACTTCTCAGATTTTCTGGTTAAATCTATTCTACCAGTTTTGAATTATTTTCTTGGGGGAAATGATTAAGGGGGAAAAAAAAGACTCTGTTAAAGGAAAAGGTTGCTGTGATGCGAGTTAATCAAAGCACAAATGAAAGAGGATTAAATTCAATGAGGCAGCTACAATTCTAAATTTTTTTCCATCTCTTCAATCATAATAAGGGTCTTGTTCTTAAGAGGGTTATAATCTAATTGGAGAAACAGGGCACATACATAAAAAGATGAATAGCACTATGGGGAATCCAAATGCATATTCTGATAGTAAATGCTTCAGGTTTCAGAACTGGGAATAGTGCCCAAAAGCTGGGATAGCTGGGTCTTGAATTGATCTTCAAAGAAATGGGGAGGGGGAGTCTTACAATGGGGAGAGGGAGTTAATGAGCACACAGCTTCTTTTGGGAGTGATGAAAATCTAAAATTGTGATAATAGTTGTACAACTCTGTGACTATAATAAAAACCATTAAATGACATATTATCAATGGGTGAATGTTGTGGTATGTGAACTGTATTTCAATGAAACTATATGAAAAAAACACTAGATTGGACTTGGCACCAGTTACAGATATGGCTATTATGATCTCCCCATCCTTTTTCTTTCCTCTATTTTTTTTATAAAAGGAATATTGTCAGTGCTTAACTTAAAAATTTAACACTTTTTAGAGGAAATGAATGTGTTTTTTTAAATGTGCTTAACTTCAAAATTGACTTAATAAATCACTGGGTCAACAAAAAGTCAAATTCAAAATAGATATAGATGCCTGTATATTATTTACTGTTCCTGAATTATTGAGATTAATATAGGGACTGATGGAACTTGGTGTCTGTCTCCTTTCTTAAAAGAGAGCATGGGAACAACTTTCTACAGAGAGTAGTTGCAGCATATAAAGTGGAAGCTCTGTGGTGTTGTGTGAGAGCAAAATAGAGTAATACTCTTTAATTTTCCTCTGCATGACTGTGTTTCAAAGTTATAATGACTATTGACTTCCATATTGGTTTGACCAGTAGGAGATTGGACCAAGAAGATTGTCAGACAAAAAGAATTGAGAATCCAGGGCATTTCTCACCCTTTCTTCCTGATGTGAGCAAGTGTCTGGCAACAGCTGCATTTGCTCTCTCACTCTAAATTCTGTCGTAATTCCAGCTCTTTCTGAGTAATTTTTAATATTCATCATTCCATCAAAATCTCCTTTCCTCATTCTTCTGTCCAAGGTTAGCTGCTGTTAATCTCTGTGCTGCCTTACCATTCCTGTGCTGTTCCGAATATCCTTCATAATTCATGTGTTGCAATGTCACCTCTCCTGTGGTATAATTAAGAGGTAAGGCCTTTGGGGACATGAGTAAGTAATAGACAATTGCTTTTTTGTCCTTTCCACATTCTGTCATGTAAAGACATAACATTTTTCCCTTCCTGAGGCCATGGCAACAAGGGGTCATCTTGGAAGTAGAGAGATCAGGCCCTCACCACACATCAAAATGCCCACATCGTGATCTGGGACCTTTTGCCTTCAGAACAGTGAGACACAGAAATCTATTTTTTATAAAGTACTCATTCTTTGGTATTTTGTTACAATTAAGATACCCTGCTTGGCTTCTCAGAGAATTCCATCATCTATCTCTGTTGCCAAGTTCTTGTATTAGTTATCCTTTGTTCAAAAGTATTTGAAATGGTGTGACTCTGCATCATGTACAACCAGAGAAATGAAAAGTTATGTTCCATTTGTGTACAATGAAATGAAATGGATTCTGCTGTCATGTTATGACTAATTAGAAAAATTTTTTAAAAATTTAAAAATGTTAAAAAAAGTATTTGAGTAGTTTCTTGTTTTCTGCTTGAATTTCTAAACTGACAAAGTATGGATGTAATAAATGTTGGTCAAAAGAATACATTTAGTAAATGGAGAACTGGAAAAATCCTGGGGTCATTAAAGACAAAAAGAATCCACGAAGTGGAAGACAATTAGTGAAAATCATGAATTTGGTTTTAGACATGTAAAATTTAGGAAAATATATTGGCAATGAATGAATGGATGAAATATGAGAAGAGGATTGGGACTAGAAGCACAAAATTTGAGATCTATTTCTACAAAATGAACCCTGAAGTAGAAACAATAGCAATAGAAAAATTAACAAGCAAGAACATAAAAATGATAAAGGAAAATAAATAGCTATAAAGAGAAACTTGATAATCATAAAGACAACCTATTAGGGAACCAATAATACATTAGAAAAATGTTTTTGAGTCATAAAGTTAGGGAGAGGATCTGCTTAGCAGTAAGGACAATGTCATGGAAACTAGGTGAGAGAAATAAAGGATGAGAAAATAATTAAATGTTAATGCAGAGTAGTCAGGGGAAAGGAAGACGGAAGAAGTTTACTGAGTTTGAGAATTAGAATATTGATGACCTTGAAAGCACGGTTTCATTAGTAGTGTAATGACTGTTTAGACATTGACAAAGGATTAAGTGGGTGAATAAAAATTATGTTCAGAAGTATACATGCTCAGCACTTTGGGAGGCTGAGACAGGAGAATTGTGAGTTCAAAGCCAGCCTCAACAATGGCGAGGCGTTAAGCAACTCAGTGAGACCCTGTGTGTAAATAAAACACAAAATAAGGCTGGGGATGTGGCTCAGTGTTCAAGCACCCCTGAGTCAATCCCTGATACCAAAAAAAAAAAAAAAAAGTATACATGGATAATCTGATTATAGAAATTGTGCCAAAAATTAAAGAGAAAACTGATATAATAGAAGAGATAAAATAAGTATTTTTAAAAAAGAATTTTAAGATGTATAAGTCAGCTTTCCGTTTTACCTTATAATCAATTATAAGGAGGAATGGTTTATTTTGGTTCACAGTTTTGGAGGTTTTGGCCCATGATCACTTGACTCTGTTGCTTTGGGCCTGTGGTAGCACAGTACATCATGGTGAGAGCACATGGTGAAGGAAGCTGTTTACCTTATGGCAGCTGGTAGGTAAAGGAGAGAGAAAGAAGTCTGGGGTTCCACTGTCCCCATTAAGTACATGCCTCTAGTCACCTAACTCTCTCTCACTTGGTCCCACCTCTTAAAGTTTCCACCACCTCTCAATAGTGCCATTTCCTAAGGACCAAGCCTTCAACACATGGGTCTTTGGGGGACATTTATACAAACCACCGCTTAAGATCTAGACATAGTTATAGACCAGGGGGAAAAGGTCCCAATTGATGTTGCACAGATGGAGATGAAGAAACTACAGAGAATAAATGATAGAATAAAATGTGGGGAAAGTGAGCAAAATCAGGGTTCAGGACACAAAGGAATTGAGACACTGGAAGTAATGAAACAGTATTTGGAAATAAGAAGTAACGGATGTAGTAGCAGATATTTGGAGACAGAGAGTAGAAAAGCTTAAGAAGCTTGTGATAGATAGGTACCCTGGATCTTATCTGGTGAGGTGAGGGAGTTGGGATGTGAGAGAGGGTGTGAGCAACATCTGCACTAAGGAAATCAATGGCAGTTCAGCTACAGATGAATAATATATGCACGAACAGCATTGACAGCCTGGGTGAGGCTAAAGAGCAAGAAATCCATGAACGATGAGTGTCAGCCAAGAGGGTGATTGGTGGGAAAGGATAATGGAATGCTGGAGAATAAGAAATAGCAGGTGTGGTGGAAGAGTCCATGGCACTTGATTACCTAGTGAATGAATCAACACAGAAAGCATTAAGTGAAGGCCAACACCATGGGTTTATTTCCACTTACAGAAAATACTTCTGTGCGTAGGAGTAGGTGTAAGATGGCAAGCTTGGTTTGTGATATCTTGAGTTTAAGGAAAAAATGTCTAGCAGGCAGCTGAAGACCTTGGACTAAATCTCAGAGGAACGGATGTAAATTGGGAGTCAATTGGAAAGAGCTGATAGGGAGGCTTAGAAAGTGAACGAGAGTTCTGTGGTAAACAGTGTAGAGCAAGGAAGTTAGAATGCCAAGGGCTAAGTGTACATCCACATCTGGGCATGGGAGAGGAAATGGAGCCAGAGAATATGCAGAAATGAAGAATTAAATACCTTTTCTCAAGTGAAAAGTTGCAGTGCTTTCTAAGTTAAATTCCCCAAGCCCGAATGTTTCCTAAGTGGAGCTACCGGATTTTGTCCATATCCTGTACATTTGCATTCCTAACAGACGTCTTGCAGAGTGTGCTGAATAGCCCTGATGCTTTTCCACATTTAAGAAGATGAGCCCATTCACAGAAGCACATGAACTGAAAGAGAAATTTCTGCAAGCGGTTTGGAATAGGCACATTCATGGCTGACAAAGCACGCTGAATATTCCTAGACCTCTATGTATAAGAGCAGAATAGATAACACTTGGATGGTTGAAAGACAGAAAACATGGAGTGCCATAGTCAGGTCTTCAAATTCTTTCTTGAGAATTAGAAAGATGACTTTTCAGTTCCAGTTTCTTTGAAATAGATTATCACACTGCCAGGTTCTCTTAGAAATTCACTGTGGCCTAAGGCTGCCCTACAGTGGTTAAGCCTTTTTAGCCACATCTGGCACATAGATGAGACACAATATTATTCTACTCATCTAGGATAAACTGTGTACAACATAAAAAAATCTCTGGTTGTGCAGAGTTAACACATTCTTGAAGCTATTAGTAATATTCTAATAATGGTCATCAATGGAATCCAGCCAAATTGCTTCAATCAGGAGCTAAAAGCTGGGTGAAGGTAGAAGTGGGAGGTGTGTAAGTTTCATATAAGAATCTTTTGCAAATACTATGCTTTGAGATCATTCTCCCTTCCCCACTGCACTTCTCCCAAGATAGAACCAACTACCTTCACTTTAGAATGTTTCCTTGAAATTGTTTAAAGGAACCTACACATTAATAATGGAACTTTCTACTCTAAGTTCTGTTCCAAAGACATAAGAAGCATCTAAATATTACTATCACAGCCATTAAGCAATTCTAATAATCTAGGTTATTTTCCAGTCTCAGAATAAATTTTAGCCATATAAGATGAGGATTCTACTTATTGATAGAGCTCAGATATGCTCTCCATTCTCACTGCTGTGGACCAGCTTCTCTAGATGATTATCAAAATTCTCTCTTAACTGTTTCTTTGCCTTTAATGATGTTCATGAAAGTTTGGTTTTCCATATTGCTATCAGAATAAACTTTATAAAATACACAATTTTTAATGTTATATATTCATTTACTCAGAAAGATGTATTATGAACCATTAGGTGGCAGAAAAACAATAATGATGAATCCAGTGGGAAGGACACACAGTCAAATAATCACACCAAAGAAGATCCGAACATATAATGATAGCATCTGACTTACTTGGGGTGTCAGGAAAGGTTAGCTGGAGGAAGTGACAATGGGTGAGGGTGACAAAAAGCGAAGAGAGGGAAGGCTAGTTAATCCAGTCAGAGGAAACAGCTTGTGCCACACGGTAGAGGGATAGGTGTGGGTGCATGATGTGTTTGAAGAGCTGAAAGACCAGCATGAATGAAGCCCAGAAAGTGAGGCGTGAGAGTTGGGATAAGCAGCCTGAGCCAACGTATGCATGTTCTTATGGGGCTGTATTGAAGTGTTTGATTTTCAAGGTAAAAGCATTGTAAAATAACAGGTTTTAAACATGGTAAAGATAAAATTAGATTTTCTTTTTGACTAGTTCTGGTTTTGATGTGCACATCAGGTTGGAGGACTGACAGTGCGTATGGGGAGGTGAGATCATAGTCGAGATGCGAAATAATGGTAACTTGGATTAAGGTCATGATGGTGGAAGAAGAGATAAATTGATGGGTTAGAGAGACATTTTAGAAATGATTTGGTGACAACATGAGTTTTTTTGGGGGTACTGGAGATTGAACTCAGGGATACTCAACCACTGAGCCACAAAAACACACACAGCCCTATTTTGTGTTTTATGTAGAGACAGGGTCTCACTGAGTTGCTTAGCGCCTTGCTGTTGCTGAGGCTGGCTTTGAACTTGCCATTTTCCTGTCTCCGCCTCCCTAAGTGCTGGGATCACAGGCTTGCGCCACTGTGCCCTGCTAAGAAGTTTTACATATTTCTGGCTTTTGAGACAACATGGTTTATGGTGCTATTCTCTGCAATATGGAACCAGACTGTAGTTAGTTTTGGAGGGAAGCCAGATGTACTGGACTTAGATGTATTGAACATCAAGCAACCTTGAGGTTTCTAAGTTAAAAAGTGTTTACTGGCTTCCCATTACCCAAAAGAATTAAATATATCTCTTCAAAATGAACTTATAAAGCCTTCGTGACCTATATCTGACACTCATGCTCACATACATGCCATCCTTCAACCATTCTGAATTGGTGGAAGTGTCCTGAATGCCCTAAAGTATTTCATGGCTTCATTGCTTTGCAAATACCCTGGCTCCTGCTGCATAGCTCTGTCCTTTTCCTTCCTTCCAGCTGCTGAGTTAACTTTCTACTCTTCAAGTGTCAGCTTCAATATCATCTACTCTGGAAAGAGTCCCCTTTACATTTCCTTAATATTTTGGTTGTGTGTACCTGCATGCGTGTGTGTGTGTGTGTGTGTGTGTGTGTGTCTGTGTGGACAGTGTTAATTTTGATTATCAATTTAGTAGTCTTCCCCACTAGATTGTGAGTACCTTGAGGTTGGGAGCTATTTTGCTAATATCTTGTGTGCAGCAGTCTGAGTAAATGAATTAGATGACAGAATAAGCATACAAAATGAGTTTTTATAGAAGGAGTATCAGTGGAATAGAGAAAGGGAACTGAGGGTGAAGTACATGAAAAGGAACTACACAATGAAATTGACCAAATTATGCTATGCACATATGTGAACATGCCACAGTGAATTCTACCTTTATGTACATCTATAAAGGACCAATTAAAAATAAATAAACACATCAAAGTAAGACCAGTAGAACAGAGGAGGGGAAATGAGGAGAGAAGAGGAGAGGGAAGATATTTTAAAAATATAGACTATTTTTGTTAACATATCTAGGAACTACAAATAAGACTAAAAGATCAGCATTAATAATCTGAACTAAAGAATTAATAAATCTTTGTTTCTCTGTCAAAATATCTTTCATGAGATTCATTGAGTGCCATTTTAACACGACCATGAACTGAAAGCCAAAGCCAATGTTAAGAAGCAGCATTTTAAAAAAAATATTTTTCCTGGTTATAGAAATGAAATATGTCCATTGGGAAAAATACAGAAAAACATAAGAAATATAAAACATAAATAAAATCTCACCACCAAAAGACAGCCACTTTTAATATATTATTTGTACATTTTCCCAGTCCTTTTTCTGTGTAAGCACATACATTTTAACAGCTTTCCTAGTGGAAAAAAGTCTTAGATGTGCCAAAAAATCAGTATTCCAAGGCACTTTTTAACTGGTCATAAGAGTCATTATATGCTAAAAAATGCATGGAAGTTTCCTAGTTCTCTCCAGGGTCTACACTTCTTGCTTCCCCTCTTTAAGAGTTTAGAGGACTTGTCAGGGCCAGGCTCACCTTGGGCAGGTCAGTTGTTCTTTCTGCCTTTGCAGAAATAAATGTCCTTGGCAGATCTGAGTCAGTGTTGGAGGGAGGCTATGAAAACGCACACTTGGTCCTCAATGCTGCTTCCTGCTCAAGGCGCTTGTTTTGTTTTGTTTTGTTTTGTTTTGTTTTTGTTTGTTTGCTTTGCCTTGCTTTATTTGTGGTGCTGGGAATAGAACCCAAGGCCTTGTGCATGCAAGGTAAGCACTCTACCAACTGAGCTATATCCCCGGCCCATCAATGCAGTTTTTTATAGGCAGCTTTCCTGGGGTTTTTAGTCAACTACTGGGAGTCACTGGCTCAACTACTAGAACTCCCAAGCCACACTTTGAATCAGATTTTGTTTCTTAGAGTATGTGCCTCCTTAAAAAGGTATGTGGGGGGTACAGATGGTTGCTAAGAAAGTATGTGGCCATTTCTGGGTTTGCAGAACATGGTACCATCTAAATGCATTCGGAATGTCACATCTGTGCTAACACACATCATCCATCTCATGAGATTAAGTGATAAAATGGTGACTACAAGGGCTGGGATTGTAGCTCAGTGGTAGAGCGCTTGCCTTGCATGCGTGGGGCCCTGGGTTTGATCCTCAGCACCACATATAAACCAATAAAATAAAGACATTTAAAAAAAAATGGTGACTACAACATAATATGGTACAAGTGAAAGCAGAAGAATGTACAGCCCACATGCAATGCCAGCCACAATAATAGCTGGTGATATAATCACTGAATCATATATGCATACACACACACATAATTTATGCATGAATACATATATTCACACTCATTGCTCCTCACATTCTTACAAGCAGGAAAGTAAACTCTGGATCTAGGATATTTGTCATAATTATCTCTATTTATTTTAAAACATTTTTTAAAAAAATTCCAAGTATGCTTGCTTTATTTTTGTTTGATTTTACAAAATGACAGCACTTTAAATCATTTGGCATAGTTTAATTCTAATATGTCAGTGTCGTTTGTTAATTATGAGACGTCTCCTCCCCAAGTGTTTGTTCATTTGCTTATTACTTACTCGGTTACTTGGCTGAGGAGAAATGTCACAATAATTGCCTGTGAACTTCTTGGTTTAGTTTTCAAAGCAACACAAACCCTGTCAGTGCTTCCTGAGCCTTGTCCGTGTCTGTCTCATACAGCCATCTGCCCAGGCTTGAGTTTAGCGATTTGCATAGACTTTATTCATGGCCCCAAATCCCTATTTGCTTTCCTACGCTATATTACCCTGAATTTTGTGGAAATCTAAATAAGAAAGCAAAACACTAGACTGGCCAAATCTCTTCAGCCTTCCCTTTTAACCCTATTTGGAGCCATTCTTAAATGGATCATCATATCTTGGCCTTATTTTTCCTGATCTTACCTAAAGGAAGCTGTTGGAGATTAGTAGGTGACGGTTAAGGAACTCTGCTCAGGGGAGGTGGCCAGGTATTCAAAGGAGTCCAGACTTTCTCAGGCTTCCAAGGATCTTAGTGAAGCATGGGTCAAGCAAATGAATCTAAAATGTGTCTTTATCAGTAGTGTTCTGCCATAGCTCAAAGACACCTACTCCCTCAGGAAAGCCCTTGATTAAAAGGGCTCTATGGGTCGTTTGCAGTTTCTTAGCTTTGTGTTACTTGTGATCATTATTAAATTTCCTCCTCTTATTGTTCTTTTTATGTCTTTGTCTTAGTTTTCTTTTGAAACAGCAATTTTGAAATTACCCAGATTCTGTTATTTTTATGATTATTACTCCTTTCCCTCTAAAGTATAAGTGACTTTCACTTCATCCATGGTCCTGTAGGATAGCAGAATGTGCCAGGCTAAAACATGGCACTTTGGCATAAGGATTATTTTGAATTAAAGGCATTTTGAAAACAGCAGATGCAAGAAGGGCACTCTGACTTTTCCATTTTCTTCCCCAAACAGGAAGTCAAACTCCCCTGTGAAAAGTGTCAGGAGGAAAGAAGACATTCTGTGTGTTCTTACCAGAGATGGGATGAGGGCGGAGAGAAATCTGGACCAATAAACCTTGTTAAACGAGCCCTTATTTTTCTAGTTACCTTTCTACAACTGACTGACCTAGTCAAACCTTCTTGTTGTGGTTTCATAACTTACTACTGTTTGTCCAACCTGGTATGTAGGCTTTGACCTCAACTGCTTCTTTGAAACTTCATTTTTCCATTTATATTCAAAAAATAATTTTTTATATTTTTCTCCTGTTAATCTGTCTTTTGAGGTTTTAATTTACAGAGCTCCCACCTGAACATATGAAGCACAGAGGACAAGCAGTTTTGCCTCTCTATAAACTGCTCTTTGAATAATTTTATATTCATATAGAACAGTTCATAACATAAATGCAGGCATAATCTTATGCTACATATTATTGAATCATATTAGTCCCCCTACATTTTTTTTCTGATTAAAGGAAGGAATACACTCATGATTTTATCATTTCAGTTTTTGGAATATCACTAGATGTATTTTTTCTGTTCAGTTATTCACTAATTTCTTATTTTTAAATTGGCAAAATTATATATGTTTATCACATACAACATGTTATTCTGAAATATGCATACATTGTGAGATGGCTAAATAGAGCTAATTGGAATATATGCTTTACCTCACATATTTTTTTGAGTGTGGGGAAATCTATTATTTTGGTGATTTTTAAGACAACTGCTCATTCACTATAGTCACAGTGTTTGCTGTACAACAGACCTCTTGAATTTATTCCTTTTTTCTAACTAAAATTTTGTATCCTTGACCAACATCTCCCCACACCTACCCCACTACTGATAGCTATCAAATAATGTAAATACTTGTTTGTATCTATTTAGACTTTGTATCTAAAAGCTTTATACTTAAAAACAAAGTAAAACAAAATCCTTGGGCATAAAGATTATATCACCAAAGGAAGATATTTATAGTAGATTCTACAACCTGTTCAGATTGCCTCTTGAAGATCAAAGTGCATATTCATAGAAATAAATTATTTTATTCATTGGACATATAGTTTTTGAACATATGTTACATGGCAGGACAGTAATGGGACAGATATGGTCCTTGCTCTCGTATACCACAGACCCTGCCAAGGTAGCTCCCTGTAGAATAAGAAATATAGTTAATGACCAGTATGAAAAGAAACAGGATAAGATAGAAATTTATACTAAAGATCAAATTCCAGTTTTTACTTCTATAATTATACAATAGTAAGAAGACAATTTCTTTAATATGCAAGAATTTCATTCATTGTTGGAAGTCCCTTACAACCAACAGAAATACAATGATATGTTTTCAGTATAGAAAACAAATATAATATCCCAGCAAAGGGCATCCAATTTCAAATGTTTTGCCGTCTGAGTCTTTGGTTCTGGTTTCCTCACAATGGACTTCAGCCAATTCTTCAAAACAATGTTCATTCTAGGCCTTCTCTAATCATTAATTACCCACCTCTTTTTTATCTCTGTATCATCAAACCATGTAGCATTTAGTTATCTACCCACCCACCCAACCCACCACCAATTGTCTGCACACATATTTGTTTTATCCAGCAATGATTACTAGGTATAACATGTGTTTTAGTCAGCTTTTTCACTGCTGTGACTAAAAGATCTGACCAGAACAATTTTAGGAGGAAAAGTTGATTTGGGGTTCACGGTTTCAGAGGTTTCAATTTATAGATAGCAGACTCCTTTCCTCAGGGCTCAAGGTGAGGCTGAACATCATGCCAGAAAAGTGTGGCAGAGGGAAGCTGCTCACATGATGATTAGCATACACAGAGAGAGAGATTCCACTCTCCAGATGCAAAGAATATACCCCATAGCCACACTCCCAATGGACCACTGCCTCCAGCCACACCCACTTGCTTTCAGTTACCACTCAGTTAATCTCATCAGAGGTTGATTCACTGATTAGGGTAAGGTTAAGGTTCTCCTTGCATTGTCTTACACATGAGCCTTTGGGGGACCCTTCATATCCAAACCATAAAAACATGCAATCTACTCTGAACAATTATTTGATGATGAATGGATAAGAAAAATGCATGCTCCAATTAGACAAGGACGAGTGTCTTGTTGCTTTATAGAATATGAAAGAAGCTCCCACCTGCTTGACTACTATATATTAAATTTTAACCAATGAAGATCCATGAAATTTTATTAGTTTATTCATAAAGCGTTCAGTGTTCAGATAAATTGGGCAATCATTGAATTAAACAATTTGATTTCCATTCTGAATTCCTCAGAGCTTTCAACATCCTAATATGCATTATGTGACCTTCTAAGGGAGAGATACTGTGTTCAGCATTCTGAAAATTATTTTGATGTGAATTTTTTTTTCCAGGAAATACTTACAATTCTATGAACCAGAGTTTGGCAAATGCTGGCTTACTCAGTTAGCAGGTGGGATCTGTAAAGTGACAGATCACAGAGTTTTGTAGTTCAGTTTAATAGTTACCAGGAGTTAGCATGCCTGGGTTTGATTCAAAGATGGTCTTAGAAAAGCCTAGGGGAATGAACTTACCAGATAGCTTCTGTTCCCAGTATTTGGGGACTGGTGGACTTTTGTGTAAAGCTGCTTTTAGTCACAGCAAAGATCTTTACATCATAGGTGGGAATAGAGAAATGACTGATCAACTCCATGCCCTGCTCCTTGCACAGCTAGTATCCTCCCCATACTGAGCCCCTCAGGTTTCCTGTGTTCAAACTCCATCCTTTTTAGATTGCTGTCCACCAGAAAATCTGTACAAAACAGTTACTATATTTTTCTCAAATGTAGCTTGCTGGTCTTACAACTACTCTCTGGGAATTACATATTAATATACTGCATAGCAAGAGGTTCTTTGAGATGGAGGGAAAATGTTCTCCCAGCATCCAGCATCCAGAATTTATGCTCAGAGTCTGAGTCCCTTTCAAGCAGGTCTCCGCTGAGTGAGTGTTCTCATCTTCCAACATCAGAGCTTCTAAGTGGCAGAGACACATGTGTCCATCTGCTCTCCCTTCATGCACATGGTCCAATGGGCTAATCCCTTGGTGGAGAGTTCGTCCATAACCTCCATGTGGCCACCAGCTAGAAATTGTCCTTTTTCTTGGTGACACAGTCTTCTGGTTAAACTTGTGGGACTCACTTCTTCCTAGAGCTATACTTGCCCAAAACCAAGGGGCTGGTGAATGGACAGGAACCTTCCAGATGCCTGCTGCTTTCATTCAGCCTATACAATGCCACTCTCACTCCCAAGGCCTGATGATGGCCTTCTTGCCTGCTGCTCCAGAGATACTTGCATTCATGTATTATTGGGTAGCTAAAATTTAATCTGACTTTAGCAAGAATCTTCAAAATATTCATCTGTTTCTATCTTGATTTCAGCCTAACTGGATCTAATCCTCTCCTATCCTATGGAAATGAATTCCTCTAGCTTGGTGAGAAGTGGCATCTGTCAAGAGAGAGGATCATGGGTGATTGCTTCCCCCTTTTTCTGAAGGTACCCCTTAGCAGCTGGGACTTGTCGGTGATATAGGCTGCCTTGAGACATTTTGACATTCTCTTGAGAAGACCATTTTCTTGGAGTACCCAGTAGTACTGGGAGCTTTAAGCAGAGAACATTGCCTTGACCTCACATGCAATTGACACTTCATTTCATTTTTAACTTAAAATCAAACACAAAAGTGTTGTACTTATAAATGAGAGTGTCTTCAATGTGTTTTAACTTTACAAAGAGTTAAGATATTTGCTTCTTATAACAGGGTCATTGCAAGAATATAATCAAATAGTGAATGTGCCTTGCACATTGTTACATGTGTATTAAACACTGAATTTTAGTTCATTCTTTCTATTTCTCATATATCTAATGTAAAGAACACAAATGATGTATTCTTGCCTCTACTACTCAGTTTTCCTGAACCAGAATCCTCATGTGCCTGGGTCAGAATTCTAGCAGTTGTGAACTATGAATTAAAGTCTTCCATGGGTTACATTGATGATAGCAAGTTGGGGGTTACTTGTTGAAACTATGATTTTACACCACTGAATAAAAATGGAAGAGCCAAACTGCACAGGCTGATTATTCTCTTCCCTGTATCTCATTGACATGCTGTGGAGTTAATACCCTCAGCATCCCCAGCTCTTCCATTTCATGGCCCATAATCTTTTCTTTCTGTGAGGGAGACAGGTAGTATTCTTGATCCTGATTACCTGGATTAATACTGAAATACCTCCTCAGGCTGAGTCCTAGAGAAATTGAAAAAGTTGCCTCTCGATTTGAAATGGCTTAAACGGTGAGGCTGGAACAAAGGAGCCATCTCTCTGATAATCATCTCACCTTCTTGTCACTCCAAGTCCAATTAAACAAATGACCACCTGATCTTTTGTCAATTGTCAGCAGATCTGGCTTTCACTTTTAATCAGCCTGCACATCAGGTGGCCTTTTAAATTCTCTTTTCACCCTTTCCTTTGTCCATAAATTTGCTGAGAGTGGGGGTTGAAAAGAGTAGGCTTATGAATAAGAGATATGCAGAGTTCTCTAAGAATTCCTCATATTCTAACTCCCCTTTTTCTCTTTCCTCTGCAAAAATAATTATGCCACTGAATTTAACTTGTCAAGATCATTGAACAACTTCTGAATACTGTGGGAGATTTCCATTCAGGAAGATGTTTTTAAGGACTTTTTCTCATTTTCACTTCTATTTCCGTCTTTAAAGCACATAGCTTCCATTTAAACAAGAAACACTCTTTAACTGGAAATTGGTTGGGTAAAAAATAATGCTTAAAAACAGAGATGCATCGTCTCTTTTTAAAAGACTTAGGAGTCTGTCCACCTCATCTGTGGGTACAGTCCTGTAATGAGTGCTTCTAGATTACTCAGTTGTATGAAATATCATCTTCTTTTTATCAAGAAAAAACTTCTTGACTTAAAGAGGGATGCGAGTTCAGGGGACACCAGAAAAGTAGGTGGCAATGTAATAAGAGTGACAAATAAAGATTCCGTTACATTCACAGTGTTAATCTACACTCACACAATGGTGGTTGTTTAGTTACAACCTGCAGTACAGGTAGCAGCACCCTTATAAAGAAGTCTTTGAAAGATGAAGTGTTTCCTGGCTGGAGTACGGATGTCCTAGCACCTGGGAAGGGAAGAGTTTATCAGTCATCTTTGTTTTGTCTTCGTTTGACTCAGATGAAGCTTTCCATTAGTGTGTGCCAGGACCAAGAGCAAAATGACAGAGTTAAAAAGCTTGTATGACTTCTATTTTTAGCAATATGACCTCTCAGCTATCCCACTAGGCTTCAGAAAGTGTTGCTAGGCAAAATGGAACAGGACACTTTGATTGCAGGGCTGAGTTTTAGAGAGAGGGAGAGGGAGAAGAAGAAATAGAGGGAGGGATGGAGAGAGAGGGAAAATATCCTTACTAAGAGGAAGCTGAAAGTCAGAGAGCAGCATTAGCTGGATTTAGTGACGGGGTTTTTATTGCCCTTTGGGTGGGAGACAAATCTTGGGCTCTGGAATATGGAAAATCAGCGACCTCCATATAAAGCCCGAACCATAGTACTTAGTGAAAAGATAGGCTAATAAATAATATATAGACTTACCAGGAAAGGTGAAGTGTGAGAAAACTATCATGTTATTAGTGGCATATAGAAGAAAAAAAAAAACACCTCTGAGAATGTGTAGTCCTACACCTGGCTTCATCCATTCAGAGTTTTGAAAAGATGCTGTTTACTTGTTGAGAAACTTCAGGTGATAATGCATATCAGTGCAGCTGCCTTGGAGGCACTAATCAGAACAATTGAAAATTCATCCAGCTGGGCCATGCTCTCTACACAGGCCACAAGTGTCACTGTGGTACTCTGGTTACGTAGGTGATGAGTTCCTGAAGTATAACATTAGAGAAGCACACGGAGGAAGCATATAAAGTAGGGTTGGGATGGCCAAAAGGTGAGAAACAAATGGACAGCGGGGAGGGCCAAGGTGGAGTGATCTGGGCAGGAAGCGGGGCATAATTAACAACTCCCTGTAGGGAGGGATAATCTCTGGGACAGGTTACCTTAGCAACAGATTGGAGAAGGAACAGGTTATCTTGATAAAGGTGGAGGGAGTGAAGGCATTAGCATTTCAGGCCCTCTCCAACTTCTGAGACTCACTCAAATTGGCCTCCTTGACTGACCTGACTCAATTTGCCTATCTATAGTGACTGCCTGTGTAATTCTGCCTTCAATTGGAAGTAATGAAATACAAATTTAAGTTCTGTACTTCAAATAATGCATTGCTGAAAGGTCTGATCCAAATAATGACAAATAAAAAATGTGATACATTAATAAGATTATAGCACAAAGAAGGCAGGTTTGGAAAAGAAGAAAAGTACAGTTTCTGAAAATGAAAAATATAATTGTAATTCAATACTTAATAGATTAAAGGGCAGATGAGACATAGTAAAGCCAGAAATTGTGAAGGAAAAGCTAGAAACAATGAAATTCATCAGAACACAGTGAAAAGAGATAAAAAGATAAAACTTGATAGATTAAAAGATGCAAACTGAATGACAATCCCTTACCTATATTTAACAGAGTAAACAGAGTAACTGAAAGGCAAAATTCAAGGAGATAATGAATAAGAATTTTTCAGAATTGAAATGTACTCAAAGGAGGATATATTTCTTTTTAAGAAATCTCCACATAAGTAAATTGTCACACATTGTTAGTAGACTAACAAAATTTTCCTTTTTGGGAAATTTTATGTAATTTTTTTGTTCTATTTTCCAGTAAAATATTAAGAATTGGTTTCTTGCTATCAGTGAAGTGATATTTATTCATTTAACAAATATTTATTAATGCTTACTATGTTCTAGACACTGTTTTCACTAACAGGTATCATGTGCAAGGTATTTTTAAAAACATACCTGTGGTTACTAGAATGAATCTGACATTATTACTGTATGTACATATATGACTACATGACTGGTGTGATTCCACGCCATGTACAGCCAGAAGAATGAGAAGTTATCCTCCATTTATGTATGATGTACCAATGTGCATTCTACTGTCATGGATAACTAATTAGAACAAATTAAATTAAATTAAATTAAGATACCTGTGTTAAAAAAATAAAAAAGACAAATGTGCTGAGCTTAGGATATTTTCTTAATTTTCTTTTAAGAAATCTATGATTTTTATTCATTCAGTTCAGAAGATTTCATAAAGATAACAGAAACCCATAAACAAGATCAGAACTGTACTTTCCCCATATCAGCACAGTTTATAGAATTTTTGTTATTGAAATAATGATACTTGAAAAGTTTCTGGCAAAACACCCTACTAAGAGTTGAGGAAACATCAGATAAGTAAATCTAATTGAATTATTAAATCTATTAAGTAATGCTATCCTACCAGATAAAGAAGTGAACAGAAACTGAGGGAGTGAGTCCCTGGATTCTATTTCAAGTTGGCTATAAAAGTACCTGAGAGTGCTCAGGGGCAGGGATGGTGTCTGCTTTTGTTAGTATTCTATGCCCAGTGTGTAGCACAGTCCCTTGCATGAAATAAGTTCTCAGTAAATATCAACTGAATATCATGCTGTGAATGAATGACCATTGCAAGTCAACTACACCAAATTGTAACACACAAAGCCAGTCAAAAAAAAAAAAAAATCAAAATCAAATATATGTTTCCTTGCTATATTCTAGGAGATTAGAGAAAGTAAACCAGAATTTTGAAAAATGCTTTGGACTCTAATCCAAATTGGCTCTTTACTTCTTTGGATTAAATATCTGCATAGGTAGAGAAAACCCAGTGTCTGATCATTCTTGCCAACTAGAATTGCTCACTGGCAAATCTTCTGGGTTTGGGATTAAATGGATAAGGCAGTGTGTATAATGTAAAAGAAAATTAAATACAATGGCTCTCTAGCTCTAATAAAAATTATCCTTAACATTTGCTGATCTCTTCATTTTTTTTTGAGAAAGAAGATGAGCTCTGGATCAACATAAAATAAAATACATTTAAGTCATATTTGTGCCAGAAAATTCAGTCTGCATTTTCAGCCAGGAATGATCATATTGTAATCCTACTTGAGATCTAATTAATTTTAAAAAGAAAGCCCTGAGGGGCCAAAGAGCACATCTTTTAAATTCTCTTGTGCACCTGGCATGGTGGGCAACATTGTAGGTCCAAACTGTTTTCTCTGCTGCAGCCAATGGTGGTGCAGGAAGGCCCGGTGGGGATGGGAAGCAGTCCCAGTTTCACAAAGGCTTTGCAGCAGTAAATACTGCCACATAGCAGAAACTCATCATTTAAAAATCTTAGGGTGAGAAATGTCCTCAGTAAATACCAAGGATCATTAGCAATTGGCTTGAACATGAATATTTTGAAAATGAACTTCTTTGGTGCTTAAGCTGATTTGGGTTTTAAAAATAGATACTGGTGATCATTGGAATGTATGCAGTCATGCCTACAGAGCCCAAGATGCAAGAAAGGGAGAGCGAAATGGTGGCTAAAGGAATCCTGACACAGGATGCTAAAGCAATTAGGTCGTTCAAGTCAAATCAAAAGACATAAACAAGCAAACAGATACTAGAACTGGGAATGGAAGCCAGTTACCCAGAAGGAGTATAACAAGCTGGGAAAGTGTACACATAAGTACACTTTTAATTAAATTTTAATTAATTTTTTTTTTAAATTAAGTTTTTAATTAATTTTTTTAAATGAGCATTATCAATGAATCTAGGGAGACAGGAACTTGGAGCAAGTGCTAGTGTGTTATGTATGGAGGTGGGTAATTGACCTGAGAGATTCTGGGAGTCATTTCTATATTGGAACACATGTCTATATTGGGTATCATCATTGAAAAATATTGAAAAATGATATCTTAACTTTTCTAGAAGACCTAGAATAATCCTAAGAACTATTAATTCATTGTTATAAAGATGAGGATTTTTTTTCCGTTACAAAACTATAGCTAACAGTTCAATTACTTTTCACAATCTTTCATCACTGCCCTGTTGTAATGATTGTAGACACATTGAATTTTTAATTATTAGCAATCTGGCTAGCACTTCGTAACAAAGTCTCCTTGCTAATTGGATGAAATGTGTTTTGTCATCAACAAATCGAAACAATATTGTGTCTGCTTGCTGCAATATTTGTTTCTCTCTTTTCATACGCTAATATGAAAACATCATTAGCTTAGCACCATTTGGGCATCATCCCCTGTCTGAGTTTCAGAGCAATTCCAAAGGAATCAGATATTCTGGTACAATGCATTCAATATGTTGAGCTCCACTCATTAATTTTGGAAATTAAATGGTTATGCTTATTAATGTGAGCTTTTACCACTCTCCACACTTGCAGAGCTGAACTGAGAAAATGGCATTACATGAATCCACGTTGGGAAAACATGAGTAATGTCAGTGTTCTCTTTTGATGGGGGAGTGCTTCTTCAAGGACAAACCAAATTGTTTCTGTTCTATATGCATAGATTGGAAAGACGCAGCTTATCACAAAGACAGGAAATAAAAGAGCAGGGTAACTATTACAGAATTTCAAGTTAGAATTTTTGATTTCTTTGTGCTCAGCCTATTGCTTATAGTGATGCATCTGAAAGTCATAACAGTCAATATTGAGAGGGTTTTAGAAGGCACGCAGCTGGATGGTCCAATATGTTGTATGCTATTTCTTCATGCCAAATCCTCAGGGCTGGGAAGGAGGTTAATAAATATATATTTTGTAGTTTCAATGTACTTCAGATTAGGATACTTTTGCATGGATATGGCTAGACATTTGGTCTTGACCACAGTCCATCTGTTTTCTTTTAAAATAAATGAATCTAGAAAAAACAGCAAAGGAGTACCCTAGAACTTTTTCTCTTTTTTTAACCTTTGCTTTCATGTATGCTGACCTAGCAGGAAAGAGGGACGTGCTAAGAGAAGTGAGAAAAAGCCAGTGTGAAAAAGTTTCAGATGAATAGATGAATTGTGAACCCTTTCCTACTCTTCTGATATAGTCTTTGGAAAAACTTACAATATTGAAAAGTCAGGCTTTTTAGTTTCTGGCACTTTCTGCAAAAAAGAGTTCATTAGCCTTACCTGGGAAAAGAGAATCATGCCGACAGGCAGTACCTGTAATGACCTGAACACTTTGATCTTCCATGCTTTCTGTCATCTTCGTATCCCAACCGTTTGAGTCTTCTAATTCCTTAAAGAAATCGGACTGCCATCTTCTGGTGGCCTTCAGCGGAGTTGGGTTACTATCATTAATGTCATTTTCTTTGCTACTCAGATGACTGATGGTTTATATCATTGATATATGATTGTTTGGGGCTTAGGAAATAAAAATTCATATTTGGTCAAAGATGGAGAAATTACTATGTGCTGTTATTTTAAACATTATCTTTCTTTTAGTGCTCATAACAACCCATCCACATTGTGGGCATTATTATAGAATAAAAAATTACTGACCATTCATTTCTAGAGTCAACACATCAGGTATACCTGGATATAATCAAAACTATCATGGAAAACTTGTTTTAATTGCTCCTAAAGTATAATAAACATGATTATATGTCTACAATCATGTGTGGTAAGAGTTCATGATATATTCAGGAGAGTATATAAAATAAAGTGCACAGAAGTAAAATAGAATTTTACAGTGTTATTTAATTATGTAAAAGAGCCTCACGGCTAAATATCCAAATTTAAATGTAATATATCTCTATTTTACAAAAGAGATCTTAAAACTCATATGGTTACCCCATGTCATATAAGATGCAAAGTTAAAATATATACTAATATATTCTGAATCCATACCTAATATCAATTGCCTGTAGAAAAAATCAAATGCATTGGAGTGCAATAATTTTCAATAAGTAACTATAAATAAATCTCATCAATATTGATATTTATTGACTTATTTAGTAATTCTAAAATATCTCTTGGAAATAATTATACTTGCTGTCTCATGACCTTCTCTTTTTGAATTGATACCACATCTCATCTACTTTCTTTTTTTACCAGAGAGTATTTAGATAATATATATCATGAGTTGTGCTAGAAAAGACTTCCCTAGCTCTTACACTGGTTATCTTTCCAAGTTTATAAACTATCTTGCTCCAGAAAGTATTTGTGTTACCCAGCATATAACATGAAGATATTTCTATGACTCAAAGACAAAAACCAACCAAACAAAAAATCCTGTTAAAAGCATGACATTTTAAGAAACAATGCCTGGAAATCATGCAAATTGCCTTTTATTAAGGCAGTTGCTAATGCAAAATGCACTGAATAAAGAACACCAGAAGCACACCTGTTAGTGTCATCAACAAAGTAACTCTGGGATGCTTCAGAAAAGAGGGAATTGGGCAAAAGCTGGAGTTACTCATAGGCTGGTCTTCAGAAGCACTGGTCAGAAGTTGCACATTAGGGGATTCTTCAAACTATTAGAAGCCTTAAGGATCCATGCAAAGTTAGATCCATCTGTTTGCCTGTGGTTTTATCTTGTAATGTTCAGGTCTGGATGAGGTACAAAATTGGTTCTTAGATAATTTGCTTGCACTTTCTGGTTTGCTATACAGTTTGCTTGTTTTGTAAGTAAGAGGACAATTTTGCAAGTTGTTTCTGTTTCATTTTACAATGCTGAAATAATTGCATTGTTGGAAGCTCTAATTCTACAGAGATAAAATTTGTGATTTTTCCCTTTTACCCTAGTTGTTTGAAGAAAAAAACAAATATTTATCAATTACCAGGTATGTGGCAATAACTATTCTGTTGCTGCCTTGGGTTTATAATCTAGCTAGATGGTGATTTACTTATATGATTAAGGCAATTGTTATTTGGCTTTGCCAGCTCCATCTTCATTTTTTTTCAAATAAATATTGTTTTTCATTGAATTATTGTCTAGTTTACTTGAAAAGATATTTGGAATTATCTTACTGGGATAATTGGGATAATTGGGATAATTATCTTGCTGGGACTGATGACTGACTTAGCAATATATATATCTTGATTTTTAGGTACACATAAATGCCTGAAATTAAAACTTAACCTCTCTACTTTCTCTAATGCAGCATTGCCCCTTATGAAGCTATTGCAATAGGCTGGAAGTAAAAATGGCATTAGCAGTTTGACATGCATGTACAATCAAAGGGAAGATGCATGCTCTCTTCAAAACTTCTCCCCCTTTTAAGATCTGGAATACAGATGTGAGTCCGGAGATTTTGCAGGCCATCTTTAACAATGACATAGAATCCACATGATAAAAGAGACAAGAATGAGATAGAAGAAACTGGTCCCAAATAATCATTGAGTCCTATGGATCAATTACCCCCAGAGTTGATTTACTTGCTTAAGAAATACATTGTTTAAACCATTTCTACTTTAGACTTTCTGTCACTACCTAAACCTGCTTTGTTGAAGAATAAAATGAGCAAGGATTGAAGTTATGACATATAAGTCCCTCAGAGAAGGATAGTGGTTGAAATATTCAATATTTTAAGCCTTAAGTGTTCAGTCATAAGATTGTACACCATTTCTTTCACCACACCTCACATTTTGCAAAGTTTGCAGATGTGAACTTATTTGATCCTTATGGCACACTTGTAAGGGAAAGAGGAAAAATACTAATGACCTCATTTTAGGGACAAGGGGACTATGACTCAGAAGAATTATCACATGCCCCAACTTCCTGAGTGGATGATTAACACCTCCAGAGCTAGAATCCAGGCCATCTCTGCCTAGTCTAGAGATATTTCTATAATTGCTGAATGACGGCTCACCCTCTGTCTGGCACTCACTGGTGATGAGGGTGTTTTAGTTAGCTTTTTTGCCACTGCAATGAGAAGATCTGACCAGCACAATTATAGAGAAGGAAAAATTTATTTAAAAGCTCAGAGTTTCAGAGGTCTCAGTCCATAGACAGCTGGTTCTATTACTCGGGGCTCAAGGTGAGGCAGGACATCATGGCAGAAGAGCATGGCGGAGGGAAGCAGCTCACATGATGATCAGTGAGCAGAAAGACAGACTCCACTTTCCAGATACAAAATATATAACCCGAAGCCAGGCCCCCGATTCCCACCTCCTCCAGCCATACCCTACCACTTCAGTTACTACTCAGTTAATCCCTATCAGGGGATTAATTCACTGATTAGATTAAGACTCTCACAACCTGATCATTTCTCCTCTGAACTTTCTTGCATTGTCTCACATGTGAGCTTTTGGTGGATACCTCACATCCAAACCATAACAGAAGGTTAATAAATTCACCATATTTTTTGTGGTACAATTTAAGATTTAATCTAAATCACAACTTAAGAAGTTTTCTCTTTTCTAAAACATCTTACTAAACAGGATGAAATCAGGGGGTCTTGGATTCTGAGTCTGTTTAAATGTGACTTCTTGTCTATTAAATGAAAGGGAGAAAAAATAATAATTCCTGTGGAATACATCCTCACTAGGGTTGCACCCAGCATAGATACCCTCTAGTTACAGATCCTAAATAATACATAGCTGTTTGCTTCCTATTTTGGGAGAAATCATAAAGAATTCAGAGAATGTTTATTTTTTAACAGAAAAAAATGCTTCTATTAGATATTTAAGGCCACTCTGTGGTGAAAATCATTATCTGAGAATAAATGACTGTAAAGCTTTGATTGGAGAAACAACTTTAATATCTGTTGGTTTCCATGGTAGTAGGTTTGTTATATCCAGCAAATAAAAATTAGGATGCTCTGTTAAGTCTGAATTTCAAGTAAACAGCAAATACATCTTTAGTATAAATATGTGCCTTACAGTATTTAGGAAATACTTAAACTAAGAATTATTTTTTGTTTATATGAAATTCAAACTTAGTTGGACATCTTATGTTATCTGGCAATCTTATGTGGCTGGTACTTGGAGCCCAGCTGGTTCACTCTCTAGTTCAGCCTCTTTCTGGAGTCCTAGTGTAACACAGAAGGCTGGGAAGCATTTTGCATGCATTTCAGTCCTGTCAGTCTGAGGCCCTTGCTCAAGACTTGAATTTGGGACTGAGTTATGTGGCAAGAGAAAGAGGGCATGAAGCTCCATCCTTCTGGAGCGTATCACAGACAAAATGTTCTTCTGGGGCTAACCGATGCAAGCTGTACTTTTCAGTTTTGTAAGCTTCCTGATCATAGCAGGAGAAGGAACTCTTTCGGTGGCCTAGTTCAAAGGAGAGCCTTGGGAGTCATCGAGAAAACTCGGTTGAGAGTCTGTCTCTTCAGCCATTGTCTCCATCCTGCAATCAACGCCGTTCTGCTTAATCTAGCTGAAACGGTTCTCTTCTTTCTAACTGGACCATGACAGATACAGTTCCTAAACTATTTTAAGTAGTAAGTGAAAAGGAAAAAAAAAATGTTCTCTTCCATTTCTAAGCTTATAAACAATACCATAAAAACAAACACTTATTAAGGAAAGATATAGAAACTCCATCAGAATACTCTAAATAATTCTATGTTTCAACTCATCCAACACATCTTTTTTGTTTCTTCTAGTTCTAGTTATTATGAATTTTTTCATATTGTAATCATAAAGCAGATATAATTGTACATTTCAACTTTTCTCCCTTAACATGATGCCATAAATACTTTTTGTATTGTTACATAGTTTCCATAATTATTTTAAAGACTGTGTAACAGCTTTTCTGGTTGATATCTCATAATTCATTTAATTATTCTCTTATTTGGGGATGTAAGAGTTTTTCTGCATTTATAAATAATTCTCTTGCTAATAAGAACTCTTTCCTTTACTTCTGAATTATTCTTTAAAATAAATTCTTGGCAGTGAGATGATTGGGCCAAAAGCTATAATAACACTCTGTGTCTCTTAAAATGTTTTTCCAAATTGCTTTCTACAAGGAATATGACAATTTTAACTGGGTGGCAAACTTACTGATGCTTAAATTAAGGGAAGTCTATGAAAGCTAAACATCATTCAGAATGTATAGAGGTCCACCACAACCCTCTCACCCCAACACAGGGGACCCTGTGGCAGTAAGTATGAAACAAATGAAAAACAACACTGAAAAGCTTTGTTTTTAACAGAATCTGACTCTGATTCTTTAAATGAGGCAAATCTTACTTTAAAGTCTTTTTAAAAAAATGTCTTTGTATAAGCAGCTAGAAATAACTTTTCTGGCCTTAAATCTTACATATATATTTTTTACTATTCTTTGTTTCTTATTCAGTAAACAGAGAACCATCAAGAAGAGGTTATTTTTATTAATGGAAATCAGTATCAAGTGCCAATTGTATGGGTTCAGATTTGGCTTAGAGATATTGTTTTTGATTAACATAAAAAATGTATAAGAACATCCCGTAACTCACTGGCAAAAAAACCGAAACGTAGCCCAGTGCTGTGGCGTATGCCTGTAATCCCAGCACTTTGGAAGGCTGAGACAGGAGAATCACGAGTTCAAAGCCAGCCTCAGCAAGGGCAAGGCGCTAAGCAACCCAGTGAGACCCTGTCTCTACATAAAACACAAAATAGGGCTGGGGATGTGGTTCAGTGGTCTAGTACCCCTGAGTTTAATCCCCAGTACCAAAAAACAAAAACAAAAACAAAAAACCCAAACCAAACCACCCAAATGAAACCCCAAACAGATTATAACATGGGCAAAAGAATTGAATAGACATTTTTCCAAAGAAGATGAACAAAGCGATAAGAGTTACACAAAAAAGTCCCAACATGACCATTCACTAGGAAAAGGAAAATCGAACTGTGAGAAAGCATCTCACACTTTTTATAAAATAAAATTAAAAAGTACCAACAAGGATGTGGAGAAAACAGAACAATACACTGTTGGTGGGAATGTAAATTGGTATAGCCTCTATGCAAAACAGCACAGGGGTTCCAAACTGTATGGGGGTTTCTTAAAAAAAATTCAAAATAGAATTATTATTTGATCCATCAATATTACTTCTGAGTACACATTTTAAGAAAAGGAAATTCATTTCCTAAAGACATATCTGCATTCCAATATTCATTTCAGCATTACTCACAATAGGCAAACTATGGAAACTCCCTAAGTGTCCATCAATCAGTAGATGAATGGATAAAGAAAACAAGATTGTGTGCATTACTATGTGTATAATATGCAATGTTATTCAATATTTTTTTTAAAAAGAAAGAATCTTGACATGGAGGACAACATGGATGCATTTGGATAACATTATGCTAAGTGAAATACGTGGGGTGCAGAGGGACAGATACTACATAATGCCACTTATTTGAAGAAACTAAAATAGTCAAACTCAGTAGCAGCAGAGTGCAAAATGTGGTTACTACAGGCTGAGGGAGAGGCGAATGGGAGGTATTGATCATAGAGCACAATTTCTGGTATGCACAATGAATAAAGCCCAGAGACCTACTCTACAGCATGGTGTCCCTAGTTAACAATACTGAATAGTACACATACACTTTTGCTAAGAGAACAAATTTTATGATAAATGTTCTTATTGCAAACAAATAAAGAGGGCAGGTGGAAATAAAAAATACTGCTGTGGACCCCACTGCAATGCACAGTTGGCTTCCTGTGAGGAAAAGAGAAATTTATTTAAATTTCTTTAAAAAAATTTAAATTTTTTTAAGTTTACTTAAAAAAAACCACTAACCTGTTTTTAGATTTAATTCTAGAGATTTCCAAATTTACTGTTTCACCCTAGTTATTTAATCTAAGTCTAGATGAAATTTTGATCTTCTTATTTTCACATCAAAATTACTTCCAGTGAAGCTTTTTAGGTATCATCTCTAATTCACTGAGAGTGGTTTCCATAGAAGAGTTTGGGTGATCCTCACTACACCATCATAATTTTGTGCCTATTTTAAATCACTGAAATTGAAAATTTTTGTAAGTAGTAGAGCTCCTTATAACATGTTACTATCAAGCAGGAAACCTTGGACAAAATTGATTACTTAATTACCATGATGTTAGCAGTTGAACTTTTCTCTTACTCTTACTGGTCTGACTTCATGGGTGAATGTGAGCAATTTTCTTCTGTGAAGGGCTGGATGGTAGATATTTTCAGCTTTTCTGACACAGTCTCTGTCACAACTATTTAATCTGCTCTTGTAGCATGAAAACAGCCACAGACATTCTGGAAATGGATGACTATGGCTGTGTTCCAGTAAAAGTATATTTACAAAAACAGGCAGCTGACCCATTTAGCCAGCTGGTCATAGTTTGTCAACCCCTGGCTTCAGGAATCTGGTTTCAGATGACCTCCACGAGTAATCCTATATTTTCAGGAATCTCTTAACATTCACAGGATTATCAATTTTACTGGGAAAGGAAAAATGCAATAGGAAAAAGAAAACTGGGTTTAAAAATGAATTCTGATAATGTCTTGAAAAAAATGATGGCTGTGTATAAGATAATCCAGAAGTAATAAGAAATGTCATTGGTCTTTAGAAACAAACATGGAAGAACTAATAAATATTTGAAAGGGCTTTGGAAAATGGATTCTCTCAAGCAGGCACTGTAGAATCCTAGGATGGGATTTATATAGTGGAATAGAAATTACTAGCTCTAGGAATAATACCTAGGTCTCAACCTTCATATTGCCAGAGTGTTCTCTCTCTGGGTCTGTCAATGTAAGAACAGTGGATTGTAAACTAGAGTTAGTGACCTTGGAGGGATGCTTTTCACTGCCAAAGTGTACTAATATCCTTGGAGCTCATGAGGAAGATAGTCAACACCACACAATAGACCCCACATCTATATAGAAACTCTCTGGGACTCTGGGTTTCTGGAGAGCAAGTTGGAAGCCGGGTAGGAATAGGAGGCTCCAGGATTTGGACAGCTGCCCTCAGTTATACTGAATATGGGACACTAGACATCCACATTCCCTCACTGAAGGCTCTCAAACAAGACATCAAATTCCTGCTAGCTGTAGCTCAGGCAGAAAATAAGACCTTCTTTTTCCCTATTACTTCAAATAAGCAAGTAGGCAAAAGTGAAAAATAGACTACTTCCTGTCATTATTCAGGGTAACTAATATACTAAAGATGTGTAGTTGTTTTTATAAAATGGTCCATGAGAACCCTGAGGAGTAAGGCCTTTCTGTATATCTGGCCATGTGCCTGTTCACAAAGGAAGGGGCCAAGGCAAATGTCCTCCCACAGGTAAAACCCAGAGAGATAAAAACAAGATGAGGGCACCAGGGGACAGTGATTCTGATTGGGCTTTCCTCAGAAGCAACATTGTCTGCATCCTCGTCAACTTGATTGCTGTCCTTTGGCGTGTCCTCCTTGTCATTAGACTCTGACACTATTTTTCTTCTTAGAATCATCTTGACTCTCCCTCCCCTCAGCTGTGCCCTAGAATCTGTCCTTGGTTTCCTTCTGGCTTGATCACAATCACAGCTGTCAGCTTTTCCTCAGGAGTGACTTCCCTCTGGATTCCCAAGGTGAGGTGAGCGTGGAGGTGGAGAACAACGGAAGGGAGACTCCATGTTGTCTTTTCCTTACCCTATTGCTCTCTACGTCTCTCTGGAGCCTTCCTTTCTGGATTCCTGATTCTAAGGCTCTGGACTTCCATGAATGACCAAAATATATAACCCAACACACCAAATAATAAAAACAAATTTTTACTACCATAACCACAATCATTCCATAATAAATATAACTTATTTAACACCAAACCTGGACTGTAATCTCTGAAGGAAGAACAGCACGTTAAATTGAATCCATTTTGCTTTACAGAAATTCACTACATTGTCCTTACATTTTTCATTTTGCTTCTGACAGCTTATAACTTAATTTTGAACTGGCCCATGTCCAAGTCTGGTGCTTGGGAAGTGCTGGTGTAATGGAAAGAAGCTTATCTTTGGGGTCAGAGAGATCTGGCTTTGAACCCTGGTTCCCATGCTTGATCTTGAGCGAGTCAGACATGGGCCTGAGGCTGTCCCAAAGGAGGGAGTGTGTACTTGGCCCTATGTGTAGGGGTTAGAGAGCCTGTTTCTGATTCATGTCCGCTCTTTGTCTTCCTCTTCTCCTCTGTACATCACAATCACAAAACAACAAGAATCAAAGCAAGCTCACCTTGAAAGCTATTTCCAATTATTCTGTTTTTATTGATATAAGAAAATCAGTTATTTAAAGCACAGCCTCTCTCTTCATTGGCAAATATCAATTAGTGAAAATATCACGGGCAATTCCTAACTCATGCTCTACAATATTTCGAACTGTTGGCAAATAAACCAAAGAAAAGAAAACAAACACAAACACACATAGAGGTAAATCCTGGCCATTTCTCAGAGCCTGGGTGTGTCATCTGACAAGGACTTTCCTTGATCCAACCTCAGCTGGGCTCCTCTGTGCTCTTTTCAGAGAGACCTCATCCTTAGGTTGCCAGCCTTGGACTTCAGCCCGACTCCTACAACCCAGTTTAGTATCCCCATCTCGCCAATCTAACCAAGTCCCAGTTAGTAATTTTCCATTCACTTCCTCCGCCTGCCCATGTGTATCAGAGCTGTGTCCTCATCTACAACAGACTTGATGCCCTTTGCATTAGGCTTGGATACAGTTATCCTTCCCTGTTCAACTCAGTGCAGTGCAATTTTTATTCCACATATCCCAACCCCACACCATGCTGGAAGGAGGTCTACCTAAGAGGATGCAGAAGGCCACATAAGAAATTACCCTCAGACCTGTCAGTTGCGGGGTTTATAAATTAAAATCTTATTTCAGAGATTAAGACCAGATGAAATTGTCCTAATTCAATTATTTTTGGGGATGGGGTGAGAATCCAATGTCCAACCTTAGGGGATAAACCACTAATTAGGGAAGGAGTTGAAAGAAAGGAGAGTCATTCCTTTTTCATTTGTGAAATGTTTATTAAATGTTTCATTTGACCATAATTATTTTCCTTATGTAAGAGACTTTCTTCTTTTTTTCTTTTTTAATTTATTTATTCTTCTTAGGTATATGTGACAGTAGAATACATTTTGATTCATTGTACACATGTAGGAGACTTGAGGATACTTCCTCAAGCGCCTTCCCTGTGACATGTTTGTCATAGGTGAGAATGTCAGAGGTTTTCCCAGCCAGTGTTGGCTGCTATTTGTAACCAACTCTCCCCGAGTCCTTTCCTTTCCTGCTGCTTCACATTGGTCTTCTTAGTTACTGAAGAGAAAGGAATGGGGGTGAACTGGGATAGGGGGAGAAAAATGGCTGCAGAGATGCTCCAGATGCCAGTTGATTTGCGTTGGGCCTTTATGTCCCAAAGTTACTGGTTTCCAAGTCAGGGGGAGCTCTGTGGCCATGGGAGTGCTGTGAGCGCACAGTGGCATGTTTGAGTGTGTGCGCGTGTGGAGAGGCTCCTTGGGCTGCCCTTCATGTTCGTATCAGGCTCTGATTTTGACTTCTCAGCCTTGTTCTCAAAACCATTTTCCAGCAATATCAGACAAGAATAACCCAGAAGATGTCTTACTACCAACTGGGTGGCTTAAAACAGAAATTTATTTTCTCACATTTCTAGAAGGGAAAAGTCTGAAATGAAGGTGTTGGCCAGCCATACGGGCTCTGAAGGCTCCAGGCAAGAATCCTTCATTGTCCCCTCCTAGCTTCTGGTGGCTGCTGGTAATTCTTGACGTTCCTTGGCTTATAGATGCATCACTCCAATATCTGCCTCTGTTGTCACATGGCTGTCTCCCTTATGCCTGTGTCGAAATGTCCCTTTTCTCATAAAAATATTAGCCATCTGCCAAACTGTGGAACCATCCTAGATGCCCTTCGATAGATGACTGGATAAAGAAACTGTGGTCTATATACACAATGGAATATTACTCAGCAATAAAATAGAATAAAATTATGGCATTTGCAGGTAAATGGATGGAGTTGGAGAATATCATGCTAAGTGAAGTAAGCCAATCTCAGAAAACCAAACGCCAAATGTACTCGTTGATAAATGGATGCTGATCCATTATGTGGGGAGGGACATGGGAACAATGGTGGAACTCTGTTCCCAGAGGTGTAAGAGGGGAGGGGGCATGGGGACAGTAAAGGTGGTGGAATATGATGGTCATCATAGCCCTAACTTTATGCATGACTGCATATATGTTGTGATTCCATACAACTTACAACTAGAGAATTGATATGTTATCCTCTATCCATGTACAATGAATCAAATTGCACTCTGTTATCATGTAAGCCTAAATAGAACAAATAAATAAAATATGAAAAAAAATACTAGCCATCTGATTAGAGCCCACCCAAACCAGTATGACTTCATCCTACCTTGATTATGTTTGCCAAGACCGTATTTCCAAATAAGACCACATTCACAAGTCCTGGTAGACATAAATTTTGGAAGGATGCTATTTAATGTAGTACAATGCCTACAGAATCATATATATGTATATGTTTGTAGTTATTTTTATAGCTCCAACACCTTGAAGTGGCTCAGGAAACAGGTATAAAAACTACTTTGGCTTTTACACAGCTCTGAGTTATAAACTAGTCTCTTGATACCCTTGACCTCGCCTGTAGTGCACTGCAACCCTACATCTCACTTTTATGCTAAGGGAAATGGCTTAGTGCTCCACACAACTCAGTTAAAATCAGAGGACAGATTACAAAATCCCAAGTGCCTGCCTCCCTAATGTGAATCCCTCAAGACTGCCCTTTTTCAATTAGGGTGAATAATTTCCCTCCACAGACTTCTACCTCTTCCTCACATCTGTGCCCTTTGAAGTCTGAAGCTGGTGTAAATGCTAATTTGAAATTAACATACAATTTATTTTCTCACTCACCTCCCTTGGCTTATTTCCAACTTCTTAACTAGGCCTCTCATAAATACCTCAGGCACCGATTCGCTTCATTTTTAAAGAATCCAGAACTCTTCAGATCATGTTGAAACATATCGAAATCCTCTCTGGTTCCTACGTGTGGGGGGTTGGTGGCAGCCTACATGTGCGCAGGTGCATGTGAAGAGCAGAGGAACTAAAGCAAGAGGTCTGTAGTGTCCTGTCTGCCTCAGGTGCAGATGAAAGCAACACACAGTGTTTCTCAGAAGCAGCTGCTTTTCTCTGTCCATCATTGAATTTCAGAAGTTTCTAGCAAGGCTCCTTTCTCTTCAAGGGTCAGTGTGGTTCACAAGACACTAGAGCAGCTGGTCCCATAGGGTACAACCTCAAAGAACATTCCTTTTGCCTGGGAGGGGATTAATTTCTGTCTGTCATTGTGGTTCTTTCCATTTAGGTATGGCTGCCAGGTAGCTTCCCTCTGATTATGTGACCTCTTGTTTTGACTGCTGCACACCATGTCAGGAAGATGTCTGCCACAGTTTCCAGACCTTGGCTAAGCAATACCACTGATGACATGCTTCCTACCAGCTTGAGGAGTCGGCACTTCAGTGCATTTTTTTTTTGCATGGGACTTCTTCCTGGCCATCCTACCAAGCCTACTCAGGGTTCACTGCTGTTTGGACTGTATTTCCCTCACTTTCTTCTTCCTCTAAATATATATTAAGCTTCTACTATTAACCAGGCCTAGGGCTAGAACCCAATGAAAAAAATTAAAACACAATGTAGGATTTTCCCTGAAAGTCTGAATTTACAAATGGGCAATGATCAGACTCTAAATGACAATAGATATCTCAGCCATAAATTCTGAATCAGCCAGTGCAGGAAGCCAAACCACAGCCTCAGAATGGTCAGAACATCATCGGTGACTGCCATACTGCCTATTTTTTTTTTCTCTGATTCCAACTCAAAACCAACCAGAAACCCAAACATGCTCCCCAAGCCAATCACACAAGAAATATCACTTCTATCTAGTTCACCTATAGCCTTCCCATGCCAATAACCTCCAATCCGTGCACATCTGAAGTTTTCCATGCTGGGCTCCGTAAAGCTTTTCTACTCCCTGCCTGCTTTTTAGTCTCTGCCAAATGCAAGTGATTGTGGCCAACTCTCTTGATAGAGCAAGCTCTGAATAAATAGCCATTGATTTTTCTTATTTAGGTGACCTTGGCTTATTTCCATAGACCAACAAGGAACTTTTAAAAGATAAACCTAGACATATTAAAATTTTAGAGGGTGCATTTGCATTTGAGCATTAACAATTCATGAGTTAGGAAGTACCACATCTCCCCACTTGAACATGGAGAGGGATGTAATGAGAAAGAAACTTTTATGAGATTTTAGTGGAAGAAAGGCAAAGAAAATATATTTGGTTAGTTAGAATGGAAAGTCCCTAGTTAGAAGTTACTTGGCAGTTTCTCATGGATGAAGTTTGTAGTTCATTTTACTGTTGGGTTTTGATTTGCTTGCATACGAACTTAAAGTACAGTAGGCTAAAGTTCTTGCCATTTAAAAAAAAATAACAGTGCTACGGCTTAGTGGAAAGTAACAGAATTAAGTGTAGAATCTTCATACAGTAACATAAGAGAAGCAATATATTACATACTAAGAGATGGGGAGAAAGACAACAGAAAGGGAGCAATAAATATTTCCCTTTACCACCACCACTGACTTAATGTATTCCATAACTTAATTTTTGGTAAAGGACGTTGGAGTGGAATAAAGATTCTAGTGAATCCCTTGAGATGGTTGTGTTACCTTGTGGCTCAAGAAACCAAGGTTTGAGGATGCCATGTGAGCATTGTGAACTAGAGCTGCCGCCTCTGGAGCACAGCCTCTGAGAGAACTTAGTCCACATCTGCAAAGCAAGGAAGGACACTGTAGCTACCAAGATGTCTAAGGGCACACGACACGGAAATGGCTTGCAGAGGATGTTCCTTGCCAGGACCTGGCTGTAGTAGAACATGTGGCCAGTGACTGCAGGCTGAGCTAAAAGTTTGCACACACCTCTCCATGGATCCCTCCTCTGTGCAACTCCTGACCCAGTGGAGATGTTTCGCTTACATTTTCTATCTTTTCCCTACTAGAGCAGGTTGTTTTTGTCTTCCCTATACCCTCCCTGCCCCTTCTCTTCTTCCATATGCTCCTTGTCTCCTTTTCTTTCTCCTTTTCCATCTCCATTTTCTTCTCTCCTTTTCCTTGAGAAATATTTATGTCCTGCTTGATGCAGACATCTCCACAGTGTAAGAATAGGCATCACAGACCCATTTAAATGAGTTGTAAAGATAACTGATTGTTTTTTTAAAAAAAAAGTATGCTTAGCTGTTCACTCAGATATTTTAAGAAAGTTTTTCTTTGAGTTGACTAATAGAAATTTCTCTGCTGAAAGGATAATAGCCTCCTAGACAGAGCTTGATGGGAAGAGGGCCTTCTGAGGGAGAGGCCTTTCCACAGACTTACCGGCCCTAGGGGCAATCCAGTGGTGAGGGCACCATCTACGTCCAAGGGGATTTTTGCAAAGATTGAATATTGTCAAAGAAATTTGAGGCTTCCTCAAAAAAGAATGATACAGATTTTGGTTTGTAATTTCTCCCAGAAATTGAAGCTTTCTGGAATAAGCCCATCTATCAGTCTGTGCAAAGCGAATGGTCTTCTCCTGCCATATGGGCCTTGTGATAGTAACTGCTCCTCCTATCTTGGTGCCAAGAATACACTGCATATAAAAATTGAGATCCTAAAAGAAAATTTCAGTGGCTGGGGAAGTTCCACCAAATGTTTTGACTGTCATGCACAAAAGGGGATGGCATGATCATCTTTTCTGGAGTGTGGTAGGAAAGGGGCATGAGGAATCCTGTTGGTAGAATTTTAACATCATCATTACTGAATAGAGTTTATTTTTGTAAAGATGTTTGGTGATGTCAAGCCATGATGGCCTAAAGCATCCATTTTCTCCTTTTAGAGATGCTCCCCACTGGGCTGTCATGTGCTCCCTGGGCAGGACACACATCACTGGGGACCACATTAGCCTGGAAATGCCATTGTTATTGCTGAAGCTACTGATTTTTTCCTTCCATGGCTAACTCAGTCCCTTTAATATGGGATTTTATTGTTATTTAACTGTGATAGTATTTTTATTTGGTTATAGCTAAAATTTACAGGCCAAAGTATAAGACTTTCTAAGATGAATTTGTTTAATTCTTTTCTAATCTTTAAGCATTGATTTTTAGGTTTACCTTTCAGGCATATTTTTTTTTCAGAGTTTGTAGAGATACCTCTCTAACTCATAAGAACTGTCAAGAGCTCTTACTTAAAAAATAATACCTTTTCTTTTTCAATGATTGACCTGTTTCTTGAGTATCAATTCTTGTAATTATTCCTCAGTGAAAAAGATCATAGCTGTAATGAAGAATTTGAGAAATTTTATTCACATATTCTAGCAGAGAAGATTAATGTTATGCTTTTATTACTTTGTCTTTTATTTTATTTATCACATAAAAATCTTCAGTGATTCACTAGAAAGCATTTTTAACTTGAAGTCAGTGTGGGTTTTTCATCATTTGATAGTTATACAAATATCAAACATGCAGATATCAAATCAAGTGAGTGACACTTTTGCTAATATAAGGGATTAGCTTAAGTGCTCTGAACCTCAAGGTTTTTCAAATTTGTGAATTACAGGTAATAATACTGAACTTGACAACTTCAGAGGGCCAGTGTGAGGTAAAATACAATTTTTCAAAATTCTTCATGAATGGTAATGCTCTTTAGTCACATTATTTCATTAATAGTATTCCTAATAACAAATATTCTTAGAATACTGATTTTCATTTGCTAGACATGTTTTGTCAATTAGGGTACCAGGTCCAAAAAAGCAGATGCCAAGAGGGGGTTTTGGAGCTGGATCATCCACTGCCCAGTTGGAGCATGGAGCTGTTGATTTGTGGAACATAGTCATTAGCACTAACAATGGCATCATTTAAATGCTCACTGGTGGTGAAAGGAGATGGTATGTTGATGAATGTAAATTATACTGTTAGTTGGTGCCATGTGTCAGGCATTTGGGAACCAGTAACTATAATGAAAGTAGAACTGGGCATCTCTTAAGATTGCATTCTGAAAAAAAGATAATGCAAAGCAAAGACTGATAAATTGGCAACAAAAACCAATTATGAAAGCCAAAGACTTCCTTGGTAGCATGTAATGAGGCTTTCATTTTCTGCAGTAGAAGGGCAGAGAAAGAGTTTGAGTTTCAAAGAAGATTAACCTCTAAGTGAAGGCTAGTCTGCTATGCCAAGGTAAGAACCCTGGTTGGAAGAGAATAGGACTGAGTTGGATGTATCTGTGAGACTCGCATCTCTAGATTCCCTGGAGCCTATAGATGTGAAAGGCTGGTGCTTCTCTCTTGTTTGAAGAACAGTCAGAGGCTTTTTACCTGGAAGACAACATGTGCTTTTTTAGAATCTTGCAATCCTGTCCAGTAGGCCAATAAGTAGGATCAAATCCAGGAAGTTGGAGGGTATTCTAGGAAAGAAAAGACAGTATATACCAAAGGAAATGTAAGACCTAGACAATTATGTAGTGACTAGAGAGAAAAGTGTATCTGTGAGGATGATGGAGCAACAGGTAACAGAACATAAATTTGGATTAAAGAACTTATCGTCAGGACAGCACTCTCTGAGGGAATAAAATTTAACATCCGACAAGCATCCAGGAAATGCTATAAATGTTTTGCTAAGATGGCTTCAAGAGTCATGGAAAAAGCTATGGCCTGCACCAAATACAGAAGAAATGGCAAAATTGCTGTAGCAAAGAAAGGAAGTAAGAGGTTCAGGAAATTAGGCTTGTTGGAGAGGATGTAATATGTAGTTCTGGAAATTCTACTAGAAGACTGCATTCCTTGTGAAGGCCTGAAGGACATGCCATTTTCCATAGTAATAAGAAATGCACTGGTAGGGGCTGGGGCTGTAGCTCAGTGGTAGAGCGCTTGCCTAGCATGCGTGAGGCACTGGGTTCGATCCTCAGCACCATATATAAATAATAAATGAATAAAATAAAGATCCATCAACAACTAAAAAAAAAATTAAAAAAAAAAAAAAAGAAAAAGAAATGCACTGGTAAGAATGGAGTAGCATCACTGAAAAGGCCAAAGAGTCAATGGGAGATGCCATTACAGTTCTGGGCTCGACAATGGAAATGGGAATTATAGGGACCTAAAAAAACTAAGGAAGCCAGACAGCAGCATGTAACCATCTCAAGCCAGATGGACTCAATTATCATCATTAGTGGCAAGGCTGGAGACGTTGAAGGGGGCCTGACTTAGAGAGTTATCAAAATGCTTAAGCCCACCAAGAGGTAAAAGAGATGGGCAGCTAACAGGTATACTTGAATTTTTACAGTCAATGGAGATCAAGTTGAATGAACGGGAGACTGAGCAACCAATGTTTTAGAATGTCACAATGCCTTACTTGTGGGTTCCTGGACCTGAGACAGTTTTCATATCCAAGGCTCATTAACTACAAAAAGGTTATGTCTCCAGGAGAACAAAACATGCAACACTAGCCAAATATACCTAGCAATGATTTCCCCATTTCTTCCATGAAGGCACTTAATGTTATTTGTGGCAGTAACTGTGTACTGAGGAAAGGGGAATACCTAAATATTTTGAAGCTTTTTGGACAAGGACTTGAGTTGATTCTCAGGGACTAGACACCAGTTAGAGTAGAGGCATTCTGGGGACTCAGTCAAGCTTATGATGGGTCCAATGTGCCTTTGAACCAAACTGGTATTTATTTTCTTGGTACCTGAATGTACAATTGAAACACAATGGTAAATGGCACAACCTTACCTAACCCAACCTTCAAGAACCATACCAAGTCATCGTCCTATCAGTTTAAAACCATAAAATTAACCAAATTACATTGCAATAGTGTGTCCATGTACAAATATGTAACAATGAAACACATTATTATGTATAGTCATAATGCACCAATAAAAAATAAAAATAAAGAAAAAAATTATTTTGGTAGGAAAGGCTAAGCAAAAGCCTCTTAAACTCCCTCCTATACTGCTTTACAATAAAAAATCCTAAGTACAATGAAAAAAATCACATCTTGGGTTAGAAGTCAGAAACTAGGGCCATCCTAAACTTGTGCTGATCCCATCATATCTCCATTTAATTTACCGGTTTGATCTGTGTAAATACCAGATGAGTCCTAAAGGATGACAGTGGATTACTGTAAGCTCAGCCATCAAATAGATCAGTTGCAGCCATTGGGCTTGAAGTGGTGTCTTTTCCGGAATAGATTAACCCAGCTTCAAATACACACTATCTGTCCATTGACCAGGAATATGAATTCTTTTTCATCTCTATCTATAAAGAAGAACAGAAAATGTATATTAACTTTGATCAGTAGTATTTGCCATTCTTTCCCCAGTGTGACGCCAGCTTTTGCTGCAGCTGTTGTAATATGAACCACACGAACATCCTATAGAACATTACTATCATTCCCTATGTTGATAATGTCATGCTAAACAGAATAGATAAATAAGAAATGGCCAGCATGTTGGAGAACTCTGCAAGGATTTATATACTCCAAAGAATGTAAATAAAGCCAATAAATATTCAGGGACCCTCCACATTCTCCACATCAGTACATCTCCTTCAAAATAAAGGAAAAATTGCTCGTTTTGCAACTTCTACCATAAGAAGAAAATCCAATGCTTGGTATGCCTTTTCAGATTCTGGATGTTGCATATTCCCCACATGAGAATACTTCCTTGTTCTATTTATATTTTGAGAGACACCAAGGTTGCCAATTGTGTGTTAGGCCATGACAGAAAAAGGTCCTGTCAAAGTGCAATATGAGTGCCCTGTAACTAGGAGTATATGACTTGGCAGGTCCTGTAGTATATAAGATATCATAAGCTGAAAAACATACTGTGTGGAATTTATGTTAAGCCTGTACTGAAGAATCCACATTGCAGGTCTGTATGACTTGAAGCAAGGATATGACCTTTGAAGCAGAGAAATATATCTTTTGAAAAACAGCTTCCAGCATATTATTGGTCCCTAAATCCATACAAAGCACCTGATCTTGGGACACCAAGTGCTCATGCAGATAGGACTAGCCATTCTCAGAATGGTTTCATCTAACCTACTAAGTTATATTGTCAGGCACATCTAGAAGCTAACTTTTCATGGAATGGAAGATGTTCATGTGGGATCAATCATAGACCAAACCGAGGAAAATAAACAATCTAAATGGACATGTGGGCTAGACACCCACTTTCTCCATCACTATTTTTCCAGTGCTTCTCTTTCAGACTACATCTGTAGTAACATGAGTGATCCCTTCCTCCAGCTGACAGAGGAGAAAGAAGTCCAAGTACATTTTACAGGGACATCAGCTAAACATAGCCAATAGCACACTACAATACCACCTGGGTATGCCTCAGGCAGCATATCTGGTCTTCTACTTTGTGTCCCAAGAATGGAACATCTACAAATAAATGAAGGAAGTGAATGGCTTGGCTGATGAGTCTGGGCATTATTAGAAAGCTTAGAAGACTGGAAACAAAGAGACTTGGAGGAAGAGGTAAGTGGATAGACCTGTAGTATGAACACCAAGTGTGAGGGTATTTATGTGAGGCATATTAATACTCACTATAGAATATTCACTACGGAAGAGGCACTGAACAATCAGAAAGTTGAAATCAGTTAACTTCTGTTCTTGTTTATTCCAGCACTGTTAGATACACGAAATGAGTAGTCATGATTATAGAGATCAAAGCAGCCCAATAGCACTTATGAGAGCTGATTGACAGGACACACATGTTTAAGCGTCTAGTAGAAGAGACCAATGTTGAGCCACCAATACAGTACCATCCCTTAGGAAGATCAATTCAATATCTACTTGGTGGCATGTTAACTTACATATGAACCCTTCCACTCTGAAAGGAGCAGTGACTCATTTATACAAGAATAGATATATACTCCTGGAGTACATGGCCTGCCTTTCTTGCCTGCAGGACTTTGACCAGTACCACTATCAGGGCCTTACAGAGCATTTGATCCCCCAACAAGGATTTCACTGCATCAGACCAATGGACACACTACTTCAAAGTATACATAAGTGGGAGTCTGGGACCATACTTTTTTTTTTTTTGTACTGGAGATTGAACTCAGGGGCACTCGACCACTGAGCCACATCCCCAGCCCTATTTTGTGTTTTATGTAGAGACAGGGTCTCACTGAGTTGCTTAGCACCTCGCCATTACTGAGGCTTGCTTTGAACTCACTATTCTCCTGTCTCAACCTCCCTAAGTGCTGGGATTACAGGCTTGTGCCACCGTGCCCAGCTAAAAATACCCATTAGTTCCAGACTGAGAATGGAAGGCCAATATATTGTAGGTACCATTAAAGGATTAGCTCAAAGGTGATACTTTGCCAGATATGGCTTCATCCTCCATGATACAACATATCTTAAAATAAAATCTTCTTAATGGTGCTGCATCCCCAACAGGTAGAAGAATTCAGGTTCAGGAACCAAGTATAAAGAAGGAGAGGTGATTCCACTAGCCATTACTTCCATTGATCCATTTGGAAAATTTAGGATCCTCATCTCTGCGAGCTTAGATAAACAAACACAGTCACAACTTATTTAACTTGAAGTAAAGTTGCTGTCTGGTCACTTTGGGTCCCTCATGTCAAAGAATAGCAGGCAAGAGGACCTATTTCTATTTTGGCAGAAATAATAGATTCTGATCAGCTGAAGAAAGTGGCCTGCTGTTACACAAGGAGACACGAAGGAATGCATCTGGCACATAGGGATTCACTTGGGTACTTCTTAGTACTCTTTTGCCCTCCATTGACTATAAATAGACAAGTGCAGTGACCCAAATCAGAGAAGGGCATGGTAGTCAGCTCACGTGATGGGAGTGTAAGTCAGGTCCATTGCTGATAACAGAGGAAGCTATCTGGTGGTGACAGGAACCTAGAGTGGGTAGAAGGAGGGAGACTAGTAGTGTCAGTTGTGGCCCTATAGCCCACTCCTGTCCCGGAGGCATGTTTTTTCTCATGATCCTTCTCCTAAGCTTTCTTTAGGAAAAGAGGTTGCTGGAATCCTGGAGAAGCAAGGAAGGAGTGGATCCACACGATGCAAGGATAGCTATGGTGGATGTGTGATGTACTGTCCAGATATCCCTTTAAGAATGAAGGACTTGTTCTCCTTAGCTGGGAGTGCTACCAGAAGATGGTGCTCAACTGTCAGTCCTCTTTGAGGCTGTTTTGACTGATGAAGACTGACTCATCAAAGGTCACACCTCTTTCCAGGGTCAGAACCTGTCTGATGAATGGCATTTAGGAGGTATAATGATCCTGCCCAGACAGGGACAGCTCTGGATGGTTGCTCTGGACTGACTGAAGCTATCAATAGGCTTACATTGGGTTCTGCTTCTTTCTCTGCATGATTCTGTTTCCATTGGTGTTGCTTCCACTGATCTGTGAAAGATTGGGTTTAGGCTTGTCTAACTATTCCCCACCTCCAAGCAAAGTAAATAGAGGATGGTGGGGGCACTGAAATAATCACAGCTTTCGTCTCCTTTTCTCCTGTAAATTTAAAGTTTGGAAAATGAGAAGATGGGATAAATCACGAAGCCAAGATGGAAAGTCATGTAGACAGTATATTTGGTTGGCATGGAGGCTAAGCTTGGTAAAAGGGAGATTGAAGAAAAAACACTTTTTTTTTGGTGAAAAGAAGCCATACAAAGAATCTATCAGTGAGAGAGATTGAAGGAGTCCCTGGTATTTGTACCTTCCATTTTCCAGCTGCAGATAATGGAGGCCCAATTGTACTTCCTGTATATCATTCTTGAATCAGAGACTCACTCTTCCCAAAATCCCAGATATATATAAAGAAAATTGCCCTGTTTGAGCTAACCTTAGTTGATTACTTAATCTGCAACCAAGAGAGTCTTAATCAGAATAATTATATCTTATCGTTAGCTTTAAAACTGTTTTTATACATGTCTTTGTAGACATAAAAGAGTAAGAATCTGAGCTAATGTTTTAGACACATAGAATGGAAGTGAATTAAAGTATGCATTAGACAGTTCTCCACAGAGAATATTCCAATAATATGGAGTATAAATTTTTGGCCTAACAAGTGAAATAGAAGTAGGACATAATTATCATTCACATTATTATTTTTTTCATTCAAATGTCTTTGGAGCAAGGAGAAGTCCATGAGAAAGGAAAAGCTGCTTCTTTATCCCTACTGAGACATTTTTCAAAGGGGCAGGATTGGAGTTAGGAACACAGAGAGAATAGTAGTGAAATCATACTAATGCCATTTAATAAGAAAAAAATTATAAGTAGAATTCTGATGAATTTTTCATTTCCTATTTATAAAAGGAGCCCTCAAAGGAAAAACACTAGTGACATCTGAGGAATGATATTGTACTAGTATCAGAATAAATAGGGGGAGTTATTTTAGATATTGCCCCACTGTGCAATATCTAAGACAGGAAACAGTGGCAATCTGCATGATTTTGGCATTTATGGAAACCAAACTGCCATGTGGGTGGGGATGACAGAAAGGAGTTTACTGATAGACACAAGGCTGGTTTCAATGTGAGATCCCCAGAGCACCATCAGTAGCAGCATCAGGCAGCTTGTTAGAAATGTCCTATTGCTCCATTTGTTTCCTGGTCTACATGCCTGAAACCCTAACCAACTGAAAAGAAGATTTCATGAATCCCATTGACTTGGGATGTCACCAGCTAAAGTGATCTTTTTTTCTTTTCCCAGATTGTTGGAGCTTTGGAAGAAGAACTACTGCTTCATGGGTAGGAATATATATTGTAAGTGTTCAGTGTTTGTGGGTTGCAGGAAACTGGAGCCTCCTTGCGTCATCTATAGCTAGTTTGAAGTACATGATATCAGCTGAAGTTAATCCTCCTGGAAACTTTCTACTTAGAGGTCAGGTGTAAGAAGATAAAAAAGGCAGAAAAGAGATGTAGAGTAGGAAATACAAGTTATAATCTTGCCTTAAAATATTTCTCCTACTTTATCCATGCATTCTCTTGATATTTAATAAATTTTCTTCTTTTTTGTGATGAGAATGGTAAAAAAATCTTTCTGGGACAAATATTTTAATTATATTGTCTTTTAACCAAATTTATTTTCTAAATATGTTTCTATTGGAAATCAACTAGAATATATACTTGGCATAAAGAATCTACATAAATCATCCTGACTTGCTAAGTTAGCTAAATCCATATTATTCTACTCATTAGACCAGCTATATTCAATCTGGGACAAAACAAAAATCACAAAACTGAACTTAATTTAAAAAGGGAGTAGTGGAGCACAGAATATCAATGTTTATTCTCCCATCTTCTTTAAGTCTTCATGAATATTTGGGGGATTTCTTAAATTACACTATCTAGAACAATTTCTAGTTCTTACTCATTTATTAAATGATCTGCCTTTATGGGAGAAAGGTAGGCATTAAAACACTTGCATCTATTTTCAAAAAATAATAGTACAATGATGAAAACCATTATGTCTTCATTGAGTCTTAAAATTCTAGTGTACTAATAGCAAAATAGCATGTTAATTACCAAAAATCAACTGAATCATTAAAAACAATTAAGTCACTTAAGTCATTATAATATTTTACTCCCAAAGTTCACTTTTGGAAAGATAAAAATGGTTAATGAAATACAATTAAATATATACATTCCATTGAATACTTTAGATTTTCCCCAGTTTTGCCATGTGTTCAATATAAGTTTATGAACAAATGTAAGGTTGATTTTAGTTTAAATCTGATTTCTCATGTCCTAGAATTTTATTAAACATTTGGTTCTCAGTGTGATACATAGAGCTGGCCACCAAAAATACAATCTGGTTTAACAAAGGAAATGAATAAAAAAGAGCTTTAAAGTTAACTGTCATCAGCCAGGCGCGATGGCTCAAGCCTGTAATCCCAGCACTTAGGAGGCTGAGACAGGGGAATTGCAAATTCAAAGCCAGCCTCAGCAATGGCGAGGTGCTAAGCAACTCAGTGAGACCGTGTCTCTACACAAAACACAAAATAGGGCTGAGGATGTGGCTCAGTGATCGAGTATCCCTGAGTTCAATCCCAGTACCAGAAAAATAAAAAAATAAAATAAATAAATAACTGTCATCATAATCAATATACTTCACCTAGCTCCAACTTGTTCAAGTATCCATGCAGAGAGCACCAAATTTCTACCTTGAAATTTTTCCTGATTACCTCAACCCTGTGTGGTCCTTGGTTTTCTCTGTACACATGATGTATACCATTTACTTGACATTGATCATCTACTGCTCTGAATTTTTTATCTGTTAAATTGTGTCTTACATCTAGACTATAGCCCCTCAGAGTATAGGAGCACTCACTTTTATCCTACACATGTAGAATATCACATACAAGGGAGCCAAAATAAGGGTAGTAGCAGATTTCTCAACAGAAACCTTGCAAGCCAGAGAGAGTGGGGTAATATATTCAAAGTGCTCAATGAAAAACAAAACAAAACAAAAATCTGACAACCAAGAATACTTTACCTGTAAAGCTGTCCTTCAGAAATGAAGAGAAACTAAGAATTTCTGAGATAAATAAAAGCTGAGGGAGTTTGCCACCACTAAAATATGTCTTATAAGAACTGCTAAAGGGAATATTTAAAGCTGAAACAAAAGGTTGCTAATTAGGAACATTAAAACATATACAGGTATAAAGGCAAATATATAGTGCGATTCAAAATTTGCAAATATTAATCTGCACCTGTGAGAATTTAATAGTAAAAAGGAAAAATCAGTTCAGTTTCCTTTTTACCTGAGTAAATATTTATTGTTTTAAGGTACTATATTTATAACTCTACTCAAAAATTTTATCATAGCATGAATGACAAAATGTTTCCCCAAGAATCTCAAAAGTCATGCAATTCAGCAGTATTTTAGAGGATGTTGCTCTCTAAGGCATGCTTGAAAAGAGTGCTGTAAAAAGAAGAGAATATAACAAAATTAAGCAGAAGCAAATAGTGCCATCTCTCTAAAGACTGCATACTTAAGTAAAGAAAGCCAGATGGTCTTCATTAGAAAGATATGAAATTTGGTAGCAACATGCAGGAAGAATTTTGGTTGTCAGCTTTTCTTTAATTCAAAACTTCATCTTAAATTGAAAGTAAAATTAATTCCCTTAGAAAATTCTTCAAAGTGTTTTATGAAGCTGTTGAATTTGTTTTGGGGGGATAAATGATTGTTTTCCTTGTGTGTGTCATTCATTTCTGGCATTCTGTGCTCTTTTTCTTAAAATTCTTTTAAGTTTCCATAAATATATAATTAAAATATTCCTTGAAGTCTTACTTTCTGTATTTTTCTCAGTGTGTAAAGAGTCAAAGTTCCATGTTTCTCTGTCTCTATTCCTCTTTCTTTATGTGGACTCATTGACCTTTCTTTTCCTATTGTTTTTGTGTACTCTTGCTTTCCATGCCTTAAGATATTATTTACTTCATTACTTCATATTGATATAATACAAAGTTAATGTTAAAACTCCATCATTGGGATTGAAGAGCATGTATTTCTTATAATATGAGATTCACTGCTAAATTAACAAGTGTCTATGCAGAACTTGTCTGTGTTGATTGTATAATGTGCTATTCTCATAACTCTCAAAGATCTTACTGATGTATTTTCAAAAGCAGTGCTGTTGCATAGGATTTTTTTTTTTTTTTTTTTCTTATAATGTCTTTGGTTCTTTTTTTTTTTTTTTTTTTTTTTTATTATTTTATTTTTTTCCCAAAAGTTGCATTT
>CM053406.1:17682596-17858141 GCA_028644305.1 Xerus rutilus | reverse complement strand
AGATACCTCTGATGAGGGTTTTGGTGGCCTCATGGGCTCTTTTCTGAAGCTGCCTGTAGTTATATGACTGCTGAACAAGTTCCAATAGTTTCTTGGTGAGGTGGTGTCACAAGCGGCAGTATTAATAATTACTCAGAGGCAGATTATCTTTAAATGCAAGCATATATTTGATCATACCAACCAAAGTGTAAACAATTAATGCAAAAAGTATTGGGTGTGCTGGAGCACCTCAACTGGCATTCAATGTGCACTAATTAAACACTCTAAGCAAGTCAAAATCCTAGGGCAACCGTGAGCCCCCAAATACCTCCGGTGCCATGCAACTTCTCTTAGCCAAAGAGCAGATGTTGTCTTTGTTGTTCTCTTCAGCTGACAGATGGATATCAGGGAATGGTGGAGTTGATCCAGGGATGGACAGCAAGGTGGCCAGTCTCACTGATGTCCTTGGAGCAAAGCCCCCAGTGTGTCAGGACAAGCAGTTTAAATACAGTTCCAAGTTGGTGGTGTATGATGGTGATTGGTTACACCCAGTGAAAGTCAACGTCCATTGGTTATGTCCAGTGAGATGATGTAATTGCAACTGGACATATTCTTTGTTCATGTCCATGGAGGTGTGCTCCCTATCAATTGTAACCAGTCATTGCTAAGCATGCCTATGCTAGTGCCTCTTATAGTTCCTTACCAATTGCAAACAGACATGACTAAGCATGTCAATAACTGCTGTTTCTTATGGCCAAGAACTCAGTGGTTCCCAGAATGTCCAGCCATGTCTATGGCATATGCTCCTTATAGGTGGGCATCTGCAAGGGGATAGGCCTTTGGATTCACATCAGCCTCAGTCATGGCTGCAGTCCCACTGGCTCGCCACTCTTCAATGGCAGCAGACCTCAGACGAGTCAGAAAAACTCAACCATATTCTTATCTCTGCACAGAACTGCTATGCATTGAGCTGATACCATTTAAAACTACTTGCAGTTGCATTAGAAAATAAGCTATGCATTTGATCTGAAAAATCTAGCAAAAACAGCTCAAACAAAAACAAAGGGGAGAGAGAGACACACACACAGAGATAGAGAAAGACCCTTTCAAACTAAAGAACAGAACAGCAGAGTACCAGTAGCACAGCACCCTGAAACTTGCTGGCCAACCTAAATATATCTTTGCTAATAAAAGCTTATTAACCTGCTTGACATACATACATTCTTCACAGATAAGTCTGGACCATGATGCTAAGAGATTTCTATTTACCAATTGAGGAACACAGAATAAAGCACAGAGTGGAGACTTGAATATCATAATTTAAGGTACAGGAGCCCTTTGTATTGATGTCCTCAAACAGGGTCCTCTAATCTGTTACCCTGGCATATACTTTTGCAAGAAAGATTTAAACTTTCATATGACTCTCAGAAGTGTGGAATCTGAAACGTTTAACTGGGATATGATTCCAAATGACTATAGATGTGACTCTAATTCGGAAAAAATCTAACTGTTTGTAACTACTCCACTACTCTCTTTATAATTTTGGAAAAATAACATTATTTCTGAGGGTTTTAATTTTCATAAAATTTTTAAAAGAGGAAAAGTGTTTCAAACTGATTGAACCCACAAACTACTCTTGGGTGTGTATAAAGAAATAGATAGGGGCTGGGATTGTGGTTCAGAGACCGAGCACTTACCTAGCACATGTGAGCACTGGGTTCAATCCTTAGCACTGCATAAAAATAAAATAAAGGCATGTGTCCATTGACAACTATAAAAAAAATTAAAAATAAATAAAAGTATGAACCCACAAAGGGAAAAAAAAGGGTACAGGAGGAAAGATATCATCAAGCACATAGAGAAAGGGAAGCAGATAAATGGGAGGTCTCTGGTTTGGCAGAGGAGAGTAAGCAGAAATCTAAGTGGATGTGGATGAGGCACCCACAGGGTGCAGGTCCATTGTCCTCACCTTGAAAGTGGAGTCATCACTTCCTGTAAGATGGAGGCAAGTGGTAGAGCTTAAAACAGGAGAACTGGTTATCACAAGGAGCAGTGGAATCTTTCCAACCCAACCACATATTCCTCTTCCATCTTGGCAAAAGTGGGTGGCTTATCCTTTGGCGGAATTTAACCAGAGAGACTATAAGCTTAAAACTCCAGAACACTAATGGATAGTAATAAAGTGCTAAAGCCCAAGGATTAAGTAAAATCTAAAGCAGGTGTTAAGTTTTTACCCCATCCTTTACTCTCCACTCTGTTCCCAGTTTTGGCTACTGTGAAAAACACACTCATCTGTCCAAATTCAAAGAATGGACTAAGAGACAAAAGATACAGAGAAAAAGAGGCTTTTAATGATGGTCTTGGAAGATGGGGTGTCTGGGTAAGCAGGCACACCCAGACTAATTACCACCAGCATTTTACTCCCTAGTATATAAGGTCCCTCTTCTGGTTCCTCATTAGCTGAGTACTATGGGGTGTGTAGTCACCTAGCTTTTACTATCTCCTATTGGGTTAAAGAAATGTACCTTTAGTTGTCCCACCTCCATTTATTCTTATGTGGTGAAAAGGCCTTTTGAGGGGGGGCAGTAAATGCATTTTGGCAGGAATGAAGTTTACCTCTGTTGGTCAAATTGGCCCCTCTCCCTCACCTCCCCATCTCTTGTTTGTCAAGGGACTGTGAATTTTTTACACTTAGGCGTTAATTGCTTGTAACTTTTTCAGTCTACTTTCCTCTCTGTTTTCTTTCTTTTCTTTTTTCTTTCTTTTTTTTAACAACCCAAGTAATTTTACATTTAAGGCTAAGTACCAAATTCTGAAAATGGACCACCAAACTTTCTATTTCAGTGTATGAATTCTAGCCTTTCTTGAATGGACAAGGAGAAAAAGCCAGCTGATATGGCCATTCAAGTAGTCCCTCAAATAGCCTGATTCTTCCTAAACCACCATACACAGAAGCAATTGTTAAACTTTCAGTATCTCATTCTTAAATATGAATGAAACATCAATGAACTGGACATATGAAGAAAATATGCCATCATGAAAGAAGAAACTAAATAAAACAAAACAATCTAAAATGGAATTAAGGAAAAAATAGAAAACTAAAGTTACTGAAGATACTGTTTTAATCATCAGGGAAAGGGTGCTGTAAAAAAGTTGTGAAAATAGGAAAGAGCTCTTAGAAAGTTTAAAAAAAAACAGCAGTAGAAATTTCAAAGAGATTTTGAATTCAAAGAATGCAAGAGTTGATCAAATCTCTGAAAGTAAGGCTACAATTCAAAGAGATGAAAAGTAAGAACAAAAAAATTAAAAAGACAAGGAGAAACTTCAAAGGTAAATCATAAAAAAAAAATGATAGTGGTGGTTGGGAGTGGTTATCAAAGAAATAATACAGAGCATGACTTCAGATTGAAAAGGCTGATGGCAAGCCCAGCACAGTGACTAAGACAGGATTTCCATGTCCTGCAGTTTCTGAATATAGTTGAGAATGAGGGAAAAAAATCAATCTAACAAAGGATTGTGTATCGGATTAACACTAGACTTTTCAACAGTGCATTGGAAACTAGAAGATAATGGAACAAAGACTTCAAAACGCTGAGGGGAAATCCTTTGTGACCTGGAAATTTGTATCCAAGCTAATGTGAATGTAGAATAAATTCATTCTGGTACAGGTAAGATCTCAAAAACTTTGCCTTTCACACATCCTTTCTCACCAAGCTAACAATAGCTACTTAGCAAACAAGTGAGCAGAAAGGAAGACTTCATTGTGAAACATAGGATTCAGCTTAGGTGAAAGAAAAGGGGCTCATGGTTAAAGGAAGGAAATCCTAAAGATAACTACTTATCAGGAAGAGAGAGCAACTGGCTTAGTGGTACATAGCAGATCGGGAGGACAGAGGCGCTAGAAAAGTCTCTGGAAAGGAAACAATGGACATGTTGGATTTCCTGATGAATGTGACTGCTCTGAGTGGTATGTGATTTGAAGAAGAATTATGATAGGAAAACAGAATAAAATGAAAAAAGGGTGGAAGGGAGGGAATGAGGATAAAGAAAGTAGATACAATCATTAACTTCCAGAAAAATAGAAAAAAAGTGATACAGTCATTGTATATTATGTAGCTTAGCCGTGGAAAACACATGCTATTAAGCATGTAGATACTTAATGTTGAAAAGATGGAAAAAGGGAATTGGGACTGTGGGGTTGGAGTAAGGGCTGTGGCAGATTGTATTTTGCAAACACGATCCTGTCAGTGCTTCCCACACATATGCTCTTCTGCTTTGTGATCTTGCCAATCTGCCATCAAGAGAGGGAGTCCATTTCCCTTCTGCTGAATCTGGACTAAACTTATTATCTAACTGCTGCTGATAGAAGGCAGTGGCAGTGACGCTGAGTGACTTCCAAGGCCAGGTCAGAAGAGGCCATGCCATTTCTGTCTGGTTCTCTTAGAAGTCTTGCTTTATGAAGTCTCATCTGTCACATAAGGCTGCTACCCTGAGACTTTAATACTGGAGGGATGATGTAGAAAGGGAGAGGCTCACATGCCCTCAGCCTTCCAACCCTCAGCCATCTGAGTCACAGCAGCCCTGGCATTAGATTTGTGAGTGCTGAGGTCCAAGAAGGCTCTAAATAGCCTCAAACTCACCACATCCAGGTGAGGACCCTGCTAAGATGTTCCCAGATGAGCCTAGTGAAATCATAGAACAGTGAGCGGTTATAATTGATGATTGTTTTAAGCTTTTATGGAGGTAGATTTTTATAAAAGAATAGGTAAGCCAAACAAGTGGTCAATCCTTGTTTTGCATAGTTATAAATTTTTTAAAAACCAGCTTATACAATAAACAAGAAATAGACACATAGGCATAGTACTTCAGAAACATGAAAGTAAACATAAGATATATAAGAAAAATAATCCAAAGATACAAAACCAATTGCTTTTAGAGAAAAAGATTTATAGAGTAAGGACAGGTAAGACAGAGCTCACTGTTCTTAGCTGTCAGTCTTTAGTGCTATTTAACCTTCAAAGCTTAATATTCATATTTACCTGCTAAAAATTAAAATTAAATAAAAAACAACATGGATAGGTAATCTACTCTTCCTAGGAATCACACATGTTCAGAGTTTATAAGCATGAAAGCACTCTGAAAACTCTAAAATACTATCAATATACCACATTTTACCTATGCTTTATTTTTCAGTTTCCAGTTCTGCTTTCAAGGTCATTACTCAACAAAAATTTAAGAAGTTCAGTTTAACTTGTGATGAAAATATGGTTTATAATACCCGTTCCATACTAATGGACTGCCCCTTCATTGATTTGGCCCTCAGTTTTCTTATCAATAAAAAAGTAAATAGAGCTACACATAATATTGATGGCACTTCCAAAATGATACAGTATTTAGCAACTCTTGAACTCTACCTGAAAGCTCATAATCACTAAATTCTATGCTAGATTTAAAGTGGTCTTAGGGTTTCTCAAAATTTTAGTAATAGGAGCCATTGCACTTTTCGAATCAATAAGGATTCCAAATTTGTTTTCTTTATATTAGTTATAACTTTTGATAATTACCTTATGAGAAATAAAAAGTGAAAAGTTTAAAATATTTAACTTATTAAAAATAGCACCAAGGGTTGAGGATTTAGCTCAGTAGCAGGTGCTTGCCTAGCATGCTCAAGGGCCTGTGTTCGGTCCTCAGCTCTGAAAAACAAAACAAAAATCACCAAACTAATTATTTTGACATATTCTATGGAGAATAGTCATTTTCCTAAATAATATAGTTTAGTGAGAAGAGTGGCAACATTCCATCTTTTTGCAAGTTAACGTTGGGCTTTATGGACAAAGGCTATTTTATTTGTGCTTCAGTCCATTGCAACATCTCACATTAGGTAACCTCTCAAAACTCTATTATATGCTTGTGACAGAATGAGAATGAAAAAGGTAAACAGTGTCTTGATATTGTTATAAAACTATTTAACTTCACAGATTCCAGGGAAGAGCCTTGAGAACCCTTACATGTAAGATTGTTTTAGTCAGCATTTTTTTTTTTGCTGCTGTGACTAAAAGATCTGACCAGAACAATTGTAAAGGAGAAAGAGTTTATTTGGGGGCTCATGGTTTCAGAGGTCTCAGTACATGGACAGCAGGCTCCATTACTCAGGATTCAAGGTGAGGCAGAACACCATGGTAAAAGAGTGTGGCAGAGGGAAACAACTCACACGATGATCAGAAAGCAGAGACTCCACTTGTCAGATACAAAATATTTATTCCAAAGTCATGTCCCCAATGCCCACCTCTTGCAGCCATACCCTACCCACCTTCAATTACCCCTCCATCAATCCCCACTAGGATCTTACAACCCAATCATTTCTCCTCTAAACCTTCTTGGATGGTCTCACACATCAGCTTTTGGAGGAGCCCTCACACCCAAACCATAACAAAGATTTAGAACACCTGGCCTAAGACATCGAAATGCACTGACTTTGAGGAACTTTAAAGAATGAACCTCTATGAAGTCAATCCGTACTTAGAAAATTAGTAGATAATAGATCAGAAATGAAGCATTTTCCTTTGTTTAAAAATGATGAGTAAGAGCAGGCTGTGCCATTGAACTCAGAGATGTGGTGCAGGGTGGAGGATAAGATCCTGCCTCTAAAATCAGAGTACCAGGGTTCACACGCTGCCTCCACTCTTTTTCAGCTATGGTAACTCTCGCAGATTTGTCTCTCTGTGCCTTCAGGGCTATCATCAGGGTTAAATGAGTCATTATCTCTAACATTTAGAATACCGACTATACATAACCAATGCTACAATGCATCTGTGAAGTAATAGGAAATTCTTCCAGGAGTAGTCAAGTTGGGCTCCTCATCTGAATGCTGACCATATCAGAAGCTTGTGTTCTCTCTAGGCCTCACCACTCATGGGTCACGTGACCTTGAGCAAATCACCCACTTGTCCCCAGTTTTTCTGAGTATCTATTCTTTGCAAGACAGTTGTGAACCTCAACTTAGATGCCATTTGTGGAAACTGTTTGAAAAAGTTAAACACTATTCTGCTCAGCACATGAAAAGTATTATTCTGGATCATGTCCTTAATTGTGGTATGATATGTAGCCTGTAACTGTATTATGATTTTAAAGATCTTTTAAGTATCATAGTTCTTCTGGATTTCCTTTGGCTGTAGATATCAGCAATATAAGAAGAGTCTCTGCCTCTTGGCATTTTGATTTTTGGTTTCTAAGTAGTACTTCTTTTTCAAAGTGACCTTATTGGTCAGCTTTTGGATACATGATTTGGTTTTCATATCGTGTAACATTTACTGAGTTTATTAGTCCCTGGGGCTCCCCAGGAAGAAGGCAGAAGTGGGAGGGCAGAGACAAAAAGCTTAGAAATAACATTATTATTGCAATTATTTATTAAAGTAGGAGGAGTTTAGTTTTTATTGATGCATTATAATCATATATCATAGTGGTATTTGTTATGCTATATTCTTACATGCATATAACATAATTTGGTTAGTCTCATTCCTCACTGCATAAGGTGGTTCTATTTTAGATTTGAAACCTTGTTGAGAGGAGTCAAGAGAGAGAAGTTGCCTGTGTAAGCCAATGAGCACTTTGGCCAGGCACATTCCAGCCATGCTGGAAGGACAAAAGGCCTTAGGAAGATTGGTCCCATTCCATCAGCTTAGATCTGAGGGAGATGAAGTAGGCATGGCAACTGAGTCTTCTGCCCAATAGAGTCAACATCAGGCCCCGTAGCAGGGCTGGCAACTAATTCAGTCTGCTCAAACTGCAACCAGGAGTTTACATCTTTTAATGACTCAATATGGTCCAAAACTTTAAAAACAACAGGGTCTACCTCTTTCTCTACATCTCTACCCCATCCTGGAGCCATAGATATCTCAAAATTTGTTATGTTCTTTTGACTCTTCTCCTGAGCACATACCAGGTAGGACCTCTGCCTGATACGCCTGCTTTTCAGCCTGGCAAACCTTTGTTCTTCCTCCAAGACCTAGCTCAGCCACTGACTAGCTCCTCTGGGACTCTTAAGACTTGGGAGTCTTTGTTTTGGTCTATTTCTAGCATCTCAACTTACAGCTCCTAGGACATTTCATGCCTAAGTGTCAGGTAGACATGTCTCACTTTGCACTGGATGTTAAGATATTTGTAGGCAACAACTCTTACCAAAATGCATACCTCTCTGACCTTCTGACCTTCCATAGTTCATACACATTGGAATATTAATAAGTGTGTGTGGAATGATTGTGTGAAAACTACCAGGATTGTTATATGTCTGTGGTTCTATTAAGGGACACAAATTTCTGAACTATTGTTGGAAAGTTCCTTGGATCTTGGTAATCAATCAGGCTGTGATGTGGTTGAAAGCCAGAACACAAACAGGGGAATGGTGGTCCTGGGTGTGCTGGGTCAGTGAGGGTGAAGTTCAGCTTCTTCAAAACTGTCCCATATGGTAAAGGCAGGAGGAGCTGGGGTGAGAGGAAGGCTAGTCAAAGACTATTGCCATTCAAAGGCCCAATCACCCAGTGCTGTTTAGATGTTATAAACACACTGATTTCAGTCACAATCCAGGATGTTAGATGGTGCTGCAAATGGCATTTGGGCTTTTGGTATCACAGAAAGCTGTTTTCTACCGCTCAGTGGAAGCCTGATTTTTGGATAAGTTACATAACCACATTCAATCTCAGTTTTCTATTTTTATAACAGGTCTAAACATTCTTAAGTCAGTATATTTTTATAGTCTTTAAAAATTAACGATGATAGATTTTTGTTGTGCTCCATGTTCAAATTTCAGTCAATCACCGAGGCCCTGGGACAGTCTTAGTTTTCCTCTCTTTAAATGAGGACAAAAATAGTACCCAGATGGTTATAAGCATGAGGAGAATGAAAACACATAAAATACTTTTTGTAATGCCTGGCATGAGAGCTTAATAAATGGAAGCTAACATTTTTATTGGAGATTGTGTAAAGCACCCGGCACTTTGCAAAAATTCATGTTAGCTCACTTCCCCTGCAATCTGTTGAAGTGATACCATCGAATGGATTGGACCCTACCAGAGTAGTCAATTATTACTTATAAAGGTTGGATGATGCATTGTATGGAAATGTGATTTTCCTTCCTCTTGCATCTCTTGCATCCCCTCTCTCCCTCCCTCCTTTTCTTTCCTTCCTTCCCTCCTAATTGAAGGCATTTTAAACTGCACAGGTTTTTGCCTTTTTGGAACACAGTTTGGGCTTTGCACCATACAGGCATCATGCTCCTTTGGGGGCAGATTTCCTACGAAGCCATAGCTAAGAGCCATTTCCATGCTAAATGATCGTGCCTTTTCCTCCTGAAAAACAAATTAAAGTTCCGTGCTGGAGAGGGTCAGCGTCAGAAACTCCTGCGCCTGCTATCCTGTGACTCCGATGATAAATCACAAACACACCTCCACACTGGTGTCTGGAAGAAGAACACATTGGCGCTGGCAAAACATAGTTTAACTAAAAATAGAATTACAAGCATTTAATCTATATTGAAAAAGTGCGTGGCAGGAGTGGTCAGGCCCTGGAGGAAGGAGAGAAGAGAGGAGCCAATATTTCCAGCTCAGCTGGAGCTTCTGCTCCTCTTCCAATGAGCGCTGAAATGTGGACTACTGAGCCCTGGCTGGGGAGAGCCCCTGTGGCTCTGGGGCTCAGGTGGAGTCTCAACCTTATCTAAATCCAAATGAACTCTTTTCCCCTGGAACCTGTGGGAAGCCAGAAAAAGACCTCTCTCCAGCAGTGCAGAGGGCTGCAGGGCTCAGGGGATTAGCAAGTGGAGTGCAGCAGCTTCAGCTGGGTGGTCCAGCTCTTGGCAGGGCAGCGGGGAAGGTCTCAGGGAGGCCTGGCCGCTTTCAGTGGCTCAGGAGAATTGAGTGTGGGCAACTGCTGAGTTCCTTAATGTATTTCTTATAGCAGGCCCCAAAGTCTACTTTTAGTTCTTGACTATGCTGCAGTTTCATATGTTTACTCCAAATTCCTAAAAACACTGAGAGTTGCCCCAATCAAAACTATTATAGTTATATTAAAGATCTACTGAAATTTAGAAGTAATTGCAATTCTGGATACACTTACGCAATTGGTCAGAAATGAGGCCATAACATATGTTAGGATAGCCTCTGATACTGATAAATAATATTAAAATAAGCAAAGGCACAAGACTGTGCTCAGACAGAAACCAGTTGTGTGGTTTTACTAATTTATGACACCCTGACTGCCACCCAGGCTATCGCTGTCATTATCTGCTGGTTGTGTTTATCATAGTAAGAAGACCTTTGCATTTGGGCAGAGTTGTGGGTCTTTGTGCAGATAAGTATATGTTTTGGCTAAGAGGCTGTGCTGCCAACACTTTGGGAATTAAATATCCATAACTAGAAAAAACTGAGGATAAAGGACAATACTGACTTCTCCAGTGAGCAGGGGCTCTTCAGTGGGGCTTCCTTTGAATTTCAGGATGACTTCGAACTCATCTGCTTTACTGTCTGTTCAGAAAAATACTCCATACCAAAGATATTTTTAAGATCATGGACTAAGACATAAAATTCTCCCTAGCAATTTTAGTTTCATCTGGGTTCTATAATCAGTTTTTGCTTGTTTGTTTGCTGTGTCATCTTGTGCAGTCTCTTCCCCTCTCATCATCTAGTTTCTTCAACGTGAAAATTGAATTGGATCAGGGTTGAACTGGATAATCTGTCAATTTTGTTTCATCTCATAAACAAAAAAATTTTTTGTAAACAAGTTCAGGTCACACTGAAGAGAATTTACCCCTAAATAATTCAGATACCAGTAAAGTGATCTGCTCTTTGAATCCCAGTATACCATGTCCTCCAAAACTATTTTTTTAAACTAATTTAGGAGAGAAAGGGGTGTTTTGTGAATGTTCATGAATTAGAGTCACATTCTCAATAAAAAATAGCTGGAACACTCCACTCAACACATTTTTGGAAAACTCAGGTGAAACCATTGTTTACCCCCTTGGTCCTTTGATTTCACCCATACTTTAAAGTAAACACCCAAGATAAGCAACATTAGGAATTGTTACTTCCTCTTGCTTGAAGAGTGAGAGGACAGAGTAGTCACCAGAACCCAGAGAGAGGTCAACAGTATTAAAACAGGAAAGGGACACTGGACAGGTGCCATAGCCTTGAGCAGAAGAGGCACCATCTTTGCTAATCCATGGGCCTGGAGGAAGAAGCTAGCCAGAGAAATACCTTTCTCCTCTCCTTCCTCTCTTATCTACTGTCTATGCCTCTTATTGGTCAAATCAAATATAAATCAGAGAATAGGGAGATTGTGGATACGATCTGTATTAGCCCAGGTTCTCCAGAGACAGAACCAATACAGTGTGGTGTGTGGGGAAGGGGAGGAGAGAGCAAGATCTTAAGGAATAGGCTTGCATGATTGTCAGGGCTGGCAAATGTGAAACCTACAGCTCGGCAAGCTGGAGATCCAGGGGAGCTGATGTTGCAAGCCTAAGTTTGAAGGCAATCATTAGAGAGACATGCTTCTTTCTCAGAAAACCTCAGTCTGTACTCACAGGCTTGGACCTGATTGGATGAAGCCCACCCACAGTTTGGTATTATGGAAGTAATCTGTTTTATTTAAAGTCTACAAATTGAAATGTTATTCACATCTTTAAAAAAATTACCTTCATTGACTATAAGATTTAGATTGGTATTTGACCAAACAATTGGCCACGGTAACTTACCCAAGTTGATACATAAAATTGACCATTGCAGAATTTATGGAAGTCAGCCTTCAGAGATACAGAGGCTTGAGAAAGGTGGGCAGAGGATATAAGGGAGGCAATACAAACAGAATAATCAGCCACTTGTGGATAGCAATTCCACCAGACTGCCCAGTCTTCCCTTATGTGCTTCTTGAGAGTAGGAAATAGGAGAGTTTTGTTCAAGGGCCAGATCCAATACCTGACATCTACTTTAGCAGATTCCTCAAGAGTGTTGGTTGAATTGGCTTGAATGTTACATGGAAGCAAGTTCTGAGAAACAAGTGTTTAGTGAGGTAGCCCCAGGGAGTAGCAATATCTCAAGTGCAATTTGCAAGGAAAATGTAAATGCCACACTTTTCTATCATCTTTTGAGCACAGGGCAATGTACCACATCAAATTAATCAGAATTGATCATATCTGCTAAGGTTTAAGACCAGATGACATTTCCAAGCTTCACTTTATGCCTTATTAATAGAAAAAATTTAGTCATTCAACTGGATGATCTCCTTTTCTGGCAAAGACTTTAAATTGCTCCCTTGTAACCATGCAATTATATAAAGAATTGACCATATTTCTAAGGCATGATGGAAGTCATTTATCAGGTAAATAATCTCAAAAACAATCTAGTCTTAATGGTCAGTACCTGCTAGGAATGTGACACCAGATTTACTCCTAACAAAGGAATGAACTGGGAATCAGAATGCATCTTCCATGCTCATGACAGGCAAGATGTAATGCAAATAGATAAAGCTGAAAAAGCCTCAGTAAAGTGCACCCTGGTTTATATGACACATTATTTTTGAACTCTCTGAGGTTCTTCCAAAAAGCTAGAAATATCGGCCTCTGAGAAATTGCTTTTCTGGCCAGTTCATGTTCATCATCCTAACACCAGGAGCTGGGCAGCAGTAAAGGTGGAGAGGAAAAATGAAGGACACAGGGATGCAGAATGGCACCTCCAAAGCCACTGTGCTACCAAGGAGCATGGCAGCTATCCATCAAAACGACAGTTTGGTTTTGTGTTTAAGTTGGTTCTGATAAGAATCTTTCTCTGGTTTCTGCTGCTGTCGGAATGGACAGGTCCCAATTGTCAGCAATTGGGCATCTGAAACAAAATTTTAGAAATCATGTATATAATTCAGGTAGGTATGTGAGCCATTGGTAGGTGGTACTACTTCCTTGTGACATGTTATACAATGTTGTCTTACAGGGACTGCCTGAGGCAAGAGTGTGAAGTGACTGAAAGTTGTCACTAGTACATTCTCTTTCTGTATCTGCTTCCACTCCTTTCTCAAAGTGCTGTCAAACTTTCACCTTGCTCAGTATAGACAGACAGACACACACACACACACACACACACACACACACACACACACTGAATTTATCTCTGTCCCCAGGGTTTAGTATAGCACCTGGAACACTGAAGGTGCTTGATAAATCTTTCATGAGCAAATGAAACTTCAATAGAATGTTTGATAAAAGCAGCTCAGTCACCTCTGGGGTGGGGTTTTTACAATTTAATAAGAGATTCTTAAAGCCAGATTCTCTAGCAACAAGATTTTTGGCCATGTCACAGGCAGGGCCACAAGTTGAGCAGCTGGCTTTGCCTAGAAAAGGCGGAGTCATGTTCCACACTGACTGTTGTCTGCAAGCAGGAAACAGTGCCCGGCGTTTCCAGAGTGCTGATTCTATCTCAGGAGTGGCGGCAGGCACCCACCTCTCCTCTGCCCAGAATAAACCAGTACAAAGTTCCTCTGAGAGAAACAGATGCTAAGATGGCTCAGTGGTAGTCTGGCCCTTTGCTGATGTCACCATGTTTAGTCACCTTTTTTCTCCAGAGTAATCAGTTCCATCAAACTGATTTTGGCTCCATGATATTGGCATATGTCTTTAATTTTCATCAGAACCTAGCAGAATATTTTGCAGGTAAAAGTTGTTTTTCCCTGAATGATTTCAGCTTATTGGTTAGAACTTTGAATCTTTGAACCTCTGATTTCCCTAAGGAAGTCACTTCTGTATTTTCCAATGCCTTTCTTTCCCTTGCTTAAAATATTACATATGTAAATTATTGCTTAACATATTCTCCAGTGACTTCCCATTCTAAAGGGCAGTTTTTTCCCAACCACTGTGCTAATAGGGACTGGTATTCTGTAATGAATACTGACTCTCATCCCAAGCCAAGGATGTTCAGATAAGGCTGCGGTCACTCAGGTTCCTGATCCCATAGCCTCTAACCAGGAGCAGCATCTGTGTTGAACTCAACTTGCTGCTCAAATGTTTTTCTCCTTTCACATCCTAACATATGAAGAGAATAATAACAGTTGGAAAAGATTGCTCTTTTGCAGGGGTCAGCATATTTATTTATTTTTTCTGTAAAAGGCCAGAGGGTAAATATTTAGCTTTCATGGGCCATGTGGTCTTCATCTCAACCATCCTCTGCCATGTAGCACAAAAAAGCAATGATAGAGGAAATGGGCATGACCGTGTGCCAACAAAATTATTGACAAAGATAGGTGACAGAATGAGAATTTGGCCCTGGGGTCTTCTTTTGCTCACTTCTACTCCTCAAGATAAACTTTACTATCTTTTTTTTAAAAAAAATTAATTAATTAATTAATTTGTTCTATCTAGGTTTACGTGATAGCAGAGTGTGATTCATTGTACACAGATGGAGCACAAACTTAAACTTTACTATCTTGTCCTGTCCACCTCTTGAGCTCATCTCTTCTGCTGGCTCAAAGGCCCCACAACCCTGGGAAGCCTTGTCTTCAAGCAGAGCTGGCTGTCCTGCATCTGCACACTCGCAGCAGTGTGTTCAGAATTTCTCACCTTGATGTAAGAGCACATTGGAAAGGCTCTCTTATCCATCAGACTGCGCCGTCCTTGACGGTATGATCTGTGGCACAGCTATACCACTCCATTAGACATAGCACATGTTTTAGTCATCTTTTTCGCCACTGTGACCAAAAGTCCTGACAAGAACAATATAGAGCAGGAAAAGTTTATGTCGGCTCGTGGTTTCAAAGGTTCAGTCCATGGTTGGCTGACTGCTCGCTCTGGCCTCAAGGCGAGTCTGCAGAAGGGTGTGGCAGAGGAATACAGCTCAGGACATGGCAACCATCAAGCAGAGAGTTCTCTTCAGCAGAGACAAGATATAAACCCAAAGGCACACCCCAGTGACTACTTCTTCCATTCACACCCTACCATCTTCCAGTTGCCACCCAGCTAATCCATATCAGTAGATTAATCCACTGATTAGGCTAAGGCTAGAAATTACCTAAGCTTTCCACTTCTGAACATTCTTGGATTGTCTTACACATGAGCTTTAGGTAGATACCACGTATCCAACCCATAACACAGCATCTGCCACATTGTTTCTCAATATTTATTGCACCAGGAAGAAGGAATAGAGGGAGAGAGAACTCCCATCTGGTTGCACATCGTCAGTTAAGTCTCATTGACTCCAAAGAGTTTAAATGTCAGGCGAAGGGGATGGTGACAAATGGTAAGGGTGATAAAGAGAATGAGTGGCTTTCCAGAGACAGTGGAGTTATATGCAGCAGAAATTTCTTCAAATTCAACACTGTTCATTGCAAGCCACTGAGTCTGCATTATGTCAGAATTACTTGGTGTGATCCCAGATAAACCAGCATCATAAAATATATGCCTAAAGCAGTGAAATAAAAGGTTACTGTGGCAAAAAGCAATTCAGCAATGCATTTGTAGTACCTCTGGGGCTCTAGAATTTATGACAAGCAAATGAACCAGAAGTAAATGAATCAAAAGCTATAATAAAGAACTGCAAACTACAATTTAGTTCATAATATACCTCAATTATGAAGTACATCTAGAAGCCTCATGGATTAATTTTTCCTCTTTCTTTCTCTTACTCTTTCTTTTATAAATTTTTCCAAGTTTTCCTTGTGGCACGAATTATTGTATAATGGTATTTTCTATGTAGTGTCATTTCTTTACAGTCAAGAGCTTTCAAGAGTGAAAACTTCAATTTCATGAACTAAGCATACCATTCCAAGTCATATTTCTTTAACCACTAGGGCTTAATCTCCAATATTTTTAGTGATTATCACAATATGTGGTAATATGTAATAAGATTTAGGAAATAAAATGTGTAAACTATCAAAAATTAGAATATTCTTATTGAATATTTCTAGATTCATAATTTATAACATAACTTTTCCACAAACATCATTGTGATTTGTCTTTAAGATATGATGATTGTAGGATCTTAGTCTATGGACACCAAAATTTAATCCCTCAGTATTGGCTTGTCAGGGCAGAAGTTCGCCATCTTCCACAGCAAACAACACTGACACATACCTGCAAAAAATAATGTTTTGCTACTATGTTTTAAAATTTATATTATTAAATGTTCTATGTACAGTACTATGATTTTAAACCAAATAAGATGTAAGCATTACTTGATAGCAAGTTGCCTTTGGTATTCATTTCCCAGGCTAGTATTCAATCCATTTATCTGCAAATGTCATAAAGTCATTCTTCTGATGGCTAAGTAATAATCCATTGTGCATATATTGGACATTTTCTTTATCTACTCATCTGTTGAAAGGCACCTGTATTGCCTCCATAGCGAAGCTACTGTGAATTGTGTTGTTATAAACACTGATGTGGCTGCGTCACTGTAGTATGCTGATTTTAACTTCTTTGGATATATACTGAAGAGTGTTATAATTGGGTCAAATGTTGGTTCCATTTCTAGTTTTCTGAGGATACTCCATACTGCTTTCCAGAGTGGTTACACCAACATGCAGTCCCACTAACAATGTATGAGTATACCCTTTTCACCACATCCTTGCCAACATTTATGTTAATTGTATTCTTGATAATTGCCATTCTGGCTGGAGTGAAATGAAATCTCAGTGTAGTTTTAATTTGCATTTCTCTAATTGCTAGAGATGTTGAACATTTTTTTCATATATTTGTTGACCGCTTGCATTTCTTCTGTGAAGTGTCTGTTTAGTTCCTTTGCCTATTTACTGAGACCAGGGCGGAACCAGAACTGGGAAAGCATAAGAATCTCCAAAGGGTGGATGAAGCTGAAGACAGAGTTCAGTTTCTGAGTCCAGGGACCACCATCCACGCAGCACAGATCATGACATTCATACCATCCCTGTAGAGATTCTTCTCCAGGTTCCAAACTTTGCTCATTATAAATAGAGCCATGGCTCTTTACAGGCCAAGTAGAGTCTTCCAAAATTATATAGCGTATATCACAGGATTGCAAATAAGATTGAAATAAAATCATACCTACAGAAATTGTAAGAATATATTGGCCTACAACACAACTTCTAGTCAGTTTCAACTTAGGACAGTAATGATATGATAATATTGAACATGGAATTTAACAACCCACTAAAGCAATAGTCTGAATTGTTTTATCAGCTTTCAATAAGATGGGTCTTCCTTATCAGTTTGATTCTTCTAAATAGAGTTGGCCCTTCCTATCTGTAAATTCTGCATCCACAGATTCAACCAACCTTGAGTGGAAAACATTTATTAAAAAATTGCTTCTGAACCAAACAGGTCCAGGGTTTGTTTTTATGTTATGCCACAAACAATATAGCATAAGAATTACTTACCTAGCGTTTGCATTGTAGTAATGAAAATGTGTAAGAAACCTAAAGATGATTTAAAGTATACAGGAGACGTGCATGAATTACATGCAATACTACATCATTTCATATAAAGGACTTGAGCATCTATAGGCTTTGGTATTTGTAGGGGGTTCTGCAATCAGACCCCACTGGTATATATATCTATTGTTACTCAGAAATATTATTGCACATTTTTTTGAAGCCTCACCAGCATGTCAGTGGAAGTAAATCTGATTTAGTTAGTACACAAAAACAAGAATTTCCCCCTTGCTGTTGTCAATCAGTTAATCCAGGAACATTTCCATCGTTGCCAAAAGGAGGAGCTCTCTTGCTTTCACCCATGCTTAAGTATACCTTGCCACACCCACAATAGAACTTCTCCAGTACCTTGAAAGTTTGAAAACTAGTTCAATTATTCACTACCAGGTCCAGCACATATTAAGTTCAGCTTTGGCTAGAATATTTTTTTTCTTTCAGCTATGGCCCCAGGATATGCTGGATTTGAGCAGAGGCAAAGTTTGGGGCATTTGGGTAGTAAATTTTTAAGCTTTCTGAGAAAGCAGTATTTCACTATCCAAGTGAACCACTCCTTTGATTCTACCAGCAACACAGCAGAAGCAAATGTTTTCAGCATCAGCATCTCAATTGGCGTAATATGTTTTAATGTTCTGTAAACTGAAGTGATCTTAATGGCCTTATGTTCAGAAAACAAATACATAAACAAGATACAGAAGAAATTTTCCTTCACTGTTTTTCTTTTTAATGCCTGTTTGGGGAAAAAAAGAGGTACATTTCCGTATTTTGAACAAACTATTCAAACTCTTCAAGTTCCCTCTGGAACACATAAAAAAATTTTATTATTAATTATCAAGATCAAAGAGTTAGCATTCATTAAACATTTATGTTATGACAAGATTTTTTTAAAGATGTTTTGAGTGTTTAAAAATATTTTGAGGGCTGGGATTGTGGCTCAGTGGTAGAGAGCTTGCCTAGCATGTGGGAGTCTCTGAGTTCGATCCTTAGCACCGCATATAAATAAATGAATAAATAAAGGTCAATCAATAACTAAAAAATTTTTTTCAATAATTTTATTTATTTATTTATTCTACTTAAGTGTGCATGACAGCAGAATGCATTTTGATTCATTGTACACAGATGGAGCACAACTTTTCATTTCTCTAGTTGTATGTGATGTAGAATCACAACATACATGCAGTCATACATAAAGCCTAGAGCTATAATGTCCATCATATTCCAACATCTTTACTGTCCCCATACCCCCTCCCTCCGCCCACCCCTGTGACCAAAATTCCTCCATTCTTCCTGTGTCCTCCCCTCCATTATGGATCAGCATCCACTTATCAGAGAGAACATTCGGCATTTGGTTTTTAGGATTGGCTTACTTCACTTAGCATGATATTCTCTAACTCCAAAAAAAATTTGAATCCTCATAACAAAGACTCTATGAATCTGAGGCTTTATTGTTAGGATCCCCAGTTTACAGATGATGTTCAACAAGTTTAAATACCTTGTAAAGGCTTCACATCATGTTCTGTGGACCAGGAGACTACATTCACCCTATTATCTATTGTGTCAGGAAGGGCGGCAGAATATACTACCCCAAAGTGTGCCACTTTGGTGTATCTATTACTTGGAGCTAAGAATAATGAGAAGAAGCAGATAAAAGAATATCTCTCTGTCCTCCCCCTATTTGCCAAAAAGCAGTCCATACATTTGTGAAGGCAGGACATACTCCCCTGCTGTACCAGGGAGGACAGAAGTTAATCACTAGAGATAACTCTAGACCTTTAACAGCCTAAGGAACTTGCATAAGACTTGAATAACTAGTCCTTATTTTCCATTAGTTTCCCCCACATGTTTACCTTCCTGTGAGTTACTTACCACCTAGGACTCACATGTGTGAGTGCAAGGAACATATTTAAAAACTTACGTGTGTCTTGTCTTGTTAATCTGTCTTTGGTCAGTTTGTTTTACAAGGCTACACATAATGACCTAAGATGAGTTGAGGAAATAAAAATTTCCCTCCCTACAGCACCATGGCACCAGGTGCTAAATTCTCTGTATGCAATATTGCTTATATCTGCCCTGGCAGCAAAATGGATATTATTTTCTTCCATTTTCCTCCATGGAGGAGGACTATGAGGCTTAATCTGACTAAACAGCTTGCTTGACATGTATAGCTCATAATTACAGTCAGTCCTATGGATTCTGCATCTGCTGATTGAACCCACTGGAGACAGAGAATAAGCACTTGAAAAATTTGTCTGTATTGAGGTATAGACTTTTTCTTGTAATTGTTACCTAAACAATAGCAGTATAACATTTATATATTGTTGAAAGTATATTAGTCTTTATAAGTAATCTAAAGATAATTTAAGGTATATAGGAAGATTGTAAGGGTTGTATACTGATAACTATGCCATCTTATGTAAGGGACAGACATTCACAGATTTTTTGATATCCTCAAGGGAAGGGAAACCTGGCATCTCTCCTGGATACCAAGGGACAACTGTAATAAATCTGCTAAATTCACTGAGTATGTGCACCGTTTTTCTGATAAAAGCTTCATTCCTTCTAAGACCACATACTTTTACTCGTTTAATGCTACTAAGACATTTAAAGTTTTTGCTGTGCATTCTAAGACCTATTTTAAAGTGAGAAATAATTTAAGAGCTAATTCTAGAGCTTCTAAAGAAACTTTCCAAGGGACTTTGCACTTCACAGAGGAAATGACTAATTAAATTTAGGACTAGGCTCCCAGGGTGCTTGTAACTGTGAATTGCAACTCAGAGGCAAGCTCTGAGCTTAGGGTCAGCCTGGACTGGTTTCATGAAAAGACCCTTGAGAACGTGAAAGTGTGTTGAAGTGTTAGTGAAGTATCTGGGTTTGGGGGTCTATGGAGACTTTGTACCAATTTTTGAAAATAGGTCAGGAAGCCACAAATGCAATTAAATAAAACTTGTCTAAGTAGATTCCACCATATTTGGTTTCTTGGCATAGGATTTAGGATGCTGAATTATAAAGCCTACTAGTATATTCTAACATTGTCATTTATAACTATATACAAATACAGTGTTGTGTTATTCTTGAAACACAAAGAATAATCTCCTGTTCTCTAGAACAGCTAGAAAAGGCTTTTTCAAGTACCTTGGGGAACACAGTACTGCACAAGGGAAAATCAAAGGCTGTTTTATAAAAAAGACAGTTATTCCATTCAGGGATTCACATCATTTATTCCACGATATTTACAGTGTTCATCTGTAAACTGCTTTAAGGCACAAATAGGAGAGAAGAAGACAATTAGTAAAAATATCTACTAGAAATGCAATGAACAGCAGGGGGGGGGGGGGAGACCACAATTAGATAACTGTCCTAAAAGAAAAAATAGCTGAACCATCCTATCCCAGCAGGGTGCTTCAATTTATGGTGACATTGTCCTTTGAATGGAGGAAAGTTGCTGGGTGCAATGAGACCTGGCAAAATGCTAATAACCTCAGTAGTAAAGCTTTCTGTTTAAGGCAGTGACTCCTCTCTGCTCTGTAAAGGGGCTCAAATCTCCCACCTGGCAGGAGGCGCCAGCCCTGGGCAAAGTTGTGTGGAAGTGAAGCTAACATTGGGTGCCCCCCACCCTTGCTCTGCTTTCTGTGTTCCCTCTCCCTTTCTTGAGGTGGCTCTTCTCAGTGCCCCTTCCGTGGTGCAGTGAGCTGGCTAATAAGATCCTTCACGCTGAGCCTAGAGGGACTGGAGTGTAATTCACAGCAGGGGTCTTTTGAAAGGTAGGATTGAGAGTGGAGATGAGTATAAGAGGAGTGTAGAGAATCTCAAAAAAGGGATGATCCACTGTGATGTTTTGGGATTGCTGATTGGTTTGTGAAGCTTGTACTTTATTTTGTGTGTGTGTGTGTGTGTGTGTGTGTGTGTGTGTGTGTGTTATACTAAAATGGTGATGAGAATTCTACATTGAGCTTGAAGGTCACGGTATCTAACCTTTGCAGTCCACTGATCTTGTGGTTAATAGTCTGGGTTTGTGAGCCAACATGTGATAGTTCAAATTTCAGCTATGCAACTAAATAGTCATATCTGGAGTAAATTTTTTAGAGTAACAACAGGGCCTGTCTTAGTCACTCTGGGCCATTTTAACAAATACCATAGTCCAAGAAGAGTATAAACCACAGGAATTTGTGGCTTACAGTTCTGAAAGTGTGAAGTCTATGATCAAGGTACCTACAGACTCAGTGTCAGGTGACGTCCTGCTTCCTGGTTTGTAGATAGCCATCTTCTCCCTATAATCTCACCCAGTAGAAGGAGAGAAGAGGGTGTCCAGGGCCTCTTTTATAAGGGCACTTACTGATTCCTTTTATAGGAGCTCTTGCCTCATGACCTAATTATCTCCCCAAACCCTCATCTTGGGGATTAGCCTGCAACACTTGTGCAGCCCAAAAAGTGGCTGAGTTCCTCCAGGCTCGTCTAGGGCTTGTATGCAGTAACTGAATGTCTGATGTCACTTGCCGGCTTTCCCAGGCATCCATCTTTAGCTTGATTTCCCTCTGGAGTGAGGGCAGTGATCTGCTCATCCATGCATATATCCAATATGCAGCAAATATTCAGAGTCTTCCTGTATGCCAGGAGTTGTTCTAGGTACTGCTATGGCTATGAGCAAAGTGACTGTGATTCCTGCCCCAGGAATTTTTCAATAAATAAGACAACAAACAAGTACATTTTCAATATAATATACAGTGGTAAATATAAACAAAAAAATGAGGCAAGGGATGGAGGAGAGAGGTTTAAATGGGAGCTGAGGCTGTTTTAGTTGTGATGGGCATCGTGGGCCTCCATGATAAGGTGATGTTTGAACAGGAACTTGATTGAAGAAATCAGGGAGACATGTAAATATCTGGGAGAAGCATCTTCCTGGCAAAGTATCTCAGGCCCTAAAGTGAAGGTGTTTAGTGTGTTCCAAGAACCTCAAGGAAGATGGCATAGATAAAGTATTGGGCAGAGTGAAGGAGATGAGGCTAGAGAATCAAGAATGGCCAGATCATGGAGGGCTTCATAGGTTTGATAGGGACTTTGGATTTTATCTGGGTGAGATGAGAAGTCACTGAAGTTTTTTGATTTGAGGATCATTTTACTTATTGGGAGAAGCATATAACAGGTAGGTGTATAAACAGGGAGATTGAGTAGGAGGCCAAAATCCAGGGAAAAATGAGGGGGAACAGTGAAAAATGGGGATAACAGTGAAAGCCGTGAGATGTGGTGGAATCCTGGACACTCACTAGAGAAAATGGAGTTTGCTGAGAAACTGCATTTGTAGGTTTGAGGAAAAGAAAGGACTCAGTAAACACAGTCATTCTAAAGTGCTTCAGGCTTGAATACTGTCCCATTAGCCAGGCTTCTTGGTTGCAAGTGACAGAAAACCTAACAAATTAAAAAGAGAGAGAGAGAGAATGAAACCAAATTGAGAAGAACAGGAGTGATTCTGGTCTCAGTATTCTCCCAGCCCCTCCCATTTATTTCTCCATGTGGTCAGCTTCTTTCCCTAAGAATAGCTTTTCCTGGGTCTGCAAAGGGGAACCTGTGAGCATTGGGACATGGCTGTGGGCATTTCTGAGTGTGGGTTCTTATCACTCGTGCTGGGGAGTACACGAGCTTCCTCGTCCTGTGAGGTTCAGAGGATCCTTGAGGGAGAGGCTTCTGCTACCACAAAGGCTGGACTCATCCCATCAAGAGAGGCTGCTTATTCCACGATGGGCTACCTCTCTCCCAACCCCACTCCAGTCCCCCAAATGAGAACATAGTTTCCAAACTATGGACCTTTCCTCCTGACACTGAGTGTGGAAGAATTTCAGCTACATGTACAGGCCAAGAATCTACAGGATGAACAGCAGTGTGAACTCGCCTCTTTTCCGTGGAGTAAATAATACAGGACAGCAAAAAACAAAAACAACAAACAACAACAAAACAGGTTTCTGTATCGAGGGGGCAAACAGCCAACAGGTAAGGCTGGAAAACCTAAAGCAGCCCCACTGAGATTGGTGAAGCCCTTTCTCATTTTCAAAATTATTCTTGTAATGTCTTGTCCACAATAGTCACTGAAAATGAATAAGTCAGGAATCCATCTGCCTCCCTTCTCTTCTCCTCTCCCCTCTCCAGTCTCAAATGTTTGAAATGAAAAAAAAAAGAAGATTCAGAAAGGGTAAGTCATCAGTCAAGGCTGGTAGGTGACTGCTTCAGGTTTGTGTTCCCCAGTCTTCTCACCCGGAGACAGGTGCTCCTCCTAATTGCACAGAAAAATGTATTTGATAATCTACAGATTTTCTAAAATTAAATGCTGATGATACAATGGCATTTTTAAAAGAAGCTTTCTAGAATGTGCCGGTGCTTTCTTTGACAATGAGACTCAAAACACTGAGCAAAGAAAAAGGAATCAGACAATTCGGAGACAGAAATGCAAACAGTTGCAGAAAATTATCATGGGAAACTTTTTAAAAATACTTCGGACAAAAATAACTACATCATACCCTAAAAAAAAAGGCTCTATAAAAAGCGAGCAAAACAAACAAAAAAACACCCCAAACAAACTTGTAAGGACTGGGAATGTGAGAGAAGTCTGGGTGGTTATTCTCTGATGCAGGCAGCCTTCTCTGTTGAGCAGGTGCCCACGGCATCTACTTGGGATGTCAAGGGCAATGATCTGACCCAGCGAGACAAGTTACTCAGGCAAACCAAATTTTTCATGATGAGATTTTGTGAAAATTCTTGTTCAGTTTTGCTCAAGGCACTTTTAGAACAGACAGTAATGACAGACACAACTTCCAAAGCTTTGTTTTTCTAAAGTCTAGACACAATATATGTATTTTTATAAACCATATGCAATCAATCTTCCCATCACAAATGTCTGTACAGTCCATAGATTTTCATAAAGAAGCTCCAAAATTGGTACATATGAATAATTTTTCCAAAGCCTTCATATTTCATATAGTTTCAGCATTTCTTTTTTCTGTACTAGGGATTGAACCCAGGGGTGCTTAACCACTAAGCAACATTGTCAGCCCATTTTATTTAATTTTTAGACAGGGTCTCACTAAGTTGCTCAGGGCCTTGCTAAGGTGCTAAGTCTGGCCTCATACTTGTGATCCTCCAGCTTCAGCCTCTCCAGCAGCTGGGATTACAGGTGTGGACCACCCCACCTGGCACTATTTGTTTCTTAATTCATTCACACCTTCACTCTTTCCACTCCCCCACCTGAATTTCACGAGTATGAATTCAATATACCTACAATATGGAAGGTTCCAGGTTAGATGGCATAGATCTCTGTCCTTCCTAGTCTAATAGACCAAAACACCATGGGTGGGATGAATTTTGTGATCAATGCTCTTCACATGGTAAGTCATGAAAACGTTTGCCATGAGCTTGAGTTTTAAGCAAACTGTGGACTATTTTGTGAAGTAAGTCATCTAGTCAGCCCATCCCTGAAGTCTTACTTTGTCCTTTTTGCTGTCTTTTTACTTTTATTTATTATTATTTTTTTGATAGTTCACATTTTCTTTCCAATTATGAGACTGAGTCGCTTGGGGCAGAGATTTATCCACTGCAAGCAATTCTAAATAGACTTCGGTCTGACCTTTCATCAACTGTTGGCAAAGTCAGCCTTTAGGTATAGATTTTACAGTTTCACATTTATACCTTTGAATGAAGTGATAATTATTCCTGAGGAGTCACTTGAGAAGAGTGATTTCACTTATACCTGGCCACTTTTACTTTCCCAAGGGCTTCAGACTAATCTCATTGTTTGCTCTTAAAAGTCATTAAAAATATCTACTATTTGGTGGGGTGTGAGTTAGGTCAGGAGTGTTTTGATCTTAGACATTATGATGGAAGAGGTAGGGAAGAAAATTCAGATGAGGACATCCTGTGAGTCTCTCCTAATTAGTGTCTACCTGACAGTATCTTTACCTTATTTTAAAGAGCAATATTCTACTGCTCTGATATCTACATTGACTTTGAAGAAGTCCCCTCATTTTCTCCTCATGTGAATTAGCTCTGAGTCCCCAAACCAACATTGGTTTATTTTTTTCTGCAGTGCAACTGGCGAATAAGTGGAAGCTTAAATGACACCTTCAGTCATTATCCTGAGGGTCTAACTAGGTTCATACAATAAGCCCTTAGATCTTAGTTAATTATCTTAGTTAATTTAAAGTTATCTTAGTTAAGTTTGGGAGGTTAAGAAGCTTACAAATGCCATGTTTAAGGTAAAGGATGGGTTCATTTGTCTTTAAAAAAAAAAGTAGATTGACTTGAAATGCTGTCATTGTTTTGATCCAAAAAGCATAGGTTGCTGATACCTTCATCAAAATGGTGCTTATCATTAGGTTGATTGCTCCCATCCCATTTGAACAGAAACAAGAACTGTGAAGTCCTGCATCCTTGGTGCTACTTGCCGTCATGATGATTTGATGTTATGACTCCATGGCCCCACATGTCTGTGCTGCGATCATACCAAGAGAAAGTACAGAATTTGTCTTTCTGAAATATTAGCTCCCTTGGCATGCCCAAGCAACCTGCCAATTTTTTTAATTGTAGCAACCTGTCAATTTTAACCTTGTTAGGTACCTGCTGAGCTATTATTGTATACTCAGTTCCACTTAAAACTTTTTGTCATTGTTCCTCCCTGCATAACAACTTATCATAACGTTGTTTTTAAATGCTCTTCCGTAGCTGTGTGCCAACTGTTAACTGTAAGGAAAAGTGGTGACAACTGAAAAGCCTAGGATTAAAAAAGAAAGAAAGAAAAACAAAGGAAGGAAGGAAGGAAGGAAGGAAGGAAAGAAGGAAGGAAGGAAGGAAGGAAAGAACTTAGAATTAATGTATAGGAGGATCCACTCAGCAAGTCAATCAAGTACAATGCCTTCCATGTAGAATAAATTAATTCAGATTTAGAACCTGGATAGAGGTACTTAGCTTTTTGTGTATATTTGGGAACCAGATACCAGGATTGCACTACCAGGTAACAACATGGGTGAGGTCTGAGTCACCCAGTGTCCTTATCTTCTCACAGAATGACTGGCATCCAAGAAACAGCTTAGCACATTTCTGTTTAGAAGGTAAACACATGAGATTTAGGAATTGCTTCAGAGAGCATTGAGAAAACCACTCTTCTCAGAACAATGTGTAGGCTCTCAAACATACTTCAAGATTCAAGCTGCAATGTCTAAACCATATGCGGAATATCTGTCAGCAGTTGGCAACAATGTTTATTATGATGCCAGCTATAGCTGTGTTCCCCTTGGTAATTCTCTACTGTCAACTGTGACTGTGTCAATCTCTCAAGGTTAGATGGCACCATATTTCTGAGCTGAAATGAGGGACATGTGTTTGAAATCCCTTTGGATCTGGTTTATCTTCATTTTTTGTATCACATAACAAGACAGAGCTCTCAAAATATTTTAAAACACAGATTTGTTTAACAGGAGGGGATATTTATTTGAGGAACGTGGTTACAATGTCTCCTTTAGATATACCCACATGTAATATGTTTGATGTTCTCAAGGGAGAACAATTAACATGATTTTTTTCTTATCAATAGGAAATCAAATGAAGAGTACAGGGATGCAGCTAGGTCTGAGATAAAACCTGGTAAAGAGAGAAGGAATATAAATATATATGAATATCGAAATAATTGGCTACTGACAGGTTTAGCTTCTCAGAAAATAGGAATTTCTTTGTCTATTCACTACCAACTTTTCCCCCAATATAGTGGGAAGAAAAATCTTTCAATATCTATTTTTAAAAGAGCTTTTCTAATAGCCTATTTTGAAAAAATGTCAAAACCTACAGAAGATTTGCAAGAATAGTATAATCAACACCCATGTGTCATTTACTTAGATTTACTGAGCGTTAGCATTTTGTCACATTTACTTTCTCATTCTCTGTCTCTATCTGAAGATCCCTTTTAATGTTAATTGCAAATAATCATGCAACTTCATATTTCAACAGCTATCTTCTAAAAACAAGTACTGTCTCCTATAAAATTACAAAACAATTATCAACTGGATAAACTCAACATCATTTTCCCAGTAATCTCAAGAATATCTCTTTATAGTTTATTTTAAATTCCAGGATCCAATTAACAGTCATACATTGCATTTAGCTGTCATGTTCAATACACTATTTAAAGTATTAGAGAAAACCATACCCTTTAAAAGTATTTTTATCTGATAGTACATTTGTGTGTGTGGTACTAGAAATTGAAACAATGGCCTCATAGCAAGCTAGAAAAACACTCCGCCACTAAGGTCTATCCTTAGCCCTTTACAAAATTTTATTTTGAGACAGGATCTTGCTATGTTGCCTGGGCTGGTATCAAATTTGTGATCCTTCTGCTTTGTTCAGCTCCCAGGCTGGCTGCGATTACAGCTGTGCCCTAGTGCATCCTGCCTGATGATATTTACTAAATCTGCAAAGGAACCATCTTTCCCAATCCAACAAGGCTGCTGAATCTGTTTGCATTCCACATGAACAGCGCCCCATCCTGTGCAACTTGATCTGTCTAGATCTTTCTGACAACTTTCTGACTCACCAATTTAATAAATCCTGCCAGTAAAAAGGCATTTATTTTGAGTTTTATTCCTATAGGACCATTATTTCTTCCAAGATAAGGGAGATAATACATAAATCTGGGACAAACTTTGGCAAATCTTTTTAGTAAAGGACAAAATAGTGAAGACTTAAGACCTTGTGGGTTTAAAATGGTCTCTGTCACAAATACTCAACTCTACCATTGTAGCTGGAAAATAGCCAGAGACTATGCAAACAAATGGTCACTGGTTGTTGCCAATAAAACTTTATTTACAAAAGCAGGATGTGGCCAGGATTTGGTCCATGACAATAGTTTCCTGACCTCTCATCTTGGCTAACATAAGCTCTTTTAGGCTAATAATAGATGGTAATAGTTAGGAAATGAATTTTCTTTGGGAGCTTAATTTTATGCTAGCCACAGCATTCTGGAGAGAGTCCTTTTATCTGGAAAAATATTTCACTTTGATGTTGGAGAATATGTAGCTGGACTTTAAGATATGCAGAAATGCTAGTTTAAGAAATGACTAAGTCTTAGTCTCTGTAAAAGAGGAACTTAGTCTTAATAGATACTGTCAGTTTTTAGTGATTACACCAATTTTACACTCCTACCAGCTATAAGAGAGTTTTAGTGGCTCTTGGAATCAGGATGTCTACATCTTCTTATTCACCTGCAGGAATTTTACATATTTTAGACATAACAGCTTTTTAGGGTATATATGTTGCAAATATGTCCAACTCTGCGACATGTCATTTTATGCTCCTACTGGTGTCTTTTGATAAGCAGATGACTTTGATTTCAATAACACTCAATTTATCAGTATTTTCTTTATAGTTAGTGTTTCTTGTGTTCTATTAAGAAAACTTTGCTTTTCTCAAAATAAAGAAGGCATCCATCTGTTTTTACTAGAAATTTTATTGTTTTACCTTTCAATTTTTGAGCTACTTGGAAATAATATATATGTATATATATGTATATATATATGTATACATATGTGTATATATATATATATATACTCACGCATTGTGTATGTACATGCACGCATGTGTGTGTATGTGTGTGTGTGTGTGCGTGTGAGAGATGAGGCAGAAATCAAGATTCTGATTTTACAATATGGATATCCAATTGACCTCTATTTACTATTGAAAAAACTACTCTGTCCCCATGGCATTTCACAGTCAACTCCCTCATATATAACCATAAATGGTTCTGCATTCTGTTAAATTGATTTATTTGTGTATGTTTGAGCAAATGTGACACCATTAAAAATACTGAAGCTTTATAATGTCTTGATATCTGTTATTTAGTTCTTCTAACTTTTCAATTTCAAAACTGTCTTGGCTTTTATTGGCAATATACTTTATGATTTATTTAGGTCTTTAACATTTTCAATAATGTTTTATTATTTTCTGTGTGAAGTATTTATATGTCTTTCACTACATTCATTTCTAATTATTTGATTTTTAAAATTTTCTTACAAATAGCATCATGTAATTTTTTTGCTAGTATATAGAAATCCAACTGAATTTTGTATTTCTTATTAAGATCTAATGCTTTAGTTATTGATTCTAGTAGTCTACCTCTCCAATATAACCCTAATGGGGTTATATTGAATTGTGTCACCATAGATTGATTTTACCAAATACATAGCTTAATACTTTTAATCAGTATATTCCTTTGAATTTTTTAATATACAATCATGTGTTTAAAAATGATGATGCCTTTTTTTTTCCAATCCTTATATTTGTTATTTCTTTAGATGACTGTGGTACTGGGGTTAGGACTTCCAAGATAGTGTTTAAAAGAAACGTTGATCTGGCGTCTTTTTCTCATTTCTGATCACTCAGGTAGAAAGCCTTCCCTATTTCCTCACTAGCCATGATGTTTAATGAAAATGTTTTTAGATGCTCTTTATTGGAATAAGAAATCTTCCTTTTATTTCCAGACTTCCTGAATGCCATTTTGTTTTAAAAATAAAATGTTACAATTTTATCAAACTCTTTTCCTAAAAGTATTGAGATGACCATATGGTTTTTTACTTTATTAATGAATTAATGATTTGAATTAACTTATTTCAAGATATTGAAGCAAAGTTGCATTCTTGGAATAACATGAATTTGGTCATAATTCATAATATATTCTGTATATTACTGGATTCAATTTCTTAATATTACATTTAGAAATTTTGAATCTATGTTGATGTGAGATTGACTTTTCCTATTTATTTCTTGTAATGTTTTTTTGTATCAGCTTACACTGCTCTTATAAGAGTTGAGGCATTTTCTCTCTTGTTCTGCTCTGCAAGAATATAATCTATAAAATGATATCATTCAGGCTGGAGTTGTGGCTCAGTGGTAGAGCACTTGCCTAGCATGTGCAAGGCACTGGGTTCAATTCTCAGCATCTCATATAAATGAATAAAATAAAAGTCTTTCAACCTCTAAAAAATATATTAAAAAATTTAAAAAATAATATTATTCATTTCTTAAATGTTATAAATGATTTATTATGATGCCATCTGAGCCTGGAATTTTCTATGATGAAAGATTTTAAATCAAAGATTTTTATGTTTATATTATACACACATGTATATAAGTACCATGTATTTCTTATATCAGTTTTAACATATGTGTTTTCCAGGGAATGTTATCTAAATGTTCAAATAAACTGCTATAATATTCACGGTTTCTCATAATTTTAGTATCCACAAAATTTGTAATTATGTGCTTTTTTTTTTATCCTGTGGAGCCAGGAAGGCTCTCCCAGAAGCCAAGGCTGAAAAGACCTCTCGAGGTAGACAAACCTAAGAGAAGTTCAAGAAGAAAGTTTGTGCAAAGAAGAGAAGTAGGAAAGAGGGTAATGTATTGGTGGAAATTATGAGGCTTTGTTTTTTCTCCCTCTTCTTAGTGCAAAAGTGGGACAGAACCTAGTGCATAGATGAAGGACCTTCATGAAAGGATAGGTCAGACAACAAGAGGCGAGCTGGAGAAGGTTCTGGAACTGGCAGTGGGAGAGCTTGGTAGCTGATGTCCAATTACCCCCTAATGTATTTGACAATTTGGAAATTGTTGATGTCCTTGGCAGGAGAAATGAAAAAGGGTGAGTTTCATTGCAAAAATAATTTTAAAAAGCCAGACTGTAGTATGTTGAGGCAGGAGTGAGAGAAGAGGATATATAAATACACAATGTCATTTTTTGCATGTTTGTTTGCTTTGGATTGAACCCAGGGCCTCCTGCATGTTAAGCACTTTAATATGGAGCTGTAACATTGGTCCTCATAATTTTTTTAAAAGTAGGCTGTGAAAGGAAGGGTAGTAGCTCACAAATAAAAATGACTTAAGATAGTAAATGTAAAATTGATTTAAATATCATAAATAATATAAATTCACATTTTAGCACTGATCCTCAGAATGTATTATTAATTGAAAATTGAACTCTTTTGGATCCCTGAAATTTCAAAAGCAACTTGCTAAAAATGTTTTTCTTCAAGGTAGTTTTCCTGAATGATCCCAGATCTCTCAGCTCACCATGTGCCCCACAGGTACTTGCAGGAACCTGTATCCATGCTTCATTCATTCAGCCTGATGTAGCTTGGATCAAAGATTCACCATGTGCCTGGCCTCACACCTGGGGCTGGAAGTACAATGGCAGACAAAACAGACCAGAACACACTTCCTTATTATTTATACACAATCGCAAATATAATTCCTAGGGCTGTGAAGAAAAGGTGCAGGGTGCTGTGAAATCATTTAACAGGATGTGAATTTGAATTTGTCTGAGGGATGAGTAGGAGAGAACTTTCTACAGAAGGAGAGTGTGACGTGAATTCAGAGGAAGAAAAGGAGGTAATTAGTCAACAGAGGAAAGTGTGCATGTGGGAGAAGGAAAGTATTTTATTTGGTTTATTATTTTAAATGAGATCATGATAGATTTTTATTTGAAGTATCGCTGTGGATTTTAATAAATAGAAAAAATAATCCTATTTTGTGCTCTAGTTAGAGATGTAGTACAGCATTAGAGATATAATACAAACAGTCCTGTAGACTCCTGTCACTCTGAAACAGCAGACTTTTTAGGAACAGGAACTCAACAGATACTGACAGAAGAAAATTTAACTCACCACCATAAATTATATGAATGTGTCTATATCTTAGCAGGTTGCTGGAATTTCTTAATGAAAATTATAATTATTATAAAAAATGGGTTTCATTTTGACATTTTCATACATGCATATAATGTGCGTTGATTTTATCCATCTTAGCTGTTGCCCTCTTACCAGCTCCCCTCCCCTTTTCTCCTTCCCCTTTACCAAAGCTTCCCCCCTGATCTTCATGTCATTTTATTTCCCTGTATTCCATATATGAGAGAAATACTTGTCCTGAGTCTGGCTTATTTCCTTTAATATGATGATCTCCAGTCCTATACATTTTCCTGGGACTACCATGATTTCCTTTTCATTTAGGACTGAATAAATAAAATTGTGTATATATACCATATATTTTTAATTGATTCATCCATTGTTGGTCATCTAGGCCGATTCTGATTCCATAACTTGGCTATCATGAATAGTACCATGATAAACATAGATATGTAATCTGCATCTCCATTGTTTGCCGATTTTGATTCTTGCAGTACCCAAGAGTGGTACAGCTGCGTCATATGGCAGTTTTATTTTTAGTTTTTTGAGGAGCGTACATAGTGTTTTTCACACTAATTCATGTTCTCATGTATAGTGAGAATCCCCTTCAGTTTTGCCAATATTTGTTATTTTTTATTGTCTTGAAAATTGTCACTCTGACTGGGATGAGATGGAATTTCATTGCAGTGTTGATTTGCATTTACCCGATAACTTTGAGATGTTGAGCATTTTTTTCATATAATTATAGGTCATTTGTATCTTTTTTTTTATTCTTTTAAATTATACATAGCAGTAGAATGTATTTTGACATATTATGTTTGCATGGAAAATAACTTCCCATTTTTGTGGTTGTATATGATGTGGAGTTACACTGGTTATGTGTTAATATTTGAACATAGGAAAATTATGTCTGATGTATCCTTCTCTCTTTCCTATTCTAATCCCCTCTCTCTTCACCCCACTCTACCTTGTCCAATCTGGTGAACTTCCACTCCTCCCTCCCCCTTGCCTATTTTGAGTTACCATCTGCATATCAGAAATAATATTTTGGCCCTTCGTTCTTTGGGATTGGCTTATTTCATTTAGCATGATAGTCTCCAGTTCCATCCATTTACCAGCAAATGCCATAATTTCATTCTTCTTCATGGCAGAATAACATTCCATTGTATATATGTACCAAATTTGCTTTATCAGTTCATTTGTTGAAGGGCACCTAGGTTGGTTCCTTAGCTTGGCTATTGTGAATTGAGCTGCTATAAACATTGCTATGGCCATACAACTATAGTATACTGATTTTAAGTCCTTTAAGTATAAACCGAAGAGTGGGATTGCTGGTTCAAATGGTGGTTCCATTCTGAGTTTTCTAAAGAATCTCCATGCTGCTTTTCACAGTTGTTGCATCAATATGCAGTCCCAACAGCTAACATTTTGCAAATATTTATTATTACCTGTATTCTCGATGATTGCCATTCTGACTGGAGTGAGATGAGATTTTACAGTACTTTTTAATATGCACATCTCTAATTGATAGAGATGTTGAACATTGTTTCATATATTTGTATTTCTTCTGTGAAGTGTCCATTCAGTTCCTTAGCCCATTTGTTGATTGGGTTGGTTTTTTTGGTGTTAAGTTTTTTGAGTTCTTTATATATCCTAGAGATTAATGCCTTATCTGAGATGCATGTGTTAAACATTTACAACCAGAAAACCTCTAGAACTAATTAATAAATTAAGCAAAGTAGCAGAATATAAAATCAATACCCATAAATCAAATGCTTTCCTATATATCAATGAATCACTTAAAGAGAAATTAGGAAAACTATTCTATTCACAATAGCCTCAAAAAATAAAATAAATAAATAAAATACTTGGGAATCAATCTAACAAAAGAGGTGAAAGACCTTTATGATGAAAACTACAGAACAGAAAAGAAATTTTAAAAGACCTTAACAGATGGAAAGATCTCCCATGCTCCTGGATAGACAGGATTAATATTGTCAAAATGGCCATAGTACCAAAAGCATTATACAGATTTAATGCAATTCCTATTAAAATCCCAATGCCATTCTTCATAGAAATAGAAAAATTATGAGATTTATTTGGAAAAATAAGAGACCCAGAATATTCAAAGCAATCCCCAAAGCAAGAAGAGTGAAGCAGGAGGCATAACAATACCAGAATTTAAAATACACTATAGAGATATAGTAACAAAAATAGCATGGTATTGGCACCAAAACAGACATGTAGACTAATGGTATAGAATAGAAGACACAAAGACAAACCCACACAAATACAGTTATCTCATACTAGACAAAGGTGCTGAAAACATTCACTGGAGAAAAGATAGCCTATTCAACAAATGGTGCTGGTAAAAATGGAAAGCCACATGTAATAAAGTAAATTTGAACCTCTCTCACCCTGCATGAAACTCAATCAAAGTAGATCAAAGACTTAGGCACTAGAACAGAGATCTTGCACCTACTAGAAGAAAATGTAGGCCCATATTGGCCTGGGATCTGACTTCTTAATGAGACCCCTAAAATGTAAGAATTAAAATCAAGAATCAATAAATGGAATGGTATCACACTAAAAACTTCTTCTCAGCAAAAGAAACAAAAAGAGAGAGGCTGAAGATTGGAAGAAAATCTGTAGGTTTTTTATTTATTAATTTTTTATAGGATCTATCCAGTGGTAAGAGAGGAATGTTAATGTCACCCAGTAATATTGTATTGTGGCCTGATTCTTAAAATTGAGAAGGCTTTGTTTTATGTACATAGATGCTCCATTGTTTGGGGCATAAATATTTACAGTTGTTATATCTTGTTGATATATAATTCCCTTAAGCAGTATGAAATGTCCATCTTTGTACCTTCTGATTACCTTTAGCTTAAAGTCCACTTTATCTGACATGAGGATAGAAACCTCTGCTTGTTTATGAGATCCATGGAGTGATATGTTTTTGCCTATCCTTCTACATTCAGTCTGTGGATATCTTGGCCTATGAGGTGAGTTTCTTGGAGGCAGCATAGTGTTGGGTTTTGTTTCTAATCCAATCTGCCAGTCTATGGCTTTTGATTGTTGAGCTTAGGCCATTTACATTCAATGTTATTATTGAGAAGTGATTTTTATTCCCTTTTAAAATTTATTTTGGGTTTTAATTTGAATTCGTTTCTCCTTTGATTAATTGACTGTTCTTTTTGTGTAGTTCTTCCCTTTGCTGGTTTTCAATCTTTTATTTTTCATTTCATTTTTATGAAATATTTTATTGACTCTGTTGTAGGACAGGTTTTCTAGTTGTACTTTTTTTAAAACTTTCGTTTATCATGAAAGTTTTTAATTTTAACATCAATTATTAAACTTATTTGCTGGATTTGGTATTCTTGGCTGGTATCCATTTTCTTTCAGAGCTTGGTATATATTGTTCCAAGACCTAGCTTTGAGGGTCTGGTTGAGAAATCATCTGAGATTCTGATTGGTTTCCCTTTAATTGTTATCTGTTGGTTTTCTTTGGCAGCCTTTAAATTCTATTCTTGTTCTGTATGTTAGGCATTTTCATAATAATGTGCCTTGGTGTGGGTCTGTTGTAATTTTGTATATTTGGGATTTTGTAAGATTCCTATACCTGATTTTCAATATCATTCTTTAGGTTTTGAAAATTGTCTGATATTATTTCATTGAAAAGATTGTGAATTCCTTTGGTTTGTATCTCGGAGCCTTCATCTATCCTAATCAAGCTTAAATTTGGTCTTTTCATGTTATCTCATATTTCTTGGAAGTTCTGTTCATGGTCTCTTAACATCCTTTTTCCATGGTCAGCTTTTTTAAAGATTATATATTTTGTTTTTATTGCATGAAACTCTTGTCTTCCAAGTGATCTAGTCTGTTGGAGATGCTTTCTATTAAATTTTTAATCAGTTTTATTGACTCTTTCTTCAAGGATTTCTGCTTATTTTTTTCCTCTGAATATCTATCTCTTTATTGAAGTGATCTTTCACTTCCTGTATTTTCTCTCTCATATCACTCCTTGTATAATCCTTTACCTCCCATCAGTTTAACTATGTACATTCTAAACTACTTCTCTGACATTTCTTCTGCTTTGGTTTCAATGGATTGTTATTTTAGTATTTGAGTTTGTTTGGGGGTGATTTGTTCCCTTGAGTTTTCATGTTGTTTGCATGTCTACCCATTTAACATTATGGATCTGAAGAAGCAGAGTTTCTACCCTGTGGACTTATAGTGTCTCTGAAGGTTTTTAATATCTCACTGTTTAGAGGAAGACAAAAATAACAACAACCAATGCAAACAATATACAACATTAAACAAATGGTTTCTACTATGACATCTACAATATTAATTGTCACAATAAACTGAAATGATATGATCAGTGATTGTCTAAAATAAAAACAGCAAGTTTGCAAAATGGTTTACAATTTAAAATTGTGAACAGGTGGAGAACAGAAATGATATAAGATGTGATGACTATGAGGGAAGAAGAGAGCAGACAGAAGTTAAAAATTAAAGGAAAAGTGAAAGAACAATAGGGATTGGCTGTTAGCGGAAGAAAAGAGAAAGCAAATCAAGGAAAATAGATAGGTGAGATAAAAATATATGTAAAGTAAAAATTTTTAAAAAACCTAAAACTAAAATATAAAACAAAACTGAAATATACTAATCAAACATCCTATTCCTCAAACTGATTCATAAGAAATAACTGGCTTCAAAAATGCTAGGAATGAGAAACCAAAGTCCATGAACCATTAAGGTAAAAATTGAACAGAGAAATGAAGGGAAACAAAGAAAAAAAAATAGAAAAAGTCTTGATGAAAAAGTAAGAAATTCCTTCCATTGGAGTTCAAAAGATTCTCAGCTTCTGTTTTCAGCAGCTTTAGGTGAGGTCATCTGAGAATGATGCTTCACTCTCTGTATTGCTGGAGTGAGAGCTAATCCCATAGGCAAATCCCTGGAAGCAAGGTTTAGGCTTACTTGACCTCAAAGTTCTTTTCTGAATGCCAATTGGCCTGGAGATTTTAAAACAGTTTATCACCAGGGCCCAAAAATTGCCCATCCATGCTGGGAGACTATAACCTAGGGATCTCCCTTGAGTTACACTTGTGTCATGAAGGAGCCAATTCTTAATCTACTACATCACCTATGGACCCTATATTTCCTGGTCTTGGGTTCAGTCTTCAAACTCAATCTCTCTAGCCCCTGTCCTTTGAATTCCTGGCAAGATGCACCTATCTCTGCCTACAAGCAGTCAGAGTGGAGGGGGAAGGGGGAGCTAGGTGGGTTTCTGTAATAGTTGTCCACTGTGTAAACCTCTCTCCACTTTTGATTTTCTCCTGGTCACTTAGGCACACTCTATGTCATGCAGTATGGATTTGCCAGCTCTGTATGTTGGACCAAACTCAGATTTCACAAGAATCCACTCCCCCAGCTACAAGCCCCCGTGCCAGGTCTGTAAAATGGTTCCTTCCTCTGTCCTCTGCATGCCACAGGGAGAGATGACAGTGTCTTCTCCATACAAGGATATTGTGCAGCATGGCTTTCAGTTTAGTAGGGCAGTGTCTTTAATCTCTAAACTCTCTATATCCAGACATGCCTCAGGCTTCCTAAAAATGTGGGTTCCTTTGATTCAATTATTTTTCCACTGGACTTGCAGTGGGACTGCTCTGGCTGGTGCCTCCAGCTGAGGCAGTGGCTGAGCTGCTGGGGGATTTTGTCCTTATTATATACAACCTTCTGAGTCCCTGATGTGCTTTGAATGTCCAGTTTCAAATTCTAATAAAGCATCCCTTTTTCTTTTTTTATTCACCCACCTTGCTGAGAAGCTACCTGTCTACTTTCTTGGTTTCACACCATGGAACAGCCATGAAAGTGCCCTTCTCTGTTCTTTCACCTTGAAACCTCTCATTTGCATTTCCTTTGAGAAGTGTCTGTTCAGTTTATTTGCCCATTTATTGATTAGATTGCCGATTCTTTCGATGTTAAATTTTTTTGACTTCTTTATATATTTTGGGTATTAATCTTTGTCAGATGAATAGCTGTCAAGTATTTTCTTTCATTCTGTAGATTCTCTCTTTATTCTGGTTGAATCTGTCTTTGCTGGACAGATTTTAAATTTGATGTAATCCCATTTGTCAATTTTTGTCATTATTTCTTGAGTTTTTAGAGACCTGTTCAGGAAATCATTGCCTATAGCAATATCTTGAAGTGTTTCCCTATGTTTTTCTCTGGTAGTTTTGGAGTTTTAGGTGTTACATTAAGTTCTTTGATCTATTTTTAGTTGATTTTTTTGTACTGTTTGAGGAGCATTGTTATTAGTTCTTCTTTGAAAGTCTGATAAAGTTCAATAGTAAATCTGTCCAGTCCTTGACTTTTCCTTGTTGGGAGACTCTTATTATTGCTTCTATTTCATTTCTTGCTATGGCTTTATTTAGATTTTTTCATATCCTCTTGGTCCAACTTTGATAAATAATATCTGTGTAGAAATTTGTTTATTTCTTCTAGATTTGCCAATTTATTGGCATATAATTTTTCAAAATATTCTACATTGGTCTTCTGGATTTCAGTGGATGTGTTGTAATATCCCCTCTGTTGTCTCTAAGTTTATTTATTTGGGTCATCTTTCTCTTTCTTTTGGCTAGTTTGGCTAGGAGTTTTCAATTTTCTTTTCAAAGAACCAACTCTCTTTCATTAATCCTCTGTATTATTCTTTCAGTTTATGTTTTGTTTATTCATGGACAGATCTTTATTATTTCCTTTCTTCTACTGATTTGAGGTTTGATTTCTTCTTGTTTTTCTAAGGTTATAAGATGCATCATTAGGTTATTTCTTGGGGATCTCTGTTTTTCTAATGTAGGCAGTTTACCACTATAAACAGGAAGAAGCGTTTTAGGCACAGGTGAGAAGGAGTTGAATGAAAGATGAACTGTGGGAAGAGAGCTAAAGTTGAGGGGTGAAGGGTAAACGATGTCAGAAGAGGCAGGCTGGAGTTGAAAGTGTGGAGACTCATGGTTTATTTTCATGGCTTTGGAAAATCATGAAAATAGTTTAAGCACAGGAAAGATATAAATAGATATTAATTTTAAGACATTCTAGCTGAAAGGAGAATAAATTGAAGGGTGTAGTGGTGATGGTAGAGGTATAAAAAGTAGATAAATTATAGAAAATCAAGGAACTCAGCAAGCCTTAGTAGATAAGTGGGGTGGGGGGGAAGATATTAAGGATTATAGTATATAAGGGGCATTAAAATCAAGAATGTTAGAGGGGCTGGGGTTATAGCGCAGTGGTAGCGTGCTCGCCTGGCATGCGTGAGGCACTGGGTTCGATCCTCAGCACCACATAAAAATAAAATAAAGATATTCTGTCCACCTACAACTAAAAAAAAATAAATGTTAAAAAAAAAAAGAATGTTAGCAAAGTTGATTCTAACATTGAACAGGAAACAACAAAATGAGCCACAAAAACATCTTTACTAAATTTTGTTAGACTTTTGTTTCTGTCCATTCATGTTGTAAAATCATGACATTGTTAGGACGAGATCGCAATAAATCACCGAGTTGATCTTAAAGCAGGAGACCAAACCATCTTTATTCACCAGCCAGTAGTCCGGATCAACCAGCAGGCAGGCCAATAGGCAGGCTACAAGTCTACACTCTCCTACTCCTTCCTGGGGTTTGAGTACACCTTTTATAGTCCATAACCATATTAATCGTAAGTGGTTGTTGCTATGATTTAAAACCATAAGGAAACGTCATGAGATCTAAAATCATAAACAGAAGGGGAAGTGGGTCAAAATGACACTAGTTGAGTACAAGTTAAAGAATGCTTACTAACGCCTAGACAATCAATCTCTGACAGGGTACATTGCCCAAGAAAAACGAGAACCAAAGAGAACAACTTTATATTGTATAAGAATTGCCATTTTGTGTTGCCAAGCATGCTGTGCTAAGCAACTGTTGATGGGTACAGAGGCAGGGTGTTCCTGTGGCAGAAGCATTACATAAAGTGGAGTCTCAGGGCAAAATGGAGTCTGTTTGGTGATTGCCCATATAGCCTGACCCATAACAGTATCAAATCTAGAACAATTACCTGATTATTTGCCTGGAAGGCAATCCTGAAATGTTACTTTGCAGAGTTTAGGTTGGGCTTGATTAGAAATCCTGAAGAGGGTCAGATCACCTCTTGAAATATATTCTCAGGGCTCTATGTCTGCAACAGAATTGCTGGCCAGAATCAACAGGACAACCTTCTTATTAACCATTTGGAAAAATAAACTGGGTGCTGCTTACAGCTGAATTAAACTTATGTATTTAATTGGTCAAAGAACAACATAGCAGATTCATTTCCCATGTCCCTGATTGTGGGTACTTATCCTCTAAGACTGTTTATATGTCAAGTTGGGAGCTTGTCTCCTTTACCATTTTAGGTACATACTCAAAATAAATTATCTGGTTTGACTTGACCTGAATAGATAATGAAGGGCAATCTATTCATGTGCTGGCAAGAATGTGTTAATTCCTGTAGACTGATGTAGCAGCAATTAACACGTTTTAGTGGCTATTTGGTCACTTCAGTTCTCTTCGAACAATGTTTATTGAGGACCTAATTTACTAGGCACTAAACTATACCCTAGGGATATAAAGACTCATAAAAACTAGTCATTGTCTTTGAGGGATTTATGGTATAATGAGTAAAGAAATATAAATGGGTCATTTTGCTTATTACTTTCATTTATAGAGGACCTACTATGCCTACTATTTTTGTAGCTATCTTAGTGCTCAAACCATTGAGTCATACAGTCATTTTAGCCTCAACTTAAAATGTAGGCTTTGATTTCTAGGTCCAATTTCCATTTTGCTCCCATCTTTGTGAAAAGTTTGGTCTTCTCTAAGTCTAATGACAACAACAATAACAACAAACAAAACCCTACAATCTCATTCCTCAATCTGTGGTGTGGGAAAGAAATGGCCATAGATTAGAAGGTCAATCCATAAAGACAGACATACAGGAGAGGGAACACTTAGGTTTCTGCCCTTCCATTGACACCAGTGAAGGAAGACCTTGCCTAGGTTCTTTGTACGTATGTGCTTTGATGTCCACATACTCCAACATCATTTGGGAATGAGGACAGGCCAGGGGTGGTACAACAGGGCCTCTCATTCTGAATCTATCATGATATTTGCTGTTCTCACACCCCAAAACCTACTCGACTATATGTTCAGTTGCTTTTACATGACAGACATTCGTATGAGAGGTACCAGGGTGTAGTGAGTTCATTAAGATGAGATGTTTTTCTAGAAAAAAATGATTGGTCATGTGTCTTTCATGCTTTTAAACTTACTGGTTCCATGATAATGGATTCCAAAATCATTTATCTCCTATTTGGCTCTTGCTAACTTAACTAGTTATCATTGCCTTCTACCACTTCCTTCCATTTCTCTAGGTTCCTCAAAGTTTCTGAACATGTCAAGCTGGGCCCTACCTCTGTGCCTTATCATGGCTCCTTTCCAAAGAATGCTTTCCCCGTAGTCATTATTATATTTCTATTTAAAATATGCCTTCCTTTTAGAAGACCATTATGCTGCTCACCAATACTTGTGATTATTTTCTCTTTCCAGGCACATGTAAGACTCTGGTCCTGAGGCACTTGAATTTCATTATGACCATGTGACTTACTTTGAACAGTGTAGTACAGGAGGTTAATTTCTTCACTTGGATACAGGTACATTTAAGAGCCCATACAAGACTCTCTATAGTCTTCCTTCTTTTGCTCAACCAACCAAGACAACCATGTTTCAGGATGATGGAGTTATTGTGGCCCATCTTTCCTCAACCACGGACCACTGATGCACCTCATAGAGAGGAGTTGCCCAGGTAAGTTAGAAGATCACAACATGGAAAATTTTATAGAGTGAGAAATGATTTTCCATTGTGCTTAGGCCATATGAATTTGGAATTGTTTGTTCACATACCATAATCTACCCCACCTTCACTGATAACACATACCTCATTCTTCCAGGCAGATTTGCCTGCTAACTCTTCTGTATCCCCAAAACACTGTTAATATCAGAGACAATGGCATAATATTATTGAATTATTTAACACATCTGTTTCCCTCTATATCCTGTAACATCCTCAATGAAGAGAGACCCATATTTTAATAACTTCACACCCCCAAACTGTGTATAGCCCCTGGAATCTAGATGCTCAAAACATCTTTACTGAGACAGAGGTTCTCACCTTGGCTCTATTGAGCAATTTAATATTTTTTGTGCTTTTAGCTTCCTCTCATGAAAAGATAAGAATTATCAGCCTGCTCTGTGAAGGTCAAGTGAGTTAATAAGAGGGAGAGCATATTAAAAAATTAAAGGATAGAAAATAATAAATTATTATTGCTATGATCTGTGGCCACAATGTTTGAGAAAGCAACAGAATGGGAGGTTGCCTTTAGAACACAGGGGAGAAAGTTTTTACATTTTTATTATATACAATTTTCAAATATTTCTTTTTGGAAAAGAGTTTTACAATCATTGTAGAGGACAGAGGACAAGAGTGGCAGCAGTTTACCAGTCCCTATAATACTTTTAATGCATTCTAATAATTTATTTCCCATACTGTCCAGATGCTGCCCTTGTAAAAATGACTTTCCATACACAGGAGTTCGTTCCAGCCATTGGAGCAGATGCTATTAATGTGCTGCCCATCTCTCCCTGGTGCTCATGGCTTTTATGCACAAGCACAGCTTCTTCCTGCCATCATCTCTTAGCTTTTTTTTTCTGCTATTCTGGCTACAGGAGTGTTCTTAGTCTTTTATTAAATTCAAGCCCAAAGTTTCGGTACTAATACCCTCAGCAACAGCACTTAACTGTTGGGATTTAATAGATGCTGGTGGATCAGTACCCCAGCTTCCCGCCTTTCAAACAAGAGAACTATGAGTCGTGATTTACACAAGAGCTTCAATGCCTTAGAGGGATGGACCATGAAGTACCCACGGTGGTATCTACTCCTTAACCCATTCATATTGGCTTCCTCCTCATCCCAGGTTTCTTTCCACATTTCTTTGCCAGGGCTTCTTAGAATCAAATAAACTATTTGCATGAAAATTCTTTGGCTCTGCATCTTCAGAACTCCATGTAATTAGCCTTTCCCAAAGTTACTTATGTTTGATATAGAATATGTAAATGCATATTTATTAAATAACCATATAAATAAAATAGGAAACGAATAAAATAAACATGCAACTTAAAATATGTAAGACATATCAATAAATAAAATAACATGAAGTTACTACTCATCCTTGTACAAATTGACATTCTTTAGATTCATAAAGATTCCTTTACATGCTGTTTTATCCGATGTAGCAATGTATGAAACACCTTGTTCCAGGCACTGTTCATCTCAGGAAAATTTTTATCAGTGTGTCCTTCCTCTGCTTCCAGTGAGAACAATGAGTTTTTAGGGAAATCCCTGGGAGGGTTTAGGATGGGGGAGGCCCAGGCTCAGATGCTCGGTGAATACCCATTCTTCAGACTTCAGCATGAGATTTATCACAAATGACACAGCTACCTTTGTCCTTAGCACTGAAGCCTCAATCTGTCTCTTTCTTAGATTTTCCTTTCAGTCACTGAGGAAGTCAAGTAGACAACTGGTCTCTTGTTTTCTTTCTTTCTTCCAACTTTGAAATGGCTGATTAAAATGAAGAGAGGTTGTCTTCTCTCAGCATTCTGACAGCTGTGGCAGTATTGTTCTTCAAATCTCATTACCTTTTGATTTCTAGCTTCTTCCTCAATATCATTTTCTACATTTCAGACAATGAATTAGATGCAATTTTCACTGTGGCTTGGATAAACACTGTGGATGTCAGAGTTAAAGCTTGCCTCCGTACTGGTAAAGGACGCCCCAGAGAAATAAGATACCACAGAAATAATTTAGTCCTGGAATTGTGGCAGGGAGAAGAAAATTACCATTGAGACTATATTAGAAATTCAAAAAATTGTACTTATTTTAGCAAATGAAATAAATTCTTTTTCTCACACAATGCTTTTTAGCTTACAATAAAGACTGATTATTAATAACAAAGATGATTTGAGAGGGAAGTAGAGAGGGAAATATACATGCAAACGTGGGCTGAGTGTCCTTGTCATTTTGGCCATTTTCCGATCAGTGATAATGGCAGAGAGTAATTTGTGTCCATTGCTAAACAGCTGAAATGGTTGCGTCACTGCTATGCAACAGTTTGGGAACTTGGTGTGAGATGCACTTGCTGAGTAAGATGGCCATTGGCAGCCTCTCAGAAACCCTGGCTAAATCTGAAAATGGGTTTGGAAACAATACCAGTGCGTGCCAAGCCAATTCAATAACTGGGGAAGAAACTAGAAGGCAGTCTGTTTTGGAAATAGAACATTTTCATATTAGAAGGTTGACTTTCTCAGATCATCCTCTTTCACTCTGGGATTCCTCTCCATTGTGAGTTGTTCATTTTCTTGGATTATACTGCACAATCCAAATTTAGGCCACCAGGCATTTCATATATCATGTATTCAATTTGCTGTATAAATATTTATTGAGAACTTACTATGTTTCAAGACCTTATATAAAATTTGCCTAAATGGAGAATAAAATGATTGAGGACATGGCTGTGTCACATACAAAACTATAATAAACAAGGGCTAAGTGAGCTGAATGATGATTTTGCTAAATTGGGCACATACTACATGTGTTTGTGTGTTTGACTCCTCTCTTCCTGTCCCCTGGGCCCCTATTTATACACTTTCAGGATCCTGAGTATTCAAGGGCAAGATGTAAGGAGCAAAACTATTACTGTGGAAAAATATTCCTGTGATTGCTGAGAGTTAGGGGGCCTGGGAGGCTAAGTCTGACTCTAGCAGTGACTTTCAATTTGACCCTCAGTAAATAAATTCACCTCTTTCCACTTGTATATCACGTAAAGGTAAGGATTTTCTCTGTTCGTTTTATTACTATATCCTCAGCTCCTAGAATAGAGTCTGGTGCTGGTAGAATTCAATAAATATCTCTTGAAGAATGAATCAAATAGTTGGGCCCCAAGTGGCTAGGGTCTGGGCTAGGCCACAAATGAACTGCACAGACTTGCTGACAGCCTCTGGCCTATACTAAAAGCAGTTTAGTGACCTCTCTGGCCCTTTACTGGAGGTCCTAAAGCTAATCCAAGAGAGGCTACTAGTACACTGATGGTGAGTGCAGTTGAGTCCCAGGGAAAGAAAGGGCAGGGGAGTAATTCACCCAATGCCTACTGCAGAATTGGTCTAGGTGTTAGGTAGGTGAAGGTGAAGTCAAGTGGCTTGGGGAGATGGTTTGGTGGGAGCAGTTATTTACAAATATAAGTTCGGTCAGTTGACACTGTCAGGGTATCACATGCACACACAAAAATCACTGAATCAAAAATTCCAACAGCATCTTTTCTGATGACATTAGGTAACCCTAGATTTAATTTCTCTGTGAGTCCATTGCCTCTTGTATGGACCTCTTTTATTGTCTACAGTGCAGCTCCTTGTCAGTAGTTGTTGCACATCTCTTGCAAGGTTATGTGTTCACAAGGACTCAAAAATTCAGTACACAGTAGGTGCTCAATAAATGTCTGGTAAAATATACACTGTCTTTCCTGGGCATGAACACACAAATATCAGGTTACTGCCTCTCTCCATGAATATTTGAAAAGTTTAGTTTTGTATTTGATAACCTTTCTTGCCTGTCAAGAAATATTTTAATGCAACTTACTCTACAAAATGGGAGAAGGAAGATATTTCCTCACAGCAGTCCTCCGAGACTTTTCTCAATTTTACTCCTCCTTCCATGGAAATGATTAATCACCTCTCTTCTACCTTCCAACAATTGGTTCTTTAGGTCATCCACAAAGTACACATCACCCCCTTTTGAAAACTCAGATACAGACTTAGCACAAAGGAAAATTGGATAGAATTTTTTTCTGTTGTGACAATATTATGTTTGCAATAAATAAAGTCAAGAGAAGGAAAGAAAACAGTGTCTTCATTAGAGAGAGTGAGATAGTCAGGAGGTGGTTATTATATTGCTTCTTTGAGGACTGTCATTGAACATGTGTTGGAGGCAAGGAAACAGCTCTACAGCATTGTTACAGCTGTCCATCTGCTAGTTATCCCAGACACTACCTCTTTGCAAAGCACTTTGATGCTAGCACAAGTTTTACTTAAACACATTGTAATATGCTATTCTGCATTCTAATTAGGGAAGGAATCTCCAAGAACCACCTCTTTTTTTAATTGACTTGTAGCGGGCACTGTTGCTAGGTAGTACTGTGCTCCAACGTTGCCAGAAAGTTTGATGTATTAGGTCAAAACTATATTTCCTGGACAGGGCTTCTTTTTGGTGAAGACCCATGGTCCTGCATGAGAAGGCAGAAGTGATTCTTCCTTGCCAAGAGGACAGGTCCCCTAACTTCACCTGGTTCATTTCAGCTCCCTGGGGGATTCTCTAACCTGACTTTTTCTTGATTACTTCTTATTTCTTACCTGTGTTTTCTTGATTACTTTGGTTGAGAACTACTGACTCCTCCAGTTTCACTCTGGACTTAGAGGACAGTGATCTCTGCAGATGGGGACAAAGCAATGTTTTTGCCTATTTTAATGTTTCTTTCCAGTAAAATTAGTAAATAAATACTAATTAAAATGGTGGTAAGCCATTTCATTCATTTAATGAATTTGTATTGTAACCCTATTGTGAGCTAGATTCTGTGCTGGGTTCTGGGTTCTCTAAGTTCAAAGAACAACTGAGATTTTATTCTTCCTTCCTCTCCTCTGATGCAGTAAAATGTTTTTGTTCTATTTTTCCCCCCAGAGCATCTTTACATTTTCCCCCATATAATCCTGGCTGTAGAATATTCTTTTGCACCTACTGTCTAATGATGAATTAGGGGGAGAAATATATATAACAGGATCAGGCAGACCCAAGTTCATACTCCAGCTTTGCTTCTTCCTGGCCTAAGAGATTCGAGATCTACTGGGGGAAGTTTAAGCCAATACAGTATACAGTTCAGAATAACTTGCTTAGTGGAATAGAGGTGAGAGGACTAAGAAGGATCTTTAACTCAGTTCCACCTGAATTTCTGCCCTGTATCATACTTTCCTGGATACTTCATACTTATTAGCTCACTGGTAGAAGAGTCTAGTGTAACCAAGGAATTATTGAGAATAATAACTATTTTTAAATAGGCCTGTAAGAAATATTTCCTTGCACTCTCATAGAATATGCATAGGCAATTTAGTAATGGCAATTTAGTGATCCATGGAAGAATAAAAGCTTATCCAATGGCTGAATAATAACCAAATAAGAAGGGAATACAGGGACACAGGGAGCTAGAGACATAATTCAAGAAACAGGTTGCTGAGAACTTTAGTTGATCTAAAGTTGGAGCATTTTCATTAATTGATTTATTCACTTCTCAAACATGGCACCTCTACATAATATCATTTATTTTTTATTTTTTATAACATTTATTTATTCATTCATTTTATTTATTTTTAAATTTGTTCTAATTTTTTTATACATGATAGCAGAATGCACTTTGATTCATAGTACACAAATGGAGCACAATTTTTCATTTCTCTGGTTGTACACAAAATAGAGTCACACCATTCATGTCTTCATACACATAACTAGGGTAATGATGTCCATCTCATTTCACCATTTTTCCTACTCCCATTTCCCCTCCCTTTGCCCTATCCAAAGTTCCTCCTTTCCTCCACGCTCCTCCCAACCCCATTATGGATCAGCATCCACTTATCAGAGAAAACATTTGGGTTTTGGTTTTGGAGATTGGCTTACTTCACTTAGTATGATATTCTCCAACTCCATCCATTTACCTGCAAATGCCATAATTTTATTCTCTTTTAATGCTGAGAAATATTCCATTGTGTGTATATACCACAGTTTCTTTATCCATTCATCTATTGAAGAACATCTATGATGGTTCCACAATTTAGCTATTGTGAATTGCATTTTATTTTTTATGTGCTGCTGAGGATCCAACCCAGTGCCTCACATGTGCTAGGCAAGTGCTCTACCACTGAGCCACAACCCCAGCCCAATATCATTTATTTTTAAAAATAGTGAGACAAGGCCAAGAGGAGATTGGTTAATAATTGTTTGTTTTCTATATAAATTTGGGGAGTTAGAGAAGAAACTAGGTAAATTTGGGGAAAATTTGCTTTTGTTTCTATTGCCTCAATCCATGATTTATTGGTCACCATCTCTGTGAGGCATTAAAGTTAAATGAGATAAGTACATTAACTGGATTTCACAATACTCCTACCAAGCCTTCCAACAAATGAGGGGGCTGGGCCTCCATGCACCCTTGGTAGCAAAGCTGAAATATGAACTCGAACGGTCTGATCCTACTACCTATGTCATTCCCGAGTATAACATTAGACAGGAGATGCAGAAGAAGGTTCTATAGCCAGGATTATATAGGGGAAGCTCTTAAAGATGCTCTGGGAAAAAAAATTGACAACAAAATGACTGCACTATATCAGAGAGGAGATGGAAGATAAAACCTCAGTAGTTCATTTGTGCTGGTTTGCTTCTGCCTGCTTGTCTCTGGGAATATATTTGGTAGTATAAAAACTGTTGATGCTATCACATGATAACATGGAGGTAATGAAATTGAAATGGTAAAAGCCATAAACAATTAGAGCCAGGTTTCATTTAATACTATCACGTGAAAATATATAAGAAATAAAACAAAGTGGTAGCTTTTTTTTAGACAGTGCTTTTGCAATAGGCAAAAAAAGAATATATTTAATGTTATACTGATTATAGCAAATGTGTCCTTTATGAATAATCATGTAAATTTTAAAAATCCATTTTTCCTTCCCTATCTTATAATCTCTTACATTGATTTTATAATCTATTTCTCATTGCTAGTTTTCATAATTAGCTAGTGAAATAATTAGTAAACTTAGGCACATAGTTGACACTTTAAAATTAGGAAGTTTCTTCCCTTGGCAACAATACTATGTCAATTCAGTCTTCTGAGATTTTCAGAACTGTTGGCATAGTAATACCGTTTGCTTTGCAATCTTTGTCAATAAAATATTTTACTTTAATGCTTTATGAAAAAAACATTTGATGTTGTACAAAGCATCTTTATAGATCGATTATTTGCTTCGGAGGTTATTTGTAAAATCCCTGCATAGTAGACATATTTTTTGCTTTCTATTGTACACATTTTTTTCTGTTTTCTTTCAAAATGTGATGTCCTTATAGACAGTCAAAATTCCTGATCAAGGCTGGGAGTGTAGCTCACTGGTAGAACTCTTACTTAGCAATGTGCCAGACCCTAGGTGCCATCCCTCCACCCCCAAAATCTTTTGTTCCTTACAATTGTAGTATAATTTGAACCTCTGCAGTTGGACTAATTATGATGATTCAGTATCTAGAGAGAAAAAACGAAAAAAAAATGCATCTTCCTGTTTCCAAGATCAGAACTTTTCACTCCAAGGAAATCCTTTACTTGTTTACTTGAATAGATGACCAGACTTAACTTTTCAAGTACTATGACTTTGGATAATATGAATAAACAAAAAGACTTCTAGAAATGGGGTCTTGCTGCCTAACTCTAACCTACCTTCCCCTTTTAGATGAATTTCTTTCCAAAGGTCTGGCCGCCCCAGCATTCCCTCTTAGGAATACTAAGAATAAAACCAAGGAATACATATGGTTTGCTAGTTGGGCACCCTTAAGAGATTACACAGCATTCAGTTTAAATTAGGCTAGGCCTGTGCTGTTACTACTCTCTGGAAAGCTTGGGTAATAATGTCAAAGGCCATTTAGTGGCTAATATGGGGAGATGGTAGGAAAACCAAGGCTCTTTATCAACCTCCAAACTCAGAGGAGAGAGTAGGAATTTGGGGGATAGAACATCCAGCATCACTGTAGCAGAGACATTTGCTGTTGGTGGCAGTTCAGATACACATAGTACTTGAACTCATGTGTAGTCACAAGAGCAAATGTAAGGGCACACCCTGAGGTGGATGCAGAGTCACTGAGAGGTCTGCACAGTGAACGTTTGGGCCATCACTTCTTGAAGCAAAATTTTGCTATCAGAGCATTAGAAGCCACACTTGTGTTTGGGTGGATACGTGTCTCCAAGAAAGCTCTTCAAGGACTGCAGCAGGAAGCCACACACATCAACTCCCAGGGTCTCCAGGGGGAGACCGTGAGACAGCCAGACCACAGCTATGAGGGCAGCTCCCAGATGGACAGAGCCTGCATTAAGAAGGGAATGGTAACTCAAAGAATTTGGAAGAGCTGTGGAAATCCTGGGTTTTATGTCCATCAGGAATTAATTGGGATAGATATTTGCTCTTGAGATACTAAAATCTTTTTAAACATTTCTGACCACATGCTGTTATAATGGGAAAAAATGGAGCTGAGCCAAAAAGCACAAAGGATACATAATCAAAGAACCTAGTTTAGGCTCAGTTTTGCGAATGGCAGTGGATGCAAATGAAAGCAACACTTGTCTCTAACTCCCCTGTATCAGGGGAAGAAACAGTGGCTGTCATAACTCTGTCAGTTAAGAGAACAACAAAGGAAGCATAGCTGTTTGTGTAACAAGCCTTTTTTCAGCACTTAATTCCCTGTGTTCTTAATACCTAGAAACTCACATAAGGAGCTTTGACCTTTATAAATAGCCTCACAAGCCACACACAAAAAAAATTAAAAAAAATGTTTGAGACGCTCGAATTGATGGGAACAGGGGATTAAGAGTCATCTTGTTGAAAGCTGTGAAACAGACTATACATTCTCAATCTTATTTCCAGACACTTGATCATATAATTAGCTTTGATATTCAAAAACAATCAATATATGCTTAATGGCATAGTTATAAGCAGTTGCAGTTAGAGATGTTACCTTCAGTAATTTAGAGCTCATGATATCTGTGTGCATATTTGTCAGTCAATCATACGATGTCACTAACAGAAACTTCAGTTTTAATATTTGGATGCTAGGAATATGTATGTATATGTGTAATATATTTATTCTTATGCTTATTAGTATGAATCTGAGAAGATGAATAATTGAACTTTTCAAAAGGCAGGAATAGAAGAAAAAAGAGTGGTGGTATAATCACCCACTTTAATTTCTGATGCTGGTAAATAAAATATACATAAAATATCTGGGAAACCTGCCAGATGGGAAATAGTAAATGTATTTTCAAGTTTACTTTTCTATTTTTTTTCAGATTAGATTGAAGCATATAACAACACACCCTGATAAAATGGGAAAAAAAAAAATCAATCAATCATGGATGTTGTGTCATTGGGATGAAAGCACATCCAGGTGTGGACATGACTCATTTTCAGACTTTCTCCCACTCCCAGCAATTTATATGAAATTGAAAATTGTGTGGATCAAGCTGAACTGAAAATTCCATAGGATTGAAAGAGAATCAAATGAAAGAAGACAGTGTTTACGAAAACATTTTGTAAATTGCAAATGACCACATAGAGATATTGTTTTTAATTAATGGTCCTCTTGACAGCTTTACTATAAGTAACAGAAGATAGATGGAAGTTTTGGTGAGAATTTTCCAATTGATTCAGTTTCTTTGTTCTGTCCTTACCTGTGGGTCTATGCAAGCAGGGACGGGGAAGCCTGCTGAAGATAAGATTCCGAGGCTGTTCCCTTCATCCAGGGCCCCTGCATTTCCCCAACAGCAGCTTGGGGATCATGTTTCTTTTGTGCTGTTTTGTACTAAGTTTACTGAATAGATTTGAAGCATAATGATTAAAAACCTCTGGTTTGGAATCAAGAAAACAAAATAGTCTCATCATAATTGAATTCCAACACAAACTATATAATCCCTCTGAGCCTATTTCTTCACCTGTAAAATGTGGGATAACAGTAGTTACTGTAACAGTAGGGGGATGTAGTAGGGCTTCCTTCACGAATGCTTACCTTTCAGTGTTTATTTTAAGCAGTTATAACAACAGCCTTAGCATCTTGGCAGCACATAGAAGCCCATTATCCACGTAATAATAGTCGTGTTATTTTTTTTTAAATAGAGGCAATAACTCTATTGAATACATTTGCTGTTCTTTAAAATATAACCAACCATGCAGCATATAGTAAATACCCAAGGAAAATATTCTTGTTCTACTTTCAGGCTCATCTCTCTGACCTCTCATGGCAAACCACAGTATAGTAAAAGGAATATGAAGTTAAGTGAGCAAAATCCATGTCTGGTACTTTGAAAGTGTCCAAGACAGCAAGACCTTGGCATTCTGGGAACTCTCTTCATCTGTCATTGAGGCCACACTCCTCTGCCAGCTGTCTTTCCACTCTCCAGTGCTTGGCCTCTTCACTTACATTGTTATTCAGTCTTCTACTCATCAGGACAGGCTGTAGCTTTAAAGTCTCATCTTCCACAATTATGGCTATTATCAGGGTATATTTGACACATGTTCTTGGCTCTTGCCTTAGTTCTGAAGGCTTTTAGTTGGAGAAAAAGGGCCACCTTTATATCCATGTTGTACTTAGAGTCTCCCTCTCCTCTCTTAAGAGGCCTTTATGTGACACAAAATACTGATACAGTTGGAGGTGTATGTGTTTGGAGGACCTCACACACACCTTTGCTTCCCCTAAAGGGCTAAGGAAATATTATCTCCCTAATTATATGACTATGGGTGATTCTGGGCCCTTTCTAAAGAAGAAGACAGGGAATAACATAACTTGCAGGGAATCTTTGTCATCATTTTTAATGCAACTACTTCAAAAAAGAAGGCAAGTAAACAGTTAAACAGGGAAGACAGCTTTAGAGCCAGATCTGGAGCTGTATAGATTGGTCATGTAGCTAAAGATCCGAAATGGAGACATGGCTAAAGAGTTGTAGGTTGTCTCCTGCTTCACCAGTTATGTGCTGCACCAGTGTAAAGAAGGCTGCCATATAAATCAAGCATGTGCCCTAGGGGTGGCCTCTTCAACATGGTCCTGGGGTAATCTTTTGAATGTAGGTACAGAAACTTAATTTGATCAGCCTCAACATTTCTCTTGACTCACAAGAAACTGAGTTTACCATTAGAATACTAATGTATCACTCTGATTGAAGCTAAACCAAATGAAAAGGGATTGACCACATACAGAGGACATATAAGTGACTGTGTACAGGTACATGGTAGGAAAACACAAGAGAATATTTGCTAAAAAATTTTTTGCACCAAGCCAATATAGCCTGCTATAATTTTCCTTTGTATTTTAAGGACCTTTACATCTTAAAGACAATTTGGGTCAGTATGAGACAACTCTGGTGGGTCAGTTTAGCTCCAAGGCACCCTGCATAGCTAGACAAGGTTGTCACTGGCCAACATTGCTGTTTGACATTTTCTCTTGCTCCATGTGACTCTTACATAAACTAGAGCTGACCTCTGTTTCCCATATCTTTGTTTTATGCAATGCTTATTTCCAGTTAACTTTTTTCCTAAGGGTTTGTTCACTTTGAAGACTTACTAGTAAAACATCAAATATCAAAATTCATCACTTCAAAATCAACCTTTCCAACAGTTTTCATCATGGAAATTTGAAATTGATTTAAGTAACTGCTTTCATTCTACAGACTTGGGCTCAGATCCTCTTAAACTTGGTTTGCAAATCTAGGCAAAAAAGTTTGAATGCATATTTTTAATTTTAATTATAAAATGAGAGCATGTTGAAGATAGGACTATACTGATGGTTACCCATAAAGAAGAAAATAAACCAACTGTCGGAATAGGCAGAAATTCTGAAAACAAAAGGAAGTTAAGAGACTTACCCAAGGTCAGGAAGCATATTTAATGTAGAGCTGAGAATAGTATGTCACCTAACTCCTTGGCCAGCATCTATATAATAGATCCCTCTGGTCAATATTTCGTATCTTGCCATGAAGGGCAACAGACACATCTCTTCAACATAACAAATGGAAGCCCTGATGGCTGGCTCTTTTCTTGCATTTAGATCCACCCTTAAAATCTCCTTTCCAATTCATTCTCAGAAGTAATGTAGTCTTCAGAATTTTGCTTTATTTTTAAACTGTACAAATGTATAGATTTTAAAGAAATAAAGTCAGGCAGATCTCACTGTACAAACTAATCACATGTGCGATATTCTGTCTGACCTCCAAGGGCCCAATTGCAATGCTGAAAGATTCTTGCTGTTCTTACTCCAGTGTACCCAGATTAATTATTCTGTCCTCTAAAATCCCATAACTCTTATCATATTTATTTTGATTATCTTTATATGTAGATAATGAAAATCTGAATTAATTTCTTAATTTCAATTTATTTGGAAACAGGCGATTTTTCTTATTCATATTTGACTTCATAATTCTTAGCAGTTTCTTAGCATAAAATATAAATAATCAATACTAAGAAAATATTCATATATGCCTTCAGTGATATTTTTGTTCTAGTTTCTAATATAGATAGTCCCCGACTTTAATGATACAACTTACAATTTTTCATCTTTGCAATGGTGTAAAAGTGACATGCATTCAGTAAAAATCATACTTCTTGTTTTGAATGTTGATCTTCTCCCTGCTAGCATTATGTGGTATGATACTCTTGTCATGCTGGGCTGTGGCATCAAGTATCACCTCCCAGTCAGCCACGTGCAAGCGACCAATACTGCATAGTGAACTGTGTTGCTAAGCTGTGATGTTTGTTGGGTGGTTAGGTGTGTTAAATGCATTTTCGCCTTATCAATATTTTAGTGATGCATTGTAAGTCAGGAAGTATCTCTATATTTTCAAAAACAACAGAAAGAAACAAAAAAAAAAAAGAAATTCAATATGTAAACCGTAGAAATTACCATGCTTAGGGCTTTTCCAATGTACACTTTGTAAAACAATTTGCTCTAGAATGGTGCACCAGAGAAGGGAATTATCCTTTGGTTCTGCCAGTGGTACAGTAGGGAGGGGTGGAGGAGAGCAAGGGAGAGGAATGGAGATTCCTCAATGACTTGACTGTTTATTAGGAATGTGGTGGAATCATTTATTCACTTGCTATTCATTGCTTTTTCTGAAATGCAGGAGATCAGAGGAAAATAAGGGAATGAAAAGGGGTTGAGATGGGCAATGAACTTTTAATAGTCTCCTCCTGGAGTCTCTCCAGGAGGGGATAATGTGTTTATTTTAATTCCCAAATGGGCAGAGCAAATCCAAAGTGTTCTGGGCCCCTCTCAGTGGTTCTTGGCACTTCTGTAGATATGAGTGAGCCATTATATGGAGATAAATTGTGACTCATGTCTGATAAGGGGGCTGGAATCAGTGGTCATTGTCTACAGTCAGATACGAGGAGTGAATGACGTGTGAAGAAAAGGACAAATCAAGAGGTCACAGTTAACAAGCTTGCTAGCCTAAGTTATATGAAGAAAAATAATAAGAACTTGAAAGTGAACATAGCTGACTACATGGTTTATTAAAAATGAGTTTTGATTGGTGAATGTTTGCATATCTGTGAAAGGCAGTTTATCAGACTTAACATACCTGTGATTTTATATATTAGGACATTATTGAAAGATTAGAAATTTGTACTTGGGAAAATGAGATGTTTCATTCTTGTTTTTTCTTTGTACATTTAATTTATTTGTGTTTCTTTCCTTAATCATTTTCCCCCCGGTACTACAGATTGAACTCAGGGGCACCCTATCACCCTTGAAACAAAGTCTTGCTAAATTATAGAGTCTAGCCTCAAACTTGTGATCCTTTTGCCTCAGCCTTCTGAGTCACCAGGATTACAGGCACATACCACCATGTCCAGCTCCCCTTAATCTTTAAAATAAAAATGCTATGGAAAAAAAAATTGTCTCAATTATGCTAAGGGGAACAAAGAGGTAGAAATTTGATTTGGTGATATTTCAAACTCAATTTCATTGGTTTGGATGATTGGTCATTTGATATGTTGCTGGTTCTCATAATTTTAAAAAGAAAAAGGCAAAGTCTGGTCAAAAATACAAAATAAATATCTGTTGCTGAGATGTGGGTCACAGAGAATTTAGGATTGAGATGTCCTACCAGAGTCAGGAGGGCTCATTTCTGCTCAGCTGGCCTTCAAAGTCACCTTTTGCTGGTAACAGCCAGTCCCCTAGTAGGTAGGATATGTCAGTTTCACCAATCTACTCCTGATCTGAACTTTTAAAAGGTCTTTGAAAATTTTCCAGGGTCATGGATCACAGCACAGCTTCAGAGAGCTTCTGCCAGCTGTTCTTTAGCCTATTTGTCCTGACAGCTGGCTGAAGTCTCTTGGCTTGTGCTTTCTTAGGGCACTCCTTCAAGGACATCACCTGGTGACAGTCAGTCTCCCTTGATGAGATACCCTCTCCTCCCTGGGCCTTTTATACATTTTAATCTTCCATTTTAAAAAGAGGGGAAGGCAGTTGGAAGCAGTTTTAAGCTGGGTGGTGTACTAAGCATGACGGTGGAAATGGAATAAGCAGAGACCTCTAGGGAGACTCTACTGCCCCTGGCCTCCCATTCAGACATGTTCCTCCTGTCACTTTTCTCCATTCTGACTTGAAACAGTTTTTGGTTTGCTTGATTATTTCAAAATGGAGTTATTTTCCCTTTAAAGGCATCCCTTTTATTTTAATCAAGAAGTGTGTGTGTGTGTGTGTGTGTGTGTGTGTGTGTGTGTGAGTGTGTATTTAGGTAAAACCAATTCCCTTGAGATTTACATTTACATTAAAATCCACCACAGCTGCCATGTCTGGTTTGAGGGCTGGAATTTCCTCTCTTGAAAAGTCACATAAATATCACAAGGAGAACATGAAACAGAACCCCAAATTCCAGATAAACCCTGGAAGTATAAAATTAGTAAAAGAACTACCAAGAAAAGTGGAAGTGGAACAGGGAAGGTGCCAAAGGGGAGATAGAGGACTTTGACATCAGAAAGCTCTGGCTCCTTACACTTCTCTGAAGGGGAGAACACAGACTAAAGCCCAAGTCTGAAGCAGCAGGATGGGGCAGTGCCTGGTTGCAGCAGGAGTATTTGTAAGAAGCAGAAGCCCTGTGGCTCTGGAGGAAGAGAACAGCTGCTCATTTTCATCAACTACTGAACTCATCTATCCACGAGATCCTTCCCTACATGAATTTTCTATTGGTTTTAAGAAGAAAAAAATGCATACATATATTATATATCTCTCCCCCCTCCTTTGGAAATTACCCTTCATTGCTGTGATTTGCTTTGTTCTTGTGCTCAGGTGCTGGGGATGAGCCTTAGCCTTGCATACGTTGGCAGGTACTCTTAACTGCTGTAATATACCTCCAGTTTTGCTTTTGAAGTTCTTTTTTATTTATTTATTTACTTATTCTAATTAGGTATACATGACAGCAGAATGCATTTTGATTCATTGTACACAAATACAGCACAACTTTTCATTTCTCTGGTTGTACACAATATGGAGTTACACCATATGTGCAGTCATACATGTACCCAGGGCATTGTTGTCCACCTCATTCCACCATCTTTTCTGTCCCCATGTCCCATCCTCTTCCCTACTTCTCCTTTGACCAAAATTTCTCCATTCTTCCTATGCATTAAAATTGAAGATCTTAGAATATGGAAAGATTTGTTCCCCCATTATGGATCAGCACCCACTTATCAGAGAGAACATTTGGCTTTTGGTTTTTTGGGATTGGCTTACTTCTTTTAGCATGATGTTCCCCAACTCCACCCATTTACCTGCAAATGCCGTAATTTCATTCTTTTTTTTAATGCTGAGTAATATTCCATTGTGTATATATGCCACAGTTTCTTTGTGCATTCATCTATTGAAGGGCATCTAGGATGGTTCCACAGCTTGACTATTGTGAATTGAGCTACTATAAATATTGAAGTGGCTACATCACTGTAGTATGCTGTTTTGAAGTCCTTTGGGTATAGACCGAGGAGTGGGATAGCTGAGTCAAATGGTGGTTCCATTCCAAGTTTTCTAAAGAATCTCCATACTGCTTTCCAGGTGGGTTATACCAATTTGCAGTCCCATCAGCAATGTGTGAGTGTACGTTTTCTTCCACATCCTCACCAAAACTTGTTTATATTCTTGCTAACTGCCATTCTGACTGGTGTGAGATGAAAGCTTAGAGTAGTTTTGATTTGCATATTTTTATATATTTGTTGGTGATTGTATATCATCTTCTGAGAAATGTCTGTTCAGTTCCTTAGCCCATTTATTGATTGAGTTGTTTGGTTTTTATGGTGTTAAGTTTTTTGAATTCTTTATATATCGTGAAGATTAGTACTCTATCTGATGTGCATGTGACAAAAATATGCTCCAAGAATGTAGGCTCTCTGTTCACTTTATTGTTTCTTTTGCTGAGAAGCTTTTTAGTTTGGATCCATCCCATTTATTGATTCTTGCTTTTACTTCTTGCACTCTAGGAGTCTTGTTAAGTCAGGGCCGAATCCAAAGTGATGAAGATTTGGGCCTACTTTTTCTTCTATTAGGAGCAGGGTCTGGTCTAATTCCTAGGTCCTTAATCCATTTTGAGTTAAGTTTTGTGCATGGTGAGAGATAGGGGTTTAGTTTCATTGTGCTGCATATGAATTTCCAGTTTTCCCAGCACTATTTGTTGAAGAGGCTATCTTTTCTCCAATGTATGTTTTTGGCATGTTTGTCTAATAGGAGATAACTTTGTCTATCTGGTTTTGTCTGTCTTCTATTCTGTGTCATTGGTCTACATGTCTATTTTGGTGCCAGTACCATGCTGTTTTTGTTACTATAACTTTGTAGTGTAGTTTAAGGTCTGGTATTGTAATGCCTCCTGCTTCACTCTTCTTGCTAAGGATTGCTTTGGCTATTCTGGGTCTATTATTTTTCCAAATGAATTCATGATTGCTTTTTCTATAAGGAATGATGTTGGGGTTTAAATTGGAATCACATTGAATCTGTATAGCACTTTGGGTAGTATGGCCATTTTGACAATATTCATTCTGCCTATCCAAGAGCATGGGAGATCTTTTCATCTTCTAAGATCTTCAATTTTTTTCTTTGGTATTCTGTAGTTTTCGTTGTAAAGGTCTTTCACCTCTTTTGTTAAATTGATTCCCAAGTATTTTATTTTTTTGAAGCTATTGTGAGTAGGGTAGTTTTTCTAATTTCTCTTTCAGGGGATTCATTACCGATGTATAGAAATGCACTTGATTTATGAGTATTGATTTTATATCCTGCTACTATGCTGAATTCATTTATTAATTCTAGAAGTTTTCTGGTGGAATTTTTTTGGATCCTCTAAGTATAGGATCATGTCATCTGCAAATAATGATAGTTTGAGTTCTTCTTTTCCTATTGGTATCCCTTTAATTTCTTTCATTTATCTAATTGCTCTGGCTAGAGTTTCAAGGACTATGTTGAATAGAAGTGGTGAAAGAGGGCATCCCTGTCTTATTCCAATTTTTATCTATTTAGGATGTTGTTGGACTTTGGTTTTGCATAGATAGCTTTTACAATGTTGAGGTATGTTTCTACTATCCCTAGTTTTTCTAGTGTTTTGAACATGAAAAGGTGCTGTATTTTGTCAGATGATTTCTCAGCATCTATGGAGATAATCATATGATTCTTATCTTTAAGTCTATTGATGTGATGAACTGTTTATTGATTTCTGTATCTTGAACCAACCTTGCATACCTGGGATGAAACCCAATACCTTTTTAATATATTTTTGTATTCGATTTGTCAAAATTTTATTGAGAATTTTTGCATCAATATTCATCAGGGATATTGGTCTGAAGGTTTCTTTCTTTGATGTGTCTTTGTCTGGTTTTGGAATCAGAGTGATACTAGCCTCATAGAATGAGTTTGGCAGGGTTTCCTTGATTTGGCAGGGCTCCATTCTACTTCATGGAATACTTTGAGGAGTATTGGTATTAGTTCTTCTTTGAGGGTCTTATGGAACTTGGCTGAGAATTCATCTGGTCCAGGCTCTTCTTCTTTGGTAAGCTTTTGATGGTATCTTCTATTTCCTTGCTTGAAATTGATCTGTTTAAGTTGTGTATGTCCTCCTGATTCAGTTTGGGCAGATCATATGCCTCTAGAAATTTGTTGGTGTCTTCAGGATTTTCTATTTTACTGCAGTATAGATTTTCAAAATAGTTACTAATTATCTTCTGTATTTCAATAGGTTCTGTCATGATATTTCCTTTTTCATCACAAATTTTAGTAATTTGAGTTTTCTTTCTCCTTTTTCATAGGGTGGCTAAGGGTTTATCAATATTATTTATTTTTTCAAAGAGCCAGCTTTATGTTTTGTCAATCTTTTGAATTGTTTCCTTTGTTTCAATTTCATTGATTTCAGCCCTGATTTTATTTCCTGTTTTCTACTTCTTTTGGTGTTGATTTGTTTTTCTATAGCTTTGAGATATAATGTCAGGTCATTTGTTGACTTTTTCTTCTTTTAATGAATAAGCTCAATGCAATAAACTTTCTTCTTAACACAGCCTTCATAGTGTCCCAGAGATTGATATGTTGTATCAGAGTTCTCATTTACTTCTGAGAATATTTTTTATCTCCTCCCTGATGTCTTCTGTTATCCATGCATCATTCAATAGCACATTATTTAGTTTCCAGGTAATGGAGTAGCTTCTATTTTTTATTTTTATCATTGATTTCTAATTTCATTCCATTATGGTCTGATAGAAAGCAAATACAAAACAATAGAGATGCTACTTTGCAAAGACTTGCTTTGTGGCATAACATATGGTCTATTTTAGAGAAGGATCTGCACGCTGCTGAGAAAAAAGTGTATTCACTTGTTGATGGATGAAATATTCTGTATATGTCTGTTAATTCTAAATTACTGATTGTATTATTGAGTTCTATGGATTCTTTGTTTACTCCTTGTTTGGAATATCTGTCCAGTGGTAAGAGAGGTGTGTTAAAGTCACCCAGTATTATTGTATTGTGGTCTATTTGATTCTCAACATCGAGAAGGGTTTGTTTGATATACATTAATACTTCATTGTTTGGGGCATATATACTTATGATTGTTATGTCTTGTTGATGTATTATTTCCTTAAGCAGCAGTATGAAATTACCTTCTTTATCCCTTCTATCTTTGGTTTGAAGTCCACTTTCTCTGATATGAGGATGGAAATCTCTGCTTGTTTACATGCTCCATTTGAGTTGTATGTTTTTTTCCATCCTTTCACTTTCAGTCTGAGGATGTCTTTTTATATGAGTTGAGTCTCATGAAGGCAGCATATTGTTGGGTCTTTTTAAAATTCAATCTGCCAGTCTATGTCTTTTAATTAATGAGTTTAGGTCATTAACATTCATGTTTACTATTAAAATATGGTTTGTGTTCCCTGTCATTTTGGTTTATTTTTGGTTTTTAAGTTGACTTGATTTCTCCTTTGATTGGCTTTTCCTTTAGTGTAGTTCCTAAAATTCTTAACAGTCTTATGTAGGATGGTGTCTAGCCTCTCTCTCCTTCTTTGCTTTCATTTTTTTCTGCAATTTGTCTTTTTCAAAATTGTTCAATTTCTTCCAAGCTACCCATGGGGTTTGATGTTACCTGTTGCTACTTAATCTAATTCAGCTTTAATTTTTGTTCCACCATAGCAGTTTCTAGCTTTAAAAATCAATCTTCTCAACTAAAAGCAGATCAGTTATTTAAAAGACAATTCACCCTATGTCCCCCAAAATTTGGCTGACTGAAAAATCTTTGAATATATAGAAATAAATGTTTTATGTAAGACCTTTTAAAATAGGTTTGTTCTTAAATGTATAAAATAGATAAGAATATATTTTTCTTTTGAATATGTTAATTAATATGTCCTTCTTGAATATATTCAATGAAAATATGTGTTACAAGAATACATCTTTTTTATCCAAATTTCAAGGAAGTTTTATTTAGTTTAAAGTTAAGAGTACTTTAGCCTTATGAATATATCCTTTTAAATATAGTCATGAAAATATTTTTGAATAGATTAAATACATTATTCTTATGGAAACATTCCAATTTCCAGCATTTTACTTTGTGTTTTTCAGTTTCATCCTATTTTTTTCCCCAAATACTTTGAATTCAAGTCACTTTCCATCTTAGAGTTCAAGTTTTACTGCATGAATTAAATTTACAAGATTAATAAAAAATAGTTATTTTAACTCTTTAGAAAGCTTATAACAATTAGTATGGCATGTAGTATTTTTCACAGTTTGGCATTATTACTCTGTATTGAGGTATAATATGGGCATAACAAAGTATATAAAAATTAATAATATAGCTCAATGAATTTTAGCATATGTATGTGTCTCTCAAACTGGATTAAGATAAAGAACATTTTCAGTACCCTGAAAATCCCTCCCCAATGTCCCTTTTTAGTCCATAAAATTCCAGTTCTCTACCTAAAATTTGCCTCTGTAAACTAATTTTTTCTGCCCATAACAGTGTTTTGAAGAATGTTCAGTTTCCTGACTCTTTGCTGCTTCAGCTGTTGGAAGCTGAGTAAAGCAAAGAAACTTTCAGCTAGTGGAAAGATGGAGGCTGCCAGTGCCAGGACAGGGGAAAATAGAAGAGGCGGGTAAAAACTGGGGCAGAGAGAGGAGAGAGAGTGAAAACAAAACAGAGTGCTTTCCAGAAAAATACTATAAACATTCAAAAGAGTTAAAATATGGTTTATGAAGAAATAAGTATGAAAATTTGATCATTGAATGAATTGATCTTTTAGTGCATTTCTTCTTAATTATCCAATGTCAGTGGATTCAGGGTAAGACCCTTGAAAGCCATTATAGCCACTCTTTCTTATAACCTCCAAGTTCATCTTTTTTTTAAGGTCGATTTTGAAACCAAGAGGGTACAGTGAGTCAGTACAGTTCTTCATTGAGTTTATCCAGAGATAATGATGACAGAAACTCACTCAGGAAGTCACGGAGAGGGGAACATACTAACTCCTGATCCATGAGAAAGTTTTTCAGGCCTCCCTGACAGATTTGGCTCTATGCAGTTGTTCTAATTCCTGAGGATCCCTTGAACAACTATAGATTAAAAAATTGCCATTTGGCACCAAACTCAGTTTTCTTGATAATCTGATTGTCATCTTAAACTGTCATCTACTCTTGTGGAACTGATAAGAATTACCCTAGATTCTTTCTGTGTGTGGGAGGGTACCAAGACAAAGGGAAGACAAAGCAATCAGGCTTTTCAGGCTTGATCAATGGGGTTCAAGGTAGGGTCCTTTGTTAATTAAGAAAAGTAAAAATTTGTGAGCAAAATAGAGACCTCGGTTTTTATGAGGTCCAACTTGATTTTCTTACAAAATGTCAAACAGGCAGTTGGATTTACAAGTCTGGAGCTGAGAGGAGAGATAAATTTAGGAAGCGACAGCCTATAGATGTATTTAAAGTCATGGGAAGAGTAGTGTTTTTAGAACTGTGAATCACAATCCATTAGTGATATTACATCATTATAGTGGATTAAGATCAACATAAAAGAAGTGAATATAGTATGGTGGGTAGGAAATATCAGAAAGAACCCCACAGACTCTACACTATTATTTTATAAAACTTTTAATTCTAATACATGTGTAATATAAACTATATGTGCATGCAATTATGTATATGTTTTATGTGCATATACATGTATACATATACAAGTACATATAGTTATATAGGTGACATGTATATAGCAGGCGGGAGAGAGTGAAGAGAGAGGTAAGAGGGTCCAGAACTAAACCCTGATTGATACCAATATTTTGCAGTCATGGAAATGAGAAGCTGGGAAATAACATTGAGATGGGAGTAGCACATGTTGTGTGATGGTTAATTCTACCTATCCATTTGGCTGGACCAAAGAGTTGGTTCAACATTATTTTGGGTGTGTCTGTGAGGATGTGTCTTGCTGAGATTAACATTTAAATCAGTAAATTTAATGAAATAGATGGCTCTTTCCAATGTGGGCAGGCCTCATTGTCTTTATTTACCTAAGCTAGGGAAAATGTGCTTCTCTGATTGTCTTTGAGCAACTATGGAACATCAGCCACCACAGAAAGCTTATTTGACAGCACCAGAGAATGCTTCCTGGTGGAGAACATTCTTCTGAGATGCCAGATGGACAAAATATTTTTCATACTCAGAGGTATTTCCAACTGCAAGTTCAATGAAATTGTTTTGTTGCCCTTAGAAAGGTCTATCTGATCTGAAATCAAATGTTCATTCACCTATTAAGTTTCTACTATTAGCTTCCATTGCTTGTAACTGAGCCTCTTAGAGATCTAATTAAATTCAAATTTCTCTAAAAGAGCCATGAGTAAACTATCGTAAAGGTACTCTTAAAAACTGCTTTTTTAGAGGCCAGGGATTTAGATCAATGGCAGAGCACCTGCCTATTATTTGTGACACCCCAGTTTCAATCCCCAGCACGCATGCGTGCACACACACACACAAATCTATTCATTTTTAACATTTAAAGGTTAAAGAAAAGCCTTTGGCTCCTTTTAAAAAGAGTCTTTCAAGAACCAACTTATAATCATCTATCAGAAGCAGATAGAGTTGATAAAATAGAAAATAAAGTCAAACAAATTACTTCTGAGTTATTTAGCCATTGTATAGAAAGAAAATGAAACCTGAAAAAACTAAACATCTTTCGAAGGAAAAGAAAATATTCCCAGGGCTAAATTTCTGGTCAACAATTGGTTTAGAACAGAATGGAGTACTTTCATGCCTTCATAATTTCATTCTGTGAGGTGGTTATTTTTTCCATTTTTTAGAGGGGATGGAGTATCTGGACATTTACTGTCACTGGATCAAGAGCACAGGTAGTAAGAACTCAAGTCTTTTGACTAATCCAGTGTTCTTCTCATGTGCTTTATTCACCTTTCCATGAGACCACAAGTATCACAGGCACTTACTAGCTTGAATGATGGACTAGAGAAACTGTTATGGCCCGAGGGTGTTCTCATTTGAAAAGTAGGCAGTACCTAAAAGTTTGGTCTATGATCAATACATGGGAAAACTGGTAACATTAAAAGTTTCACTCTTGTGCTAAATTAGTCCTGTTTAACATCAACTATAGAATACCAATCTTATTGAATTTGTTATTACTTAATGAGGTATATTTTTATATTTAGAAGTTTTCATCACTTTTACAATTTACCTCACTCTCAATCTTAACCCACAAAACACATCCTCAAATATAGGAAAAAAACCACATCCTTTCCAGTAGGTCAAGTTCTTGGGTGGCATTTCAAAACACATCTATACTTGGTAGAGTTGTGGGGGATGTGGTCAAAGCTGAGAACTAATGAATGTACCCTTAGTGCCAACTTTTGGAATTTTTTTTTTCCAGGTTTTCAGGCAAAATTATTTTGGATTCCTTATAAGTTAGGTTGCTGCCAGAAATATAGTATTTGGCTTCATTTTGTAGGAATATGCTCTTCAGTTCATACGCAGATGATGTCATCCCACATGAGATTTCTCTTAATTATCAATACATACGCTTTCCTCATTTGCTGGCACTAATGGTGTGGTTGTAAAAATTCTGCCAAAATTTCCCTGTGGCCATGAATAGCTCGCCTTCCCAGATGTAGTATACATGACAATATGTTGGAAATAAATTTTTCTTTTAGGTTTAAGTGGTAAGAGCCTGGATTTTATTTCTGAGAGGTTGGGCAAAAGACATAATATAAGTGGAATGTTGGGGAAATAGCACCTGGCTCCAAGAGAAATCGAACAAGACAAGGAAGAGAAATTATTTTTAAAATTCTTTCCCAGAACCCACTGCTATAGTATCTATATCCAAAGGTTACCCAAGTCCAAAATCCTCCAAAAACTGGGAGAAAAGTATTGAATTCACTAGTTGTTAAGGTTCAGAATTAGGAATATAGTAATTGTAGATCCCAGAGTATCGAATAATGTGAGATGGTATTTTCTCGGTGCAAGGTATTATTTTCCAATCAAAATATTTTAAACCATCAACCTTTCCTCTTCTGGCAGGTTTTTTAGTTTCGGGATCTGTTACCAGAGATAAAAACTCCATTAAGGGGATTTCTATGCCAATAATGTGGCCTTTCCCCTTATGTCAAAGGAAACTAGTTTCATCTTCTGAATATTTATACCCACTGTCATTGGTGTCTGTGAAGCTGCCCATTTTTTGGTTCCAGACAGACATACAATGAAAAACATTTGACGATTTAGGAAAGTTCTTATTGGGACCACCAGTCTCAGGTTTTGCTCCTGATTCCTATTGACTTGGAAGCATGAGTTCTTCCAACTCCAAGTGCCTTCTTTTCCCATTATATTCATTTGAAAATGCCCAGTTTTAACATGAACAAGATTCTTTTTCCTTTGTCTCAAGTTAGATTTGTTCCATTTCCCCTGAGGACTGTGATGCACCTTCCTCTTGTTCTCTCCCTTTTGAATATCTCTAGACTCCCTTCAGTGGCTCCTTTTATCCCAGTATGAACCTTCCCTGCAGCTTTTTCTTTGACTCTCTTCTCTCTTTTCTTGCCCACTTTAAGGAACATCTTATCTCACAAGGTCTCTTTACTTAACTTCTAAGGAGGAAGCTTTCACATACATTTTCAGCTTTAAGCTTTTGTTCAATATATTCCTCTACGTTTTCTTTTTAGAAAACTATAGTTTGATGAAAATTTTCATATGTGCACAAAGTAGAGAGAATGATACAATGGACAGACATGTTCCCGTCACCTCACTTAAATTGCTAGTAATTGGACAACTATTTTTTTATGCACACCAGATCCAGGTTCCAGTTTTAGAAAAGAATTTTTCATACACAGGTGAAACTACTTTCTAATAAACCACTTAATTAGGCACATCATATCTTGTCTATGTTATTACTGCAATTATTGATCAGTGAGTTCTGTTGATATCAAGGTGATCTATTCATTGTCAAGGTCCCCATCAATGTACTGATTTTAGCATATTTGATAATCTTTATCTACACTCACTGTTTCATTAGGAGCTGGAAAATCCTAATTGTATAATTTTCTCTCTATTACTCAGAGGAAATTTCCTGGAATTGTTATTTAGTTGCTCTGAAAAATAATTTGTAAAGAAAGATAGTATACATATGTTATTTATTCCATTTATTTATGAATATTCAGAGTAATTAGTTCATGCCTTAGCAACTAAAGGTAATGAGTACTTTAAAAAATTTATCTATCTATATCTATATTTATCTATTCATTTATTTTCCAGTACTGGAGATTGGACTCATGGCCTTTCACAAGCCAGGCACACTCTCTACCACTGAGCTACATCTCCAGACTTTGTTTTATTTTTTGGAAGGATCAATTTCATTAGGATGTCATGATTTAAAAAATCTGATATCCTTCATTTATTCCCATTCATGATTCTTTTTGCTGTTCATATTATTGCAGATTTGGCTGCAGAGGCCCTCTTGAAATGAATTTAGGCATCCTTTTGAGATGATCCTATGTTTTGTTGTTAACTTTCTTGCTACCTAGTATTCTAGCATATGCCAAATGTTTCCTGCTCCAAGCCTAGAACAGTATTTTACTAAGGAGCCCTGATTTCTTGAGGAAAAAGGGATATTTAGAGGCTATAATGTGGGCTCTGGGTGTAGTCCTTTTACAGGGTCATTGCTTTTACATTTTCAATGGAAAGTGCTAGGAGATATTTCCTCTCCTGCCTCACTTGTAAAGAGACCAAAGTAATGAATAATTTTAATACTTCCAATTTATATATAAGATGACATGATTTTTACTAAACTTCTTGGTCATTGGAATTAATTTTTCTATAAAAATACAGGCGTATGCATATGTTTTGTATGTGTTTCTTTAAAAAAAACCTCAATGTTTAGGAGTTCTTTATGAATTAAGTATATTTCTTATAAGTTGCCAAAATGTTGTATGTAATCTGTCATTTGTCTTGAGACATTGCTTATTGGTGTTTATTATCATTCAAAAAATATCATAGCTATATTATCTGATTTATTAATATTTTAAATTGCTCATGGGATTTGAATTACTTGTTATTTCCCAGTACTTTTTCATTTCTTTTTTTTTTTTTTTTACAATTAGATTTCTGATTCCCTTCACTTTTGCATTTCTAATTCAAAATCAGTATGACAAAAAAAAAATCAATTTCTCCTCTTCCCTTTCTCTCTAGACTTACTTTCTTATCTTGACCTTCTACATCTATTAATACCTCCCTCTGATTTCTTTGTCATGTGGAATCTCCAAGTCATTCTTGATTTCTTGCCTGCCCTTATCACCACTGAATAGATTTCTTAAAACTCTGTTTGCCATCCTCTCACCTGGTAAGGGGAAAATGTACTGAACATTAAGATTACAGAAAAAAAAAATTAATAAGATGCAGACTTATTTAACTTTAGACATCGAATCTATTTTGGCTTAAAATATAATGGTCTATTATACTAGTAATATTAACTGTAAGAATATTTCTATTTTTTGTACCTATGTTAAATCAATTGACCAATAATTATCCCAAATTTCTGAATGAATACTAGAAAAAAAAAAATCAATGAAAAATAACTGATTTTAAAGACAGCTTCATAGGTGAGATGGGCAATTCTGGTGACCAGTTAACTATTAAGTGACTAAGCAGTATAGACCAATCATTGCTAAGGAAAGTGGTCAAATATCTAATAGATCAGAATATACTAAGAATCATAAATATAAAATCTGTTTATAGTTACATCAGTTTTTAGAACACCACAAGTGTCTTGGGCAAGATAAAGTAAAAAGGGACTTGGTGATAGGTGCTGCTTCTATATTTTTATTTTTTCTTAGAATGCAGACCAATAAATGGGCTTACTTTATTCTTTAAATTATCTGATATTTGAAGTTCAGTATGAGACTCATGTGGTCAACTCACATATGCTGTTGCTTAATTTCTAAAACAAATCCATATGTTCAACGTTGCTTGGTAACATTGATTTTTCAAGGCAAAATGAAGTAGATCCTAGAATGTTGTTAGAGGTTTATGTAGTGAAAAAATCTGTTCAAGAAGACTATGATTTCACTTTCAAGACTGTTCAAGACAGTTCACACAGAACCAGGGTTACTGATACACTCAAAAATTATGATCAGACTTACAAATAGATCCTCAAGAGAGTGCTGATTTTCTTTCAGGTTAAAAGAGTAGCTGAAACAGTTCTTAATTTTAGCATAACATCCTTACATTTGAAAGAAAACAGTTCACAATTGTTGGCAGTTTCTCCAAAGTGAGGTTAGCTTTATAGAAAAAAAGAGATATAGCTTCTTAACCACTGATATTTATAAGTAGAGTTAGAAAAATTTTGAGTTAAAATTTGGTGACCCCTCCCCAAGGTGCAGAGGGGACAGAGCAGATGGACTCCCAGCACCATGCACCACACATGCAGAGGAGTTCAACCATTGCGGCCTCCCATCTACCAACCAGGGACTGTTGATGCATACTTCCATCTAGACACAACATCCAGGACCAGGAAGATCATTCCTGAGGTCCCTGAAGACCTGGTTATACCATGGGTGAGGTATTGGTAACTTGCTGGGACACTACAAGATTATAGGGTAGAAATTGTAATATCTTAGATCAGCACTGCTAGAGAAAAAGATGCATGAACAACATGAAAAAAACAAGGGAATAAAATGTCCCAAACAAACCAAGATGCTACAATAATAGAATCTATTGATAGCACAGTAGATGAAATGTCAAAGGAATTCAGAACATACATAATTAAAATGATCCATGAAGCACAGAATAATATGAGAGAAATTACAGGCAACAATAACCAATCCAACAGAGATTAGAGAATAAATACAGGCAAAAATTGATCATTCTAACAAAAAGATAAGACAGCAAAAACAGGCAGCAAAAGATTACTTCAAGGAAGAGATAGAGATTCTGAAAAAAAAAAAAAAAAGCAGAAATCCCTGAAATGAAGAAAACAATAAACCAAATAAAAAATTCAGTAGAAAGCATCACCAACAGACTAGATAACTTGGAAAACAGAACCTCAGACAATGAAGACAAAATATATAATCTTGAAAATAAAGTTGACCACACAATGAAGATGGCAAAAAACCTGAATGAATGTCCAAGAATTTTAGGATAACATGAAAAGACCAAATCTAAGAATTATCAAGATAGAGGAAGGCACAGAGATACAAACCAAAAGAATGCACAAACTCTTCAATGAAATAACATCAGAAGGTTTCCCAAACCTGAAGAATGAATTGGAAAATCAAATACAAGAGGCTTTTAGGGCACCAAACAGACAAAACTACAACAAATCCACACCAAGGCACGTTATAGTGAAAATGCCTACCTTAAAAAATAAGGGTAGAATTTTAAAAGTTGCAAGAGAAAAAGTTTACATGCAGGGGGAAACCAATTCAGATTTCAGCAGATTTCAGATTTCTTAACCCAGACCCTCAAAGCCAGGAGATCCTGGAAAAATATATGCCAAACTTTGAAAGAAAATGAGTGCCAACCAAGAATCACATATCCAGCAAATTAAGATTCAGATTTGATGATGAAATAAAATTCTTCCAAGATAAACAAAATTTAAAAGAATTTTTACAGTGAGAAAGCCTGCACTAGAGAATATTCTTGGCAAAATATTCCATGAGGAGGAAATGAAAAAACAATAAAAATCAGCAAAGGGAGGAACTACACCAAAGGAAAAGTCAATCAAAGGAGAAAGCAAGTCAAGTTAAAAATAAAAAAAAAAAACCAAAATGAACAGGAATACAAACCATACCTCAATAACCCTGAATGTTAATGGCCTAAATTCATCAATCAAAAGACATAGACTGGCAGATTGGATTTTAAAGAAAGTCCCAATAATATGCTGCCTTCAAGAGACTCATCTCACAGAAAAAGACATCCACAGACTGAAAGTGAAAGGATGGAAAAAAAAATACTACTCAATTGGACTGTGTAAACAAGCAGGGGTTTCCATCCTCATATCAGATAAAGCAGACTTCAAACCAAAGATAGTCAAAGGGATAAAGAATGTCATTTCATACTGCTTAAGGGAACCATATGTAAACAAGACATAACAATCATAAATATCTATGCCTCAAACAATAGAGCATCTATGTATAAATAAACCCTTCTCAATTTCGAGAATCAAATAGACCACAATACAATAAACCATAGAACTCAATAATATAATCAATAATTTAGAATTAATAGACACATACAGAATATTTCATCCATCAAAAAGTGAATATACTTTTTTCTCAGCAGCATGCAGACCCGTCTCTAAAGTAGACCATATGTTATGCCACAAAGCAAGTCTTAGCAAATACAAAAACAGAGATACTACTCTGCATTTTATCAGAACATAATGGAATGAAATTAGAAATTAGTGATAAAATAAAAAATAGAAGCTACTCCATCACCTGGAGACCAAATAATATGCTATTGAATGATACTTTGATAACAGAAGACATCAGGGAGGAGATAAAAAATTCTTAGAGGTAAATGAGAATTCTGATACAACATATCAAACTCTGAGACATTATAAAGGCTAGTTAAGAGGAAAGTTCATTGCATTAAACACATTCCTTAAAAGAAGTAAAAAAACAATAAATGACCTGACACTACATCTCAAAGCTATAGAAGAAGAACAGATCATCCCAAAAGGTAGAAGACAGGAAATAATTAAAATCAGGGCTGAAATCAATGAAATAGAAAAAAAGGAAACAATTCAAAAGATTGACAAAACAAAAAACTGGTTCTTTGAAAAAATAAACAAAATTGACAAACCTTTAGCTACCCTAATGAAAAGGAGAGAGAAAACTCAAATTACTAAAATTTGAGATGCAAAAGGAAATATCATGACAGACACTATTAAAATTAGTAACTATTTTGAAAATCTATACTGCAATAAAATAGAAAATCCTGAAGACACTGACAAATTTCTAGAGGCTTATGATCGGCCCAAACTGAACCAGGAGGACATACACAACTTAAACCGATCAATTTCAAGCAAGGAAATAGAAGCCATGAAAAGCTTACCAACCAAGAAAAGCCCAGGACCAGATGAATTATCAGCTGAGTTCTACAAGACCTTCAAAGAATTAATACCAATACTCCTCAAATTATTCCATGAAACAGAAAAAGAGGGAACCCTTCCATGCTCATTCTATGAGGCTAGTATCACCCTGATTCTAAAATGAAAGACACATCAAAGAAAGAAAATTTCAGATCAATATCCCTGATGAATATAGATGCAAAAATTCTCAATAAAATTTTGGCAAATTGTATAAAAATATATCAAAAAATAGTGCAAAAAGATCAATTAGGTTCATCCCAGATATGCAAGGTTAGTTCAACATATGGGAATCAATAAACATAATTCAGCACATCAATAGACTTAAAGATAAGAATCATATGATTATCTCTATAGATGCTGAGAACGCATTTGACAAAATATAGCATCTCTTCATGTTCAAAACACTAGAAAAACTAGAGATGGTAGGAACCTACCTCAACATTGTAAAAGATATCTATGCAAAACTGAAGATCAATATCATCCTAAATGGGGAAAACTTGGAAGCATTCCCTCTAAACACTGGAAAAAGACAGGGATGCCTTCTTTCACCACTTCTATTCAAATAGTCCTTGAAACTCTAGCCAGAGCAATTAGACAAAAGAAATTAAAAGGGACACAAATATGAAAAGAAGAACTTAAACTATCATTATTTGCCAATAACATAATTCTTTACTCAGAGGATCCAAAAATTTCTACCAGAAAACTTTTATGAATTCATAAATGAATTCAGCAAATTAACAGGATATAAAATCAATACTCATAAATCAAATGCATTTCTATACATCAGTAATGAAACCTCTGAAAGAGGAATTAGAAAAACTATCACCCTCACAATAGCCTCAAACAAAATACCTGGGAATCAGTTTAACAAAAGAGACGAAAGACCTTTACAATGAAAACTACAGAACACTAAAGAAAGAAATTGAAGAAGACTTTAGATGATGGAAAGCTCTCCCATGCTCTTGGATACTCAGAATCAATATTGTCAAAATGGCCATATTACCCAAAGCACTATACAAATTCAAATGTCATTTCTTATAGAAATAGAAAAAGCAATCATGAAATTCATTTGGAAAATAGACCCAGAATAGCCAAAGCAATTCTTAGCAAGAGTGAAGCAGAAGGCATCACAATACCAGACCTTAAACTATATTACAAAGCTATAATAACAAAAATGGCATGGTATTGGCACCAAAATAGACATGTAGACCAATGGTATAGAAAACAAAGAGACAAGTCCATATAAATACAGTTATCTCGTACTAGACAAAAGGTGGAAAAAACATACATTGGAGAAAAGATAGCCTCTTCAACAAATTGTGCTGGGAAAACTGGAAATTCATATGCAGCAAAATGAAACTAAACCCCTATCTCTCACTATGCACAAAATTCAACTCAAAGTGAATAAAAGACCTAGAAATTAGATCAGAGACTCTGCACCTAATTGAGGAAAAAATAGGCCCAAATCCTCTTCATGTTGGATTAAGTCGCAACTTCCTTAACAAGACTCCTAAAGCACAAGAAACAAAATCAAGAATCAATAAATATGATGGATTCAAACTAAAAAGCTTCTTCTCAGCAAAAGCAATCGATGAGGTGAACAGAGAGCCTACAATCTGGGAGGAAATTTTTGCCACGCACACAGATAGAGCACTGATCTCCAGGATATATAAAGAACTTAAAAAACTTAACAAAAACAAAGAACCCAATCAATAAATGGGCTAAGGAGCTGAACAGATACATCTCAGAAGAAGGTATACAATCAATCAACAAATATATGAAAAAAAGATTTAACATCTCTAGCCATTAGAGAAATGCAAATCAAAACTACTCTAAGATTTCATCTCACACCAGTCAGAATGGCAGTTAGCAAGAATACAAATAAGAACAAGTGTTGGTGAGGATGTGCAAGGAAAGGTACACTCATATATTGCTGGTGGGACTGCAAGTTAGTGTAACCAATCTGGAAAGCAGTATGGAGATTCCTTAGAAAACTTGGATTGGAACCACCATTTGACCCAGCTATCCTGCTCCTTGGTCTATACTCAAAGGATGTAAAAACAGCATACTACAGTGGTGTAGTCACTTCAATATTTATAGCAGCTCAATTCACAATAGTCTAGCTGTGGAACCATCCTAGATGGCCTTCAATAGATGAATGCACAAAGATACTGTAGTATATATGGAATATTGCTCTTGTCCTTTTGGATTTGTATCCTGGATTTTTCTCAGATCTGTATCCTAGTTCATTGAGTTTCTCTTCAAGTGTGTCTAGTGTGTTATTTAATCTATCTGTAGAATTTTAAAATTTTGTACATTTTTAATTTATAGATGTTCTGGTTCTTTTTACAATGTACAAAATGAAAGAAATTAATGAAAAATGAAAGAAAGGCAGGTTAACTCTTATGCTTAGGGGGGATTGGAGTGGAGGGTAATATATAAACATGTTAAATATATATGGTAACTAATCAAAATGAAATGGAAGAGGCATTATGTAAGACATAGTAGATAAGAATTTGTCAGAATTAAGCTCACACGGTGGTGCACGCCTGTAATCCCAGCACTTAGGGAGGCTGAGACAGGAGAATCACGAGTTCAAAGCCAGCCTCAGCAACAGCGAGGCACTAAGCAACTCAGTGAGATCCTGTCTCTACATAAAACACAAAATAGGGCTGGAGATGTGGCTCAGTGGTCGAGTGCCCCTGAGTTCACTCTCCAGTACCAAAAAAAAAAAAAAGAATTTACCAGAATTGTTCAAAGGCATAATCCCTCAAAGATCAGGAATCCCATGAATTCTAAGCATGAAAAAATGGTTGACATACAAACACATCATAAAGTAGCTGGATAACTGAATATAAACAAAAAGATACATTTAAAAGAAGGAGAAAACAGCAGACCACCTAGAGAACAACAGAAATGATGCTAATTTTTAACTTCTCAATAATAATGGAGTCTAGAAGACAGCATAATTATATGTTTAACATGTTAAGAGAAAATCACTGCCAATTTAGTATTTTGTTTTAAGGAAAAGTATCACTCACCAGTAAAGGTGAAATAAAGACATTTCAGGCCTGAACAAAAACTGGTCAGTTTTTTTGATGAAAGACACTCATTAGAAGAAATTCTGAAAGTAGTCTTTGCATAAAAGATGTTTCTAGGCGGAATGTTTGACATATATGAATGAAGGTGAACAAATACATTGTCAAATATGTTAGTCTACACAACATAAAAATATGTAATAGCAATGACAACAATATTTAACATGTGGGTATAATAAAGGCTAAAACTAAAATATGGTACCATAACGTGAAATGGAAATGAGGGTGATGAGAGTTAAAATATTCAAGTTATTTGAGTGGTTTCACAGGTAGATATAACTGATAATTTAGTCTTTGTTATGTATACATATAAAAGTAGTACCATCTAAACATAACATGGTAACTAGAATTGGATCCTTGAACACACAGGCAAAAATACATGTTGTAGTCAGCTTTTTCGCTACTGTGACTAGAAGACCTGACAAGAACAATTTTAGAAGAGGAAAATTTTATTTGGGGGCTTATGATTTCAGAGGTCTTAGTCCAGAGATGGCCCGCTCCATTTCTCTGGGTACAAGGTGAGGCAGAACATCATGGTGGAAGAGTGTGTCTCAGGGAAGCAGCTCACGTGATAGTCAGAAAGCAGAAAGAGTCTCAGCTCAACTCACCAAAAATATACTCTAAAGGCACACCCCCCAAATACCCACCTCCTCCAGCCACACCCTACCAATTTAGTTATCACTCAGTTAATCTGTGTCAGGAGATTAATACACACTGATTGAGTTAAGGCTATTTAATAGTTTATTTAATAGTAATGCACCAATGTCTTAGTTTTGATAAAAATACTGTAGTAATATAAAATATGAATATTCAAAAACTGGGTAAGGGCTATATGGGAGCATTCTGTGGTATCACTGCATGTAACGTCTTTGTAAATCTAAAATTATGTAATGATAAAAGTTTAGTTAAAGACTATCCAGTGCAGCTACCAAAGGAATAACAAACATCACAGCACATATAAATAGGTAGAGTGAGGAAAATAGATTCTGCTATGATTTGGGCCTGCTTTGGGTGTCCTTCAAGGTTCCACTGTAATGGAAGTCTTAATCCCCAGTATGGTGCCATTGGGAAGTGTTAGACCCTAAAAGGTGAGGCCTATTGGAAGATCAGCAAGGGCATACCTTGAAAGAGATTGTGAGAACTGTTTCTCCCTCTGCTCCTGTTTGGATGTGTAATCACTTGTTGACTCCTGAATATGCTCCAGACATTACTATCTATCATGAGCCAATGCAAGACCCATGCCCTTGACCTTCCAAATGTGAGAACTTTATAATCCCCTTTTTTTCACAAGTAACCTGTGTCGAGTATTTCATTATGGTGATGAAAAGCTAATACAGAAAAAAGGCTGTGCCTCTCAGACTTCTGCCTGTCTATAAATCAGAAGTTCTTACCAGTCTTCATTTTTGCTAATTTGATAGAACAGCTAAAACTCAGGGAAACTATCTGTGTTTACCATTTTCTTATAAAAGATACAACTCAGGAATAGTCAGAAGGAAAAGAGGCATGAAGTAAAGATGTGTGTGTGTGTGTGTGTGTGTGTGTGTGTGTGTGTATGTAGAGGGGGCAGGCAGCAGGAGTTTCTATGCCATCCCCATGCCCATCATTTTCTCAGCATTTTGATGTGTTCATGAGCCCAAAGCTCAAAATTTTCAGGAGTTTTTATTAAGGACCTTAATCTCTAGCCGTTTTCTCTCCTTTCTGGAAGATAATGGGTGGAGATGATAGTTCAACCCTCTGGTCACTTAGGCTTTCTGATGAGCAGTCCTATCCTGAGACTGTGGGGGGGACTCACCCTAAGTCACCTCATTAACTCAGTCTGGTGTGATCAAACAGGACACATTTTGAACAACAAAAGGCAACTTTCTGTCACTGAGCAAACGCCAAGTGTTTTGGGAGCTCTGTACTAGAAACTGAGACAAGAACAAAATGCATTTCTTATTGCATTATAATGGCTTGCAGAAATTCTTGCATGCTAGCACCTAAAGTATATGAGATCTTCATGGTAGAATTATGTGTAATAGCAAAAACATAAACAATTAAAATGTTCATTGACGAGAGAATGGATAGTGTTGATTCCTCCCACTTATTTAATAGAGTGCTATATAACAGTAAAAATAAATTCAATAAAATTATACATATTGATGTGAATGAATTTCAAAAAATACAGTAGGAGTCATGAGACCGGTCAGGTGATCGGCTCACAATGTGATTCATTTATGTAGAGTTCAAATATAGACAGAAATTAAATAATATATTATTTGGGAATGGCGAGATCAGAAAGAAAATTTTTGAATGATAAACAATATTTTGGATAGTTTCACCTGAAGGGAAAGATTACATTCAGACTAGATAGGGGATTTAAAGATATTGCTAGTGTTTTATCTATTATTCTTAGTCCTGAATGCATGTGTATTCATTTTATCACTATTCATCTGTAGAGTTATCAGTAGCAAAATGGAGTCACTTATGTCAAACCCTACCAAAACAGAGCCTGGAGGTCATGGACAAGGAGCTCTCATGTACATATTCCTGTAATAAGACTGATTTCAAGAAATCCTTGTGTGTCTGTGATGAGAACCAAACTCCTCACAAATATAGTATTCCTGATAAGCCACGGGTATAGGTACACTCAGCGACCTCCACCAATGAACTGACACCAACTTCTTCAGCAGTTTAGTGAGTTTCTCCTTTCTGCTTTAAAAATCTCCCCTTTGAATATGCCTCTTGTCTGCAAAGGGAAGTGTATCCCAGATTGTAATATTCTACTCTTGAATAAACCCTTTCTTTGGGGACCCTGTCTTTTTCTGTTGTTATTTTTAGTTTGACACTTTGAAGTACAGATTTACATTTTGTGTATTCTTATTCACACGATATGTTTCACAATATAAAATATTAAAACATGATTTTATTTCAAAGCAGAATAAATTAAAGAGAAATTGTTTTCAGAACAAAACATTAAAATATCCATGTTTTTATGCTTTTGGTCAAAATTCATTTCATGACTTTAAAATTTACAATTTAAAACATTACTGATCTTTATAAAGCAATTGAAATCCATCCCTTCATTCATTCTTTCAATGGATAAATATTGGTGCCTGTCATATGCTGTAATTTTTCTATTTATATTTTTTGACTAAAGCATAGCCTTTGCTTTAGCTATCCAAGATGCAGTGTTTTAAAGACTGAGTATGTTGATCATGCTTAATTGAAAGAAAAATAAAGTGGACTGAGAGATAAGGTATTGAAAAGAAATTGCCTGACAGAAAAAAATTATGTTACAAATTATTGTAGATTATTAATTACCCAAAGGAAGATGTTTGCAATGAAATAACCTAAATTTAAAAATTCCTGGATAACATACTCATTTTCTTTCAATATTCTGTATTCCATTATATCCTATGGTATTTTCAGCATGCAAGTATTGGGTTTCTAATAATGCTGCAAGTAGCAGATGAAAAGTATGTAATAGCTACATTGTGTTTGTAATATTCTTACCTAGCTCATGATCCTTTAGAGCAGGTTCTGGATGCAAAAGCACCTTGCCCAGTGGCAAGTTGGGGTGTATCACTTACAGAGATCAAAGAGATGGATCAAGATAGAATCATTTGCTAGTTCCCAAATGCACTCCTGCTGTTGCTTTCCTGCTCGAAAGCAGAAATGGCCAGGTTCTACTATAGAAGGGAAGCCTATGGGCATGTCATCCCCAGGATGAATCATTATTTCTGATTGGCACAGGGCAGCAGGAAATTTGATAGGCAGGAAGATCTGAGTGATGAATGTGTTCTACCTTATACTGTCCCATAGTACAGTCAGTTGATATACTAGTATTCCAGTTAGGGACAATTAAAAGTCAGGAAGAACTTGAGTTACAGGGAGGAATCTAAGGTTAATCAAGTTTATTTAAAAAAGGACACAATTCTTTGTAACAATCACAAGGACAGCAAAGATAGATTTAACATGAGCTACATGTCTGTGTTAGAAGCCAAATACTATATTAGAGACTTTATATGTGGAAAGAGTTTAACCATTGACATGAGTCTCACGGAAAGCAACAAGGCCATCCATGCTCAGAGAGATGCCATACATACACTTCTGTTCCTTGCTATCCAGCCTCCTTTCTCCCCGATTTTCTTGTGATACTTTCTACATTTAATGAGAAAGTTTCCTTCCCCTTATGTGGTTTGAGAGACAATCATTCCACTCTAGCTTTTAGGGTGGGTCCCAATTCGATTTTAGTTAACTCAAGTGTCCTTTTATTCTGAGGGTGACCCTTGATCTACAGTGATTGTAAGTGTACTCTGAGCAGCTGTGGGGAAGGCTGGGACATAAGCTGGGACATGGGATCTTTCTCTTCTATGGTTTAGCGCTGCTGAGGACAGGGAGTCTGAAACTGCTGTGGCCGGGCATGCCACCTTGAGGGAAAACAGCATGAGAAAAGCACAGAAAAATAATTCAGAAGTTTTGATCACATCACAAACCTTTGAGCAATGTGACTTAAGACCAAATATTTCTTTTTAAAAAGCACTTGTAACAATTTCTGTTGCTTAATCTCAAATATTCTAAACTAATAAACAAGTAATTTTAAAAGAAATAAGCTTCAGAAAAAAAAATAACTATACCAGTTTTTTGAGTAAAGAATGATCCTTGTTAGAATGTAAACCCCCTAAGCTGGAGGTTAGCAGTTTCTGATTGGTAAGTCAGTAACTTCTTTTATTCACGTTGGACTTTGGTTTTCTTATATAGGAACTTAAGTACTACAGCAACTCTAGTGCAATGACCTCCAAACGAGATGCTTTTAAAGAATGACTTCTTTGAGCAGTCTCTTATTGATGAGGGATTTGTTAAAACTTCAGAATAAGTGTTATTCATTCCCCATCACCATAGAGGATAGCTTGTCTTTGTCTCAGCATGGAATTCAAAAGTCATGACACCAGGCTCATGGAAGAAATATTCTGTTTATTGTTCACCTCATTTTGTTGCTCTAATCATAGTGAGACTATCTGGTAGGCTGTTGACGACTATGAACATTCACTTAAGATTCTTGAGAAAATACATCAGATGAGAGATTCAAGGAGGACCACCAAGAGGATAATGCTGAAATACTGGGGTATGCTGCATAGCCAAGGATCCCTGAACCAAACAAACTAAAATAAACAACAAACCCCCAAGTTTAATGGCAATGACAAACTTGGTTTTCATCTCCAGAGGTCAGTTAGTTGGGAAGATTTCTAGACTTAAACTTATTTTCCTTGTTTGCAGTTTGAATGACTGGTTATGGCTTTGGGCATTCTTGGTAAATTGCCTTGGTGTCCCACTCTTAAGTAGGCATAAGCGTTGTCAACTGAAATTTATTTCAAATTGCCTAGCTTCAGCTTTTAGGACTTTTAAGAGCTGTGAAGTTTATAGATAAAATCTCAAACACAATGAATAGGACTCAAATCTGATACCAGAAGCATAGGCTATAGTTCTTTACTAAAACACATTTTTTCCTCTCTTTATAACCTTCCCATCCCCATTCTACCAAAGATACTCATAGTGAGACCAATTTGCAAAGTAGATCTCATCTCATTAAACTGAGCCTCTTATTTATGTAAATACAACAAAAATTATGATTATAAACTTGTAAGTCTGCTTTGCTGCAATTTTTAATAAGGAATTTCAAATTAGAATTTCAAAGGCCTTCTCCATGCCAGAAAGCCAAGCCAAAGACTCACTATTCAACTTGCCTGCAATACCTATAGATTTGGGTGAATCTCTCTCTTCTTGAGATACCCAGAATATTTTTTCAGGTTCTTAAGCTTATTTTCATAAAGGAGACCCTTAAAACCAAGTACCAGACCAGTTCTTTCCAGGTGGCTTTATTGTCTCCATAAAAGTACATCTCAGTTTTTAAAACTTCATGGTCATAGCTGATTCTATGACCATTCTCAAAAATGATATTATAACCCATGCCTTGATGACATAACTAACATTTCTAATTATATCTTGTTGTAAAGGAAACCAGTTCTTATCAAATATATGCAAGTATCAATATTGCCATCAAATAAGAATATACATACAAATTTCTTCAAAATTCTGGAGGGATCATGTAGGGAGAAAAAATAATTGTTTCATCTTTGTTTACAAAGGCATACGTTACAAAATTACTATAAACTATAATAGCTTAAGGGAGAAGAAAAGGTTTTCCATAATATAGAAACACAGAACATTGCATCTCCAACATTATGTCCAACAAAATGGCCATAAAATCAATCATCTTCACATTCAATCCCATGTAATTAATTTGTATTCTATTTGGTGTTGGGTTAGCAGTTTTATGAACCACTTTTCATTAGAATTTAAGTAGTCTTACTCTGTCCAATGGTATGATCTTAAAGTTAGAGACCTGTAATTTTAGAGTCTTCCCTATGAATTTTCTTGAAGATGAAACATGTTAGAACAGTAGTTCTTTACAAAAGTTATATGAATATCAGAATAAAATAACTTTGTGGATGATAAGGCCTAAAATAGCCATGGTTCAATATCTGATGAGCATTCATTGTAATAGTGATGCAAGTGACAAGGAGATTTGGTTATTTCTGTGGCATACAACATTTTAACACAACAAAATTATGACTGATTATATTATATCAGGACAATAAACAAAATTATAGCTGATTATGTTATATCAGGACACACCATATTTTAAGAAATTCCATACAATTTCTGGGGCACTCAGTAACATATCTAAGCATATATCTTAAAGGTTAAAAATTATGTCTTACTTGCAAATACTTCCCATGTGAATTTAACGTACAAAAGAGATCTACTTAGTTTAACATTCTTTTTATAATGCAAGAGAATAAATTCTTTGAGATAGTCCAGGGACTTCTAAAAACTCCCAGAGTTAGAATTTGTTTTTGCTCAGAATTTCAAAAATTTCAACTTGATCAAAAATTTACACTTGATCAAAATAGAATCCTAGGTCACTGAAACAATATTCCTAATTTAACCAGAGAATTAAATGATTTTAAAGACAAATATAGAAAGCTATGTAGCTTGAGAGGAAAAAACAACAACAATCATAACAAACATCAATCCTAGGTCTTCCTGTGGTTTGCATCTGAAATACCCATCAAAGTTCATGTGCTAGAAGTATGGTCCCCAATAGAGCAAGGTTCAATGGTGGGAGTTTTATGATTAGGCTGACTTCATCAGTGGCTTAATCAAAACAATGGACTACTGGGAGGTGGGACTTGGTCAGAGTACATATGTCACTGAGCATGTGCCTGGAAGGGTTTATTGAGTCCTCAGGTTCCCCCATCCCATGCCACTTCCTGGCTACCATGAACTGAGCTACTCTCCTCCACCACAACTTTCACCATGATATTCTGCCTCACTACAGGCCTAGATAAATGAAGTCAGCCAGCCATGTACTGAGACCTCTCAAAACAAGAGCAAAATATACTTTTCCTCCTGTAAACTGTTCTTGTTAGATATTTTGGTTGCAGTGACAAAATGCTGAGTAACAGGTCTGTAATAGATGGACTACATATTCATAAGTAATAAAAGACCTGGTAGCATGAAGCACAGTAATTTATTTTTATTAAACACAGAATTTTTATTTCCTAGGCAATTTTCTTAAAATTCACAGTTTAAGATAACACCAAATTCTGGTTATATATCAGTGTGCATCTGATTTAAGCCTTAGCCAGTTTGACCACACACCAAGTTCTTTTTCCAAAGTTTCTCTTCCACAATGTATGATTTTATTTTATTCATTTTTTCCTATGCTATTACTATTCACCATTGTAGAACAACTAAGCCTTCTACTTAAGACAAAAATTACTCCTTTTGCTTTAGCAAATATACATCCTTTGTAACTGTTTTATTTATGAAAAACATGCTTCATTTAGCCCACGTGTGTACATGTGGTTTTCCTGGTTATTTATATTTTTTACTGCCATAAGTCAATTGGAATTCTTGACACGGAGCCTGGCATGGTGGTACATGCCTTTAATCTCAGCAACTCAGGAGGTTGAGGCAGGAGAATCACAAGTTTGTGATCAGCATCAGCAACTTAGTGAGACTGTCTCCAAATAAAAAAATAGAAAGGACTGAAATTAAAGCACAATGGTAAAGTTCCCCATGGGTTCAATCCCTAGTATTCCCTCACAGAATAAGAGGGAGGGGGAGGAGGAAGAAGAGAAGGAGGAGGAGAATTCTTAGCACTTAGTATCTTTAAGGTAGGATATAAAAAATTTTTTAAAAAATAGGTCAAAGTAGAGATAAAAGAAGGATAAGAGTATAATTTTAATTTAAACTTCCACATACTTTTTCAGGACTGTCATTCCCTAAGCCATTCTCTCTCTTAGGTCTGTCACTAACAGATTTCTGGGATATCTGTAAATATTTATATATATATCTGTAAATCTTAATGCTACTTAATGATAATTATGATAATGCTACTTATAATTACTACTATAAACCATCTTGACCTTCCAAGACTGATGTCATCCTTCCCCACCTTCCCATACCCACTCCTCACCAAGTTTTCTTTAAAAGGGCCAGAAATCCCTAAAACATATCTCCCGTTCTTGATGGCTCACATTTTCCCTTTAATGTGTGTTCCTTGCTTTTCTAAATAAATCTCTGTGGCTTTGATAGTGGACAGACACGCATAAGCAGTGGGAACCTGAGGTTCATGGAATAATTCTATAAGCTGGTCCCACTGTGCTAATCCCCATATGCTTTCTTTTAAATTTTTTTTTTTTTTTTAACTGCAGTACTGCTTGGCTTAAGTCACTAGGATATGACACATTTCTCAGCAAAACCTGTTATCTGAAGAAGAAATGAAAGTCCAAAATGCCAATGAAAAAAAACACAAGTCACACTGAAATGGGGGATTTTTCTGTGACCCTTACGTAGAACAGATTCCAGAACTCAGGGAGATAAAGTTAATTTCCCCTAACCATAAAATCTGTAAGAACTGGTAATATTATGAGCCAAAGTGACCTAGAGTTGTCATGTGAAGCGAGGACTTAAAAGTCTGGTCTTATCCTTCTGTCAGTGAAATATCAAGAGGTGAAACTGGGCAGAACTCTCTGGAAACTCCCTGGGACCCCCTCAATAAAACTGGAGGGTAGAAGGCCGTACACTGTCCTTTTTATCTCTGAGAAGACCCACTCTTTCCCTTGAGAGTGTTGCCTTTTCCTATCCCTTCTAATAAACTCATGCCTGCTAGTCTGAGTGACATGTCTGAAATATTTCTGGTATGATTGTAAGAATCAAGGTTAGAAAGGATTGCTGTGGCTATTTCAGTTCATCAGCATGGTTCATACTCTGATATCTCTACAGACATGTTCTGAAATTCTCCATCATATATCAAGGATCTCATTTGGCCTGTGTTGAGTTCCACTATCTCCCCCTATCTTTGAGAACTCTATGGGACCTCCTTCTGAAGCTCTCTCTCCTACCATTACAACTTCAAATTAGAAGTATATACTGCCTCATAGTACAACTTTAACATGATACAAGACATTTGCTAACATACTGAATTAAATTTAGTTATTTTGTAAAAAGTGTCTGAAGGTAGAAAGACATGTTCAACAATTAATGTTTCAGCATTTTTATCTGCTTTGGAAATGATCTATATATTCGATAAATATCCATTATTTAATTTAATTTAGCAAAATTCCAAAGGAGTAAGTTACTGAGGGATTTTGGAAACTTAAAGTAGACATAACACCATCAAAGCTAGCCATCATTAAGCTTTTCCATTTTTGTATTTTTTACTATAGGTACATGTTTGGCAGTTATTATGAAAGAGAAAACTAAAAAATTATATAAATAAGTTTTTAAAATACTTTTACTATTGTGCTTGATATACATTTAATGGACACGGGGCTTTTACTTGTTCTTAGGTTAACTCATAGCTTTTTTTTTTTTTGTACTGGGGATTGAACTCAGGGGTACTAGACCACTGAACCACATCCCCAGCCCTATTTTGTGTTTTATGTAGAGACAGGGTCTGAGTTGCTTAGCACCTCGTCGTTGCTGAGGCTGGCTTTGAACTCACGATTCTCCTGTCTCAGCTTCCCTAAGTGCTGGGATTACAGGCTTGAGCTACCGCGCCCGGCTTAAACTCATAGCTTTTTAATATTAAACATCTAGTATGCTTATATTTATAGTTGATAACACATAATTAAATCAACAATATTAAATTAGTCTTCTCAAAGATTTACCAAAATCATATGAACTTGAAAAGCATTTGGGTTAATTTCTATATTTCCAAGATTTTAAGAAATATCTGCTTTACATAAGCATTTATTTTTTTCTTTAAGGCAATTAAATAGCTCTTTTATAAATTAATTTTGTTGATAACATCTGGAGGTAGAAAAATACATCAATACATATGTATACATAAGAGTACATGAAAACACAGATATGTACAGAAATTACCTTTTATTTAAAAAATTTCTACCACTTTAAGTACAAAAATACAAAACTCACTAGTTTATAAAAGAATATCTGGTTCAAAATATTTCTGAAGAACGAAACAAGATTATCAGCATAGATAGTTAAGACTTCTATTATTTTTAAAAAGAACTTTGATTTTTGCCTCCAGTTTCCAAATTGTTCCCTTTTCCCCCAAATGAGTCATTTTCCCTAAATTTGCATTTCCAAAGGTATCACTATTAGGTAAGATAAAGTAAAAAATTTACATCTCAAATTGGACTTCAGACTTAAAAATCATGCTTTGCTGAAACAAAGCTGCAGGTTAGGGCTCGGTTAACATAGGATGACCAGGAAAAGTACCTTATGCAAAGGTTAGGCTTGTTATGTAGATTTTAGCCACTGGGTTTTCTTTTATAAAAGTTTCTAGTGATTTAGTCTTTCTTCTTTCATTCAGAGAAGGAGACATTTACAAATGGAGATTTCCTTTAGTGATGCAAATTTTTATTACAAAAGGGTCTCAATAACTGGCTGAAAATATTCTTTATGCCAGAAAGGCATATTTTGGAGAATAATTAAGGTATATTGGAGGTTTCCCAACTCAGTTTGTATTTTAACTAGATTATGAAGTTCTGAGAAGAAATCATTAACAAATAGGGCAGACAAAACATGTGATATACTTGTACTCACTGTGGATAGACAGGAGTATTTTTCAAATACTTCTAATCTTGCTTTATCATCAGAAACTAGTTTATTCCTTTTCTCCTCATGAGATTGAAGACAGTGTAGTTATTGGACCCAAGTCCCTCTCCTCACTGCTTGAAAGTACTTGGTGTAAGGGCAAAATGATCACGGCAGCAGCTAACTATACAAGTCACTGTAGGCTTCATTCAGGAGCAGTATTCATCTGTGGAGGTGGTGGACCCATATTCCCGGTGGAAAATGAGCCCCTGAACAAAGGAAGGGACTGGGTTTATATAGGCTCTTAGTTTTTGCGGGCATTCAGGAATTTTGAGTTGTTTCATCAATTGGTTTATCACTTCGGTATGGTGCTAAGCCTCTTCCTTCCTGGTTTTGCCTCAGGAAGGCATCTGTTTAGGGGAGGTGTTAACTGCTGGCTTGATTAACAAAGAGACAGAGCTGGGAAAGGTAGGGCAGCTGGCCTGATTAACATTAAAAAGACAGTGTTGAGGAAGGTGGGAGCTGCCAGCATGACCAGCATCAGGAAGACATTGTTGGGGGAAATATAGGTAATGCTTGGCCATTTTTTTTCCCCTCAGACTATATTATTTTTCTAATTCCCATATCTATTATTCCAGACTCTGAAAGGAAGGAATGAATTGGGCGATGAAGTCTCTGGCTTCTTCGAGCTGAGAGGGAGCGACGTTTTCAGAGCCCTGGAATTTAGGTATGGGGCAAACAGGTGTGGGAAGTCATGATGTCATAGCTCGCAGGTAGACTCCTTCAAGTGGCGGGAGAAGGGATGTTCAGAGGTGTTTTCAGGCTATTGCAGCTGAGCTGGTCACCTTATTAAAAGACTACATGACTAAAATTAGGGAACAAAAATTATGGCAGCATATAAAGATTAATTTGTGAGGGGGTAATTTCAGCATGTGACATAAAAGTTTTGTTAATCAAAATTTTTGTTAAAGCCTAAGGCCTAATCAGATTTGAGGTGTTTCTCCCATGAGTTTATGGGCTTGGTTTTCTTTTGGAGCATAGAAAGCATAATTAATCTTGGAACCATATTTTCCTGGTAGTTTGATTTCATCCCACTTGGCAAATTACACACAATACGAACAGGGCTACAATTAACAATATAGTTCTTTTAGTCTTACAGGGAGCCAGGTGCCTACTAGCCTTTTAAGAATCATAAGTTTGTTTTGGGTCCTGCCATGTGATCCAATTAACAGTGCTGTAACTTTCAGCTTTTACATATAATATAGGGATTTAATTTACATTTTGTGAGGTAGAACTTTTATGAAGGGAACAGATAAGACAGATAATAGTTTTTGATTTCCCATATTGTGGCTCACCATTTCTGGACTTGAAAGGGCTCCTGAGTTCCTGGAGCTGTTTTACCTTGGTTTACATAAAAATAGCATTTTCATGATTGGTTTTATGGGATGGCAGATGCCAGGGAGTCTAATTGATTTTATAATGTCAGTACCCAATCAGTAATCTGTTGTGTATCTACAATAATCTGTGCTGACCATTTTTGTAGTAAATAGAGGTTCCTAATCCTGCTGCTTTTGTATTAATCCTGGTGGATGTTTTCAGTCCTATAAGTAAGGGAATAATTTGGGTGCTCTTGTAGTCTAGTGGGTGAGGTTAACTATATGGCTGTATTTCAGTTATAACTGTTTTGCCAGGTATTTAAGATGAAGCAAGTCAAACTGACTTTTGTTTTTACCTATTGTTAAGAGTCACCTTTTGGTCTCCTGGGAGGCATCCTTGAGGAACTTGAGAGCAGCTTATTAGCTCTGCTAGTGCCATCTGTGTTAAGATAGGTCGAGGTTTGGTGCTGACCATGTGGCTTCTGCGGGAAGCATGAAGTATGTTTCCCTTTTTCTACAACCTTCCTCTTCATTGTATGGCATTTGATTGGCTCTTTAATTCTCCAATGGTCTCAGTAATCTCCCTGATTGAGAGGTTCTGCGGCCTATAATTGTAGAGCCTTTTAGAAGTTTCCTCACTTCTTGGATTTAGGCTGACTCAGAGGGCAAGGACCAAATGCTTGTTTCCTTGGCCCCTTTGATTCAATTCTTGGTTTAGGTCTTTATCTTAAAAACTCAGCAAGCCAATCATATTAGTCTTTATTTTAAGACAATAAAGGTGCTGGATTTTAGCTTCCATGTCTATCTGTTCTGTCATAGAGTTTAAGGAAAATACAAAATAATGTTAACAAGTCTAGTTTATGTAGTTATTTTGAATTTTGGCTGAGGTATACATTATATTCCTTGGTTAAGATCCTAGTAATCTTTACAATAAAATTAATCCTTTGAATATAACTTTAAATGAATTGGAGTCTGGCTTACTTCAAAGTTAATATGTAGTAGGCCGAGAGGTGGAACCTCATCTTAGGTAATGTAGAACTTCTCACAAAATAAAATATCATTTTATAAAGTTTACATATATTGTTTTTGAGTTCACATGAGTGTTAGTTAGCATAATATGATTGCATTTAAAACATGAATTAAAGGCTAAGAGGGCTTTTAATTTCCTTTTTGTGTGGGAAAGTAGCAAAACTCATGTCTCACAATATTAAACTTTAAATAGATTAAGCTCTCATTTACTTAAAGAAACATTTAAATTTTTTCCCAGTGTAAAAGGTAACAGAAAACTTTATCTTATTGACAACAGATTAAACCCTCAATAAAATTTGCTATCCTTATGAGTTTAAAATTACCATACAAATTTAGTTTGGAGAACATCAACTTGATATAACATTCTTTAAACCTTCTATTTTAAGTATTTGCATGCCTGGAAGATATGAACACATTTAATATAAAAATAGGACTAATAGCACCATAATTGCATTGACATTGTTTAACCACAGTTATATAAACCTTAATTTTTGAAAGTTTCCAAGTGATAAAACCTGACAAATGTAAGAAAGTTATCTTATTAAGAGCAGAACACTATTTTGGAAGTTTAAATCAAATAAGCTTGAATTATAGTTAACTTAGTCAAACATAAACCTTTGAAATTTACTCTTCATTTAAACTCTCATTATTTCCATCCTTTTATCACTTACTCTAAACTTTAACGTTTACTTTAAATCCTCTTGTTTCTTTTACCATATGAAGACTTTCTTACCCAGAAACACTTCCTTTTTCCTTCCACTAAGTACCATAACTAGAATCCTGTTCACATCCCAAAACAATTATTGTAAATTTCTGAAGTTAGGCAAATCACTCCATTTAAGTGATAAGAGATACTTTGTTATAGTACTTTAAATGAAACAGTATAAACCTTTAGAAATTTATAAACCTTTGTGTTGAAAGAAAGGACAACTGACTTCAACTTTTAAATCAAATTAAGTAAGCTTATATTAGCCATCTGGTGGCTGTCCCCTTTAAGCAGTGAGGGCAGCAGCTCCACTCAGGAGCAGGGAAGTTTCTGTAACAGAATTATGAAGGTAAGTATCTTAGGAATTCATGACTGACAGGGTAATACAGAGGCAGATGGCAAACCAATGATTTATATAGTTTAGCATCCTAGATAAGGGGCAAACTCAGGTTCCAGCATGAGGGCACCATTTTAGATTTTAAGAAGGGCAATACCTAATCAAAGCCAAATATGGTCCAAGCAAGTAAAACAAAAATAAACCTTTATGACCTCTTGTTGAATTGGCTTTCAATCTTAAGATAGAATTAGGCTGGGTTATAGAATTACATTTGTTCACCATTTATGAAAACAATGTTTAAGCATAGAGTTATACCCATTGGGCTTTAAATTAAGTAATTTTGTTTCTAATGATGACAAATTTTAAATTCTTCATTGAGCAACTTTATGAAACCCACATTTATAATGTTTGTTCCATTCATGTTAAGTCTGATCTATTTATTTTAACTTAGGCTATCCATAAAAACCAGGTTTAGTTAACACTTGTAGTTATTTTCTGCTGAAGGAAATCCTAGAAGGAATGATAATTACATCTTAAATATTTTATAGAGAACACCACCTTTCATTGTCCAATGTCTGGAAGGAAAAAACATGTGAGGTAGTGATTTTAAAGATATCATTGATTTTATTTGTTTACCCAATTTAAATTGAACTTGTGAATCACATGAATCAAAGGTATTTGGATCCGTTTTTAGTCTTAGTTTGAGTGCTCTGTTGGATTTGATACACAAACACATGTAGACAATACACAAAAACAGACAGCATGTAGACCAGACAAAATGAGAAGGCCTCTTAAAATAAAGGTATACTTTGTAAACTGGTCTCTGAGCAAAGTAGAGTGTAAAAAAAACAGTTGGATAAGATACATCTGATCAGAAGTTTTAATTTTAGTGCACAGAATGAAAGTTATGAATTCAAAAGTGTAAGAGTGAAGAGTCCTAGAAAAAGAAAAAATGATGGCCGTTGTTTCAGTAAAGCAACTTGAGAGAATGAAGGAAGAAGAAATGGGTGGGGAAGCTTAGGTAGATGTAAACCAACCTCCTTTTCCTATTTTGTTTTTCCTTGAGTTAAGGTCTGAAAAATGGAGGCCTGGGCCGCTGTGAAAGCTGTAAGCCTGGAGGTTTGTGGGGGAGGGGCTGCCACAGGGCAGGTAGCTGGACAGGCTGTAAAAAGCTCTGGCTGTAGTATCTGAGTGAAAAGTCAGGACCCTCATTCCAATCATTTTGTGCTGAGGATTAGATGGGGGTTCCTGGGGGAGGGGTGTTCTTCTCTGGGGACATTCCATCTTCCAGTGCCCTGGTTGCCCACAATTGGGACAAGGTTGGTGGGGGAGGCCTTGGATTAGGGCAGGCTTTTGCCCAGTGTCTGTCCTGACCACATCTGTAACTGGACTTTAAGGGTCTCTTAGTGGGTATAGTGGAACTATAAGCCATGAGAGTATGAGATTGGGCTGGGGCATGAGCTGTAAGGGCTTTGTTTAGGCTCTGAATTGCAGATGCCAGGAGCTGATATTTAACTTTGAGATGTAAGGAGGGGTTTGAGTGGGGAAGGAAGAAAACTTTCAGATAGGAAAGCTCCAGATACTTGTCACTCTGGATCAAATATTGTTTTAAAGCCTAGAATTTCTTTATCGAAAGTTCCATATTTGGCCATGTATGGTGGCTTTCTAATTGGTATTTTGGCCAGATTTTTGTGCTGAATTTAATGAGGCACTTTAGTTTGAGTTCTGTATGAGAATAGAAAGTTTTGAAATTGGCAGAAAGATAGCCCAAGGGGCTGTTCCTGGGGATTGACTGCGTAGTCCTCATCTTTGGAGGAGCTTTGATGGAAAGAAAGGTGACAGAGGGAAGGCCAGGTGTCCCTTGCGCTTTCTACATCACCGGATTGCCAGTCGTGAGCTGGACTTTTGTCCACGAGGGTTTGAGAAAACGTCTTTCCCACAATCCCAGTGGTAAGGGGCGGAGGCCCGGAGAGCCCAAAGGCAGGGTTTTGCCCTTACAGTGAGATCTGTCCAGCAGAGAGATATAGTAGCTTCAATGGCGGAATCTCTGTCCAGCAGAGAGATCTAGAGAAGCTGACAACAGAGCGCAAAGCATCCTTCTATGCTCTTTATGTCACCAAAAATGCCAGTCCCGGACTGGACTTTCCCCACAAGGGGTTGGGGAAATGTCTTTCCGTCAACCCCAGTGGTAAGGGGCATGGCCCCGGTAGCCAAATTGCGTGTTCTCTGTTCAGCATAGAGTGGGGTGGGAGACCGATTTAGAAAGGAGTCTTAACCTCTCCGAAGGGATGAGAAGGCCGGTGGTGGATGCAGAAGTAAAATTGGCAAGCCAGTCACATGACTTGCAAAGTTTGCTGAATGGGTCAGGGAGGGGAAGGCAGGGAACAGAAAAAGTGGGCTTTCCCTAATGCCAACAATGGGCTTGGTATAATAAGTCCCTTTATTGTCCACGTGGCATGAAGCCATAAGGATGTAATGTGTAGTTGATCTTTGGTACCCCAGGGGGGCTGTCGGCGTCAGGCCTCAGACTCAAAGTTTTCAGGCAGCACTGGGGAGTAGCCCCGGCCAGATGCCTTCAGTCACTGTTGAGCCTTCCACCTGACACGCGCACCAAATTTCTCCCACACAGCAGTTGACTCAGTACCCCGAAGGGCTGTCGGGGTGAGGCTTTGGGACTAAGGCCTTCAGGCAGCACCAGGGAGTAGCCCTGGCCAGCTGCCTTCAGTTGCCTCAGGCCCGCTGCCCTCTCCCTCGCACTGAGTCTCCTGCATAAAGTGGACAGGAAAGGGCACGGGGGAAACGCAGTCAGTTTGGAGATTCAGCCGTAGCTCCAAAGAGCGGTGGCTGGGGGGTCTCCCAGCTTTCAGAGAGCTTTGGGGGTGCCGGACACTCAACGGTCACTCTCCAAGTCCCTTCAGCTGTTTAACTGATTGCGAGGAAAGGAGAAAGGGGTTCAGGGAACAGGGAAGCATTACCTTTTAACCCTCTTCCCGATCAGGGGACCAAACTGTAAGGGCAAAAAGATCACAGTGGCAGCAAACTATGCAAGTCATGGTAGGCTTCATTCAGGAGCAGGATTCATCTGTGGAGGTGGTGGGCCCATATTCCCAGTGGAAAATGAGCACCTGAACAAAGGAAGGGACTGGGTTTATATAGGCTCTTAGTTTTCGTGGGCATTCAGGAATTTTGAGTTGTTTCATCAATTGGTTTATCACTTCGGTGTGGTGATCAGCCCCTTCCTTCCTAGTTTTGCCTCAGGAAGGCATCTGTTTAGGGGAGGTGTTAACAGCTGGCTTGATTAACATCAAAGAGACAGAGCTGGGAAAGGTAGGGCAGCTGGCCTGATTAGCATTAAAAAGACAGTGTTGGGGAAGGTGGGAGCTGCCAGCATGACCAGCATCAGGAAGACGTTGTTGGGGGAAATGAAGGTAATGCTTGGCCATTTTTCTTTTCCTCAGACTATATCATTTTTCTAATTCCCATATTTATTACTTGGGAGTTGATGGAAAGGAAATCAGTGTTATGGTTCTGATGTGAGGTGTCCGCTAAGTCTCATGTGTGAGACAAGGCAAGATGGTTCAGAGAGGAGATGATTGGGTTATGAGAGCATTAACTTAATTGGTGAATTAATCACCAGATGGTATTAATTGAGAGGTAAATGAATGCAGGTGGTGTGTGGCAGAAGGAGGTGAGTCATTGGGGGACATGGCTTTGGGGTATATACTTGTATTTGGCAAGTGGAGATCTCTCTCTCCCCCCTCCCCCTCTTTCCCTCTCTCTCTCCCCCCCTCCCTCTTTCCCTCTCTCCCCCTCTCCCTCTCCCTCTCTCTCTCTCCCTCTCTCTCTCTCTCTCTCTCCCCCCGCCTCTCTTGCCTGATAATCATGTGAGCTGCTTCCCTCCACCACACTCTTCTTTCCTGATGTTCAGCCTCACTTCAAGCCCCAAGGAGTAGAGCTGGCTGTCTATACACTGAAACTGTGAGCCCTTAAATAAACTTTTCCACTTCTACAATTGGGCTGGTTGGGTCCTCACAGCCACAAGAAAGCTGACTAAAACAATCAGTTTTATCCAAAGGGCCAGTATCCTGAGAAGATGGAGCTGCTATTGTCCCCAAAACAAAGACCATCTTAGGCAACTCAGATATGCAAAGGGCTTTTATAGAAAGGCAAATGAAGTGCTGAGGAAAACGGGCGAGAAGACTATGTACTGAATCATGTGTCCAAGTCTGAAAACTATCTCCTTCACTCAGGATATACTGTCCTTCCTCTTTTCTACCAGAATATCCTTGCAATAACAAATGACCTTTGTCTACCAGGCCCGTAATTCTTTAGATAACACACTACTTTGCTGCAATTAAAACATGAGAATACATTTCTGCTTTTAGTCAAAGAACAGGATAAGAAATTGCATGCCTTGTGTTATAAGATGTACCTTTTGATGCCATCTGAACATCATCCAATGTCTTGGATTCTATAAATCTCATTAAAAGTGATTTATTAGTTACTGATGTGTTTTTAGTTCCTTTTCCTAGGAATAGCTAACCTTGTAGTTTAAGATACAGAAGTAGGGGGTGAGGGGCAAAAGGCAACTTTTGCAGGAGAAGAGTTTTAACTTGTTAAGCACCTTCAATCAGAAGTGTCATCCACCTAAATGCTAGTGGGAGACTAATAATACATTGCTCAACTGTATGATCTCCAAAAATTAGTGAGTTTTAGAGTCTAAAAACTAGTGAAGATAGGAGGCTTATCTAGGATTTCCCTTGGTTACTGGTCATTTTCAGTTTTGGAGGAAATACTTAGGGACTGGATTCTAAGAGATATTTTGGTATTTCTTAGCCTTAGTTGTTGTTCTATCCCTGAAATATTGAGTGTTTTGAAATTTGATATCTTTCTCAGGTACTTCCCATTTGGCCATTCATTCATAGGCTTTACCAGATTCAAGTAACACATAAAGAAATTGGTAAAGATCAAGTAGTCTGGATTATATATGCTAATGCACATTATTAACTCCTTGGCAAATGCCTTCAGCTTTCCTTTGGGATAGTAGAATCTTTCACTATAACTTTGAGCTCAATATTTTGACCAAGACATACGAAGTAGTAAAAGAAGTAGAGCTGGTTGTTCTGAATCTCTCATTTTATAAGACACTGTGTAGCTTCCTTTCTGTCTTTTTTGAGGAAAGGGAACTAATCTAAAAGATTAGTAGATTCGGAGTTGGCAGAGGAGGGCAGAAGGAAGGAGAGAAAGTGCAGTTGAAGTTGAGTCAATTTATATAAAATTGTTTCTCATCATCTACTTGCTTAAGCTTTCATTTGCCTTTTGCAAAGATTTTTTTAGAAATGCAATTTTTTATTCATTTTGTCTTTGAGAAGATTCTGATTGCCAATCAAAAGTACATCCCATTGTCTCTCTGAATCATTTGAAATCTCTTGTTAAAAACCTGCACATTGCAAGTGAAAATTTGATCTAGGTTAAATTTCCATGATGTATCCACTGTAAAACTAAGTTACCTTTGGTAAGGTTTAGCAATTTGTCTAGAAGAGCACAGGTTCTAGGTCCATAATTCTTATACATAAAATTGGCTGGAGTTCCAGGTGAAGTTGTTGTAGATTCCTTGGATCCAGATGATCCTATGATTTCCTATCTTCTCATAACATTATCTGTGAAGGTCTCCCCGCAAACCCAGTTCAGTTTCTTTTATGCCTTCCAATCCTAGTTTGGATTAAAATGCTCAAATTAAATGAGAGATATTAACAAAAGTTATGGAATTTGTGTCAGAGAAAGGCCACTGGAGGCAGCCTCTGTGTGTGCAATGAGAAGTAAGGGGTGCAAGAAGATCAACAGGGCCCTCTGCCTGTTTACTCATTGTTCCCCAGGGCTGTCATGGAAGGGGGATGCTAAATCCTTTTGTGTTGGTGAACTTTTTGTTACTCTGATTAAAGTACCCAACTATAACACTTAAACAAAATTTAATTTGGCTCATGGTTTCAGAAGTTTCACTCTATGCTTAGCTGGCTCTACTGCTTTGGTGGAGCGGCATGATGGAGGAAAACTCTCAGCTCATGGCAGCTAGGAAGCAGAAAGAGGGAGAAGGGCAGCGTGATGGGGTGGACTGGGGACAAGATAAAATCCCCCAAGAGCATACCTTCAGTGACCTATTTCCTCCAAACATGCCACACCAGCTTGTAGTTTCCAATACCTTTCAGTAGTCCATTCATCCATGGATGAGATCAGAGTCCTTGTGATCCTATCCCTTCACAAAGCCCCACCTTGAACATTGCTGCACTGGGGACCACGTCTTCAACACAAGAGCCTTTGGAGACCTTCCAGATGCAGACCATAACTTAGATATCACTTTTAATACCACACAGTTAAAAAATTATTTGAGTTTGAGATTATTTGAGCAAAGGGCAATGCATGAATTACATGGCAGTCAGAACCAGAAGTTCACAAAGCTCTGCTATAAATGCAGGGGCAGAATCAGATATAGACATGTATGATTTATTGGAGTGAAAAAACCCTATGTAGAAGTTAGTTGGTGTTATCTGATTGGTAAAAGTATCTAGTTTCCATTTGATGTATTTTTGAGCTTCAATTTTCTTATTTAGGAAATTAAAGCTATATAAGCACCCCAGCCTAATAGCTTCCCAGTTCAAATTAATTTTTAACCACAGGAAAATGTTTATTTAAAATGTAATTCCTTTTAAAATCTGTGCTTTCTGCTTACTGCACTGCCTTCCAAGTTATAAGAACAATTAGAAAAAAGCAAGTCTGGCTTAATTCCATCCACTTGAAATGAAAGTTCTCAAAATGTAAATTTTAAATAACATTTTGCTCTGATGGTCTTGGTCATTAAGTAAAAAAAGAAAATGCTTTGTTAAAATTCAATATGTTGTTTATGTTAGAAATACTTCACTATATGGAAATATGTTTTTTTTCTAATTTGTTCATTTCTTGTCTTGGGAATTTGAAGAACATTTGATAGGCCCTTCCTCTGGGTAGAGAAAAACTCCCATGCCTCAGTGGCCTCCTCCAAATAGCTGAATTCATACCTGTTACCAGCATTCGTTTTAATAAGCAATTCCTAAGATCTAACCAAATTTTATTTTATAGTATTCATTGTTTCTCATGATAAACCTAGTAGGGAAATGATGTTTCTGAAATTTTCTAGACACAAATTTCTGTACATAGATGAAGAATCCAGGGACTGTGGTTGTAGCTCAGTGGTAGAGCACTTGCCTAGCATGTGTGAGGCACTGGGTTTAATCTTCAACACCACATAAAAATAAAATAACACTATTGTGTCCATCTACAGTTAAAAAATTTAAAAAGAAAAAAATCCAGTAATACTAAAAGGTGGTAAGGCAAGTTTATTTAATGAGTTTGTCAGATCTTAATATATTTCTTTAAATTTGGGTCTAATCTTGTTTTTTTTTATTTGTTCTAATTACACATGGCAGTAGAATGAGTTTTGACAAATCATACATACATTGAGTAGAACTTCCAATTTTTGTGGTTATATTGGTTCTGTATTCAAATATGAATATAGGAAAGTTATGTCCAATTAATTCTACTATCTTTCCTGATCCCATCTCCCCTCCATTCCACTACCTACCCCTTGTCCAATTTGATAAACTGCCAGTCTTCCATGCCCCGCCTATTGTGAGTCAGCATCTGCATATGAGAGAGAATATTCAGCCTTTGGTTTTGGGGATTGGGCTATTTCATTTAGCATAATAGTTTCCGGTTCCATCCAATTGCTGGCAAATGTCATAAAGTCATTCTTCTCAATGGCTGAGTAATACTCCATTGTGTATATATACCACATTATATTTATCAATTCATCTGAAGAAGGGTAGCTAGGTTGGTTCCATAGCATAGATATTGTGAATTGAACTGCTAAAAATATTGATGTGGCTGCATCACTGTAGTATGCTGATTTTAAGTCCTTTGAGTATAAGCCAAGGAATGAGATAAACTGGGTCAAATGATGGTTCCATTCCAAGTTTTCTGAAGATTATTTATATTGCTTTCCAGAGTGGTTGTACCAATTTGCAATCACACCAGCAATGTATGAGTGTATCTTTTCCCCCACATCCTCGCCAACATTTATTGTTACTTGTATTCCTTTTTAAAAAATATTTTCTTAGTTGTCAATGGACTTTATTTATTTAGATGTGGTGCTGAGAATTTAAGCCAGTGCCTCACACATGCTATACAAGTGCTCTACCACTAAGCCACCATTCCAGCCCATTATTTGTATTCTTTTTTTTTTTTCTTCTTGGTACTAGGGATTGAACTCAGGGGTACTCAACTGAGGCACATCCCCAGCCCAATTTTGTGTTTTATTTAAAGACAGGGTCTCGCTGAGTTGCTTAGCCCCTCACCTCCTCCTGTCTTAGCCTCCAAAAGTGCTGAGATTACAAGCGTATGTCACTGCACCTGGCTACGTTACTTGTATTCTTGAAAATTGCCATTCTGACTGGAGTGAGATGAAATCTCACTGTATTTTTTTTTTTTTCCTTTGGTCCTAGGGATTGAACTCAGGGGTACTCAACCACTGAGCCACATTCCCAGCCCTTCTTCTGTGAAGTGTCTGTTCAGTATCTTTGCTCATTTATTGATTGGATTATTTGGTTTTTTGGTGTTAAGTTTTCTGAGGTCTTTGTATATCCTGGAGATTAATGCTGTATCTGAGGTGCAGGTGGCAAAGATTTTCTTCCATTCTGTAGGCTCTCTCTTCACATTCTTGATTGTTTCCTTTGCTGTGAAGAACTTTTTAGTTTGATACCATCCAATTTATTGATCCTGATTTTACTTCTTGTGCTTTAGAAGTCTTGTTGAAGAATTCAGTTCCCAAGCCCACATGATGAAGAGTTGGGCCTACTAATTCTTATAATAGGTGCAGGGTCTCTGGTCTAATGCCTAGGTCCTTGATCCACTTTCAGTTGAGCTTTGTGCAGGGTAAGAGATAGGGGTTTAATTTCATTTTGTTACATATGGATTTCCAGTTTTCCCAGAACCATTTGTTGAAGAGGCTATCTTTTCTCCAATATATGTTTTTGGTACCTTTGTCTAGTGTGAGCTAACTGTATTTATATGAATTTGTCTCTGTGTCCTCTATTCTGTATGATTGTTCTTCATGTCTGAGTGCTAATACCATGTCTTTTTTGTTACCATAGCTCTATAGTATAATTTAAGATCTGGTATTATGATGCCTCTTTTATAAGGATTGCTTTGGCTATTCTGGGCCTCTTATTTTTCCAAATGAATTTCATGACTGCTTTATCAATTTATATGAAGAACATCATTGAAACCTTAATAGGAATTTCATTAAATCTGTATAACACTTTTAGTACTATGGCCATTTTGACAATTTTGCCTATTCAAGAACATTGGAGATTTTTATCTTTATCTTTCCATTATCTGAGGTCTCCTTCAATTTTTTCTTTCTTTCTTTCTTTCTTTCTTTCTTTCTTTCTTTCTTTCTTTCTTTCTTTCTTTCTTTCTTCTTTCTTTTTCGTGTTCTCTAGTTTTCATGGTAGAATTCTTTCACCTCTTTTGTTTGATTGATTCTTAAATATTTAATTTTTTTGAGGCTATTGTCAATGGGATAGATTTCCTAATTTCTCTTTTAGTAGACTTATCACTGATGTATAGGAACATAAGTGAGTTATGGGTGTTAATTTTATATCCTGCTACTTTGCTGAATTCATTTTTGAGTTCTAGAATTTGGTGGATTTTGGGGGGTTTACTAAATATAGAATCATATAAGCAGCAAATAGATATGGTTTGAGTTCTTCTTTTCCTATTTTTATTTAATTTATTTAATTTCTTTCTTCTAATTCCTCCAGCTAGAGTTTCCAGGACTATGTTGAATAGAAGTGGTGAAAGAGGGCATCCTTGTTTTGTTCCAGTTTTTAGAGGGAATGCTTTCAATTATTCTCCATTTAGAATCATGTTGGACATGGGTTTAGCATATATAGCTTTTACATTGTTGAGGTATGTTCCTAGTATGCTTAGTTTTTCTAGTGTTTTGAACATGAATTGATGCTGTATTTTGTTACATGCTTTTTCTGTATCTATTGAAATAATTATATGATTCTTTTCTTTAAGTCTATTAATATGATGGAGTAAATTGATTGATTTCTGCATGTTGAACCAACCTTGCATCCTAGGGATGAACCCATTGGATTGTAGTGCACTATGTTTTGTACGTGATTTTCCAGTATTTTCTTGAGAAATTTTTACCTATGTTTATCAGGGATATTGGTCTGAAATTTTATTTCCTTGTTGTGACATTGTTTTGTTTTGTTATCAGGGTGATAGTAGCTTCATAGAAGACCTTAGGAAGTATTCCCTCCTTTTCTATTTCATGGAATAATTTGAGGAGGATTGGTATTTGTTCTTCATTGAGGTCTGGTAGAACTTGGATGAGAATCCATCTGGTCCTTGGCTTTTCTTTCTTGGTAGGCTTTTGATGGAACTTTCAATTTTATTCCTTTTAATTGATCTATTTAAATTATCTATGTCCTCCTGATTTGATTTGAGTAGGTTGTATGTCTGTAGAAATTTGTCGATGTCTTCAAGATTTTGTTTCATTGGAGTATTAATTTTCAGAATAGTTTCTGATTATTGTCTGTATTTCAGTAGTGCCCATTATGACATTTCTTTTCTGATTGAAAATTTTAGTAATTTGAGTTTTATCAATTTCATTGTTTTTTTTTTCAAATAACCAATTTTTTTTGTCAATTATTTGGATTGTTTCTTTTGTTTCAATTTCATTGATCTCAGCTCTGATTTTAATTATTTCCTGTCTTCTACAGGTTTTGATATTGATTTTTTTTAGGGCTTTGAGATGTATTTATTGTATTATTTGTTGACTTTCTATTCTTTTAATGAATGAGTTCAATGCAGTTAATTTTCCTCTTAGAACTGCCTTCATAGTGTCCCAGAGTTTTTGGTATGTTATATTGCTATTTTCATTTACCTGTAAGTATTTTTTAATTTCACCCCTGATTTCTTTTACTATCCATTGGTAATTCAATAATGTAATTTTTTAGTCTCCATGTGTTAAAGTACCTTCTTTTTTTATTTTATCGTTGATTTCTAATTTCATTTCATTATGATCTTATAGAATGCAAGGTATAATCTCTCTCTCTCTTTCTCTCTCTCTCTCTCTCACTCTTGTTAAGAGTTGCTTTGTGGCATACATATGGTCTATTTTAGAGAAGGATCCATGTGCTGCTGAGAGAAAAGTGTATTCAGTCAACGATGGATGAAATACTCTATATGTGCCTGTTAAGTCTAAATTAATAATTTTATTTTATTTTTTTGTTGTATAGTTTCTTTATTTAGTGTTTTCTTGGAGTATCTATCCAGTGGTGAGAGAGGTGTATTGACCTCCCCCAGTATTACTGTGTTGTGGTCTTTGTGATTCTTGAAATTGAGAAGGGTTTGTTTTATGTATATAGATGCTTCATTGGTGCATCAATATTTATGACTGTTATGTCTTGTTGATATATAATTCCCTTAAGCAGTATGAAATGTCCTTCTTTGTCTCTTCTATTTAATTTTGTCTTGAAATTCACTTTATCTGATATGAGAATAGAAATCATACTTGTTTATTAGATCCATGTGAGTGATGTGTTTTTACCATCCTTTTACCTTCAGTCTGTGGATGTCTTTGCCTATGAGGTGAGTTTTTTGGAGATAGCATATTGTTGTGTCTTTTTAATGTAATCTGCCAGTCTATGTCTGTTGATTGATGAATTTAGGCCCTTTACATTCAATGTTATCATTGAGATATGATTTTTATTCCCTGTAATTTTTATTTATTTATGGTTTTTAATTTGAATTAGTTTCTCCTTTCATGGACTATTCTTCTAGTGTAATTCCTCCCTTTTCTGGTTTTAACTTTTCTTTTTCTTTTCTTCTTCCTGAAATATTTTGTTGAGTATGATTTGTAGTTGTGAATTCTTTTAACTTTTGTATATCAAGGAACGTTTTTATTTCATCATCCATTCTGAAGGTTAATTTTGCCAGGTACAGTATTTTTGGCTGGCATCCATTTTATTTCAGAGTTTGGTATATATTATTCCAAGTCCTCCTAGCTTTGAGGGTCTGGATTGAGAAATGAGCTCATATCTGGATTGGTTTCCCTCTATATGTGACTTGTGTTTTTTTTTGGCACCCTTTAAAATTCTACCCTTATTCTGTATGTTAGTCATGTTTATAATAATTTGTCTTGGTGTGCGTTCATTGTAATTTTGAATATTTGGGGTCCTGTAAGCCTCTTGTATCTGATTTTACATTTCATTCTTTAGGTTTTGAAAATTTTCTGATATTATGTCTTTGAAAAGTTGTACATTCCTTTGGTTTCTATCTCTGAGCCTTCCTCTATCCCAATAAATCTTAAATTTCATGTTATCTCATATTTCTTGAGGTTCTGTTCATGGTTTCTTAACATCTTTTCTCCATGGTCACCTTTACTTTAAAGATTATATATTTTGTTTTCATTGCCTAAAACTCTGTGTCCCAAGTGTTTAGTCTATTGTTGATGCTTTCAATTGAATTTTTAATTTGGTTTTTTTTATTCCTTCACTTTAAGGATTTCTGCTTGATTTTTTTAGACTCTATATCTCTTCATTGAGGCAATCTTTCACTTCCTGTAATTTCTTTCTGATATCACAGCTTACATTGTCCTTTACCTCATTGATTAGTTTATGTACATTCTAAACTCCTTCTCTGACATTTCTTCCACTATGGTGGCAATGGATACTGTTATTGAAGTATCCTGGTTTGTTTGGATAGATTTGTTCTCTTGACTTATCATGTTGTTTGTATGTCTACCCTTCTAACAGTATGATTTGAGACATTAGATTTTCTACCCTGTGGACTTATAGTGTCCTTGACAGTTTCCAGTCTCTCACCATTTAGGGTAAGACACATAAAAGCAACAAATGCAAACAATATACAGCATTAAACCAAATAGTCCCTGCTGTGATGTGTACAATGTTGTCATAATAAACAGAAATGATATCATAAGTTATTGCCTACAATAAAAGCAGTATGTTTGCAAAAGGCTTACATTTTCAAATGGTGAACAAGGAGTGAAATGAAATGATGATGATGAGGAAATAGGAGAGAGGGTAGAAGTTAAAAATTAATGGAAGGGTGAAAGAGAGAACAATAGAAATTTGCTATTAGTAGAAGAAAAGAGAAACTCAAGAGAAATAGATAAGTGGAAGAACAAAATATGTAATGTAAAAAATTTAAATTTTAAAAACATAAAATAAATGAATTCAAAACAACTGAAATATAGTCATTAAACTCCTTAGTCCTCAAAAAAATGATCCATGAAAAATAACTTTTTTAAAATGCTAGAAGTGAGAAAAGAAAAAAATATGAATATATAGAAATCTTTTTAAACTATTAAGGTCACAAGTAAGCAGAGAAAAGAAAAAATAGGAGAGACATCTCAATGAAGTTAAAGAATTGTTTTTGTTGCAGTTGAAAAGATTTTCAGCTTTCCTTCTTAGCATTTAGGGGGTGCTGTCTGGTGTATGATGCTTACTCCACCCTCAGGATGGGGTTCTAGGATGAGAGAGGTAATCCCATTGGCAGAGCTCCTGTGGGAAGGTTAGGCTTACATAGGCTCCAGGCTCTTCACTGGATGCCAGTTGGTCTGGAAATTCCAATCAGCACATCTCCAGGGCCCAGCAATTTCCAGTCCATTCTGGAGACTCCACCCCAGAGATATCCCCTGAGTTCCACCTGTGTGGTGGAGGAGCCAATTCTTAGTGCACTAGCTCATCTGCAGACCCCAAGTTTCCTGGTCTTGGGTTCAATCTCCAAAATTAATCTCTCCTGCCGCAGTCTTTTTGAATTCCTGGCCAGGTGTGTCTCTTCCAACCTTCCTGTAAGCAGCTAGATTGGAGCCAGGTAGGTTTCCATGACTACTTGTCCCTGTGTAAACTTCTCTTCTTGTTTGATTTTCTCCTGGTCACTTAGGCACACTCTATGTCATGCAGTGTGGGTTTGCCAGGCTTATATTTTGAACCAGACTTGAGTTCACCAGGAATTGGCTCTTACAGCTGCTGGTCCTTGCTCCACAGCTGCAAAATGGTTTCTTCCTCTGTCCTCTGAACATTGCCAGGCTTTCTTTTTCCTTCCAAGGGTATTTTGCATCATGCCTTTCAGTACAGTCAGGCAGTATCGCCAATCTCCAAACTTTCTGTCCCCAGACATGCCTCTTTTCTCCCCAAAATGTGGTTTCTTTAATTTCCTTTTCCCTCAACTATGCTTACGAAGGGACTGATGGACTACTGTGGCTGGTGCCTCTGGCCACGGCAGTGGTTATAGTGCTTGAGATTCCTTTCTTGTTTTATTATTTCCAACCTCCTCAGTCCCTGATTTACTTTCAGTATCCAGTATTAAATTCCAGAAAAGCACCCCCCCCTTTTTTTCATTTACTCACTTCACTGGGAAGCTTCTTATCTACTTTCTTGGTTTTATGCCACAGAGCAGCCAGGAAAGCTGCCTCATCTATTCCACCATCTTGAAACGTCCCCTAAGCTTGTTCCTTCTGCCTTATTGGAATTCACCTAAATACTAGAAGTTTATAAGAATGGAAGAGATAACCCAGGAAAAGCTAGATGGAATTGTCCGTAGATAGGGGTTTCCTGATTAAATAAATTGGATTCTGGAGTTCATCCACTTTGTCAACTAACAGGAACCATCTTTAGATATGTCATGTAAGTGAGAGATTTCTGCTGCATATTTACTTCTACTTAGAAAAGCCTGGTGTTTTGTGTCCTCTAGTTAAATGGGATGTGGGTGTGCATGATAAGGTTTGCCTGTATTTGTGTGCCTGTTGAAAATTTCCTTGGATATAGAGAAGCTTAAGGTATATGAAGGCCATATTCACACTGGTTTACACAGCATCAAGATTTTCTTCCCTCAAGCTTAGATGTAAATGTCAATTTTCTGATTTCTCTCTAAATTTTAAAACCATATCTTATTTCATACTTATTTTATTTATAAATTTTAGAATTTGAGAAGGCATAAAAAACCCAAGGACCCAAAGTAATGAAAAAATAAATGATTAATTCTTCAGTTAATTTTGGAAGATATAACTGAAGATGAAAATAAACACATTTTATTATTTTTCCTTTTAAATCTACTTTATTATTCTCCAGGAATATAACCATGCATTGAATACAAAATATGATGGGATAGAAAGGCATCTGACACTACAATAATGGAAGTATTTCTTATGTATTGTGTTTTACCATTTCTTGATGTTAGGATTCAGTCACGTGCTTTCTTGGTAATTTCAAGTAAAATCCCAGGTTGAAATCTGTGGGATTTCAAGGACCAGCTTCAAGCATTAAGATTATCCTCCTTATTTTAAAACCATACTGTAAATATCACACGACCAGGAGAAGATGAATTAAGCCACTCTGCAAGGCTTTATTGGAATGCGCCCTCAGACCAAATCCCCCGTCCATCAGAGCGGGTCGGGAGAAATGGCGTCGGAGATTCCGTGCATAGAGAATTTCAAGAAAACCCAGTCAGGAAGGGGAGGGCTGGGGAACAGGAAGAGAAGGCCAGAGTCCTTCCTGATGGGTCAGGAAAACTCGCTGATTGACAGGAGGTATGTCCACTGGTGACGTCACATCTGGCTTGCAGCTCCGCTGACCATCTTCCTTATTTGGGAATCCTAGACCCTGACCACACCTGACATCCTGGCCTTTTTGGTAATATAGGACAGCATATTTTGTCTGGCTGCTTCGAGAGGGATTAGGGGCGTTGAGAGATGGGGGTGTGGCCGGGGCATTGGTCAGGCAGGGAGGCAAGGAGCATCTGGTTGTCAGTCATGTTGCTTGAATGTATAAACATCACTTGTGGGTAGGAAAAGAAGCTTGGGAGAGATTACTGATTAGCAGAAAAAGACGGGAGGCTGCCGAGAAATTTTGAGTTTGGTGGGAGTCAAGCGTGATGGGAGTTTAAGGCTGCTCTATTCTGTAATGAAATTTAAGTCTTTTAAGTAGCGGTTACTGCATAAACAAGTCCTCTTGCCCTAGCCCAGAGGAAGTGAATAGGGGCCAAGGAGAGCCCTACTATTACCAATAGAAATATGGCCCTTTTTGTCCTAGAAAGGAGGTGGTAACAAGTCATGGAAATTTAGCCTCATTGTACAGTTAAATAACAAGGCTGGAGAGGACAAGGCATGTAAACATAGTATTTAGTTTTTAATGTTACAGATGTCTATCTTTAAATTATTTTTAATGCCCAGGAACGGCTGTGTTCTTGGTTTTGCTAGGTGTTTAAGATGAAGCAAGTCAAATTGACTTCTGTTCTTACCTATTGTAAAGAGTCACCTTTTTTCCTGGGAGGCATCCTTGAGGAATTTGAAGGCAGTACATTAGCTGCTAGTGCCATCTGCGTTAGGACAGGTCGAGGTCTGGCGAGGTCTGATGCTGATGCTGCTGATGTGGCTTCCCTGGGAAGCCTGAGGGACAGTTTCCCTTCTTCTGCAATCTTCCTCTTCATTGTATGGCATTTGATTGGCTCTTCAATTCTCTAATGGTCTCAGTAATCTCCCTGATTGGGAGGTTCTGCGGCCCAGAGATGTAGAGCGCTTCAGAGAAGTTGAAAAAACAGAACAGAGGGGAAAGAAGGGAGGGGTGAGAGCACGCTTCCAACAAAGCCTCGGTGAAAGGAATTTCTGTCCAATTCCCCATTCAGTGATAAAAAAAATTAGCCAAATCAGTGAAGATTTAAAAATCAAAAGTTCCTTGTGATTTCTCGGCAGCCCTGGGAGGAGTGGACAGGAACATAAATTGGCATCCCAAAGAATGTTCGTGCCCACGGGAGAACGGGGCCAGGCGGAAAATTGAAGCGTCCTCCGAAATTTTCCAGGGCCCGGACGGCAGTGGCGATTGGCTAACAATGGAGACTGGAAATGTCTTCCCAATCTTCGCGGCCTTGAGCGGACACAGTGCCCACCGGACAGAGGGTCCATGCACACGTGTGACTTACAGGATGGGCCTCTGGAGTGAACGGTGGGGAAGGGGCAATCCGAGAAGCCAGAGGAAGCGGGGACCTACGTCACTCTTGTCGGTCCAGGTGGGGAAGACAGGGAGTGGCTCAGGAATTCTCCCAGTTCTCCCAGTTCGATTGGGAGGGCCTGCCTCAACCCCGGTGCGGAAGAGGTTCAAAACCCTCCAGGGTTTCCGGCACCATTATGTAAATATCACATGATCAGGAGAAGATGAATTAAGCCACTCGGCAGGGCTTTATTGGAATGCGCGCCCTCGGACCAAATTCCCAGTGCATCAGAGCGGGTTGGGAGAAATGGCACCGGAGATTCCGTACATAGAGAATTTCAAGAAAACCCAGTCAGGAAGGGGAGAGCTGGGGAACAGGAAGAGAATGCCAGAGTCCTTCCTGATGGGTCAGGAAAACTCACTGATTGACAGGAGGTGTGTCCACTAGTGACGTCACATCTGGCTTGAGCTCCGCTGACCAGCTTCCTTATTTGGGCATCCTAGACCCTGATCACACCTGACACATACCTTATATTTTTTGAAATATTAAATTTTGGCACTAACTGTGCAGGTAACCCTTTTTCAAAGCTTTCTGGGAATTTTGCTATTTTTGTACTTGATATGCAAAACTTTTTTAAAAAAGACTTTTCTCCTAAACTCTGCAAAGTGATAGGGACAGGGAGGTACCATCTTTTACATTTCCCCTTGAGCTTCAGGTCTTGAAAGACAAGAGAGAAAAGACATGCCCTCCTTAACTGTGCAAATAGCAAACTCTCAAAGATGGGGAGGTGTACAGTCTAATGCTCTCCACAGAAATTTCTGTAAACAATTGAAAATGCTAGAATTGAGGCTGAGCCAGGAAACAGCATAACAGCATGTAGCTAATGGCTCCATTCAAAGGAATTGTCACTTTTCTATTGTCCTTTTCATCAGTCACTGCCACTCTTGGGTTTTGCCGGTTCCATTTTTCCTCCAGGCAAACATCCTGCAAGGCATAAGGAGGAGGGTGGGAGACTAATTAGTGTGTCAGGAAACTAGAAAATATGGTGAGAAGTTTAGAATCTCATTTTCTTTTTCCCCCCTTAGCATTGATTTTACTGTCACTACTTAAAAAAATAACAAATGGATGTGCTTCTATTATTTGATAGAGATAAAGTGCTTCTTCCTCTCTAAATATAATTTGCCACAAATTTATTAACCAAATATTTATTTCAGTTCTAAAATTATTAAAAATTCTGAATAAGTCTTAAATGGTCTAATTAATTGTTGCTACGAAATGGATTGATTCACATTTGTTTACATAAGTAATTCAAATAAATCTAAGTAGAAGCATGTTAAAGAATATGTAATAACATTAGGGTGCTTGCCAGAAAAGTCATGATTTATTTATTTATTTATTTATTTATTTATTTATTTATTTGGAAGCTGTGTATCATGGGGAAAATTTGCAATCTGTTATTCAAAGTATTCTATTTATATGGGTTTTTTCGTTGCAAATTGAATCATAGATAAAGTTTTGTTGCTGTTCATCTTATAATCCACCTCCTCCTCTAGAGTTCTGCCCCCTATGTAAGGAGTCTTGTTTAGAGTGTGGTTTGTGAGTTGCCAGAGTAACCATTATTATTTTTTCTTTCTGAAGAAAAGAGTGAGCTGACATCAGTTGTCTCTATATACTCTCTTAACTTAATAATGGAGGTAGGTACATTTTCATTCCTTTCTATTGTTACTTTGCTTTATCAATTTTTTGTTTTTATTTTGAGGCAAGGCCTTGCTATATTGCCTACACTGACCTTGAACTTGATTCTCCCACCTCAGTCTCTTGAGTCGTGGGCATTACAGGTGTGCACCACCAGAATTGTTATCTTGTTCTAATTGATATTGGCATCCTTCCCATTTGTGCCTTGGTGATATGGAAAAGTTAGTCTCTCTTGCTAGGAGCATCATTAATCTGAATTGTTAGGTATTGATTATGTGAATGTTAACCCTACACTTTAGTTTCATTACATTGTAAGCTTCCCTAGTTTCTCTTATTCTGTCCAGTTTTCCAACTGATCAATTTCTGTCCTAGGCCTATTTATTTCCACCTGGATTGCTTTTCAATACTGTTTGATTCAAAGAGAGTGACTTAACTCCTCCTGTCCTTACTCTGAAATGATACCTTGATCTCCTTATCCTTTATTATTTTATATTTCTTTATTCACGTCAGTAACTTAATGACAAACATTTCATAGTCTACTGTGTTTTTCCCCTTTCTTTCTGGTAGAAAGTTGTTTTGATGTGAAGACATAAAAGAAAGGGGGTTTGCAAACTCCGATTGGGCCTGGTGGACATGGTTTGAGAGGCAGCGTTTGTGAACTCCTTGATTCTGAAGTCTCCTGATCCAGTTAATTTTAACTTGTAACCAATTTAACTTAGTTCTTTGTAGACATATTCACACCATGAAAGTAATAATAGCTTAGTGAATGTCAGATTCCTGCTTATCACAGTTCTTACCTGGAAATTAGAGTGACTGACCATCAATCAGCAATTTGTACACCCTACATGGACCAACACAACTGTAGCAACTAGATTCCATAAATTCCTTCCTGTTACTATTATTTTTTAAATCTATATAACTATACCTCTCTTTTGGAGTACTCTTCCTCTGCAAATGGGATATGAGTTTTCCTGGGTGGCCATCCTTACTTTGGCATGAGTAAACAGTTGGTTCTTACTCTCAGTGTGCCTCAACATACCTTTTAGGTTGACAAATGATAATAACTTTAGTAGCCAACTTGCAGAAGGCATGACTAAGTGCATTCCATTCTCTTTCCTATGGGAAAAGTAGCCTGCCTGCCTGCCTTTCTTGCTCCTTCATTCTTCTGGTCTATTATGTCCCAGCTTTATTTCAGTTCTTTATAGCAAGGCTAAGGAAGGTGCCAGAAGGTAGGAGAGCATTAGGTTAGAAATCAGGGTCCAATCTCCATATCTACAAACCTCAAAAAGATCAGAAAGTCCTAAAGAAAACCAGATAGTATTCCCTTAAGAAGTCAATTTAAATTTCCCTATTTTCCTTGAAGGTTTGGTTTTAATGATCAAACTGTGGAAAGGTGACAAACAAGCCTTATTTTTTTCACACAGCTATCAACATTTTGTTTGGAAATTGATGGACTTTCATTAATTGAAAAATAGTTGCCTTCTCCTAAGGGGAAAGTGAAAGGAAATTGTTAGAAGGTAGAAAGGAGTGAAAAGATGGAGGAAGTAAATGAAGGAGGAGGGCCATCCAGGAGGCTAAGCCTGGCAGAGGAGCTAAGGATCTTGCCTGTACCAGCTTCATCTCTGTCTTCCCCGGCTGGGCTGCCTTGGGCACATTCTGCACACTTTCTGGCTCCCAGTTCCTTCATTTGTGCATGGGCAGAAATATAGACTTCTGGTTTTTAGTGGGATCACAAGGGCGTAACATTCACCTGAGGCCCTTTGAGGTCAGAGGTCTTATGTTTCGTACTATTCTATGCCTCAGAATCTAATACAGTGCCTGGCACATAATAAGTGCTCAGTAGACATCTAGTTAAAAGGAAGAAAAAGCAAGGAACTTGGTGGAATATTTTAAAAAGTAGGTCATAAAGGTAAGCTGAGAAAAAGAAAAATGGAAAGAACAAAAAAGTTAGATGAAGTATGGAGGGTTGGTTGACTTCCAGGTTAAAACTGTGACACACCCTGGAGCCAGTGTCTTGCTTCTCCTGTCTCCTGGATAAGGGCTTTCTTCCTGTCTTTTTTTTTTTTTTTTTTTGAAGTCCCCAGAGTCTCCATTGGAAGCATAGGATAAAAGTAAATAATGATAGTACACTGGGAAGAAGTTTCTTTTAGGATGAATTTGTAAACCCTACTCCACTTCTCTACCCTTTAAACACTTAATAATAATTTGTTCAAATATTCCCATTTCAACCTATGGATTTAAGAGAATTTCAGGTTTACTGTCAATAACCACATTGGTCCTTAGGAAACAACCACTGAAATTGCCAGTGTTTCATTATTTTATTTAGGTTAGCAAGCACTAAGAAATAGGAGTGAGTCTTATTTCTTGTTTCTTGTTTGCTCAGTGATTTTTATTAATCTGCATTTGACACTGTGAGCAATTGCTCATGGGTTGTAGATGGGCAGTTCAGAAAGGTCATCTAATGTCAGCTCCCACAATGGCATATTGCAAGTGAACCCTGACCGATATTCAGTGGCATTTTGGTGCTTGGCTTTTCTTAAATTTTGGATGGAACTCTGCTGATTTAGTCAGCAACATGCAAAATGTCATGGTGGAGTTTGGGGTCATTCTCCTCTATTTACATCAAAAGCAAGAACTTGATGTTTTATGAAATTTTCTACAAAGGTCTACTTATCAACTTTTGATATTTATTAGTGCCTCATGGTTCAAAATAATAGAATCATATATGATAATAAGAAAAAGAAGGTAATAGTAAAAATATGGTTGGATATTCTATAAATCATTAGCATAAGAGAAGATATTTCATTAAAATACAACTAAATAAAACAACAACAGAAGACTCAAAATCAAGGCACATATTTTACCTGGGTATCTTCTGGGAAGAGGATAGTAAAGAAGGACTAGAACCTTGTATTTGCCCAGAGGCACTTGCCTCTCTTTATAGATTGTCATCCCAGCAGGTCCTCAGTCACCACTGAGCACTGGGTGTTCAGGGACTGTGACCTCAGCCTCAGAGAAATGATGGCAGCTGCATTGCTTCCCGGTCATTCGTTTAGATCCTTGGGAGGAGTTTTTCCATGAGAAGTTAAGGCCTAGGCATGATGAAGTGATCTGGTTTGCAGGTCTCCTTTCCATAACAGATAATGCCTATGTTCATGTCTGTTGATTTCATGCCTGTCTTAGTCTATTCTGTGTGGCTTTGATGAAATACCTGATACTAGGTTATATATAAAGAAAAGGGGTTTCATTGGCTCATGATTCTAGTGGCTATGAAGCCCAAACAGCATGGTGACAGTGACTGGTGAGGGCATCTCAGTTGTGTTATAACATGGTGAAGTTGAAAGCAGAATAGCTACATGCGGAAGAGACCAAGCGCATGGAGTAGACTCACTTTGTAACAAATCATGTTCGTGAATACTCAGTCAGTCCTGCAAAAACTACATTAATAGCTTCTGAGGGTTGTGTCCCCTGACCAAATGACCCTGCAGAGGCCGCACCTCTTAACAATTAACCACCTCGGTACTGTTACCTTGGGGACTAAAACTTCTAGCATATGAACATTTGGGGGACATACTCAAATCATATTTAATACCCTTTTAATATTTATTAGAACATTTCTACTATGTGAAAATTTCTTTGAACGAGCAATGAAATGTCGTTGTTCAGAATTGACATTCATCATAAGAAGGTTGTTAATGAAGGAGGCAGAAGACACCAGATTCAGTATCAGTGAGTTTTATTGAACATGTACCACACCCCAGCACGGCTGAGCATTTTTCAAGACAATAGGGAACATGGCAGCTAGAGACGGTTGACACTAGCTTTGCTGTATTGGTTATTGCCAAGAGCATGGTGAGAAGTAAACTCTGCATCTGTTTCCGACACAGCATCTCAGACAGTAGGACCTTTCTTACTTGCTTCCTGGCTTGTGCTTTTTGTCGCCACCTGGAAGTGTCACGATGAAGTTTCATCTCGGGGAAGAATTCACTTAGTCTGTTAGAGTGACAGGTTGTAAACCTTGCTAAAGCAGAGATAGCACACAGTGTTGTGGAAAATAAAACGTCCTTGGCTTCTGATTACTCACATTGTAATCAGACACTGTGACACTGTTTGCTCTGCTTTATAAAATGGCCCTCCTTCATGCTGTTATAAGGGCTGAAAGGTCATATTGCCTTGGGTTTATTACTCAGAGTTCTGAGAAAAACTGAGTATTTTTTTTAGCAGCATCCCACACACAGCATTAGAAGCATGTCAGATTGGAAAAATTAGTCTAGGATGGACTGAGGTGCTTCCATCGCCTCTGATATGTCACACATTTTTCAGCACTAAAAATCTTGCAAAACTTAGTTAGTTGGAACACTTTTTTGAAGGACATTATGTTCTCAATATTCTGTTTGTTTTCGCCCCAGGCTTTATAGGTAAGAAAAAGGAGCAAGTATTTCTTCACGTTTCATACAGATGTGGCCATTAAAGCTCAGACAGGTCATTCAAGAGTTTGTTAGCCCAATAAATACTTGTTAGTTATGGAGTAAATATGATTTTATTTTCCAGTACTAAGTTTTCCCACTAAGGTAAGTTTCCTTTATGTTAAAAATAACCAGATTGAAAAGTGTTAATTTGTAAAAACCGAATTGCTTAGGATATCACAGACAAAGATGTCTGAAGTGGAAAACAATTACTCCTCATTCAGAATGTACACTTCTAGACATTTAAAAGCCTGGGATAAGTAAAAAGTGGTCCTCCTTTGGAAAACCATTTTGATATTATATTATATTATATTATATTATATTTATTTATTTATTTATTTATTTATTTATTTATTTATATTTTCTGTGGTCCTGGAGATCCAGCCCAGGGTTTTGCACATACTAGGCAAGTGCTCTACCACTGATAAATTTTTGTAATATTTATTACTTCTCACATATGAACATTGACAATGACATAATAGATGAATATCTGTGACTTATTTGTGAACAACCTCAGAAAATATGTATTTTGTTCCTTCTATGATTCTAGCCTTTCATCTCCTATTTTGCCCTGAACTTTGTAAATGTCAGCTCTTGTGACTGCTGGTGAGTCAAGTGACTGGCTGATCTCAACTTTGGGTTAGCAGCAAGGTAGAATTTATTCAGGGAGGACGGCCATCCTTAGAGAGCTGTATCTGGGTCAGTGAGTGCAGGTAGGGTGTACTGTGTTCAATTAACAGAGTGGCAGGGTACCAAACTAAGAGCCTTCTCCTCCTCTCATCTCCAATGCATGCACCTGTCCACCAAATCTGTTCACTTCCCCCCACTCTTGGGAGATAACATGAGGGGCCAGTAACTAAAGAATGATAGTATGTTTTGAAGAACATTACTGCCAGTGACAATGTTTAAAAATGTCCCAATGTTTAAAAGTGTCTATCACTCTGCTATGGAGTGAACATAGAAACTACACTCGGTGAGCACCCTGATTGATGCTCTTACCCTGTGCAGACTAAGAAGAAGCAGAGGAAATTGGGCAGGAGAAAAGCAGGTAAAGGGTCCCAACACATGAGACTTTAAGCCCTGATAGGCATTTCTCTCTTCTTCTAAGCAGAAACTACTATTTGTATAGGGCATTTCAGCTCATAAAAGACCTTCTCATTTAAGAATGACATTTATTATTCTAATATTCTATTTTCATTGATGGAAAAACTGCAGCTCACTGATATGAGGCGAATTGTCCTAATTCACCCAGCATGTACACTGTAGAGCGCCCACTCAGTCGTCACTTCATAGGCACCGTTCCCTCCACTCTCCTTTGTCCCTTGAATTATCCTTGGAGGCAGGGCATTAGGCAAGGGCTATGTCCTCAATATTATGACCCCCCCTCCCAGCGTGTTTGACAGTCTTTGCACGCAGCAGTAAGTCTGCACACGCTGTCATCTGTCTGGTGGGCAATAGTCTTTTGTGAATTAGTGAAATGGTGCTTTTCCATCTCCATGTAGTGTCGTCTAGTGATCTCATCTGCTTTCTGTGCTGCTTGTGACCATCATGGCACTTGCCCTGGCTAGAGGGTTAGTTTTTGTTCAGAAAGCCATCTTTCAGTCTCTCAGACACATGTGGCTTTCAACAGTAATGCTGATTTTCAAGGATTTTAGAAAAAGATGAAATTTCATATCTAAGAAAGCAAGACAGCAAGTGCAACTGGCAAGCGGACACCATAATCCTGCTAAGTTTAGTCTTTAGGATGAATCATCTAGAGACTGTTGCTTGCTCTGGGTTGTTGGCGGTTTTATTTTTAGAAAATCTGAATTTCATTGAAATCCATTTGGCAGTACATAATCGGCGTGGATCCAGTCCAAACGAGGTAATTAGGGGTCAGCTGGAGGTGATTATCTGCATCTATGTACCAGCTAGCCCCGGGATAAGAAGCTCTAAGCAAAGCTTTTAAAGCAACATTTTCTTCCTCGTGACCAATTTAGTATAAATGAAGGTCTTAAAGGCTTTTCTTGCATCATCCAGGCTTAGTTTGTTGTCTTTCTGCCTCTTCTTTGAGAAAATAAGTCTTCTGGCCAAGATTCTATCTGAAGCAGTAAGAAAAACAAGTATAGTTGTACAGAGCCCATACCCACAGGCACATAGCCTGTGGTGACCAGCCTACATTCACTTTGCATGTCTCTTCTGGGGATTATTTTACAAAGTTTTCCAGGGCAACTTCAACCCATCCTCCAAGATCAGAAAAGAGATCTCACAGGGTACTCTTTCCCTTTAAATTCTGCAGCTCTTAAAGGAAGTACTGAAGGAAGATTAGCAATGCACTTTTTTCTTTATAGCCATTAATAGGAGAAAGCCAATGCAAGTCTATTAAATGAGTTAAGTCACTGGGTGGGTTCTGTCTCTAATGGAAGGGAGGGCACTGTCTGTAGCAATTAGAATTTCTTGCTTCCCAGTGTGAGCCTTTCCTGTGCACTAAGTTGTTCGTCTGTTGTTGAACAGCTGGCACCTCCTTCATCTGGTTGGCTCTAAATTGGGCTTCTACTTCCTGGGCATCTTGCCTCACTCCCTTGTGAGGCTTTGTGAAGTCCAAGAGGTCCTCATCAATGTATCATCAGCATCATATGCTTTAGATTTTCCAGCTTTCATCACCCACTTAGGGATCTTAGCAGAAAAAAAGCAGAAGCATCTATCATTTAGACTCTGCTGGAAATAAGCTCCAATTTTCCCAGTAGTAGTTATGTGTTATTTCAGAAAAAAAAAATGTTTGTAACCCCTTTGATGACCAGTGGAAAATCATTGGCTTCCTCCACTGATCATTGGCTGCAGACACGATTTCTGGCTTCATATAACCTGGAAATGTACCTTCCATGTCTCTTTCTTCTTTTTACTCTTGAATCTAAATTGCAATGGTTATAATGAGTATGGTATATTTGTGCCACTGCAAAGCAACACCATGTGGTGGGAGCAGACTAATTTGTTAAATTAGAAGACTAGGGTTCAATCAATGTCACAGCCAACCATCCTTTGAGTAATATGGACATGTTGATTTAGTCCCTCTGAGCCTCAGTTTTTTCGTTTAGATAATGGGACAATAATATGTATTCCAAAGGGTTATGCAATCAGGTATGGTTTATAAGCCAACAAATATTCTGAAGTTAATCATTGCTGTCCTGTTACCAATTTGTACTTTTGTATAGTCTAGTTTTGCTACATATAGACGTTGGCAGAATTTGATATATTATACTGTCATGGATCTTCAAGGGTCTGAGAGTACAGTATATGTGGCCTTTTCTGATACTAGCAGAGCAACCACTACAGATACCAGTTTAATGTATGCCACCTGAGCACGGAGTGGATGATCTAATAACAGAAAAAAGAAACCTAAATAACAAAAGCACCATAGAGTTCTGAAATCATAGAGCAGAAAAAGACCCTAAAAGATGATGTACAGTTTATCAATTTAGGGGAAAGTAAAGTCCATAGACATTCTGGGAGGTGTGTGAAGTTCACCAGGCTAACTAATCAGACTTGAACCTAGCCCCAAGGTTCCTGGCCTTAGCCCTCAACCTTCAGCCTGTCCTGCACACTGTCATTACAAGCTCTTCTTAAACTCTGCATGCAGGCACACTGGGCAGATATAAAAGTCATCTATCAGATGAGAAAGAGATCTAGAGTCTAAGGTGTTTTGACCATGTCAACCAAAGATCACAATGGAATTGTACAGTGCCCATCACATTTGTTTTGTCCCCACCTCTTCCCAAAAAGAGGGAATGGCTTAATCCAAGATACTTCACCAACTTTTGCCTCTGAGATGTTTTCAGAGACATTCTTCACTCTGTAAAATGAATGAAATACTGCAGATTCTTTTCTTCTTTTCCCTGTCTTGTGGAAAATGTCCAATACCCAGATCAGATTTCTGATATCTGTCTGAAAGCTCTTGATCCCTGGTTTCTATAATGTGTCTGCATTGGACTGGACAGTCCATGTGGATAATCAGATAATCAGGTAGTCAGATAATCAGATAGTTAGATAATCTTCTTGAATGAAGCCAGAAGGTTTACCTACTTAATAACAAATATAGAGTCCATCTTGTTGTAACCAAATTGCCTTTAACGATATGAAGCATTTCCCAAGATCAAACCAATCCCCCAGATCTGTTTTGAGGTAAATACAGGTGCTGGAAAATACCCTGATCAATAATGATCTTTTGGGGCCTCAGCTTCTCTGAAAAACAGGGACAATAAGCTATTAGCTGTGCTTAAGGAAAGAGCCAATGAGGTAATGAATTCAATGTTCTTTGCACAATGCTGGGACCTCTGTTGTAAATATGAAAAAGGGAGAACTATCATCTATTTTTCAGAACTAAGAGAATTTGAAAAAAGGAAAAACGTCATTTTGTAATAAAAATAAAGAGGGTCAATATTAGAAGGTTGTGTTTGATAGGGTGCAGGCATGAACTTGTACTGTTTCACTATTTTGATCAGAGAAAATAGAGAGTAAACCAGGTTCCTGGTAGTTTACTGTCCATCTAGAATTCTATAGGGTGTCAGCTCTAGATAGTGAACTATTTTGGGGGTGGTGGTGGTGATACCATTTGTTCAAAATAAGAAGCAAGCTGGCCATTGGCCGTTTAGATCCTATTTTATATGTAGCAGATATTAAAAATATTTTTCACACATTAAATTTTCAGCTAGATTAAGGACTGTTCAAACTAATATTTAGGTAATACAGGATGAATCCACATGCCTCTATCCACTGTGCCTGGAGTAGCTAGGATTCTCAATTTTGAATTACTACTGTGATTTCTGGGATGACCTAGCTCAATGTGGAATTAGCATTGGGGAATGGTTCTACAGTTTAACTGTGTCCCGCAGAAAAACATGTTGGAAATTCAATCCCCAATGCTACAGTGTTGGGAGGCGCCTAGGTCAGGAGATCATTGTCCTGGCAAGTAGATACATGCTGATTATAAAAGGTCTTGAGACTGCAGATTTGATCTATTGCTCTCCACATTGTTCCCCTTTTCCCTTCTGCCTCCTGCCAGGGGATGCTGCTTCAAGAAGGCCCTCTCCAGAGGTCAGCACTTTGACATTGCACTTATCAGTCTCTAAGGCCATAATAAATAAATAAATAAATAAATAAATAAATAAATAAATAAACATTTTGTTCAAATTACTCAGTGTGTAGTATTCTGTTATAGCAACATAAAACATAGACCAATGGAAAAGCAAACAAAAAATAGATATTCTGTAAAAAAGACTCCCTCGCTTATTACCGTGTGTTCAATACTATTTTGATTTTCACACATAAGCTATAATACTACATACAGCGAAACTCATTATTTAGAATGATCATTTAGAATGAAACAAGCTAGAAATAAATATTTTCATTATTTATTACATTTTTATAAACTTCCCTTTGTAACCATTATTTTATTCACATCTGTTTTATCTGACTCATTTTAAATTAGTAAGCACCATTACTTTTATTAAAAAAAAAAAGACTTCTTCATTAAAGAATCCGAATTCATAGCTTCCTGAAAATAATATGGAAATGAAAATATATTTTAGTTCAGCAAATTTTAATGTAAAGAGATACAGAATTATAGTACTGAAAAAGATGACTGCATTAAGATTATTCTAATTTGAGAGGAGATTGAACAGTAGTGATGACTTTGAACTAACTTTATAAACAATCTGGAAAAAAAAAAGTCACTTTTTTTCTTCTCTTCCCATACCATGGTCTGTCTTTGTCTCTTGCAAAATCTCTGGATGCTGACTAATGCCCTTTTTTGGTTTTAAAATATTTCCCTTCAGTTTGCGCTCTATTAATAAACCATTGAACTTGGCTGTTGGTGTCATCTCGTCCAAGTGTTTTATGTCTTCATTTGAATCACACATTTTAAAGCATAATAAACCATCCATCTGTTTACTCAACTGGCATTTATGGAATGCTTGCATTCCCTCTTAGGAAGAGGTAGATGGAGTGAGGCTTATCCTCACAGCCCAGAAGCTCATGTACTTTTGATCATCTGTGCTTATACATGTCATTCCAGGGACACTCTCCAGAACACCCAGAGGGTCCCACCAGTCACAGTGTCAGGCTGTAACTGTCGGTTTTCCTTTGTCTTTGCTGTTGTGAACTTCCACTTTGCTGTTGGCATTTTGGTACTGAAAATGAACTACTAAATTAGCCAGAATTGTTTTTTAACAAAGGTGAGATCCTACTTGCCAAGGATGTGATAAACTTCCCCAGTGACGAGGTTCTGGAATCCTAGTTTCTCTCTCTCTCTCTCACTCTTTCTGTGTCCCCCCCCCGCCCCTGCCCCTTATTCTGCTTCTAATTCTTTGTATAACCTCATCAATTTCTTCCACTGCAAAATTCCATTAATAAGTCTGCTGAGAGCTCTTTGATGATTTGCCAAAACTAAGATCAGCTATAAAATTTTCAGCTTTTGAACAAAGTAGCGCAACTGGGTTTTTTACAGTATGGTGACTTTTAATTTCCTTCAAATTGCCTGATACAAAAACTCCATTTTGTAACAATCTAATTGATCACTTATTCATTAACAAATAATATACATTAAGACCTCGGCATATGATATCCTCATTTTTACATTAGGAGGTATCCTAATTTTTTGTAATGAAATATATTTCTTGTAGCAGATGACTTATTTCCATTGTCTACACAGGAATATATTTTTAAGGGAGAGACTAAAAATGACAATGCCCCACTCCCCAACACATGATATATATAACCTATTAATTTGCATTTAATTTTACTTATTTATGATACAGATAATTTAAATGTTTTACCATTTTTTTCAAGTACAAACTGTGTTCATGTAATTTTATAATGCCTTTTTGGTAAGGTAATCAAATGGCTCAGCTATTGAAATTCAATTTGCAATCTCATTTAGCAAGAAGCATTTGTTTAAATGAAATACAGAGTTCCTCTGTTGTCAGGAGTCCTCACAGGCTCTGACTTTGAACATCTGAGTAGTCACTCTGGTCATGCCATTGCTTCAGTTATTGACTAGACTGCACCAATTTTGTCAAAGGCAGAGACATGATTTAATCAATTTGTCTATAGTTAAATGTACTGTGAAGAATGTGCAATATCTCTATCCAGGCACCATGGCACAAACCTGTACTCCCAGCAGCTCTGGTGGCTGAGACAGGAGGATCATAAGTTCAAAGCCAGCCTCAGCAACTTAGTGAGGCCCTAAGCAACTTAGTGAGACTCTGTCTCAAAAAAATAAATAAAAGGGGAAAGAGATGTGGCTCAGTTGTTAAATGACTCTGGATTCAATCCTTAGTATATGTGTGTGGGTGTGTGTATTCCTACATATATTCATATACATATATACGTATACACACACACACACACACACACATATATATGAAAGAAAAGTAGCCGAGAACTGATCACGCACATAGCTGGGATAAGAAGCAGGTTAATTGTCAGAAATTTGACAGACTGCTCTGCGCAGAGAGAAAGCAGCAGTAACTCCCCCTTGAATGTTCCCTTTTATAGGCTAGAATCATGGCTGCATGTTAGGGGCAGGTTTTGTCTTGGTGATTGGCACAGCAAGCATTTTGATTTTGTGGAAGGCAAGTTTATTTCTTGGAAACAGAGATAGTCAATTCTCCTCTCTCTCAAGAAGGGAACAGAGAAACCAGTACGTCCCCATCTCAGAGGCCTGTAAGCTGTCTCTTATCTCTCAATCAGAGAACAGAGAGAGACTGGCACATCTCCAGACCAGTAAGTTTTATCTAGGGCTTATTTCTATTTCTTGAGAATAAGAACAGTATTCATAAAGTGGGGATGGGGAAAAGGAAGATGGCTGTAATTATGCCAATAATATATATACTAAATATGTATATATTTAGTACTTTTAGAGATATTGTACCATATATATACATATGTATATGCATATGTATTTGTTTATGTATATACATATAGAGACTTTGCACCATGTATATGTATATACTTTTAGAGATAGTGCACCATATATATACACACACATACATATGTATATGTGTATATATGTGTACATATATATGTATATACACATATGTATATATGTGTATATATTTTAGAGATATTGTACCATATATACATATATGATGTAATCTATCTAAAAGTACTAAATTTCTTGAATTACATTTTTCTGGTTTGACCTTCTACAAGAATCCTTTTTAAAGATATCTTCAAAATATGGTCATCCAGCCACTGCTTGAGTGTGTCAAGGAATGTGGGATGTATACTAGTTCATGAGGTGTTAATTCTAATGTTGGATAATGCAAAGTCCCTTACAAATGGGTTCTGCTTTCTCAGGGTGGTTCTTCAATATGTGAAGAGAGCTTCTGGTCTATTATAGTTTCCATATAGACCTTTCCAATATTTGGACCAGTTATTTGTAAACACTGACTAAGCAAGTTTAACCCATTCAGTCCAATTCTATTCCATGAATATTTTAGTGAAATCAACAGGTCTATTAAAATAGATTGGAAATCATAATCTCTCTATATATTCGTATATATACATATATGAAATGTTCTAATCATTTACCTTTTATGATTCTAAAAAGAACAGACCTCTAAAATGATAATAACTATTTCAAAGTTACCGTAAGTGACATTATGTAGCTCAATTCAAGGTTTTATAGGTGTTTCACATCAGGGACCATCAGACAAAATAGGTTAAATACCTCAGCAGTTTTCAATCCAGTTTACAACAAGTTAAGGGCTAAGTAGAAGGCAGGAGAGTGTTGTAGCAGACTGGCTGGGCATTGTGAAAGTGGGAAGCTGGTAGAAAGGTATAGCCTAGCAGAAGAGAGGGTCTGGGGAGCAAAGAATTAACAAAAATAAATCAGAAAGCTCTTGTAAGAGTTGCTCCTATGGTTCTTAAATGTCTGCCTGGAACTTGAGGTACTGTTGGGGAATTCATTCGTAGCTGCTGTAAGAGAAAAGAAGTTATTGGTCAACTCTATTGTTTCTATGGTCTGAATATTTGTATCCCTGACTCCACCCTGCTCCAATTCCTATGTGATATATTTGTATGTCATTGGTAATGGTATCAGGAGATGAAGGTCTTTGGGAGAGGTGATTAACTGTCATGAATGATATTACTGCCTTAACAGAAAAAGACCTTCAAAGATTCCTTTCCCTTCTACATGTGAAATTAGAGTGAGAAAATTGTTGTCTACAAAAAACAGAACTTCAGTGGACACCAGATCTGCTGGCCCCTTGATCTTCAGCTTCCCAGCCCCCTCGAACTGTGAGAAATAACTGTTCTTTGTAAGTCACCCAGTCCATGGAGTTTTGATAAAGTAGCCCACATAGGCTAAGACAGCTGAAGAAATTTTGCATACAGTAAAATTAAACAGATTTCTTTATTGTTAATTTCTTTATTCTTTTCATTCTTCAACACAACTACACAGAGTGTAGTCCACAGTGTTTCAAAAGATCTTTAAACCAAAATTCCTTTTTTGCAAGGGGTCTATTGACTTATCCTCATTTTGGATGACCAGTTTCTCTTCTTAATTTCTCAAATAATTAAAATAATCTCAAATTGAAAGGAGGAATTAGAGTCATTCTACTCAAAATTATAGAAAGCATGAATTTGCATTATCTACAATGGTTGTTATCAAAATTAGCTGTACATTAGAATCACCAAGGGAACTGTTCAATAAAATATCTGGGCCCCATTCCAGGATCAGAATTTCCAGCATGAAGAGCTAGAATCAGTGTGTTTGTCAAACTTCCAGGTGACTTTTATTCAGCCATGCTATCATATAAGTTGACAAGATCCTTGGTATGTCATGTGACCTATCTCTAAATATACAGTGAGTCACATAATAGAGCTGGGAGCTGGGGCTTTGCTGGCAGACCCAAGTTCCACTTTGCCTGTTACCTGGGGTCTGGTCTTGGATCAGCTTTCTAAACTGTCCTACAGCTTGACCTCACTGTCTATATAATGATCATTTTAATAATATCAACCTCATAGTGGTTTTCTGAATATAAAAAGGAAAAAAAATCTCATGTAAAGTACTCATGGCCCATACTAAATTCTCACACAATACCTAGGAATTATTCTTTAGTATTTTTACTACTACTGGGAAACAAACTAAATATTGGTGAAGATAATAGATTGTTTAGCATATTTTCAAAGAGCTTTTGGTTAAAAATAGTGTAAGTCTTCCCCAAAGCTAGGTCTCTTTTTCCTCCTTTTACATCTGCAGCACAAAATGGGAATCTGTTCCATGGTATAAAAGGTGGTGAACACTGTTTCTGGGAACATCAGCTAGGAGAAAAGTCTTCTACATTGGGAAGGTTGGGCATCCTGGGCTCTGGAAGTTTCCTTGTAGAGACAAAGTTATCTCTGAATTGATGAACAGTGTTTTCTCCAGGTAACTTTTCATTAAGGATATAGCTCTTGAAGGTTTCTGCTTTATGTAAGTGTTTCTGTTTCAATTCCCTGGCTCACTGGATCCCAGGAAGATCTTAAATTTTATGATAGCCTCAGTGTTAAAGCCATTGGCCATGGGAGTCAACATCTAGGTCCACAAACACTTCTCTAGTCCATCTCAACCCACCTGAGCTTGCAACCTCTTCTTCATTTCTGGCCTCTGGGAATTTTCCTCTCTTTTTTGTAAACTCAGTTATATGTTCAAGTTTTTTAGAAACTGTTTTGTGTCTTATTTCAAGTTATTTATAGCAGGATCACTGCTATGCCATCTCAGTCCTTGATGTTCTATGAACCAAGAGTGAAAGTCTACTTTGTGTTGAACTTCACTACAGCTTCACTGCGATCTCTACCTGCTGGCTTTTTCTGACATCACTAAAAATATGTTATTCCTTTTCCACACAAAAGCCTTTCACATATGTGCAGAGTCACCTCATTCTATTTCCCTCCTATAGATTTAACTTTCATTCTTGCTCAGTTCTGAACAATTATGGTTTCTGTTCTTCTGTTTCTCAATCTACCTCAAAGTTACAGACCCAAGACTAATAGCCTAAGTGCTATTCAACCAACAGAAATGGACTAGACTATTCTATTCTTTGTGTTGAGTGCTATCTGTTAATGCAGTCTGGTCTTGCCTTCTGTTAAAGCCCTGGTCCATTTGACAGCCTTGGAATCTGTTTGCCCAGTTGAAGCCCAGAAGAAGTTCTTCTACGTGCTTCTGTACATGGAAGGTAGAATTGAAACAATTTTATTGACTGGTTTCAGTCACTTTAAGGAGACTGTAGATACATATGGAGTTTTGGAAGACTCAGTGATTTCTGTTATTTGTATAAAGTGTTTTGGCTGAATTATGGAGAAATAAAAATATCCACATGTGAAATTAATTCAAAGACATCACAATTTTCCATGCACAGAAAGGTAAAACTTTGCTGAAATTTATTCAACATGGGGCTGCTTTGGCCTTTTCACTTTTTATTGGCTCAATTTATGGATTTTTTTACAAAGGTCGGTATTTTGTATTTTCTATTTTGGTTCATTTGAATTTTTATTTGTCATCAGCTCTGTGACTATATCTTTAATTTAACACACAAAATATTCAACCACCTTTTTTTTTTTCTTCCTGTGACTTTTTTCTCAAGCTGATGAAAATTTAACCCTACAAAATACTTGGAGATAAATTTAGTAGGTCGTAGTCATTTAACAAAGAATAGCTGGTACGTTTACTGCCATCTGGTGGTAGATTTTGGAGGAAAGAGAAATAACTAGAATTAGTTTAAAATGACATTAAGAAATACTTAACACGGTAAAATTTCTTCACCAAATCAGGATACTAGTTTAACTAGAGGCATGTAAAATTAATCTGGGCCCATGTGAAACTTAAATTAGTGTACACCAAAGAAAAAAATAGTCTTCACTCATATTATCCCCTTCTAACTAGATAGTAATTTTTTCCCCAACTTAGGTGGCAATACTTGTCTGATTATAATTCAAATTTCATTGCTTAGATATGAAGGCAAAAGAGGAAAACATAAACTAGGCTTAGGCTGAAACCTACACTTCAGCTTTCTTAATTTTTGATTCTTTGTATTAATATTGTCCAAGTGTATTAGCGAATGAGCCGGATTTTGACTTTTCCTCTCTCATCTGCCTTTTACAGCTGAGTCTTTCTAACATCCCAACAAACCAAGATACACTTAGTAAAATTTATCTTAGTGTTTCCTTGCCCCAGCCTCCTCTTCTTTCCAACTAGTCTTCATTGTTGCTGTCCTGCATTCACAAACACATTATAAAAAAATCTGGTCTCCATTTTGTCATCTCTCTGCTAAACACTTTGATAAGTAATTTACTTTTCATTCTCAGATTACATATCTGTATAATGACAAGGATTGTTTATGTTAAATGGTTTCTTACAATTCTGAGACTCTGAAGTCAGGAATAAATTAAACAGGCTCCATCAGTTAAACCCTGTAGAAGTGTTAACATTTTACTCAGGCCACTGAAAGAAGGTACCGTTGCCCAGACTTAGCTATAGATAGGACAAGTAGGCATCCCCAAAATCATGCTGAATGTTGGGTTTATCATTCAAAGTTTATGCTACATTTATTGTTTTTTACTTATTAATATCCATTGTTTCAGCATTAAGTCCTGGGGACACAAACATAAATAATCAAGCAAATGACATTAAGAAGATAAATGAGGGGCTGGGATTATGGCTCAGTGGTAGAGCGTTTGCCTCGCATGCGTGGGGCACTGGGTTCGATCCTCAGCACCACATAAAAATAAATAAAGATATTTGTGTCCATCTACAACTAAAAAAAATATTTAAAAAAAATTTTTTAAAAAGAAGATAAATGATTCTGACACATTTCAGTGGTTCATCAACTTGAATGTCCATAAAATTCACCTCCAATATATGATAATATTGTGGATTCTTGGGTTAGATTAATTCTAATTTAGTAGGTCTGAGATTCTAATAGGTTTGGGGTAACCCAATAACTTGTATTTTTTAAAAGTGCGTTAGGTGACCCTGATGCCAGTTGTGGGGCATACCACATGGGAAGGAAACTTCATGTGGGAAATGGAAGCTATAAAAATGGGACCCACAGCCATTATGTGACACATAGAAGGAGTTTTTAACTCAGAAAGATTCAGGGAAGCTGATTAGTGGTAAATTGTGAGATGGACTGAATCCACAATGAAGTCTAAAATTCCAATCAAAAAAAGGAAAATTCCAGGTAGAAGAACATGACACTTTCAAGTGATAATGAATACTCCAGTATTTATGAATGGTACAGTTTGAAGGTAAAGTTGAGTACATATGCAGATGAAAAGCAAGTGTCAATCAATTTCAGAGAACTGGTATCATTTGGACAAATTCTTTTTTTTTTAATATTTTATTAGTTGTTGATGGACAAAATGTCTTTATTTTTTATTTATTTATTTATTTTTTAAATATTTTTTTAGCTGTAGATGGACATAATGTCTTTATTTTATTGCTTTGTATGTGGTGCTGAGGATCGAACCCAGGGCCTCACGCATGCGAGGCAAGCGCTCTACCGCTGAGCTACAATCCCAGCCCCAAAATGTCTTTATTTTATTGCTTTGTATGTGGTGCTGAGGATCGAACCCAGGGCCTCATGCATGCGAGGCAAGCGCTCTACCGCTGAGCTACAATCCCAGCTCCTGGACAAATTCTTTTGATCACAGCATGATTAATTAGAAATCAGTAGCTTTATTATTCCATATGAACAGAAATGTAAACCCTCATGTTTAAATAATTCATAAGTCAAAGAAGAAATCAAAAAAATTAAAATGACAAAATTTAACTCTAATGAGAAAGCTACACATTGGAACTAGTAGGAAAAGAGTATTAAGAGGAAAATTAGGATCTTAAAACATACAGTAAAAAGGTAGAAATGTTGGAAACTAAAGAAAGTGGAAGGAATAAAATAATAAAATATAAGTAATTGGAAATAGAATCCAAATATGACACAACAAAAATAAGATTATGGGATCTATTTACAATGTTTTCAGTAATTAAATCTCATGTACACATGTGTGTGTATGTATTTTGATCTACGAATTATTTAAACATAAATTTTAATTATTTGATCTTTATATCCAACCTATGGATTATTTAAACATGTAGGTTTTAAATTTGAGACATACAAAGTTTTAAAAAAATGTTTGTAGTTATCATTAATTTCTAAGTCAAGGCATAGGTTGGTACACTATTATAATTCACCACAATGTGACCCCAGCTATACTGAAGAATGTATACATTCTTCTTTGAAATAAATGTTCATGGAATAAGGTATCAGACAAGTGAGCACATCATTAGCCAAGCTATAGATCTCAATGTGATGCATGAGATGATTCTTCGTAGTTTTCCCACCTAGTGATCAGAGAGAGTATATTACTATCAGGGATGTGGACTGAGACCTAATCCTATAAATATGAATCATATAGAATCTTCCTTCATTGTATGTCAATAAGGTAAAAACAAAAACAAAAACTCATTTAAAAGACAGATAAATGAATCAAAGTTTTATTTTGTCTAAATCATCAAACTTCAATGATAAGCACAATATCATCTTATATCTGATGGCAAATTATAAAAAGAAATATATGTTCTGGTAACGTAATTGAGATAGAGGCTGCCTAACCCAAATATCCTTCTTGAATACCAAAAAAGATTCTATTGCAGTTAAGTTTCATCTTTCTCAAAATCTTACCCCTAACGCAATGACAAATTAAGAAAAATATCTGCAGCAATCTGAGATTCTTAAAACAGTTATATTGGCTGGAATTATAATGCAGAAAAAGGTGCTGATAATCTTGGACACTATATCTTTCCCTTTCTTTTCATTATCTACTGTGCCATGGATGGGAGGTTTGGAGAACTTTGAGACAGGAAGCCTTTAAAAGGTACCTTAAAAGCTTGAAGATAACTATGTGGAAAAGAATGACTATAGCAGGTCTGATGCTGCTTTTCTAAGAAGGGCTTGCTGCAATACTGAGCCTTGGCTTGTATCTGGGAACTTTACTGTCAGATGGCTCTAGACCCTGATATAAATCTTTCCTTAGATGAAATGAATGGTTCACCTCGCTGAAACTGTAAGCTGTTTATATGAGCAATACAATATGCTTTATTTTGAACACCTATTTCCCAAAGGGAGTCTTGTTGTTTTGTATGTGCTAGAGAGAGGGTACCTGTGTTGCCAGGCTACAGTTAAAAATCATAGGCACTCAGTCTGCAGTGAGCTCTCTGGTAGAGAACATTTCATACCTGTTGTCACAAGTCAAATGTGGAAGAATGAAGTGTGTATCGTAGGACTCTGGACATGGAAGTCTGTGTTTCCATCTGCACTTTCCCTTTGATTGTTGATTTTGCTCTGTATCCTTTCACCATAATAGGTCATAGCCATGAGAGTGACTATGCTGTCTCCAATTAGTCCTTGTAGCAAGTCATCCAACCTGAGCGGTCTGGGAACCCCCACACTGTGATACACAGGAAAGATTAAACTGTCATACAATGCTCCATGTCCTTGTTTTCTAAAAGTGGAATACAAAGGAAGAAGAGGCTTAAATTTGAACAAACTGAAGTTTATCTGGACTAACAGGCAACAGTTAAAACTTTAAAAATGTCTTCTCAAAACACCAAGGGGTTCATTGGTTATATACTATGTGAACAAAGATTTTAAACAACTAATATTATTATAACACTTCTTATCCCAGGCATGAGCCAAAATTCTTTAAGTGGATAATGTTATTCAAGCCTTACATTGTCTTTCAGCAGTATCTATAATAATTCCTACTTTTCAAATAGGAACATCAAGGCTCTGAGTGATTAAGAGATTTGCACCAGTCACGCTCCCAGTGAACAGTAGAGTCAGAATGTGAACACCAGGCCAGTGATACAGCTCTGCAGTAGAGTATTTGCCTGTCCTGTGCAGAGTCCTGGTTCAATCACCAGCACTGAAAAATAAAATAAATAGATAATATAAAACAATGCAAAAACAGAAAGTTTGTCTCCAGAGTCTAATTTCTGAACCTCTTCTTTGCCACCCTGTGTTTCACCCAGATTAATTTTTCCCATCTCTGATAGAAGGAAGAAGAATTTTGATTGGAAAGAGAAGAAATGAGGAATTATGGAATATAGAACACTTCATTCATCTGATTGTGATTATAGTTGTATAAAAAAATTAATTCACTAAGGGAAGGACATGGGGGTTCTGTTGGCCCAGAGGTCTGAAAAAGAAGAAACTGAAGATATAAAAGAGACAAGAAAATGAATTAAAAATTGACAAAGATAAATGTAACCTATTTTATAAAGTGTGTCTAGGCCAGTAGTCTGAGTGAAGGAAGAAGAAAGAACTTGGTATTTGTAAATTCAAGGAAGCTGGAATTGTGAAGTAGAGGATCAGAGAAAAAGACACTTTCTCTCTGTTTCTCTCTTGATACATAATACCTATCTAGATTGATCTGTCTATTTATCTATCTATCCATCTATCCATCCATCCATCAATCCTTCCAAAGGGGTCCTTTTAAGTCTTTGGTGGAATAATGATCTAGATTTGCATGTAAGGAAACTACCTGAGTCAGGAGACAGAAGCACATAATCATAGAAAAAGCAGAAGAATCATCCTCAGTATTAGTTTAGGGTCAGGAACAGTTGTTGTTTCTAACAGCCAAAGGGGAAAACATCCTTGCACAGGGCACTGAGTGGAGTTATTAGGAAGTTATTTTCTCAGTAGTGGAGGTAAATAAGTCCCAAATTACCCCAAGTAAAAGAAACAGGAAAAAAAAAAACCATCATAAAGTACATTGTAATAAAATTGCTAAAATCAGTGATAAAGATAAAATCTTAAAACCAGCAAGAGGATAAAAAACAAATACAGAGTCATCAGAGCTTGTCATCAGGAATCACTCAAGTCAGAAGAAAATGATGGAACATCTTTAGAGTACTGAAATGAAAAAAGGTACTGAAGTGAAAACTCTGCCCCAAATTCTATATTGAGGCAATATATTCTTCAAAAATAAAATCAAAGTAAAGGCTTTTTCAGATATAAAAAAGCTGAGAGAATATATTGTCATGAGACTACAAAAAAATAAAATACATCTTCCAGAAAGAAGAAGCATATTACCAGAATTTTGGATCTAGTACACAAAGGGATGAAGAACATCAGAAATATTAAGTATCTGAGGAAATTTTAAAACTGTCAAAATATTTTTAAAAATTTCAAAATAGACTTTTGAAGACAAAAATTACAATGAATTTTAGGTTCTATAACATAAGTCAAAGTAAAATTGTGAAAAATAACACAAAGCCCAGAAGTAGAGAAATGGTAGAATACGGTTGTAAAGTTCTTGTATTATACATAAAATTGTATAATATTAATTGCATGTGTAAGCTTAAGATTTGGATTGCAAACAGTAGAACCACCATCAAAAAACCTAAAAAGAAATTTAGCTAATAAGTCGACAATGAATCTGAACTAGAATAATAAAAAAACACTCAATATAAACTCAAATAACAAACTTCAACATGTGTGAGCTTGCGAACACCTTCGAACAACACCTTCGTACATGCAACAACAGCTGGCAAAACATAAAAGAGAGATAAATCCACAATTACCTTTGGAAATACTCCATTTTTGATAATTAATAGAAGGAGACAGAAATCAGTAAGAATGCACCAGACTTGAACAATACTATCAAACTATTTAATAGATTTAATATTTAAAGGAGACTGAATACCCAAAAGGCAAAAGAGGAAAAAAGTAACAGAAATTAGATGAAACAAATAGAAAAAATAGAGAGGAGAAGTCTTTCTCAATCATTATTTGCATTAAATGTAAAGGGCTAAAAGTATAATTAAAATGTAAAGATTGTCAGATTGATATAAAATCAACATCCAATTATATGCTATCTAAAAATCTCCAGCTTAAATATAGAGGAACAGATATTTTAGTGGAAAAAAAGAAAATTATATACAATAAAATACTAATCAAAAGAAAAGTCTAGTGCTTATATTAATACCAAATAAAGTATATTTCAAAGCAAGAAATATTATCAGGGATTAAGAGGGCCATTTTTCACTCATAAAAATATCAAATTACCAAGATATAACAAACTTTAATGTGCATGTGCTTAGTAACAGCTTCAAAGTACATGAAACAAAAACTAGCAGAACAGAAAAGAGACAAAACCTCAATTACATTTGGAAATACTCTGGTTTTAATCATTAATAGAAGAAGAAGACAGAAAATCTGTAATAATGTACTAGAATTGAACAGTACTCTCAAATTATTTAATGGAATGAACATTTAAGGGCGACTTCACCCAAACAGCAGCATAAACATTCTTTTCAAGTGCACTTGGAATATTTACCAAATAGACTATACTCTGAGACCTAGAACATATCTCAAGAAATGTAAAGGGACTGAGGTCTTCAAAAGTATCTTCTTTAATGATGACAGGATTAAATGGAAAATTAATATGAGAAACATATCTGGAAAATCCTCATATATTTCTCAGTTAAATAATACATTTCTTAATCTTTATTAAAATGGATCAAAGAAAAAATTTATAGGAAATGTACAATATTTAAAGCCAAATGAAAACGAAAGTACTACATAATGTGATTTGTGAAATGCCTGTCCTGTGCAGGGTCCTGGTTCAATCACCTGCACTGAAAAATAAAATAAATAGATAATATAAAACAATGCAAAAACAGAAAGTTTGTCTCCAGAGTCTAATTTCTGAACCTCTTCTTTGCCACCCTGTGTTTCACCCAGATTAATTTTTCCTATCTCTGATAGAAGGAAGAAGAATTTTGAAAAATGAAGACTCCTTCCACCACTCCATGAGGCCAGATTGGTGTTAAACCAATCCTATTTTGATGGACTAAATGGTCATGATCTATCCTCCTTTTTATATATTTCTGAATTTGATTTGTTAACATTTTGTAAAGGATATTTTGCATCTATTGCTATTTTTCCTATTTAAATATTTATTGTCTTTGGTTTTGTTCAGTGGTAGAATGCTTGATTAGCATGCACGAGGCCCTGGATTCAATCCCCAGCACCATTTTAAAAAAAGAAGAAGAAAAAGAAAAGAAAAGGAAGAAATGGTAAATGAAATACTTAGGAATAAATTAGATGAAATATGTACAAGAAATGCACCTAATAGCTACAAATTATTTTAAAAAGAAATTAAATACTTGGAGAATTATACTATGTTCATGCATCAGAAGATTTGATCTTATTAAGCTGTTAAAACATGACATGTAAAAGAAAAACTTAATACACCGAACTTCATCAAATTTAAGTTTGGCTCTTCAAAAGACAGAAAACGAAAAGGCAAATCAGCGACTGTGAAAAATACTTATAAAACATACACATGCAAAAGTCTTGGATCAGAATATATAAAGAAGTTACTACTCGAAAAGGAGAATACCCAGTACAAAAATAAGAGTTCAAAGATTTGAACACTTTCACTAAAAAGAAGCAAATGAAAAGATTTTCAACATTATTAGTTTCTAGTCAATTTCAAACCATAATCAGATAATGTTAACTTTGCTAATTAAAAAGACTGACAATAAATGGATGTGTTGACAAGTTACTGAACTGAAAAATTGAGATGTGTACATTTTATTTCATATAAATTATACCTCAATTTAAAATAGTTTTTAAAAAAACCTTTATAATCATTAATATGTTATATTTGAAAAGCTGTTATTACCATTTATACTTGAAATAAGAACTTTTACCCTTATCATTTAAGTGCATTCCAGTGTCTCTATGCACTATTAATATTTTTATGATGTTAATATTTACCTCTCATAGTAATAGTTGCACACATTTTGTAAAGTCAGGGTGATTTGGCTACATATAAAATAATCTCTCCTAACTTCTTGTCTGATTTATTGTTGCTTTTTTTTTGTAGCAGGGGTTGAATTCAGGAGTGCTTAATCACTGAGCCACACCCCCAGCCCATTTTTTTGTATTTTATTTAGAGACATGGTCTTTCTGAGTTGCTTAGGGCCTTGCTAAGTGGATGAGGCTGGTTTTGAACTTGTGATCCTCCTGCTTCAGCCCCCCAAGTTGCTGGGATTACAGGCGTGTGCCACCATGCCTGGCTTTTCTTATCTGATTTAATAAATTCAGTTGCTGGATCAAATTTAATTGAAATATTTTATTTTAATTAGACCAGTGAGGATTTCTAGGAGTTGCATGATCAATATAGGAATCTTTAGGCTACAGATAAGTAAAAATACTTATTTCTATCATAAAATGCCTTCACAAGGAAGAGGCAATGTAATTTTTAATCTTTGTCCATACAAGGTGAATAAGCTTGTCAATCATGAGTAAAAAATTAAGTTCAATGCACATAACTGAAAAGGCAATTTCTTGTGATGTATTCAACTGAGCTTTAAAAATTGTTTTTGCTTTTGTTTGTCTCCTAGAGTAAGAAGTACATAAAGTAGGAAGTCTAGAAATGGTGAAATGACTCTGGGCTATCACAGAAACACTGACTTTTTCTACTTTTCCACTCAGCCTGAGATTAGAGTCTTCATGCATGTCTCCTGGAAGTTGAAATACAGCTGCTCCACCTCCAGCATCACATCAGTGCCCGTGCACAAAGAATGGAAAGGGCAAAGAGCCATAGTTGCTTTGTCAACCGGCTTTTAAAGACCTTTCTGAGAAGCCACACATGACCTCTCTTTTTATTTCTTTAGCAAAAAGGATGTGACTGGCCATGCCCACCTGCAAGGGAGGCTGGGAGTTTTTAAAACCCAGAAACATTGATATCACAGTTACTTAGGATGGATTCTGATGAAGAGAATGAAAAGAAACATACAAGCAGCACAGTCTCCTCTAAGCTTTCCTCCCTGCCACCGGTGGAGGGCTGTCCATATTAAAGGCACTGCAGCTGCAGACAAAGGTTTAACCTAGTTAGGTTTTGGACCTTCTTAGACCTAGAGAATAATCCAACCACCTCTCCAGTGACCTTTGCTTGTCTTTGGTGTCAACTGAAAGAAGAGTGAGTGATTGCCCAAGCTGGCAGAGTGGCCGGGGGCTTCATATTGGATTCTTTCAGGTTACCTAACCTTGACGTACTAAACATTAAAGAAGAGGGACTTTTTTTTCTCCAAAAAATACAGGGATTAGGTTACATTTACTAAGGCTTTTAAGTAGACAATTGTGTCTACTGAAAATGCTAATGTATCGAAACTGCACACACTCAAATTATCTAATATTATTTTTTAAAATTTTTTATAAGCATGTGGGTACTGGGTAAATAGCACACTGGACCTTTATTCAATGAGGGAATTTTAATCTAACATGATTGCTTATTTTGTATCAAAAATAATTAATTTAATTTGTCAGTCAATGGATTGTGAAGTAATTCATTTACTTTGAAGAAGATAAACATTTTCCAAAGCAACTGTAATTTTTTGTAGAAAAAATACAGATATCTTTAGGAACAATAAGGAATCTAGGAACATTGCTGCCAAATGAATGGTGATAAGAGAAGCCTAGCCAATCTGCATGCTGCTCTTTATTCCTCTACTTTGATTTTTAAGACTTGTAGAATTTTACTTTGATTGACTCTACATGATGTCAAAAAGCATCCATATGCAAATGTAAAAAGGGTTTTTTATAACTCTTAGACATAGCTTTCATTTATCTGTACTCCAATTTTCTCTACACTAAAAAAAGGAATGCCTGTTTCTCATCGCCTGTGAAGAGATTTTCCTTTAAGGTTTGAATTCTTTAGCCAAATTGATTCCATTACATGAACAATATATGACTTCGCCATTTCACAATAAACAGCATTTTGTTGCCCTCATTTTAAATCCCCTATCCTCTGGTTCAAAAAGAAAAACATCTTCCCAGTTGAAACAAGTTTGGAGCCATTGCAGTTAGTAGATTTAACTCTGAAGTTATGGAAAGAAAAACAAATGGAAATTGAACTGATACTTGCTGAGTATGCCACGGCCAGGCTCGGCCCTTTCATGAGTCCCGCATGGGAACACTGTTAGAAGAGTCAGAAGACCTGGTTTTTAAACCTGGTTCTATCCTTAAGTAGGCTTGAAGTGTTAACAAGCTCCTTGGACTCATGTTTTCCAGTTGCAAAGTGAGGATGTAAAAGGGCAGATCCCTCGATTAAAGGAAGTGGGAGAAGCTCATTTTTCTGTAAATCTAATTTCACAAAGGGAAATGTGGACATGGCGCTGAGTAAAAATAATCTCCTATTGATCTGTTTTCTTCAGGAAGAATCTAACTGAGCTTCTCAAACCAAGTTGATGCTTTGAGTTTGACATTCAGCCATGTCTTGAGCAGCTAAGAGGCTTAAGACTAGGCTTCAATAATTGACACACTGGGACCCATACTTTCACCTACAGATTAAATAATAATGATGTTTGCCATTTACTTAGCACATACTTTTTTTTCCCTAAGCACCGTATTTTTCTTATGCTATTTAGCATCTGCAGAACAAAAATCTCCAAAGTGGGTTATTAATAATCCGGTTAGATCAAATGAATTCTCATAGATGTTAAAGCTTGGGTGTCAGATTTCTCATAGATCATTGCCCCCGCACTGTTGCTTTGGGCAGTGTTGGGATTCTCTAGCATTTCCAAAGTGGCATGGAATTTTTCGAGAGTTTCAGGAGAATGCTAAAATATATCAGAATGCAAAGTTGTCCCAAAAAACTTTGGAATTTGCTCAAATGTGAATTACAGGTAAATAAAATGTTATGAATGTGTTAATATTTGGGCTGAACTTAGAGAAAAAGTAGGGTTTTGACATTCAAGATAAGAAGAGGGAGGTGGAAAAGACTGGTGATGTTCAGGAACCACTGCATGTCCTACTCACACAGATGAGTAGAGGGACTTGAAACTCAACTGGGCAATAATATTCAAATACAGGAAGACAGCAAAACTCAACGTGTACCAGTTATGTCCCAAACTAGAGTCTTCCCAGTTAACATTTTAAGGTCCTTTAATAGAGGTGGGTGTAGGTTTCACGAAAGTGTTTGTTTGATTTACTTGAGAATGAGGGTTCCTTGAAGTCTTGTAAAAAGGATGTAACCAGATTGATGCCTAGTTTTAAAGAGAATACACTGTCAATTGTCTATGAAATATATTAAACATACAGGGGAAAAGTGGAAAGCAGGAGACCTTTTAAAACTAAATGGAAGGGCTGAGGCTGTAGCTCAGTGGCAGAACACTTGCCCAGCATGTGTGAGGCACTGGGTTCGATTCTCAGCACCACATATAAATAAATGAATAAAATAATGGCCTATCAATGTCTAAAAAATAATTTAAAAAAAAAAAAAACTAAATGGAAAATACCTTAGATGTACAAATGCTTTCCTCACCCTACCTCCCAAGGAGAGAAATTTATACTTATTCACTTTTCAGATAATGATGATAAATTTGATGAATAATATTCATTAATATTTTCTGAGCACTTAGTTCTATACCAAATCTATAATTAGTCATCACAAGGTTGATAAAATCGGCCTTATTTGACAGAAATAGAAACTGAGTTTTAGACACATGAGGGAATCTACTTAAGACCATATATTTGTTAAGTGTTGGGTGTTGGTGCTGGCTTGTTTTCAGCTGTGAATCTAGCAATTGTGTTCCCAACCACTGTGGTATCAAAGAATAAAAATAAGCCAAGTGAAAAGGGAACTTGCAATTTTAGAAAAAAATACCCTTCCTTTCCTTTCCTTTTTTTTTTTTTTTTGGTACCAGGATTTAACTCAAGGGCACTCGACTACTGAGCCACATTCCCTGCCCTATTCTGTATTTCATTTAGAGACAGGGTTTCACTGACTTGCTTTGCACCTCGCCTTTGCTGAGGCTGGCTTTGAACCTGCAATCTTCCTGCCTCAGCCTCCTGAGCCACTGGGATTACAAGTGTGCGCCTGGCTAAATTTTTTTCCTTTTAAGTGAAATTAAAATATTGGCTTGAGGGGCCTGGATGGTGAATCAGCTAATGCATAAGGTTAAGAGCATTGCTGAGGGGCTGGGATTATAGCTCAGCGGTAGAGCGCTTGCCTCGCATGCGTGAGGCCCTGGGTTCGATCCTCGGCACCACATACAAAGCAATAAAAATAAAGACATTGTATCCATCAACAACTAAAAAAATATTTAAAAAAAAAAAAAAAAAGAGCATTGCTGACACTCATCAGACTGTTGGAAGTAACTCATTAGATACAGAACCAATCAAAGGGCCCAGTGAAGAAGAAAATTCCTAAGTTCTACTTCATAGGACCCAGAAACAATTGGTTGAGAATAGGAAGCAGGGACAAAATAACTATTGTGCTTCCAAATATCAAGATTTGCTGAAAAAACTGGGGCACCTTCTGTGGGAATCTCAGTATTATCTGTGGAGTAGTATTGCAGTGTGGAAACATGAGGGGAGAATATGCTGGAAGGAGAGGCTCAGGCAACTCCCTGGCACAGCTATTCTGAGTTTCAAAAGGTCTCATGTTGAAATCAACTTGCTGTTGAGGTGACTTGTCAAGAACTGAGAATAATTGCAACTGGACTGCAAGTCCCAGTGCTAAATAATCTTTTTCATGGCATTATTTTCATTGCCTGTGATTATATGGCTACCCATGGAGACCAAATTATTCCTATTGTAGTTCCCACACCTGGAAAGGATCACAAGGCCATTTAGGGTGATCTTCTGGATTATTGGCATTTTGGTGAATTCACTATTGGTCCAATTTCTGGATCTAGAACTCTGAAGGCCAATTTATCATTGAGGTAAATCTCAGTGGAATTTATTCATACTATCCAAATGCACAGGAGGCTGAGTTATAAGCCAGAATTATTAATTTTAAAACCTCAAATTCATTTTGAAATGTTTTAGAATATAAATAATAGGAGGTTGGGTGGCAATATGGGAAGAATATATGGTCTGCATTTAACAAAGCTGTTTCTGAGAACTTCATAGAGCTAAGTGACCTTGAGCAACTTCTTGACACCGTTGAGCCACAGTTTCCTTTGAGAAATGGAGATAATATTATGTCAAAGTTTAGTTTGACTCTGGAATAGTCAGCTCAAGGGCAATAAGCACTGACTGAGAAAACAACATAGGCTGCTAAGGCTGGCCCCAGGAATTATGACTGATTGATTCAAGATGCAGGATCTCAGAAAAGTAGTTTGATATAAATCAGGCTCTGAGGATTACCAAGAGTCTCAATCCAATGATCAGACTGTACAATATCAGAGGAGTCTCCATTGTGAAAACCTAGATTATAGTTTCCTATAAGTTTCCTATAGTTTCCTTCCCTGCTTCAACTGCTGCAATAATAAATACTAGCAAAATCATCGTTTTGATTAAATAGTATTGGGTTCAAGGTCTGGCTACCATGGAGTTGGAAGACCTACATGGAGCAAGCTGATGTAACATCACAAGAGGAAAGATTAATATAAAACTAAGCCATGTTCAAGCATGTGGTGACACATGACATGCCTTCCTTCATGTCCCCCAAATTTTGCCAGGGCAAAAGCAATTCTCCATTGTTGTCAATTTAGTTTGAATGACTAGTTTACCGGCCAAAACAAACTGCAGGTCTACTTCTTTTTCTGTTTTTTGTGTTTGTTAATACCCTAGCACATTAAATAGAAGGAAATATTAATTATATGGTAGTACATTATGCAAATAATGTAAGGCATCTTTGGTGGCTTAATTCGCTTAACAACCCACATCTTCCCTGCTTCAACCGCTGCAATAATAAATACTAGCAGTAATAAAATAGCTTTAAAATACATAGTTGAAACAATAATGTCAATATAAAATAAATTCCTGTTATTTCTTCCAATAGAAGCACTCCTGCCCTACATTATGGGAGCTTCTTTAGGAAATAAATTAACAGAAGAGGACCAGACTATAAGTTGGGACAGGATGCGGACAGTACAGCTATTTGCTTCCTTCATCTGTGTGAAGGGACCAGGAGACCACGTCTCTGAGCGTGTAGCAGCCTGGAATCCTACCCAGGTGTTATCACCCTTGGAACTAGTATTACATAGCTTCATCTTTTGGGGGGAAGAATTCTTCTCAGGGTTAGGGGACCTTCCTGGTTCTTAATAAGGAAAGATAGTGCAAGCTGATGCAGAGAACTGTGAGATTTGTGAGAGAGACAGGAAGATCAAAGGTCCAAGAGCCTCAGTCCCCCAGTCTTGCTAGCTGAGACCTTAGGTTTGGTGTCTCATCCTGCAGACAGCTGGAGTATCTCAGAAAACAATCTTAGCAGAAGAACCATCGAGGTTGGGTCTGTCTGTGAAGTTAGGGTAAATGGGGAAGTCTAGTCTGATGCTGCTATGGTTTGAAAGTATCATCCAAAGTTTATATGTTGGAAACTTAATGCCCAGTTTAACACTGTTGGGAAGTAGGGCCTAATAAGAGGTGATTAGGTCATGAAGGCTCTGTCCTCATAAATGAATTAATATCATGATTGCAGGAATGGGTTATTATGAGAACACATGTATCAGTGGAGGACATCGTGTTCATCAAAATAAACCAAATGCAGAAAGACAAGTATCACATGGACTATCTCATATGTGAAAACTAAACAAGTAAACTAAAGTCAAATAAAAAGATGACCTCAAAGCAGAAGAGGAATTACTGAGGAAGGAGAAGGGTACCAGGGGAGGAGAAGAGGGAGGGGACAGGGTAATTAAGAGGGTGGATATGGTCAAAGCAAAATATATGCATTCTAATAATTATACTTTTTGAAAAAAGCAAGTTCTGCTCCCATTCCTTGTTCTCTTGAGCTTTCTTGCTCTCTACCTTTTGCCGTGGGATGATACAGCAAAAACACCCACACCAGATGCAGATGCAGGCCCCTTGACCTTGGATTTCCCAGTCTCAGTAACTGCAAGAAATAAGTTTCTGTTTTTTATAAGTTACTCAGCCTCAGGTTTTCCTTTATAGCAGCATAAAACAGACTAAGATAGGTGCCAGACTAAGATAGGATTCCTTTCTGAATCTAGAGGAGCATTTCCAGATCTATGTTGCTCATTTAGAGAACCCCTCATAGGACAAGGGCCTGCATTCTAGTGGTCCAGAGCCTGAGTAGCAGATGGCAGTGCAGTCACCTGGGAGAGCATCACAGCTACCAAAGAACTACAGCTTTGATAAAGCTCTTATGGAATAACTTGAATATATTGCAAGTTAAAAAAATAAAATAAATGAATGTAGAAAAAGTGAAATATGAGTGTTAACCTAGGTTACAGTAACATCTTTATATAGGAATTTTCTTCTTACTTCTTTTAATCTTTAAGAAAAGTAAAGCACACATCCTCTCTTCCCACATTCCTGTGTTAGATTTTTAAGGACCAGTGTGTAGCAGTTTAGTAGGAAAGACCCTTGGTTACCACAATACATTTATCCTGCTTTGCCAGCCTGGACTATCAAACAAGAACATTTTCTTTTTGTATTCAGATGAAATGATGCTGAACTTGCATACTCCCTGTTGCAAGAGCTTTTCCCTTGTCTGCAATCTCTTATGATAATTGCAACAAACCCAGGGATGCTTTCTTAGCCCAAGTCAATTCAAAGTTTCCTATTCTATTTTTCACTATATTGTTGCCATACTACCATCACTAAAACTCAGCTGGTCTTGACATCCTAATATCTACCTTGTCTACCAAGTGCAATATGCTTTGAACAGAGTACGCACCTCAAGACCGACCCAATGACCCTGTAAAATGGCGCAACCCCTGGTCTCTCTCCAAGTGCATTGCCTGCTAAAGCACTTCCTAAAAGAGGATTGAGGCATAATATGTGCTTGGATGTATTAGCTCCCTAGAGACGCCATAAATGTCACAAACTAGATGGCTTAGAACAACAGAAATGTACTGCTTCCTGGTCCCAGAGCTCAGAGTCTAAAATCAAGGTGTTGGCAGGGCCACGCTCTCCATAAGGGCACTAGGGAGGATCCTTCCTTGGTTTTTCCTACCTGCTTGTGGTTGCTTATAACACTTAGTGTCCTTTAGCAGAATACATTCATTGCCCCAACCCCAATATCTTCAAAAGCCTTGACACTGCTAGCCCCAAGTGATTTGGTTCTCTCCCTCCATGAGATGTGTTTCATTCATTAGTGACCTGGGCTCATTTTCTGCTATTTGGGGCTTTAAATCTAAACATACAAACATACACACACACACATGGAACATTTGTCCCCCAGTTTTTTTGGTGTAGGCTGAGATTGGGATCCACGTACTGACTCTTTCTCTGCCTCTTGCTTGCTTTATTTTTATGTATCAATCTCTCAAGAAGAGATAGGTCTATTCCTTTCATTTCCAAGTCTGTTCTTATTTCTTTCCCCATCATGAGTGCCTCTTTTCAGACCTCCTCCTCGTGCCGTAACATTACCTACTTGTGGCACCCATTTATGTTGTGTCTCCTATCTAGTGCACCTTATTTTCTTATTAGTTGATTTAATTAGTGACTATTTTCTGAGAACTTAAGATGTGCAAGAAATCATTCCAACATCATAACAGATACCAAGATGAGTGAGACAAAGATACACTCCAATGTTAATGAGATGTCACGAAGTGTCATTAGATTAGAAGAAAAAATAAAAAAGGAAAGCACAGGAGAAATCTTATGAGAGTCTGAGGCCAGGAGGGTAGGTACTGAAACTGCACTTGAATTAACAAGTACTGAGAGAACCCTCAGATCTCCCTTGTAGTTCTTTACCACATTCTCCAACTTTAACCATAGTAACCAATCCCTTGCTTTAGAACTACAAGGGAAGATATTGAGAAGAAAGTGGAGATAATCCATAAAATAGAAAGAAATGAAGACCTTGGAAGTCTACCAACCAGACCACTCCCAAGGTCTTTTGTGCCTTACCTGAATTTACTTGTATTTCCTTTCTTCTTAATCTTGGCTGTATCCCCTCAGTTACATTGAGTATACATAGAAAAATTGGGGGGGGGGGAGGGCTAAGAAAAAAGTCTTTTTAAAAAAGTTGCAAGCAGTTAAAAAGGTCAGAATATCTATTCAAAATTTGGGGAATTTAAAATATTGATCTGTATTTCTACAGAAACCCAAAAGGACACAGAAAGTATTATTGTCTTAAAGAGAAAGTCTTTCAGCAAACCAATGGGAGTCCATTAGACTGAGATGGCTCTAGGGCCTTGGGTTCCTACCCAACCAAACTAGAACCCACCTAATGTAAACAGTAAAATGAAATGTAAGCTTAACTAATCAGAAACCACAAAATGAACTTCTAGCTAGAAACTCCACTTTAACCAATCAAATACACGTCCTTTGTCCAGCTTCTGTGAATTATGAAAGCTTTTCCCTTGTGCCACCTTAGAGCAAGACCATCACGTGAGGTCTGGCACTGCCCAGTTTATAAGTCACTGTCTGCTCCAATAAACTCTGTAAAATTGGAATGTGACTAAGTTTATCTTTGAAAAGAACCAATGAAGCCCTGTGTGAGGTGCCCTCTACTTTTATTTCATTCAACACTCAAGGAAAAAACGCAAACTAGGGATGATAAAAGCAAGAGTTTCTGAACCAATATCATCGCTAAGCACTCTGTCAACATGGATTTCCTGTGACAGCACCGTGTGAGCCTGGCATTTACAATTTTCTATAGATGTATAAGATTCTCACAGACACAAATTTTGAAAATTTTTTTGAAAATTTTTTCCAGGTACAAACTGGAGCACTGAACATCAACCTAGGGACTAAAAGAAAAGATTATGAGGAGTGAATGGGAACAAACTAAAAGAGGAATTCAGTGTCAGGGCCAGAAGGGCCTTCTCTTCACAGATACTGAGATTTTTTTTTTTAATTTGTGTAGTCCAAGCTCTGCATGCTATGACCATGACCCACTTTTTTTTTCTTTTTTTGTTACCGAGGACTAAACCTAGGGGTGCTTAACCACTGAATGACATCCCCAACTCTCCTTTTTATTATTTTATTTTATTTTTTTATTTGTTCTAATGAGTTATACATGATAGCAGAATGCATTTTGACTCATTGTACACAAATGGAGCACAACTTTTCATTTCTGTGGTTGTACACATAGAAATGAGTCGTATCATATGTAAAGAACTCAAAAAACTTAACACCAAAAAAACAAACAACCTAATCCCCCTCCTTTTTAAAAATTTAATTTAGAGAAAGGGTCTTCCTAAGTTGCGTAGGGCCTCGCTAAGTTGCTGAGATTGGCTTTGACCCTTTGAACCAAGGTGTGGCATGGAAATCCTGGTGGCTATTTCTAAAGGAGCTACAGTCTTCTGCCACAATCTAGACAACACAACTTGTCTTGGAGTTTACTCACTTCTCACCTCCCTCTGACATGGAACTCCAGCTCCCACCTGTCAATACCTTGTCTTTCTGAGCTCCTAAGCCAGTAGCTACATTTGGGTTTTAACTTCCCTTCTGATAGGAATCCAGCTCTAATGTTCTGTCTTCTGACTTGTTGCAGGACTTCAGCTTCAAAAACTAAACCAAACCAAAAAAGACTTTGTTGACAACTGCATTTCCTGTCTCTTCTGTACAGATATCCCAGTTCAATAAGGTCCTCTTGGCATGACATCCTCTTTCTGGTCTGTTCATGCCATCTCCGATAAACCTTTGATGGACATTGAGTTAACCTGTCGTGGACACTACCCTAGCTAGCTATACGCTGGTGAGAAGCATGACTATATTTCAAAGAAATTGAGAAGTTAAAAGAATATGCTGAAAAAAATCTTAGCCCAGTTGAGTTAAGGAACCAACTAATCTTTATCCTTGAGTCCAACATTTTCTAATGTAATTTTCTTTGAAGATGGAAGAGTCTCATTTCCGTGTAGGCCAATTTAGTAGCCACTAGTTGTAGAGAGCCATCCGTAGGCTGTGTGGACCACTGTGTATTTTAGTCATTTAAATAGAATGTGGTGTCTAGGAACAGCCAGTCGATATTTCTTCTGGTTGACTGCCCAGACACTCTGAGCCCTATTCAAGCTCTTTCAAAGATCCTACACAGCACTGGAAATGGGGTGACCTGTTGTAGCCACACAGCCCCTCTGAGATGGCTGTGACCTGCCAAGATGCCAATCAACATGCTGACTGCAAGACATCAGGAAGCAAGACTCCTCCCTTGAAATCTTATCCCTGCCATTGATGTACTCCTTTAAATAAACCATGGGATCCATTTTGTCTTGTCTTGCCTAGCCCCTGCATGGGCTAGGATCTGTCAGGGGCTCAATCCTTTTGAAACTATAATTCTCCCTTTGTCTTTTGTTCTTTACTAATTATTCTAGATTTTAATTTCTCAGGTGGCCTACATCCTCCTGGGCAGGAAGAAGAATCCCCCAAAGGAGACAATGGACGTCTCCCTTTAACTAGTCACTTATGGTTATTTAGTACTTGAAGAGTCACTAGAGTGACTGAAGATCTGGATTTTCAATTTTATTTAATCTTAATTTAAATTTAGATTTAATTAGCAATATGTGCCTAGTAGCTCCTGAGATACATAACAGATCTACTCTGTAAGTTTATGTTCTGTGACAGAACAACATTTAAATGATCAGAAGGAAGTGATGAAATTGAATTGATTTGTTTTGATAAGAACTTTGTAAGATCTTCAAGGTAAAATGAAAAAAGAGATGATGAGCTTGAAAATGGAAGTGAATATAACCGTGTAGCTAGTGAGGCTGATCATTATTTACATGTTGTTGGAGATGACTTTTTCATCTATCTAGTTCCAAACACCTTTCAAGAAATACAGAAAATCTAACAATGATGAGGACATTTGAAGGTTGTTCAGTCCAGATTTCCAAAAGCTGGGTGCCATCTGTAGAAGCTCAGGGCCTAAGCTTCCCTAATGAGTGCCTTAGTCACTCGATAAAATTGCTAGGCTCCCATTTTTAATCTATTTTCCAATAAGAGATAGATTAAGGAATTATTTTGGCATTTTGAAATTGTCTCTTCTAATTTCTCTGAGTCTAATTTACTGTTTACTTCAAATAAATTGCTTCATTAGCATTCATGTACAACGTGTTATACAAACTTTAAAAATAGAAGATGTAAAAATTGAGGTGATATATTTGATTGTGAGATTATCTTAGCCTGAAACTGGAAATCCAGAGAAACAAAGAACAAGAGCAGTTAAGAAAAGAGACTTATTATCAACTCCAGGGAGCACTTCCATTGTAAAGCCTCAGGGAGAATATTTTTGTATGGTACCTAAAGACAGTGACTTTGTGAAGAATTTTAATTAGTCCAATTCAACCATAAGATGGTAAGACTTGGGGTTCCACGGACTTACCTGTAATTAACAAAATTATTTAAACAGAGAAGTTTAAAAATAAAGTTATCTAAATCTGAGATTAGTATCATTTATGTCCCTATCCAATGGAGTGATTCTAGAGAAGATGTACTCTACAGTGTAGACAAGGAAAAAGAAAGGGTGCGTTGAGAAATAAGTTAACAATAACAATGCCATAATATTCAAATGCAATTGAAAGTAAACTAATACAGGCACAAAACCCTCAGCATTCTTTCCAAATTTTCCCTCAAGAACTCAAGCAATCTCCAGCAACTGTGGTTTTGAATGTATATTTACATAATTTACCTAATGACTTTCTGGTTATTCCCCAATTTCTTTAAAGACTTGTAATTTCGTTAGATAGAAATCTAATTTTTGTTAGATAGAAATCAGTTCCATTAAAACACACTTGCTTTATTAAACAGAATACTGGATCTCTATATGTGCAGTAAGGTTACAAAGACAGCCCCTGTCCCTCCTTCCCTCCTTCCCTCTCTTCCTTCTTTCCTTCATGTCATATAGCTTGTTGAATGAAGACAGAATAAGAAAACACAGTAATTTGATATTTTGCTACTCAAAATATTTGTGAAACCTTCTGTCTCCCAACCAGGACTTCGCAGCAGTGTAGCATGATTGCAGGTGACTGTGCGGCCCTCTCCTCTGTCACATCTGTCAGTGCTTCTCTCAGAGACAAAAAGGTTGCTTTCCATTCTCAAGTACTCCCTTTATTTATCTTATTAAGTCTTTTATTTTTGCATAGAAATGAGGAGATGTTTTATGGCTCATATCACTGTCACTTGGCAGGCAACTGATTTATCATATGTGACACTAGAAAAAATAAAACACTAATTTATATTCATGAAGTTCTCATTTACACTCTCTAAACAGATATGATACAGTCTGCCTAACCTTTCCAGAAAGTTTTGGAGCTCTGTCACTTTGTGACATTTTCTCTCTAGGATAAGTAAGAGAAAAACAGTATGAAAGGTTGAAAACATCACATTACAAATAAAATTGAATTGAATATTTCTTAGATAAATGAAATTTGGAAGGAATTACTAAGTGGAGCTTTAGTTCCTGAACTTAATTTCATAATACTTCAGAAGACAGAACAGAAAATTTGGGCTTGAAATTTGAGGATTATGACAACATGTGTCACATGTACAAACCAATATCCATTTTGGCAGATAAGCAAAGAAAAGTCAAAAGTCAGTAATCAGTAAGTACTATATAAGTTCAGTTAGAGAAACCTGTATGTGGAGTCTCACCTATGAATTAATAGTATACCAAACTTACTCTTTTTTTCATGGATAAATCTTTAAATTTTTACCATATCACATATTATAACCAAACCAAAGTGAACAGAAAAAAGATAACTTTGTCTTTTTATATTTTTAGGCTTTTATTCTTTTGTTAGATACCCTAATGTGTCTAGTGAAGACAGATAGGATTGAAGGGCTTCAAGTTAGTTTAAAAATCTGATTCTTAGACAAGCTTTTCCAAGTTCTCAGGTTTGGCTAGGTTCTCCTCTTAGTTCTGTAGCCCTTGAGATTTCCTCTCCTTAGGACTTTGTACAATTGTAAGATAGGCAATTATGTTGGAAATATTTATGTCCTGGACACTCATCATTAGACTAAGCTCCATAATAAAGATGCTGCAATGGTCGCATTCCACACTGCTACTCAGGAATGGACATAAGACCTCTCTGGGATGTATGCTGTAATTGGTCAAAAAACACATTGAATTCAAGAGTTTTGATTTTTACAATTATCCTTAAAGTATTTATTGCACTCAAAGTTGCATAAGAATTTCTGTGGGTTGGGTCATTTCCTGTGAAGGAAATTGGTTTTGGAGTAAACTGACTGAACTGGTTCAGTGCATCACAATATTGGATTCTGTTAGGGCTCAGGGATGAGTTTTCCTTTGCATTTGCAATTTACATCTTGGAAATGAAGACAGAAAGTAATGTGTGGACAAAGCATTTATGTGATGAGGCCACCATTAGGTTTATTGTGTGGCTAAGCAACTTTCAGCAGGAGTTACAGCTGAGGAAAATAAAGAGGCGGTCTCAAATGGAGATGAGAGACATCGTTGCCCAGAGAGGTGGGCAGGTATAGGAAGCTTCAGAGTTAGGAATCAGTACTGGAAAATTTCCAATCTCAGGAGAGCAGAGCTAAACAAATTGAAATATGATATGAAATTTTGTGGAGGATGAGATTGTAAAACAGCTTATTGGTAAAAATACCAATTGACAGTTCTGGTATTTTGGAGTGTGGAATGTGAGCCCCTTTAGAAATATCATAACATACGTAAAGATAAGGCAAAACTGAGCATATTGTTCACAAAGTCAAGGAGAAGGGGTAGGGGGTATCAGCAAGGTATGTGACTTTGGGGTCTGGTTTTCAGATTAAGATTATGAAGATTAGCTAAGAATCATGATATAACAACATAAAATCAGTGGACACAGCAAGAAATGGGTTTTGTGGTGAAGTTTCAAAGAGTCTTAAAGTGTCAACAGTCATTTGATGCTGTCTATTGAAAAGCTGGATAGTCTAGTGTTGGAGAACTTTCAAAAATGAAAAAGGAAGTTATCTGTAACATCTATCTTCATGAGCAAGAAATTTCTGGATGTGAGAGCACTTGGTTGATGAGGATAGTAGAAGAATAAGATCCTGCTAAGAGTGGCCAGTAACCAGCATGGGTGTGGATGGCTTCCCGTCTTGGCTCTCTCTTGCTGTACACAGCATTCTTATGTTTTATCAAAAGGAGGCTCCTTGGAAAAGCATTGGGAAGATAATAACTACCTTAGCACAGAACTGTAAAAGTCAACACTGGGAAGAGGTATAATATTTTCATTTTCTATCACAAGCAAGACTTATTCCTTAACCTCTATTTTGAGATGTCTCTTGGAACTTGTGAATTTAAATCCCTTCACTACCAGATTCCCAATGAAATAAACATAAAGCAATAAACAGGATGCTGGAGCAAGAGAAAATGGGAAAATTGCAGATGCTGCATTTACTTGTTTAATTCCTTTGCTTAGAGACTTCCAGAAATATTTGGTGGGGGAAATTATTTGTAGTGGAGATGGATAAAATAAACTTACAATTATCAATGTATTATGTATATGACAACAACCGTCCAAGCAGTATAGTATTTCTGATAGGTATATGAGAAAATGCTACTAATGGACCAGCTATAATTTCCTTTGTCTTATTATATGCTTGGTTAAAAATGGCCACTCTCCTAATCAAATGAATACCAAATGAAGGGAATGCTGTGATTCGATTTTTAAAATGTGAAAAATGTTTCTAATAAAATAGTTATCTAATTTTTTGGAAAAAAAACATTACAACTGGATGAAATGTATTAAAAATATAGACAGGGAATCAGTATGTCAAGAACTCTATGGAAGAACACAAGACCAGTGTGGCCTGAGGTTTCAATGTTTCAAGAAATGTTAACAATTCAAATTTTTATTTGGCAGCTTCCTACTTATAATGTTTTAATGGTTAAAAAAATAACACACATCTGAAGGTTTAATTTTTCCCAGAGGCCTTATCTTTTTTAATAGCTAAATTCTAAAGACAAAATAGTCAATGAGCAATTGACTTTCCCCTTACCTCTCTCTTTCAGTCAGATAGGAGGCCACTGGTGCTGGTTAATTTCAGCCTAGAAGCATCCTCTACTGCCTAAAACAGGACCTGATTTTCCCTTATTGGTGGTTACTTTTCTCTTAGAAGTGAGGGTCCTATATATTTCCCTGTTAAACTTTGCAATACCCTTGGTTACCACTTACCTGAGATAATAAAGTAAGTAATCAACTAGGAACTTCTCTTGAAACTAATTAACTAATAGATAATAGAAAGAAAAGTTCTAGGGAAATGGTTGTACTGTACAAAAGAATCACTTATTCAAAATGTAGATACAACCAAAATCAAAACCTACACAGTGATGCTCAATCTTCAGTATGCCTCGTAATCACGGGAGAGCTTGTCACAGCACAAACTGCTAGTCCCCACGCTCAGAGTGTCTGAGTCAATGGTCTGGGGAGTTGGGGGGAGGTTGAGAATTTCCGTTTCAAGAACGTTCCTAGACAATTGCTGTTGTTGGTGGTCCTCAGACTATACATTTTGAGAACCACTGATCTAAAGTAACAAGATATAGGCAGCCTGTCCAGAGTGAGCCCTGGAGGCCCTGGGAAGCTATGCAGGAGCTGAAAGTGAGGATGGGAGAAACTGGAATGACTTTATCTGCTTCTTAATTTCTCCTTGGGTCTGGTGACGGAGTCTGACACTTCATGGTTTTACAGACTTTGCCATCAGTTCATTCAGCATTTATTGACACTTGCTATGTGCCAGACATTGTGCTAAGCATAGACTATAACTTGTTATTTCATAATCATTTGAACAAATATTTATTCAGTAAATATTTATCAAATATCTACTATTTACCGGGACATGGGCAAGTGGCTCTTAAAAGACAGGTCTCAGCTGCCATGAACCAGGAGCCCTGATGCTTGGTTTCTCTGTTGTCATTCACATTTGGAAGATGGCCTAAAAAAAACAAAAACAAAAACAAAAAAAACCTGACTCTCTTTCTGTATAAGCCAAACAGAGCTCAATAGAGCCAATTGCTTGTGTTGTCCTAAGAAAAGATGTTCTGCACAGATCCTTGAAGCTTGAGGGTTGGGGGGCCCTACTGTCCGAACCTTGTTGACAGCTCTGTCCTTTGGGCCCACTGGGGGACAGTGAGCACTTTCTTATTACAAGCAACCAGGCTTCCCATGGTCGCCTCTGCTTGGCAGCAGGACCCTAGACACACTTTTTCTAAAAAAAAGTGCCTTTTCAGGAAAGGCAAAAAATGCATGTAAGGCAAGCTGTCAAAGCCTGTCCCAACACAGCCTTACTGCAATGCTTCATAGAAAACATGCTGTGTGCTCCACGGGATTCCTGCCCTTTCTCTGCATCTACAGACAGTGGTTAATAGAGGTCATAAAGTCAAAAACACAAGCATTTCCCCATTTATACAGACTGCTCCATATTACACCTGATGACAAAGAATTTTCCTTTTCATTTTTTAATGTGAAAAACAGGGCTGAGGAGAACTGGGAATCTTCTGGTAGTTCTCCATTGCTTTTTTGGATCCAGACTTCTTTATATAAATATGATAAAATGATACTTAAGGCAAGAAGGACTCTTGGTCTTATCTTGCTTTTGTTCTTTTGATTTCCTGAGTCCATAGATTTTTTTTAAAGTCTAAAAATATAAATTATTAGCTAGGGAACAAATATTGATGATTTCAAATGTGTTTAAATGGAATGGTTCCGTGAGTGTCAAGGTAGAGATCATTTTGAGATGTTGTTATGGTTTTTAAATAGTTGTATTAATTTTTAAATTTGAAATTGTTGAGCTTGCAATATTTAAACTGAAAACTCCATGATATACCTGGATTTTGCTGATTCAGCTCTATATTTCTCTGGGACTTATGGGTGGCAGACATTCAATATGTGTTGGTTGAATACATGCATGATAGCATGAGGAAATGAATGAAGTATCTGATCCACCCCTTCCTCTATGGATGAGGAGAAATCTCTGGGGAGTGTGGTGATATCTTCCAGGCCTCCTTGCTAGGCAAGCAAGTGAGAAGCTTTCTTTTGCCTTCTAGGGTGGTGTTTACCCCACTACATCTGCCAGATCCCCACTGATTCCTACAGACAAGTGTACTTGAGATTTGAGGCGGCCAAGGAAAGTGAACCAAGTTCAGAAAAGTAAATATTTTAATATGACCAATTAAAATACAAAATAACATTATCATAGTGTAACCCATCCCCAACACAGGAGATAAATATCAGGGAAATTTGATACAGATTTTAATTTATAATCCTAGTCTCAGCTAAAGCTCTCCATAAAAACTACAAAATCCATTAAAGTAGTTTCAGGGAAACATATGCACACCTTTTACTACAGTTATTTTAATGGACTTGATAAATTGAGTTCACCAATAGGTGGTAAAATCTCTGTTCAGCTGGAAGGAAAAATATCTAATTTCCATATGTGCTCAGGAAACTATTTAAACTTATATTTCTTATCTTTGCTGCTTGTTAATAAGGATTACTTGACACTGGTGAATATAAAATCTTAATTGGTCCTAACCATTCTCTGTGTTTATCTCCTGCAGACTGTATCTCAGTGAATAAGCCACTCAGTTCTCAACCTCTCATGGCCTCACTCAGCTCTGCCAGTTAAACATTACATAATTCCAACTGGCCCTTTTCTTTCTGTTCCCTTTGGCCAAATTCAGGTGCTCAGCACCTCCTTCCTGGCTTTCACAATGTCATTGGTTATTACTTCAAAACACAAGACTGAGATGACATTTCTAAAACCCACGGATAGCACACCACGGCCAAGAGAATGAAGTCCTGCAATGGGAGCAAAGTGCTCAGGGCCCCTACAGCTTTGCTCCGGTGACTCCTTCTAGAGTCATCTTTGTGTCTTTTCACACAAACCCTGTTCCAGCCCCACTGGACTCCTGTGTGTCCTCTTCAGAGTGTAAATGAGAGGGGCAGCAGAGTGTAGCTGTCGTGAGGAGGGGCTCTGGACTCACACTCACTGGTATTAAAAGCTACTTTGCCTTGAACTGGGTGTCTTTGAATTGATTGCCTCCGTTTTCTGAATCTCTGTCTCCTGGTCCATGAAACAAGTGGTGATGGAGCCTCCCTGGTAAGACTATCAAGAGTTTACATGAGACCCAGCATGCTTACCACATCAGGTGCTGGGAGCACATCATTCATTATTGTCACCATTCATGCTGTTGTTCCTGATCCACTCCCAATGTCTGTGGGGAACACACTCACCCCACATGGTACTTACCACTTTGGAAACCAATAAAGCATTTTTCTGGATACATGCAGGACATTTGTTGTGCTTTGAATTGCTATTAGGAGTTCTTCTGTCTTCATATCTCCCTACAGAAGATGACATTCCTGGGGCAGGATTGTCTGCCCCTTTGCTTTGCCAGCACCTGGACACATGCTCAGAAGTGTCTGGTGGAGCAGAAGAAATTTACCTGTGAGTCATTCAAAGTACTTTATGTTTAAATTAACATATCCAGGAAAATAAGTCTGATAGAAGACTGCTACTCTGGTACCACTGTGTAAACATTAATATCACTCATCATGTGAATACTTGTTGAATATCTACCATCTTCATTATGCTAGGCCCTGGAGAGGCAGCAGTAAAAAAGAGAAAGTAATTCAAAAGTACATTTCCTGCTCTCCAAGAGCTTCTATTCCAGTAGATAGAGAGAATAAAGAAGGTAAGTGCCACAGGTTAATAAAAATAATATAAGCAAGAAAGATGGATAAATGAAGAGTTACTGTGTAATATTGGTGGGGAGTGGTTCAAGTAGACTTCCTTGAGAAGTTGATACTTGAGCACTTGAGCAAAGACACAAAGGAAAAGGAAACTCGCAGCTATGGAAGTGGTGGGGGAGAGGGTTGATTCCCAGGCACAGGGAATGGCGATGTGATAGAGCTTTCCAGTACAGTTTAAGGACCTGCCAATGCTATCTGTGTGGCAGGAGCATGTGACTCCAGGGAGGACTGAAGTCAGAGGTGATGGGAGGTGGATCTCATAGAACCTGTGGAGTTCATACCATTTGACTATAAAACTTTCCCTCAGTCCTTCCCCCACCATAAGCCACCCCCAGGATCAGGTCTTTTCTCTCCATCAAAGAAAATTTTTTGTCCCAGTTCATAGTCCGCCTGTCTTCTCCACTTTTCCCAATAGTTCTAGATGTTTCCAACATTCCTATAGACAAAGCATCTACTGAGGTGGTGGCACAACTCCGGTCTCCTTGCTCAGGGGAGATTTCTCTCTTCTCCCATCAGCCCCTCTCAACTTAGACCATGATCCACTTGAAAACTGCTCCATCAGACACTTCCTACTATGCAGGATACATTCTTCCAGCCTCTTTCCCCACTGGATCTCTCTTGGTTCCTTAGAGACCTTCAAGCTGATGCTGCCACCACTTTGTCACTTTCCCACTGCACAGGGTTGGTGAGCTTCTTTTTCTGTTTCCCAGCAACACTGATGATGAGTCCTGCCCTTCAGCATGCAGAAGGTAGATTTTCAGCATTTAACACAGGACTAGAATTTTGAAGGGCAGAAGCAGCAGAAATTAAATGCTAACAAATTGAGAGTGAAGATAGGAGAATAGCTCAGAGGATCAAGTTTGGGGTCTGGCCTCAGTCCTCTACGAAGACACATGCAAATCTACCTTCTGCATGCTGAAGGGCAGGACTCATCATCAGTGTTGCTGGGAAACAGAAAAAGAAGCTCACCAACCCTGTGCAGTGATTCCCCTTCAAATTTTTAGTCTCCCGATTTGAGAGGATCCTTAAACCAGTTCATTGATTGCCTTGTATTTCTCCTTTTCAAAGTTCTTTTTTTTGTTCCTTCTCCTGACTGCCAAGTATAGCCTTCAATCAAAACAAGAAGACTCTAATGCTTAAAGTAGCTACTGTAATAAAAAAAGGTAAAAGTTATTTTTAAGTCAACAGATGTATAACATCAAAATTCAAAAGGTAAAAAGGACAAGGATTCATAAGGTAAAAAGGAGTCTTCTGATGGACCTCCCATTTCAGTAGCCAGTTTCCTTTTCAGAAGATAATCCTTGTTTCCACCTTCTTATGTATCTGTCTAGACATATATGATAAAGTACAGGCACATATATTGGTGTATTAAACACAATGGTGAACGTGTGTGTTTCAGGGTATTATTTTTCACTTTGCACTACAATTTGAAGATCCATCTGCATCAGTGCATATGGATGTGTCTCTTTTTTTTTTTTTACAATGACTACATCATATTTCTTTATCTGCTTTATTTATCATCCTTGATCATTTCCAAGCTGATAGGACTTTGGCTATCACCTTCTTTTCATGAAAACTTTCCTCTATGTGTAATTTTTCACAAGCACTTGTTGCCTACAAGAAAGATATCTCTAAAAGTGGAAATGCCAATTTGCTATGCATAAACATTTAAAATTTTGAAGAGCATCTTAAATTTGGATAAATATTATAAATTTACCTTCCATAAAAGTTGTGTCAATTTATACTCCTATCAACAATTACATATGAAGGTACCTATTTATCTACTAAGTGGAAAATGCCATCTCACTAGAGTTTTAATTTAAATTTCTCGGATTTTGAGTCAAGTCGACTATCTTTTCATATGTTTATGAGCTATTTGTATTCCTTTTTCTATGAACAATCTGTTCATATTGGAATCTACTTAATTGTCAGATGTTTGGAGTCAAACTGTTCTAGTTAATATTTCTTCTCCATTATGTTTCTCAATTAAACAGTGTTACAGCCTCTGTCACCCTTCTGCTTATCTCCCGAACAAATCTACCTAAACATTTTGTCTAAACATTCCCCTAGTCAATATTTGTGCACTAGAAATATTTTGAGCTAGAGAGAGTAAGTGTGGACAGGAGTGTTGCTGAGGACAGCTGGTTAAGATTTAGCTCAGATTCTCAGTTCAAGAGCCTATGAAAGCCCAAGGCCTATCCATCTCCCTCATGTTCTCATGAGGTCTGGGAGTCAGGGAATCCTGCAGGCATGCATCTTGCTCTCTCCCTACTGTTCCTTTATGTGATATCTTTGTTTTCACCCATCCCCTTGGTACAGGCAACAAATTCACACTCTTTCTCTCAAGCAACTCCACGGCAATATTTCTTGAATCTGGTTGGGTTGACCAAAGCTGTGATGGTGAGGCCAGAGCGCCCGTCTCTGAGAACCGTCTTGTATTCTCTCTTGCCACCAAACTTCCTCATTTCTTTCTCACGAATGAATTTTTCTCTTCTCTTCTCTCTCTCTCTCTCTTCTCTTCTCTCTCTCTCTCTCACACACACAAACACACACACACACACATACACACTGCAAATTCTGCATGACCTTGTGATCTCACCCTCTGTACAAAATAACATATCCAAATATTTCTTCCCAACAAAGCAGGGTTCTACCAAGAGGAGTTCTGGTGAACAAAATTTCCTTATATCTGTATTTCTGGAAGTTTCTATAACTTTAATATGTACCTCATCTACTACTAATAGTGGGCATCAGGATAGATTGGAGTGCTTCGGTGATGAGCTAGATGCCACTTGATGCTGACAGTCCATGAGAAAGAATTGGCAAGCCTTCTTTACCAAAAAATATCTTCAGGCAAGTATCAGTTCTTAATGTTAAGATAGTGGAAATTGCTCTTCTTTTTCTCATTTAAATTTGATTGAAAAGGTCATTTATGGTCATTCATGCCCAATTTCTTTTTCTTTTTCTTTCCTTTCCTTTCCTCTTTCTCCCTCTCTCCCTCCCTTCTTTTTCTTCCTCCCTCCCTCCCTCCCTTCCCCTTCCTTCCTTCCTTCCTTCCTTCCTTCCTTTCTTTCTTTCCTTTTCTTTCTTTCCTTTTCTTTCCTTCCTTCCTTCCTTCCTTCCTTCCTTCCTTCCTTCCTTCCTTCCTTCCTTTCTTCCTTTCTTCCTTTCTTCCTTTCTTTCTTTCTTTCTTTCCCAACTTCTGATCATGTTGTAGACACATAACATCCATATAAGATTCTGTATGGCAGATCAACCCTCAACTTCTCTTAAATTTTCTTTAAAGGTCTGTGTTTTTTGGAAAAGGGATCCTGGCACTGGCAACACTCCTTCCCCTTTTATTTTTCTCAGACTTATTGATGGGCTATTTTTTCCTGATATATTTATGAACCTTATTAAAAGAATTGAAGTCATTGGATATAATTTTATTATAGTGTCTATTGTCCATTTTCTGTCTCCATTAACAAATTCTACATCTACCTATTGCCCCTTGTTTCCAGTAGTCTCTAGATGAGATGCTCCTTGGCCTTCATGCAATCAACCCATTCACTTGGTTTGGGTACCTAACCACATGGAACTCCTCCTGGCACTTGAATCTCTCGGTTGTTCTTCCTTTTCTTTCTGCTGGTTTCTATGCTCTAAAACATAAACCTTCGCAGATCTCTTTAATCTCTTATACCCCCCAAACATGCATCTCCTTCTAAAACTCTTGACCTTAAATCTCTTTATCATTCATCCTTTTCGACTTCCCATCAAAATTCCAGGAAGCGTCTCCATCTGATATTTTCCCTCTACTCTTCCCATTTGTTCGGCTAACCACTTCAACTTGCCTTCTGTCACCATCAATCGACTGCTTTTACCAAGTCCCCAGTGATCCCCTTCAGACTTGCCAAATGAAAAGGAATATTTATCAGATTGGAACACTCTGCTGCCTCTGTTGCTATGGATTCCTCCTCAGTCCCTATAAAATCTCTTCTTCTGCTCTTCCATTGCACTGCTCTCCCTGGTGCTCTGTGGACTTCCAAGACTGATCTTGACCTGTGCTTCTTTACTTTTTGTGGTCCTCTTCCTCAACACCCCCTTTAAAATGTCCCTTCCCCTAGGGACATTTATCACCCACTTAATCCTTCTGCTGCTTCTCCCTTCAAAAATCCCCAATATTGTGTGAAAGTTACTCTCTTTTCCATTTTCCTTGAGTGATCTCATCAAATATTATGGTTTCATTTACTACCAATAAGCAAAAGACCCCAGATCTTTATGTGTAGCTAAAATTTCTCTATAATCTCTAAAACTTCAGGGACAGCAACACATTGAGTATTTTACCCCACTGTTTCATAGTCATTGAGGTATATTCAAAACCAATTTCATCTCTCTTGATAGGTCAACTTTCCTTTTTGCTTCTGTTTGTTTTTCTCCCCAAGGACTAGGGAACATGAGCATTTAATTCTCCAATATTTTCAGCTAATATTCTTAGGGCTGGTTTTAATTTCCTTCCATGGCCCTTCTTCATTGCAAATAAACTTGCAAGTTTTATTTCCTAAATATTTCTCATCTTTTCCCTTTTCACTACAACTGTCCACCACTACCTAGGTTATAGCCTGTTTTCTCTTTGCCTATAGTATTTCAGCAGCCTCCTAAATAATCCTGCTGGCCTCTTCAGCCTCAGCTTTCTCATATTATTCAGTATTTACTAAGTCATGATTCTGTAATGTACACACGGCATTTCATTCACCTTCACATCCTGCCTCCCCCTCATTTCTCATCGCCTGCTCTTCACAGCACCATTGTTATATGTCATGAAGTTCCTTGTCCCAGGACTTTGTTCAGACTCTTCTGTATTAAATGCTTGTCCCCCTCATCATCTCCTAATTAGCAAGCCACTAGACAAGGGCCAAGTGCTATTTTCTTTTTTAAAAGATTCAGCTCAAGCTTCACATCTTCAGGAGTTGTGCTTGGGATATAATTTCCACCAGTGTAGAGTTTGGGGTTTGCATCCTGTGCTTTTCAGGAACCCTGAACTTGCCTCTTATTACTTTAGCATACTTTATTAGGTTTTTTCTTTATACAACTAGCCCTCACACTAGATTTGAATACTTGAGAATGAAACCATTCCTTACATACATGAATTTCTAAACAACCAGGACAGTGCAAGTCACATGGTATATTCTTAATAATGTCATTGAATAAATACATGAAGGAATGGTCTAGATTAGGGAATGAATATCCCAAAATTGAGCTGAAGACTGGGCCCATATAATCATTTCACTTTTCTAAGTTTTGTTCTCCTCATTGAAAATGGCTAGATAAAGATAGTAATCACCTCACAGCAGTTTGGTGAAGATTAAATGAGATAATATTATGAATACACTTGCTATAGTATGTGACATAGCAATTGCTCACTGAATGTGATATATAATATGAACAATCAGCTCTACTATTTCTACTAGTAATGCTTTTGGCTAGCATCATCAGAAGAACAATTTGTGAAGTCTATTCTTTTCACTTGCCACTATTATTAGCTTTAACAGTGAGGAAATGGGTCTTATAATGGCTCATTTTCTCAATAAATGAACTTAAGGATCATGCTGACTTTATGACTATTTTTTAATTACGAAGCTATTTTACTTTGTTTTCTTAATCAGAAAACAGAATGCCAGGAACAGCTAAAAATTGCTCACAACCCCACTGTCCAAATACAACCACTGTCACCATTTATTTATTTCTCCAGAGAACCTTTTTTCTATGCACACATTATTTGGGTTGTGGGTTGTTGTTAGTACAAGTAACTCTGATATTAAATCTGTTATGTATGCAGATCACAGGTATTGAGAAAGTGTGGATTTAAAGGATCTGCAAGGAAAGGAGACAGGTTCAACCCGAGTCCAGACTTAAATAAGCCCCAAATGAAGACAAGAATGAGACCCTCTATTGTGTCATTTCCTGACAAGGGCACAGAAACTCCAAGATTTAGGATTGGTGTCTACAAATAACAATGGAAACTTACAATTTGCTCAACAAATGAGGATTTCAGTGATGCCTAACTTCCAAAATATCTTTTTTCCTTATACAGTATTATGAGTTCTCGGGGTGTTGCAATTATTGCTTTATCAACATCCATATGTTCTCACCCTCTGGGAGTGAACACCTGCCACTTTTAAATAAACTTACCACAAATTCACTATTTATTTGAAAAAAGATACTAAGCAATAGCAGCAGGCGTTGTTTTTCCCTTACGGAGTCATTCTAAGACTAAAATTGAAAGAAATGTGGAGTTATCCATTCATTAATTATTTAATTTCTTCAACAATTATCTATTGCCTGGCTTCTACTTGCTAGGCATTGTCTTGCACTTAGGTTAAACCATGATAAACAAAACCAACATGATTAATGGCTTCCGGGGCCTCCAGCTAGCCAGGAAAAAAAAAAAGCAAAATAAACATGGAGATGATCAAATAAATACATTGGGATTGTGATAAACCAATTGAAAGAAAGAACATGTCTCATTGAACTAGAATAAGGCTGGAGGGAATAGGGTGGGAGAACCTCATGTTAGTAATTAAGGGAGACATCTTTGAGGAGGCAATATTTCAATTGAGACCTAGTGGAATATAAGGGTCAGCCAGGCAGTAAAGTAATGGCAGAATGTTCTGGCTTGGTGGCTAGGAAAAGATTGCTCCCTGGGGACTGAAAGAAGATCCATGTGACTGAAGTGTGGAGGAGAACAAAGGAGTGAGAGGCCCAGATGAGGCAAGCCAGGCCCAGCCAGATGGTGTGGGGCCATGTAGGCCATGTTTAAAGAGTTTGGGCATCTTCAGGGACTACTCTTTGTAAGCTCTGCCTCTCCCTCAGATTCTCTGTTCTAGGTGATTGCTGTAATCATTATCTGTCGAGCACACCTGTGCATAACAATACCTTGGTGCTTTGGTGCACACTTGTATTCCTGCTGCCTGGTATGAAAATAGTATCGACTTGAATGAGAATATCTGCTCGGAGACCTGCAAGCAATATAATCCCAGGCAAGTTTTGAAACCCTGCTGAGCCTCATATCTTGTACGATTATGAAAAGATATATCTTAACGTTTTGATATAAGAAATAAAGGAAATACTATATGTGAAATCTCCTAGAAAAACAGCTACTTAGCAAATATCAGTTTTCCTGTGTCTAGCCACCTATTGAATTTCTATCCATTCCTTTCTATTGCTGTGTTCTAAGCCAAGAAAGGATTTTTGGTTGAGGGCCATCTATTTGTCCTTATCCAATAATTCACAATAAGGTTATTCTTGCCATGTGTAGGTTTTACTTTTCCCAATAGATTAGAGCACAGACTGTGCCCTAATCTCATAGTGATGGGCAGGATTGAGCACAAAGTTGTTATTAAGTTTGTTGTGTTTACATCATTATAACCTAGGAAAACTAAGGAAATTTTAACTGGCAAAGTCATGGAATGTTGCAGGAAACGAAATGGGAAGCCAGAATGCATCCATGATTTCAGGGAGGTTAAGAAAAACCTGCTTAGGGAGCCTAGGATGAAAAGGAAAGAAAGCCATTACAGCATGCAAAAGGGTTCTTCATATATGCACAGACAATTTAGAAATGCCAGAGATTAGGACTGAAATTTCAAATTGTGTGGTGATCTAAGGAGTGAATTACACAACTTTTTGGACGACCCATTAATTGGAATAATTCAACATTTATTTACATACACCATTTATGATGTTAACCTAGATATTGGTAAAATATATGAAATAAGCAATTTGATTTTAAAAGATGGAATATTGTTATATGGTTTGATCCGCCTACAAATGTGGGTGATTTTAAGGTGGTGAGTTGAAGCATTGATTTGTTATATCATGTTGTTTTATGTTAAATATTATCAGATTTAAATTAATATAGGTTATCAAATGTTTCTTCTACTATACGTTTAGCATTATAATTTTTAATTTCTGAATGTGATGAGATGTAATTTTATAAATAAGATAATTAGTATCTGCAAAACTTTTCTCTGAATATTACTTTTGTAGGTGCAATTGCTGAGAGTATTGATTAATTATGATAGGCAATATAAATACATAATTTACTTTGTTCTCTAGTCCCTGTGTAGAAAAGAGATCAGCAGACTTTGTGGATCACATTTTAGACATAATTTTGCAGTTCTACTTTTAAGATAATTTTTAAAGCATGTTTATTCATCTTTTACCTATCCAGAGAATTTTTTCTATCTTATGTTTAACTTTCATTTCAACTTTTTTCAAGATAAGCTCTTTAAAAGTGGAGTAATTAGTAAAGTTGAATAATCCCTTGAATTTTTAAAAAATTTTTTTTGTAGTTGTAGATGGACAGCATGTCTTTATTTTATTTGTTTCATTTTTTTGCAATGCTAAGAATCGAACCCAGCGCCTCACACATACTAGGCTTCCCATTTTGTTTCCTGCAACATTCCATGGCTTTGCCAGTTAAAATTTCCATAGTTTTCCTAGGTTATAATGATGCAAACACAACAAACTTAATAACAACTTTGTGCTCGATCCTGCCCATCACTATGAGATTAGGGTGCAGTCTGTGCTCTAATCTATTGGGAGAATAGGTCAGTGCTCTGCCACTGACCTACAGCCCCAGCCTCCCTGAATGTTTTTCTCTCCCATTTTGGGGGGAGGCTAGTCCCTTAGTCTCCCAGATTAATATGTCTTTTTTTTCCAATAAGCAAATTTTTCAGAGGCATAATAATTTGGTTCTGAGATTCTATATTGATACGTTCATAACTCTAAACAATCAAGACCTTTATTTCATTAGTCAGGGTATTTCTCCCAGGTATTAAATTTATTTTCAACCCCATGGTCCAGGCCCAAGAGATGCCTGTAATTAGATGTAATTACATGTCATATTAATCAACCAGTGGCATTTCAGGTCACGATTCTGCTACTGTCCTCTCCGTACCTTTCACGCATTCTCTTTCCATCTCCCCTTTTTGACTCTCTCTTATGATCCCTACCAAGAAAATGTCTCTAAATTATATCTTACTTCTAAAGCTGTCTGGGAATCAGCTCCCATAAGATCTTCTAATCAGGTGTGATCACAAGGAGCATAACATTGTTGAGATGGCCATTTTCCCTGAAGAACTTATCTTTAACTTCTAGCTTCAAATCTCTGTTTAAAAACCCCTCTAAACAGGTGGCTGCTGTAAATCTGTGAGCCTTGCTCTGAAGCAGCTTCTTCTCCCTTTTTATTTGCTATCTGCCTTGGGGTGCATGGTATGATTTTTTTTTTTTCAATTCTATCTTCTTGCAGTTCCTTGGAGCGTAGCAGCCAAATATCAGGATGGTCTCTCATGGGTGTCAAAGACACACATGCTGACCTCCTTTACTTTTTCCAGAAATTTGTTAAAATTAAAAGTTTCAAGTTGTGGCCCAGGTGGACTCTAGGTGGGGTATGAAGTCCAGGCAATTGTATGTTGGGAGGTGGTCCTCTGGAGATTTACCTCCATTCTTCCCTCAAGGTCCTGGAGTTCTTCAGGGCCTCCTAAGGGATCAGTAGGGGTCAAGGATACTAGAATATCTAGTTGTCATTCCCCCCCCTTCTTTTTTTGCTACAATTTTTGCTTCTTGTTTCTGTTTTCCAATATTGCATTTCTTTCTTTGCGGATTGTTTGGAGCTGCTCAAATGAACCAATTAATAAATAGTGTAAATATCTGTTTGTTACTCCAGTCAGCATCCCATTTCCAATCCCCCTATACCTCCTCCCTCAATTTACTAAATTGTCCTTAGCTTTACTAAGCAGACCCAATTTGGTGGCTTCCCAGTATCACATGAAAGGATGGGCAGATAGGCTGTTGCCATGGAAACAAGGTAATCGCTCAGAGGATTCATCCTGCATGGGGAATATTGAACTAACTGCTGTACATTTTCCTATTTATTACAAAACATTTACAGGGAAACTGTGATGTGTTTCATTATGTTAAAGTGTTTGCCTCTTTTTAAAAAGCTAAGTAAAAAATTCGAATTAAAATGCTTAAATGGCATGGAAACTCTTCAATGAAAAGTGAATGTGAAATTGCCCAGAGGTGACACACAAACTCCATTGCTGAGCCAAAGACCTTGGCTGGGTAGAGGAGGCCAGTGCTTGCATCCTTTGGGTCCTGGGTTTTTGTCTGAGTTGAGTTTTGCAGTGACCATGGCTGAGCCTGCCTCGCATGATGATGCCTTGGGGGAGCACATCTCTGTCCTACAGTTTGGACATCATTGTGTGTCTTCTACTTTTTTACTTTCTCCTTTACACATAATAACCTGATCATCTTTTTTCTTAAATCTTATTTATTTATTTATTCTACTTAGGTATACATGATAGAAGCGTGCATTTTGATTCATTGTACACAGATGGAGCACAACTTTTCATTTCTCTGGTTATATGTAATGTAGAATCACAACATACATGCGGTCATACATTAAGCTAGGGCTATGATCATCTTTTTCTGTCCTAAGTTCCTTTCTTTTTGTCTAATGTCCCATTTACTAATAACTTCCTTTCAAAAGGAAGGTAGATTTTCTTCTCACTGTCCTTAGACAGAATAGATTTCACCACATACTTTAATTCCTGTCTATAGAATGCCACCTTGCATGTAGTGGGAGCTCAATAAATTTTCCAACAATGCTATCTGATAAGACATTTGTTCTCCTTTGGTTCCAGCCTTCTTATTCTTAAAAGCAAGTTTAGATTAGTATTTCTCAGCTTTCTTGTCGGCAGCTTACAAGGGTTCACAGATAGCATGCATTCAGGTTTGGAGCAATTTTCTTTTCTAGTTCCTGGGCAAATTCCACCTCTATTCTCCAACTTTAAAAATCCCATGACATACTTTCTTAAAGTACACAGGCCTCTGCACACAGGTCTCATTCACACCTACTCTGACATTGAAACTCATGGTAGTAGAAGTAGATGAAAGCCAAGTTTCATTCTGTTCTGAAAGTATGCCATTCAGTGATAACATTCTTGTCACCTCCTTGAGGAAACCTGACCTGACAGGCAAGCTTTACATATCTCCTTAGAGCTCACAAATGATCTATGCATCCCTTATTTACCACATTTTATTGACATCAGCTCTTTAGTCATTAGTCTTCCTTTGGTTGACTTTGACTTCTTGAGGATGAGATTGGTTCTTACTTAGAGTTGTTTGCATATGGCCCAGTGTAGGGGATGATGGTAAACGTTGAATAAATATATGGTAAACATGATTATTGATTAAGTTGATGTAATTATGTTGTTCAGATTGCATCTTTATTGGTAAATGAGAAGCAGATTAAAGGTGAGAAGACATCACAACCCCTTCTCTGATATGGCTGTCATATCTCTTAAAATGTATTTAAGTTCCACAAGGACCAAAAGAGGTTAAGTGACCACTGAGAGGGTTAACTGAGAGCAGCTTGAAAAGTCTGAAATGTGGAGTTGTTTTTATTCTTTTTTTGTGCAGCATCTTCCATAGCCAGTTTTAATTGCCTTGCTTTGGTAATATTAATATCTATGTTTCAAATGCTTAGCTAATTCTTTATTCATAATTTTGATGGCTACTTTGTTGCTTGCTTTTAAAGATCACAGGATAGAGCCAAATCATGATACCTCTATTTGCTCTTGAGGTATTACTGAATCCAATTTTGATTTCATGAAAATAAATAAAAATAAAATATATGCACTTATATGAAACGTCAAGTAAAACTAATAGCAATCTATTTCTCTTTGAATGTGAACTGGACCTAAACCATCAATTAGCAGAAAGCTTGTCAAAATGCACATGACAGAGGTTGCTAGGTGCTTTATCATAATTTTATTTGCTCAAAGCATTTGAATAAATGAGATGAAATATTGCCTTAGGCCTCAGAATCTTTGGTAGATAATTTCTGGACGTCCTGCTGAAATACTGTTGGCTAATTTTCTGTAGTAAATTTTCCCAGCAATTGTCACAGCCTGTAGTAATAAATGACTTTTCTTCCCATATGTTACTGTGCTTGAGTATAGAGGGAAGGCACACAGACTGTGTGTTTGTCTGTGAGAATACAGCTGTGTGTGCATTTTTTTTTCATGAAGAGAAATAGCTTTCTCCAGAGATTTTGCTGCAAATTCCATTCCTCCTCCCAAATAACAGGCATTCAATAAATATTCATTGTGTTGCATTCCATTTTGTGCTGGCTTTTGGCATTCCTTCCACCTGTAGGATTGGGGGAACAGAGCAGAGGAGGCAATGTCTAATATGATATTATACCCATGTCATCAGTCAGAACTCTGAATTGACATTTGGATGCACAATGTGCAAATCAACTATACTGCTACATTTCCTTGGCTTTCTAGAAGGGTAGGGGCTCCAACAGGTACAGCATCATCTCACAGAGTCCCACCATTGACTCAGCTACGCAGCTCTTGTTGTCTTCCCCCTCCCCCGCTTAGGGCTTATGCAGCTGTGGAGAACAGAAGCCAAGCTTTCCACCTATCTTTTATACTGTCTAGTCAGCCAGCTTTCAGCTCCCACGGCCCAAGTGTAGTTTTACAGATCAAGCATAAATACAACAAAACAGATACAACATTCCAAATTTATCTTAGCACTGCCATTTCCAAGGATGTAGTGCCGTCGGGAGGCAGACTGTCCTGCATTAGTCCAAGCCTGATGAAAATCTAGGCACAAATATTAATGTCCACATCACTTGAATTGCAAAATAGACACAAAAAGTGATTTTGGAAAAATTCTTTCTTCCACTGCCTTTCATTATCCTATTGATGAGAGCATATCAAAAACAAAAAAAAAAAAACAAAAAAAACCCCTCCATTAGAGTGGAGTGAAAACTTCATCAGTAAGGGCTTAGGTGGGATCAGTCTGCAGGAAGAATGCCTGGTCTTTGTCCCCAACAGACCAGACCCATCAAATGCTTGAATTAAAACTTAAGGAATTCCTTCTTTATTATATTTTTCAATTCTTTCCCTTGGATCTGGATACCTGAATATCTCACTAAGTCAGATAAATTTCTGTCCTCCTTTGGAACTCGCTTATTCTATATTTATCTTTCATAATGTTGCACTTCTTGCTTAGTAGAAAAGTATCTAAAGACATTTCTATAGGCATAACCTACAATGGGGTTGAAAATCTCTGAAGTGCATGGCTTCATTCAAAAAATGTATTTTACTTTACTTATTATATGAATTCAAGGTTCCTAGTTCAACTTAATCAAGTTGATGTGAGTTGAGATCATTCAGTTAATTGGAAGAAAAGGCATTCTATAAATCCAGGTTTTACTTAAAAATAAATCAACATTATAAACAACATTTTTCCAGGACTGAGAATTCTCTAGCACTCATATTCTGATAATTGGAACAAATATTAGTTCCAAAGATAAGTCTGAATCATGCTTCACCCCATCAAAGGGCAAGTGATATATCATTCTATGTAGATATTTCCCTTGATAATAAAGCAGAAATTTATCTCAGTCAACTACCTGGTTCCTTTGTTCATTGCTACAAGTGGAGAATACTAGAATATAGCTATCTTTATGAAAAAAAGTCACTACTGGAAAATGTATACTTCAAGCAAACTTCATGAGAAATAAGAAAATAAATGTATGTCAAAGTTTAAGACATAAAAATAACAGATATAAATGATTGAAATTGTTTAAAACATCTCAGCATTATGTTCAGATTTATATTTTTTATATAGTTTATACACAGAAATCCCCAGTGGACTTCATAATTATTATTATGATTAACTTTCAAGGGACAGTTCAATTTTGGTGCCCCCTCTTTATATCTTTATATATATATATAAAGATATATATACACATACATATATACATACACATACATACATATAAAATTGTAAATATATATATTTATTTAATTATATATATATGTATGTATATATCACAATGGTCTTGGCATTATCAGTGTGGTGATGAGTTTAGGTGTCACCTCAACTGCATTAAGGAACACCTAGAAAAGTAGAGCATCATTCTGGAGTGGGTCTGTGAGGATGCTTCTGGAGGAGATTGGTTTGTGAGTCTAAGGAGACTTAGTGGAGAAGACTTGCCCTTGACTGGGTAAGCCCCATCCAACCAACTGTGGCCTGGGTACAACAAAGGGAAAGTGACTTGATCTCTCCCTCCTGGAGCTGAGATACACTGTTCTTCTGCCCTAAACATCAAAATCCCAGGATCTCTGAGCTTTGAACTTGAGAATTTATCCCAGCATCCCCCTATTCTGGTTCTCAGGCCTTCTGCCTCAGACTAAGAGTTATGCCCATGTTTTCCCTGACTCTGGGGCTTTTGAGCCACACTGCCAGAATTCTAGGGTCACTTTAGACAACTATTCATGGGACTTTTCTGCCTCCACAATCACATGAGCCAATTCCCATGATAAATTCCCTCCCATCTGTCTACTATCTCCCTGGAGAACCCTGACTAACAAAGTTAACAAAGTCTTAAAAATTCACTAATCTTGCTACGAGGAAGGAAAGCACGGTGCATTTTTTTAAGATCACAGGAGAATAACAATTAGGAGCAGGACACCTTCAAACAGGATCATTGAGTCAAATTCTTGCCAAAGCCCACCATGGATTACCCTAGTGGCTTTCCTTTCTAATGGAGAAAGAGACTTACCCTCTAGGTAGACATTTACCATTGTGCTCCAGCATAATTCATTAGCATACTTGATACCACAAGATGCACTCTCTTTGATACCCTGCCATTTCTATCTGAATGAATCAAGAAGTTCCCAAAGACTTCCAATTTTAGTTGACTTATAAGAGAGGGATACATGCTGGCTATTACACTCCCATTTCTGACAGGAGATATAGGTAAGAATGAAAAATTTATGTTTCAGAAGCCATTGGTTTTTAGCATATATTATATATTCATAAGCATTTCTCCCTTAACTAGCAGATTACAATTTAGTTCATATCTCCTGTACTGACCTTTATCACTTGAGAGGCTCTGACTCAGCAAGCTTTGTAGAGGACAGATACAATTTTTAGGTGCCAAATTCTGTTGCAGCTAATTTGTTAATATGCATGGCTTCAATCCACAAGATGAGTTATGTGAACAACCCAGCAGTTTCCAGTAGGGCATTTATGAGAGGGTGAGATTTGAAATTGCAAAAGATGGTATGGAGGGAAAAGGGGAATCACAGACAGAAAAAAGATTAGGAAAACTTTAAGTGATTCTAAAACAATATGATGGTTATTTTTCATAACAAATAAAAATTAAAAATACACAAACACATCTATTTAATTTAGGTACTAATAAATATTTATCCTCTTCCTTAGATTGCTTTACAATAGCACATAAAATTTCTAGATACCTAATATACATGATTTTATACTACATCTTAAATTAAGACTCTAAAAATATGTTTATATCTATAAAATATATCGATTTTTTTTTGTACCAGGGATTGAACACAGGGGTGCTTAACCACTGATCCACATCCCCATCCCTTTTTAATATTTTTTTTAAAGACATGGTCACGCTGATTTGCTTAGTGCCTCGCTAAGTTGCTGAGGCTGGCTTTGCACTTGGGATCCTCCTGCCTCAGCCTTAGCTTCACAAGGGCACTGGAATTACAGGCACTGTGCCTGGTTAAAATATATTCTTTAACTTGGTTTGACTGTCATCCAAGAGAATTACTTTTTTTATATGAAAAGAGTTTGTGCATCTCTAGCCATTGCAGTATTATGAGCTGCGCCTGAAAGTCTGAAATAATAACAGTGTAATAAAAAATGCATTCAATACAAGTAATAATTATATATACATTCATAATAAAGCTATCAGAAATTTTCTGATAACACTGATTTTGGGATGCTATGAGTTATATCATGTGTCACTTGTGAAGAATAGTGTATGTGATAAAATGCAACATCAGAAATGTATAAAATGAGTGTAACCATTGTTTGGTGGCATTGTTTTGTAGTAGCATTTATATGCCCATGACTGTGTAATTTCACCTTTGGTCAAGGTTTAATAAAAGTGAACTTATTGATTAAAAAAAAACAACCAAACCTGTGTTGTCAATGAAAACAAAAAAAACTGGAGTTCTCTCATTGACTATCTTTTAAGTCAGAAGAGGCTAAGACTGATTTCAAGGTTATGGCATCATCTATTACAAAGTAAGGAAGAAGCCAAATACCAGCTTTGTGGTATATAGATAAAATACCAAAATCTAATAGGGACTTGTCACGAAATTTCTTTCTAGAAATAAAAATGATTATTTAAAGGAGGGAAATCACATTTTTTCCCTCAAAACCAATATCTGAAATGTGCTTCAATTTATCATTAAGAGTAGTGAAAATTCACTTCTGCTATTTTGCATACAAATAAATGGGATAGAATAACACTTTTCTTTAAAGTGATATATATTTAAAATTGCATGAGGAAAATGTCTGCTGCCCCCATCCCAACATTCCTATTTTGTTGTCCTTGAGAAAGAGAATACTGTAGTTATTGACACTGCAAAAATTATTATAATTTTGTAATCCATGTTGAATTTTCTGGTTCTCTGTACACTATAGTATTGGGAACAGCAGATCCCTATAGGGTAAAGGAAAAATCTATTTTTATCACACACACATATACACACACATACTATATATATCCTGTATACTATATACACACTAGATATACTATATATACCCTATATCCTATATATAATATGTATACACATATACTATATACACACACACACATATACTATATATATATATAATATTTTTTGCCTCTGCCTGGATCTGATTAACAAAATGTGACACTTATGTAAATCCAATCACAAATAATTTTTCAGCCTGGTTTTACTGATACATTTGGAAAGATGGTCACCAGATTGAGAAGAAAAGACATATCAGACCCGTAATATTTTGATGGCACTGAGTCTAACTTTGTGGAGGAAGGAAGAGGTAGTATAGAACAGATGAAAGCTGTTTCCCATTCTCTTGTACAGGCCTGGCCATCCTCCTGGACTGCTCCTGGTAGGGAATTTCAGTGCAATTCTGTCCTCTTTAGCCAGTTAATTTTCCTGCATCTGCTGGCTGAATATTTACATTTCACTGCACTTCCATGAGAAATGTGTTTAGAACAGTATTTCACACCTGAAATACTTTTACATTTAGAATCACTGAATTTTAGATGGGGAGCCTAAAAGAACATTTACTCCAACCCATTATTTAACAGAGGAAAGCTATGAAATTCAAAAGGCTAAGTGGTGTTCCTGAATCCATGAGTTTTGTCTATTTTTCTTTGCTTTCTTTGGTGACAGACAGACATTCTCAATGTTCTGAGTTCTTTCATTTCCACTTATGGATAAATTTTTTGAAAAAATAGCTTACAGTACTAGACTTTCTATGTAGACTTTTTAAAAAGAAGTTTTAACCTTGGAGAGTTTATTTTATTTATATAAATTATCCATTGAAAGATATAGTACAGATAAATGTGAAGGGCTTCAAATAGATTAATGGATTTGACATTTCAGAGATTAAGTATTAGAAATCGATTATGTGCAAGCAAAAGAAAAAGCCCTGCAATATTTCTGTGTGGTTGTAATTGCAAAAAAGGAGAAAAGATCTTTCCTGATTCCTGTGCCTAACAACTTATCCAGCATATAGTAGATACTTGCTGTATCTGTTGAATAACTAAAGGAAACATGTTATTGGTGAATAGTAAGGAGGAATTAAAAGCATGCTCTTACTGTAAGCTTAAAACCATTCTGTGACAAAGAACTATGATGATAGATTCCTGGAAGTTTATGTACCTCATGGACATGTCACCAAAGAACAAGTTCAGAATGAAGCAAAGCTGGCAACTGGGTCAAAGAAAGATTTTACATTTAGGATAGCCAGGGAACTTTAAGTATAATTGCAACCCAGAGAATTTGGGAGAAGAAGCAGAAATTCCAAAGTAGGAGGAAATAGAGTTGAAACAGACAAGGAACAGAAAGGACTGGAAACTCCAAGATATGATTTTGGTGGCATTTGCCTAGACTGCAGTGAAGTCTCAAAGAAGCAGTGGTTTTGTTTTGCTTCCAAAACTGTCAACTATAAGTTACAGAAATAATGCACACTTGGGAGAAAGTGAAGATCAATAACAGTGATTTAACTCTTACACCCCAGGGCTTCTGGTCTGCACAATTTTTACTTTATTTTTAAGGGTCAATTAAGTAAAAAAGTTCTTTTAAAATTACCTTCATAGAAAAGTATATTTTTCTAGAAAATGGAAATGGAGCCAAAGCTACCTGAGAACTAATAAGGTCAAAAGCGAAAGAGAACCATCATTTTTGAAGAAATATTAGGATAAGAATGAGATTAAGCATCCATGTGGCATGTGAACAAGGTAAACTTTTTAAAGTGTAGAAGTTATTGTCATATTGTGCAGGTATATTATAGCAAGGAAGAGGTGGTGATAATGACAAATATAAGTAGTGTGTCATTCCTCAAACATGGGAATGAAAAAGTAAGCAATGGGAAGTATGAGCCCCTTAACTCTTGGGCCCTGACTACTTGGAGGATAAATGTGTTCCCAGTACTCTTACTGGTTGCTGGACCTACAGTTAACAGGAAAAATGCATCAAAGTAAGTGGAAGCATTTGTGGAAGCTAGATATAAGACTTTGGAAGTTTGAGGGTCTGTGCCTTGGGAAGCTCACCTCTGAGCCCCTGGCTAGAGCATCTCCTGTGTGATGAGTGTCTTACACAGTCAATGGTATAAGGGCTTTCTCATTTTGCACTTGCTATTACGATGGCTCCAAGAAATTAGAAAAAAACCTACATTTCACCTCAATTTATTTCCCAATACAGATTATTGCTGATATAAAAAAATTTTCTGAAAGTGCCAGGGAAACATCCTAAGACTATCTAAAGTCTACAAAACAAAAGCTTTACTCCATGTTTAGGTGTAGAGTATAAAGCCTAAGCTCGATGTTTGAGATTTTCATGAAATGTAACCTCAGAAAGCTGTGAAATGCTCCAGAAGTCTTTGAGACTGGGCATGAGATAAAATGCTAAAAATATATTGGAACTAAATTAAAAGGAAGGTCAGGACACAGCCATGTCTGAATGGGAGATATAAAGCACAGTGAATACAAATTGATAATGCTGAAGCGAGAGATCATTTATTGCTCTTCCATTTTTCTTTTAGGGAACAAGCAATAAAATTGAAATGAATGAGCCAATTTTAGACCTAATTTTCATACAGCATCATTTCTCCTGAAGGTTCACCAAAGATAGAAGCCAAAGAGAAAAATAAAGAGAAAACCAATTTTCTTCATTTACAAGTCATTTCATTGAGGGGAGGAGGGCTCAATATCTTGCCAGTGGAATACTATTTTAAAATACAAATTCTGAACTATGAGTGAATTTTTACTCTTGTATGCGTATGTTCTTAACATATTAATACAGAGCCCATTATCCATAAACACACATGAATACCCACACATACCTGTATATACTCAAACACCCAAATATAAACTTGATTTTCCGTAACTGTCATCTATTTATCTGCCTATCTCCATTTATATTATTTAAAATATGATTTTGGTTTTGTACTTCATAGCTTTTTTTCTTCTTAGGCTTGTATCTTATTTTATAGAAGTATGACTATAAAAAAGCAGACACATGTCTACTTTCATTGCCTCCTAGTGGATAAAAAGTTGTTGCTTTGAGAAAGTTTATAAAGAGACTTTTTGTGATTCTCTTTTTAGAAGATGCAGACTATCAAGAACCATGAAAAGTCTGACATTTTACCCTACTTGCCAGCTAAAAAGGCAGCCGGCCAGGTTTGTGCATGCCAAAAGAAGACATGAGACTCATGGATCAGAGACAAAGGACTTTACTACTCACAGCATAGCAAGGCTTATAGGCTTTGTGTTCCTATTGGTTCCCTTTGTCCCCTGTTCCCAAGGGGGCTAATGTAGAGCAGCATAGGCTGCTGTACACAGACTGAGTTTGTGATCTTGATGAACCTGAGCTGAGGAAACCCATTCTTTTACAAGACTTGTTAGCAAACTTGTTCAACATTTGTCCCAGAGAGACTTTATCTTTATTATCTTGCACAGCAGGAAAAATCTGCCCTTCACTGCAGAAGGATACACCCTCTCTATCTTCCAAAACTGTTTGCTTTACAAACATCCTTGAAAAGACAGTCCAGAATAAAAGGCTCAGTGCCGTTCAGCAGAAACACGAAAGAACTATTGAGAACTGTCTCCCAGTACAGACTCCTTTTTGCTAACTCTGAGCACATAAGCTCCTAAGTAAGTGTTCAGTTTATTAACAGCTCAAGAGATAAATACTTAGTTTGTCTGTCAGTTTCCACAAAGTTGTCTTGTCAGACGATAAGCTCTATTTTTCTTTTCCAGGAGTCCTAGTTTAGAGGCATCAATCTTTTGCTTCTTTGTTTTGTCTTGAACAGTCTCAATTATTTTTAACACATGTGCCATTATCAGCACCATCTCTTTCTTTTTTCTTAGGCTGCAAGTCTCTGGTGTTTGGTTGAATATTCTAGCTCTAGCTTCTATTCATTGCCCAAAACTGCCTCAACTGGTTAGTTCTGCATCTGTGTTTCTGATAAGATCTCAATGGGTGAGGATTCAGTAGCATCTGCATACTCCATCCTTGGGTTTTACATATTACATACTGTTCTGTCCTTTTCTTTCAAGACCTCTGACTACATATTCCTTAATCACATATTATATTCTTACTCATAAACACCATAACATGGAAAATCAATATTCGAAGTATCTCTGAGAAACAAGTTTAAGTCCAGCCTCCTAAATCTGGGAAAGAATAGATTGTTTTTTTCTTTTTATGCAAAGGGTGAAGAAATACTTTCTATAAGGAAATGGAAAGGATAACAAATATATCCTCACTTTTATATTCAAAGGAGTTTTAGCTCCTTCAAAATAAACTCCTAGGAAGTCATAGACTTATCTCAGTTTTTCTGCTTTTGTTCAGGATATCTTTGGAGTTATCTTTGATATCTAATAGACATATTTTGGATTTCTACCACAATAGTTTTTGAAATAACTGAAGTTATTTAGAACCCAATAAAAAGTACATAAAGAAGTTGGGAATCAGAAAAATATGTGAATATGCACAAAGAAACACATATCCTTATGTGGTTTATAAATTGGCCCTGAACATAATTTTTGAAGTGTTCCAGATGTTCATAGTTTTGGAGGGGAAAGTAGCTCTTCTTCCTAAAAGTACCGGGAGCTACTTCACTAAAAATATGAATGATAAAAGTTTGTTAAAGTGTACTATTTTCTGGAGGATCCGGTTCCAAGATGGCGGCCTAGACGGTCTCCTCCATGCTAGTCTCTCCAGGACCGGAGCTTGAAGTAGTGGAAATACTATCTTCCAGCCAGCTTCTTGACATCATCCTATGGTTCATCATCCCCTGCAGGAATTTCACTCGCATGTGTGTACGCAGGGCCACCAGGCAGCAGCGATTGCCACAAACAGCATGACTTCAGCGGCGAGCGGCAGAACACAGCTGCAGCGTGGGGTCCCAGCCCAGGGCTTGAGCCCAGGATTTGTCCCAGGTGGGCGAGGCCTGCTTCTACATGGGGCACCCAGGATCCCTAGCAGTTGCTCCTGTGGACAAACCATCTCCTGAGTGGGACCCCCGGCTACAGTTCTTTGTGGATCTCCATCTAACACGGCAGAACTTCCTGCACCAGGGGGTGTCAGACAGCACCTGGGAACAAACTTTGACTTCAACACAGCACACTGGGAAACAGCGTCTCCACCAGCAGCCCAGAGCTTCACCCTGCTGTGAAACCCACACCCAGAACACCAGCGGGGAAAGTCCAGCAAGCAACGGACAATGCCACCTACTGGAGGTGAAAGGAACCATACCTGTTTATTTACATTGAGACTTTTTATTTCTTTTATTTTTTTATTCTTATTTTTATTTTATCCTTTATCTTTTTCTCTTAATATTCCTATTGTTTAATCTTTTTGTTTTATTTCTCTGCTCTTTTCTTCTTTCCTTTCTTTCTTTTTCCTTTCCTCTTTTCTCTCTCGCTCTTTTCCTACCCTCTAATCCCCAACAGTTGTGAAACCAAGTATTTGTTATACAGTGGGATATGGTAGATTGAGATTTCAGAACTGTATACTAGAGTGGTATTATATAGTCTTGTAACTCCCACTTGCATATGTTTTATTTTTCTTGCTTATCATCTCTCCTCGCTAGCTGTACTCTCTTTTCTTCCTCCTTACTGGTCTTTTCCAACTCTCTGTCACTCTTTCTAGTAATAGCCAACTTCTCTTTGATTCTTTTTTCATGCTTTCTAAGATCTAATAACCATATTCTCACTACCTACTACCCCAACATTCTATCCTACACCCCACCCTTTCCCTAGCCCATCAACAGAAAATATAGACCCTTGTGCAAACTTATTGTTTACATAATAGATGGTAAAGGAACTCATAATTGTTGTATATTGTGACTAAACTGTAAACATATTTGGGAGCTATTAGAAGCTACTTGGTTTGAAACTATATATTGCTTGTACTGAGATCAATCAATATTGGTCTCCCCTTTAAAGGAGGGGTATTGAAACCCTGCAGGGAAACTATACCCATATAGGAGTAAAAACTGTAACAACTTGGATCAGCAGAGCTAGAAGGAAAGACACACAAACATCATGAAAAAACAAGGGAAGAAAGTGCCTCAAACAAACCAAGATACTACACTATTAGAATCCATGGTCAGTACAGCAGAAGAAATGACAGAACAGGAATTCAGGATGTACATAATTAAAATTTTCTGTGACTTAAAGAATGATATAAGAGAGCAAGCCCAGTCAACAAAAGATCATTTCGATAATGAGATACATAGGCAAATACAGGAAGTAAAAGATCACTTCAATAAGGA